>LR990921.1:3160224-4360224 GCA_905163415.1 Noctua fimbriata
CTCAAAGGCACACAAGCTAGTCATCCGCCGGTAGTGATCTAGTGTAGACGTTCATTTATTTACTTGCGTGGACATTTTTCATATAATACACGGATATGGTGAGGACCCTGGCTCGCTGTTGATAACGTCGCGTTAGCTTGTCGGGAGTTCAATGACCGTTTTGGCTACAGTGTGAGCACCAGGACGATGCTGGCTGCAATTCAGCGACTGAGGGACTCTGGATCGTTCCTTCCTAATACGGCTTTGAACAGAGGGACGAATGTGCGGACTACTTGTCTGCAAGAGCGTATTCTCGACCATTTCGACGAACATCCAGAGGACAGCTCGAGAGAAGCAGCACCCCAGTTCGACTGCAGCCACATGTACGTGTGGCGAACGTTGCGTGCTGATGGTGAACACCCATTCCATCTTCGACGTTGTCAAGACCTAATGCCGGCCGACAACTTGCCACGACTGGAATTCAGTAGGTGGTTGTTGGAGAACTGGCAACAGAACATTCTTTGGACGGACGAGAGTACCTTCACGCGTGTTGGCATGTACAACCAGCATTTGTGGTGGCATGAGAATCCATATGCTTGCCGTGAGAATTCGTTCCAGAATAGGTAATGTGGTGTTCACTAGAAACACTAGTTAAGGTTTAGAATAAAACCACCAAATTATCAGTAAGTAGATGAACTACTTTAAGGGTACGTGCACTCGCCGCCCGGGATAAGTGAGGACTAGTCGACATGTAACCGTAAAGCGTCACGCTACGTTTATTAGTATATCACATCTCTTCCTTTTTATATGAAAATATTTATTTCAATTAGACGATTAGAGGTCACTTTAGGAAATGAGTTCATTTCATTTTCCCATTCGCTAAGGTAGTTTGTATGGAGAAGAATGGGGAAGAAACTCCATACTTACTCTTTTAAAATGTTTTACAAAAATGTGCAGGTTATATTAATTGCTGTAATAGTTATAATATTAAGTTTACATATCTGGAATACAATTACTTTTATTTATGTTACCATATAATATCAATTATGCTAACATAGGTACACAAAATTTAAACAATTTTAGATAAATTAATAATGTTATTTTTTTTTTTTTTTTTTTTTTTATTCAGTATGGGCTTACTCTTGACCTCAATCTAGTCCAAAGGACTGAGATGAGGTCGACGATGGAACGAGCTAACCCAAAAGAAGCCTATTAACTCGCGATTTAAATAGATTGGGGTCATATGAACTTGGAAACACCGACGCAGGCAGGGAATTCCACTCCTTGGCTGTGCGCATAATAAATGATGTAGCAAAGCGCTTCGTGCGAATGTGTGGAACATCGACAAGGTATGGGTGATAACCTGCAGTACGAGTGCAGTGCGGTACGTTCGTGTTATTATACATAAACCAGGTGCAAATATTGTAGGCATAGGTATACATTGTTTCTTTAATTTTTAATAAAATTTGTTTTAAGTACAATAGTTACAATATTTAGCATCATTTAGATTTCAGTCTTTCATTCATTTAAAGTACAATGACAATATTTCCATTTAGAATTTAATTACATTTTAGGTACTTTCAGTACCTGCACTATTTAGCATTAAACTTACTTTATTGCATTATGCTTAACTTTAAAATACGGTACGTAACTTTATCTTACGTTTTGTGATCGATAAGTTTCAATTGACCAGTTTTAATTACTCTTATTAATACCTTCTTTAGGTGTTTCATGATCTTCGTCATGTGTCGGTAGTCTTGACCAATTTCGGCATACCTTATGTTTCAGTACGCTGCGGTGTGGATTAAATTACGGAGGTATATTATTTTCGTTCATCATGTCCTCTACATGTACTGTTTCTCCAATCCCAATTCTCAATGTGTAACTGTTCTGCTATCTCCGCTTATCTGCTTTGGGTGACAAAAGTCATTTCTGGTCAAATCTGTCCAACTTTTGACTGATTGTATCAACTTCGAGATCTCTTTATGGTTATTTATCTCCATTTCACCTCTGAACGGTCTTGATCACCCTTTCAGGCTGTTTTTCGCATTTATTAATTTTCAATTGTTTAAGGATATTCCTGTTGTGTCTCCCCATCTTAGCTCTTTGGTAAGTAAGTACTCTTTGTCTAGTAGAGGACCTTGTATCTTAGCTCTTTGTTTAGTAAGTACTCTTTGGCTAGTAAAGAACTTTGTTTATTCCTTTTTTATACAGAATGTCTCCAATTCTTGAGACAAAGTAGACAACTTTGTCAAACTCAGATTTTATACTTGCAGAATTTCGGTTAAAGAAAAGATTGCTTAATACCTTTACCGTGTCCTGTATATGTAGAGAGAAAGAATAATTTACATTTCAATCTCTTTGCATCGACTGTAATAGTCGATAATCATGAAAAGATAATCTCCACTTGGCAGTGGATTCAAAAATCAAAGCTTTATTCCTACAAACTTCTGAAGGAAGTTCACGCCTTTTAACAATACTAGAGGGTTTGGTCTTGAGACTAAACCTATTTAGGGCGTCTTTCTTTGCCTATATCGGCAACCAGACCTTTGTATGTAGTCTAGCCTTCAATGTCCTAGTCGACAATGCTTCCACTCAGGCATTATTTTGTTTTCAAATTAGTGATATTAAGAGTTTGGTTGCTCTTTAAAACGGTTTCGTGAATTTCATGTTACTAAAGTTCATGTGTAATTATTTATATAGCAGCGTTTTTTTTTTACTTATTATTCGATGCTGCAATAATCATTTTAAGGATAATATGGACCAGGTTTATGCTTGCCTTTGAAACTCCCTTAGGTCACTCTCAAAGTTTACATTTTGTGCGAGATATAACCTAGGCTAAGGGTAAGGCTCATGATCCGTGAAAAGTTCATATATTCATCCCAAGCAAATGGTTGTTTTTGTTTGACAGTAATGTTTTTTCAACGTCTGTCAGACTTTTGTTTCCGAAGGACAGGATGATATTTGTTGTTGTACTGAATTAGTACAATCCTTTAAGTAACAGAACATGTTTACTTGGCTTTGATATTTTGGGTCATAGTAGCCAAAAGTATGAATTTATATTATTTTTTCGTTGTCCTAGCAACAATGTTCAGTACAAACTACTGTTCTCTCATTTACTTCTGATTGGGTATCACTTTTAAAATGACAATGATCTTTATTCCCATTGGAGTAAGGTTGCTGTTCGATTGCAGCCACTGACAAGTCTGTCCAATAACAGTGATCTTTATTCTGATTGAGTTATGGTTGTTTTTGGATTGTTGTCAGACGTAAACTGACATTGTGTACTTGAACATTTCAATAAATATTACTGGCCACTTGTTTATCTGTGGTCAATTTTACTTTTTATTCTATCTGTTCACTTTTATTGCACTTTGAATAAACAGTGTGCTCGTGTAGCCAACTTAATCAGATAGTTTTATAGTATTTAAAACAGTACTTTTCTTTCCCCCCACATATTGTCAAGTAGATCTTATAGACATTTGTTTTTTTTGCCAAAATGCAAAACTAGCTGTAAATTTTGGCTCTATTAGTTGTAGTACATTTTGAACTTCTCGAGTGGTCTAAATGTTTCGATCGCTTTGAATGTACTTCTCAAGTGTTCTCAATGTCTGATAACAAAATCTTAGAAACTAAACGGTTTTAGAATTTATTTAAAAAAATCTGTTTTTATGTAGTAAATCATTTTTCTACACTCTTAATACTTTAATGTCGTCTATACAGATGACAACTTGTTCGCATAAACCGTTAAAGCTCTTGCTTGTAACTAACGTTGAGATTTTATATTATTTTCAACGTGATAAAACGTGCTGATCAGGATTACTCCGACTGGTGCGACCTGGCAACTGGTGTTCCACAAGGCGGTATACTTTCTCCTCTCTTATTTTCGTTATTTATAAACTCCATTACTACTATCCTCAAGTGCTCTTATCATCTGTACGCTGATGACCTGCAACTTTACGCTCAATCCGACATTGCTAACCTCGATAATTGTATCTCATTACTAAATGCAGATCTTCAAACTATCGGAGAATGGTCTGATAAATTTAGGGTTGCTGTCAACGTCGGGAAATGCCAGGCCATCCTCATAGGTAGTACGTACTACCTGAGAAATTTGGATACTAGCCAGCTAATGCCGCTTATGTTCGACAACTCTGTGATCTCTCTCTCACCACACGTAAAAGACTTGGGCCTGCACATTGACGCGACACTTAGTTGGAATAAGCAGGTAGCACAGGTTAGCCAGAAAGTCACTTACTCGCTGCGGTCTCTGTATAGATTCAAATATTTTCTCGCATCTAGCACTAAATTAACTTTGGTCCAGTCACTTGTGCTTCCCATTATCGACTATGCTGATGTTTGTTACTCTGATCTATCCCAAGAACTTTTAAGCAAATTAGATCGTCTTCTCAATAATTGTATTCGGTTTGTTTTTGGCCTTCGTAAGTACGATCACATCTCTTCATACCGTTCTCAGCTTAAGTGGCTGCCTATCCGACTCAGGAGGTCCCTCAGATCTCTCTGTATGCTCTTCACTATTTTGACCGATCCATGTGCTCCCGATTACCTAAAAGAATATTTTAAAGTGTTGGGCAGTTCTCACAGTCGCCAGCTTCGAGCTTCAAAAAACCTACTACTTGAAATTCCATCACATCGTACTGGTTTTATGTCCAATTCTTACGCTGTCTCAACTATAAAACTCTGGAACGCGCTAACCCTTGACATTAAAAAAGCTGAAAGCAAAATGGCTTTCAAAAGAACAGTTCGGAAGTACTATTTCAAATCAGACTAAATTGCTCACAAGATATATATTAGTTAGATATGTTAGATATATTAGTTAGTAGTCATAGTAATTATTATGAGGTTTCTCGTATTTGGACTATTTGTATGTATTATAATATATATTAGTTTATTTAATTTTACTGTATATATGTGTATTGGTATGCACCTATTTATGTATATCAATCTATGTTAACAAATTGGTTTTTTTCTTATTTTTTTTTTTTGTACTCTATCACAATGCTATCCTATTTGACCCAAAGGTTGACTGGTAGAGAATGCCTTGTGGCATTAAGTCCGCCTATGTACCACTCTTGTACATGAAGTTTAAATAAATAAATAAATAAATAAAATGCGTTGCACAATAACCAATTTTGAAATATTGCTCTATAGTGGGCAAGTGATGTTTTTTTTTATAATAATAGCTCCGTTCGCAGAACGCTTAGACAAGCAAATATGTTTATCATCATTAGGCTTTAAATTCGGTACCATCAGATAAACCCAAGACTATGGTTTACTTCCAGGTTTAATGATGTCCATTTTACCAGTTCGTCTTATTTATTATTTTTCTTTGCTCCAAATGAATTGGAACTCATCTATAAAGCTGACAACTGGAGAAATTGTTTCATAAATAGAAATTTTTAATTTAACATCTTTGAACTTTGTTATTGACTTAACACCTTTTACTCGAGAATGAAATAAAATGAACCATTTAGCGACCCATCAATGTTCTACTTGGAGTCGTTTGTTGGTTGTAGACTTTAAGTTTTGTTTCGTGATCAAAATTCATGACTTAATTTTTTGTCTTTTATCATTTAAATCTACAGTTAGATTCAATGATCGTTTTCATGTTAACCTCATCTTTTGGCTTTATTGATTCTACTCTAGTTTTTTGACGAGAGATTCTACTCTAGTCATTTGACGAGAGGTAAACCATTTTCACGATTTACGTTTTGGCCGACCAGAGGTAAACACTTTTTCTTTTATTGGACCTTGTTTTGCAATGGTTCTGGTTATGACCTTTTGCCATCTTTTATGCGAATTGTATGATTTGCAGGGCTTCAGCCACTGACTATTATTTGTGATCTTTACTGCCATATCGGCACCAAAGATCTCTCTAGTGAGATATTTGGTTTCATTTGTTGTCAATTTTATTAAGGCTAGGTACTTGTTGCATTTTGTACTCTGACTCTATTGTGTATTTGTTTAACGGCCTTTTTACAGTTTTAAGATAGAAAACTATTGTTATTATTTTCGATTCTTGCTGTATCACCGAGAATCAAAATAACCTTTCTTAATTAAGTCGAGGTAAACACTATATTAGTAAATTAATTTCAAGGTTGTCTCGACAAATTCTTATTATTTTTACCAAAACATATGTACAATAAAGTTTTTGAAGTTAAAATAAGCAAATCGCTTAACTTATTATTTTGGCTTTAACAAAAGAAACAAATTTATTGGTCATATCCGGCCAATAATAAAGAGTTCTGTGAGTTCTGATAACATAGCACTTAAACAAACTGTAGCTTGCAAGTCTCACCAAGGGTTTCTTTATAAGTCCCCGTTAAGTGTTAGCTAATTAAAGCGGCCACTTATAATTTTAATACACGTCGGAGCTAGGGATGTACGATACTTGCATCGATACTTTGGATTATCCGAATCGTGACCATGCGATACGATTCTAGGATCGTATTGAATAGCATCGATCCGATTTACAATAAAAGTAATCGAAAGCAACGTATTTATTTCTTATTTTGTTTTTGATGACAGCACAAAACACATTTTAGATTTAGTCAAAAATCATTAGCCTTAACAGATTTCATGAGACTTGTTCAGTTTTACCAATAGGTGAGGTGATAATTATATTACCTTCATTCCTTCGAAGTTATCGAACTGGAATTTACGAGAAAATGTTCTCGTATGTACATACGTTTTTAATTAAATTTATTTCAATAGGCACGTGTTATTTATTTATTTATTTAACACATCAAGCACAAAGTATAGAGGCGGAATTAATGCCATAGGCATTTTCAACCATTATAAGAATTTCTACCATTGTTAGCATTTCTACCATTATTATATTTTATTTGCAGTTTTAACGATAGATAAAGTAACATTTATCTCCATTACTTTGAGGTTGTCGAAGGGGCACTTAGTTAAAACTGGAATTTACGAGAAAATGTTCTCGTAGGCACATTGATTTTATCGAAAATTTCTTTAGGTTTTGATCGAAAATAAATTCCGATTAAAACTGGTATTTACGAGAAATTGATCTCGTGGGAATTTTTTAAATTATTTTTTATCAAATTTGTCAGAATTTGTCTTTCGATAATGTTGTTTACAAACGGATTTGGTCAACAATATGTAGGTACTAGATATTTCATCACATTTTTTTTGTACCTGCATTATTGATGATTTTAAGCCATTTAATTAAAGTCAGAGAAATACAGAGACTTATCAAAATTTCGTCACTTCATTCCAACAGTTGGTTCTATTTACGAGTGACATTTAGTGACGTAATTACTCAGTTCATCGATCCATGCTGCACATCTCTCAGCTTATCGCAGACGCAGATCGCGCATAGGATATTATATAAGTAACAATATGCCTAATAACAATTGTTGATCGAAATATAACACAATTGAGGAAATAAACAGTAATCATTAAATACTGCATAATTTTGTATTATACATATTTTGTATTGTAAGTACATAAGAATATATTTTAGACTAGTTTCATGTATCCTAGAATAGAATAGAATATTTTTAATTATGTACAGCATACAAGTAACATTTGTTAGGGTTTGTGAATTTTGATTTTGCTAATCGATTATTTTAATCGATATTCGTATTAATAGAGCTTTCATCTTAATATTTTACGCTGGCAACTTTAGCCTTTTATTATGTTCGTGGTCGTTCTGTGATTGGTTGACGCAAAATAGCGGGAACCAATCAGAGAACTCGCTTCTTCCCGCTAAAATGGCGGGGTTAACGTGGGCTAACGAAACGTTTGGCGGTTGCACGGTTCTCTTGGGGTTTTGAAACTCGACGCAATAGGTTGTGCTAGAATTAATATTACCTAGTGTTAAGAATTGTATTTTGTATGTGCAGTACAAGTAAAATATAAGACGATTTCGTGTATTCATTGTCTCATTATTCGACTACGGACCCTGATAGTGTTTCCTACATTTCAGAAGTGGGATAGCAACGTAAGTACACGCCCATTAATTTGCAATTATTTTGTACTTCTTTGCTAATAGCCACTGCTTGGTAACTTGATTTTTTTTATTATTTTTAATAGTGGTAAATAAATCTTTTAAACCTGTCTGCTTAACAATGGCAGAAATAAATAATTCAATGGTTTTTATAATTATTTTACATAATCATAAGTTTCTTCGAGTCAGCCCGTTCCATCGTCGACCTCATCTCTGTCCTCAGGACTAGATTGAAGTCAAGAATTTAATATTAAAAAAAATCGTGTTCCTACCCACACTAACTTTGTGTTATACCGATCTGTTACCGAGTAAAGGCATTGATATTCTGATTGACTATGTTGTGTTACACTGTTTTTCCTGCTTTAATCTCGGTTTAAGTAGTGTGAATCATTTTTACGGTATACTCTCAAACATTTTGGTAAGATTGCTTGCTATCATATCGTAGTTTTATGGACAGTAATGCTTAGATATAGATCACAAATACTCGAATTATAGATCTTTGTTGACTAAAACATTCCAGATTTTTTTTTAGATATTTTGTGATTTTCTGGAGAAGTAAATGATTTAAGATAAACTTTAATTTGATTTGCACATAGTATGTTCAGACATTATTGCAATAGGATCAACAGTTTTACCGCTCCATTTTCGACATACGATAACTAGTTAATGGAATGCAATCTTAATTTTTTATAATAGTTGAGTGTTACGTCAATTGCCAGCTTCGATTCGCATGCGCATACATCACGGATATTTTAAATGCTTTAATCGCTTGGACTAAAGCTAAGGTTGTTTTTGTTTTTCTCTTTTGAGCTCTTGCATCATGGATGGGACATCTAGACACCCAAGCATGGAATCCAGTCATCGGCGACTTGAGACGCCCTACGCGAGGGAGCATCGAAGTAGGAGCCGGGTGAGAGACCACAGTCATAGTCGGTTGCGAACTCGCAGTAGGGATCAAGAATTGGGTTCGAGCCACGAACGGGAGCGTCTTCTACATGCCACGACCTGCAACCGGAGTTGCAGCCATCGTCGCAGCGCGCGGCTCACATCGGCGCGGCACGCCACCCAGCGAAGCAACCGCAGTCCCAGCCATCGCAGTGGGACGCAAGACCATCAATAGCGGCGAGCGGAAGCCAGTCTACACGACGGTGACGGCCCACATGCTGAGCATCCTCACGTCGCGGGACACTTTGAAAGGTCACGTAGCCCATCTGTATCTAAAAAATATATTGTTGATGTTTTCAAATGTTTGAAAGATAGTTTGGCATCTCAACCCGCTCGAGACACACGGTCTTTTCAAAAAATTGATCACATGAACATACTGCCTAATTTTGATCCTTCTACAAAAAACCAATAAATTGATGTATGGCTCAAAAAGGTCAATGAGTGTGCTAGTGTGTACGGTTGGGATGACAAAACTATCGTTCACTTTGCTATGCAGAAACTTCAAGGCCTTGCCAAAACTCTGTTTTGTTTAACTGGCAAGAATGGCAAGAGAAACTAATAAACGCCTTCCCTTGCGAACAAAATTACGGTCAGGCTTTGGAGGAAATGCTTAAAAGAAGGAGTAGGCATAATGAACCTATAGAGGTTTATTTTTATGAAAAACTGGCTTTACTTAACCAATGTGAAATTGTTGAGAAACGTGCGGTAGATTGTATCATTCTGTAATGATCTCCTTAAAAAAATTAAAAACAACTACGACAAAATGGCATTGGAAAAGGCTGGAACAAACAGTAAAAAGATCTGGAAATATATTAAAGACGCAACTTATACCGCAAAACAATATGAGTCATCTTCAAGTTTATTACAAGCACACTCGTCACCGGTGGAATCCGCTAACATAGCAAATAATTTCTTTGTTAATGTGGGTAAGTATCAGGCAGAAAAAAATCTGGGACAATCCCAAAACCTAACGAGCACTCCTTTAACATCTAACTCCTCTTTAACATCCTTCGCGCTGCTAGATACTGACGAGACTGAAGTAGAAAGTATAATAATGACCTTGAAAGAAGACTGTGCAGTTGGCTGGGACAACATATCGAATAAAATTATTAAAAAATTTAAGGACATTTTGGTACCACCACTGACTTATATTTTCCGCATTTGTTTATCTTTAGGTCATTTTCCAGAGTGTCTTAAAAAAGCTGTAATTGTCCCTGTCTATAAATCAGGCAGCAAAGAGCAAGTGACAAATTATAGACCTATTTCTTTACTACCTTCTATGTCAAAAATATTGGAGAAAATAATAAACAAAAGGTTGTTGAAATATTTAGAAGATAAATCGATTCTGTCCGAACGGCAGTTTGGATTTAGACCTAAAGTTTCAACTGCCGATGCGGTACATCATCTGACTGACTATCTAGCTCAAGAACTTGACAAGGGTAACCACACAGTAGGAATTTTCCTGGACCTTGCCAAAGCTTTTGACACAGTTTCCATTCCAATTCTGTTGCGCAAGCTTGAGTTCATGGGTGTAAGAGGCACCCAGCTGAAACTATTCCAAAGTTATTTAGAAGATCGTTCCCAGTGCGTAAAGATTGGCGATGTTCTCAGCTCTGTTCAAAAAAACACATTTTTTGGTGTTCCCCAAGGAAGTATTCTAGGGCCCACTCTGTTTTTGATCTACATAAATGACCTTTGCAATCTAAAGCTAGAGCATGGCACTATTATAACTTACGCTGACGACACTGCTTTACTTTTTTCGGCTGACTCAGAAAATTAAGTCTACAATCTTGCGCAACACGGATTTAATATTGTAAATAAATGGCTTCAAAATAACTCACTAACACTAAATGCAGAGAAGACAAATTATATTAAGTTTTCGATGCGCAAGCATGTATCGAATATCCCTTCAGCGTTGCATGCTCATTGTTGTCAAATTCCCGCAGAAAGCCAGTGTAAGTGTCCCAATATTAAGAAGACTGATAAAATAAAATACCTGGGTATTATAATAGATGAAACCCTTTCCTTCAAACAACATATGGAAGCTCTAAATAATAGAATTCGTAAGCTGATATTCGTATTCAAAAAACTACGATTTATTACAGATCCAAAAATTCTTAGACAAGTATATTTTGCTCTTTGTCAGTCAATTCTGACTTACTGTATTACATCATGGGGTGGGACGAGTAAAACTCTGTTATTGTCCATTGAAAGAGCTCAAAGAGCTATTCTCAAAGTGGCTACTTGCCGCCCTTTCCTTTTCCCCACTAACCTCCTGTATAAATCTTGTGAAGTACTAACAGTTCGACAGTTATTTATTATGAGCAGTGTACTAAAACAACACGCAGCACTTCCATACAGCACTGAATTTACTAAAAAAAGACGGAAAGATATAGTTTGCCCTCAAAAAAGTACAAAACATGCTTTCACAGCGAAGTTTTATATGTACCTCGGACCGCTACTATACAACAGGATAAATGAAAAAATAAACATCTACTCTTTAAATCACAGTAACTGCAAGAAAACCCTTAAGGAAGCACTTCAAACTATGTCCTATGAAGATACAGAGAAGTTATTACTAGTGCTAAAGTAAATATTGTTCCTATTATTGTTATTTTTTTTAAATTAAGCTAAAGTAAATATTGTTAATATTATTGTTATTTTGTAAGCTATGTTAATATAATATAATTTTATATACGTTTTTTGCATAGGTACCAATAAGATTAATATGATAATATGATTATTTAATCATTTAATGTTACCTCCAATCGCCTGAAATACAGGATTACCTAGTTCAGGCACAAATCACGGGTTAACTCGACATAGATTTAAGAAAAACTGTTAATGTTGCACCTAATATTTTTGAATAAATTTTATTTATTTATTTATTATTTTATTCATGGGATCAGTGATAGGACCCTCAAATCGGGTGCTCTAGCTTTACGGTCCTCTCACCCCGATCAGCTCTTGCAATTTTTGATGAGCAGCAGAGATTCTTATCAGCATTTCGATCGAACCCATAACAAAATCAAAACCGATCACTTTAGTACCCCTAATGGTCAGCCCTTTCAGAGGTCGGGTGCTAAGTCGGTTTCATTCCCTGGATGTTACAATTGTAAAGAGAGGGGTCACAGCTTCTTGCATTGTCCTAAACCGCTTTTAAAATGCACAAAATGCAACAAAATACAGTCGATAACTGTAACACGCAGAATCAAAATAACGTCGTAAAACCCAGTGGCAATATTCCAAAAGCCATGTGTATCGATGTAGCCAGTCAAGGACGCGACTCGCACCCGAACTCGAAATTTATGAAAGATGTAAAAATTAACGGTACGTTACAGGAAGCCTTTGTAGATTTTGGATGCGAAGTCTCGCTTATAAAGGAGTCCGTAGTTAATGAGTTAGGCTTGACCCACGATCACATACCATCATTTTTGAAAGGGTTTGGAAACGGTATAGTAGAGTCGCTAGGAGCGTTGTTATTTAATTTTGAGGTGGATGGCGTAAATGCTCAGGTTCCATGCAAGGTTGTGTGTGATAATTTGTTAGAGAAATCCGCTCTTATAGGAAAGTCCTTCACCGAACAACCTCACATCATAGTTTATAAGGATGTAACTAGGCTACAATTTATCGACATTGGCAATGAAATACCGCATCCAGATCCGGATCTAACAGAGTCCTCTCTTAAGATTCGGGCAACAGGATTGGTAGAGCTCTACGGTGCAGCATCAGTGAAGGCATGGATTGAACCCCCCACATGTGGCAGCATTCTCTTGAAAAATGTTATCGCTGGGAAACCAAATAAACAGTACTTAGTTTGTGGAGGTCTCTATCGCTCTGAAAATAGTCGTGTCTGTATAACGGTGTTCCCATGTTCGAGTTCCTGCTGGATCATAAATAATTTAGTTTTATGTCGTACAAAGCGAGTAGAGGTTGTTAGTTGTCGAACCACCAGAAATCCCTATGGCGATTGAGGGCGACTTCGATGTGAATATTATTCGTGTCAGTGATAAGGTGCCAGAAGATGTAAAACAAAGGTTGTTCGAGTTGCTCAGAAAATATCGTCATTGCTTCGCATCTTCTCTCATTTCGGTTGCGTAGGTACAACCTAGGTCAGGTTGTACCAACGCAACCGAAATGAATACAGAGTTAAACAGTGAACGCCCTGTCGTCTATCGCCCATATAGGTTATCGCATTATGAACGTGAGAAGGTACGGGCAATGGTGAAGGAGATGCTGGATGCAGGAATAGTAAGGGAGTCGATCTCGGGGTACGCTAGCCCAATTCTACTCGTACGCAAAAAGGATGGATCGTTCCGAATGTGTATCAATTACCGTTTGCTTAATTCTATCACGGTGAAAGAGCGCTATCCTATGCCCATTATCGAAGACGACATAGCACGTCTTACTGGCCAGGCTTGTTTTATTTCGCTCGATCTTACATCCGGTTATTACCAGGTGCCGATCTCTGAGCAGAGCAGACATCTCACCTCGTTCGTCACACCAGACGGACAATACGAGTTTAATCGCATGCCGTTTGGTTTGGCCAACGCACCAGCCGTTTTTCAACGGATGATGAATTCGATATTAGGGTCGGCTCGGTTCAACAAAGCAACTGCTTATTTGGATGACGTCCTTATTTTCGGTCAGGACTTTAGTGAATGTCTGGTACGGCTTGAGGAGGTATTGCAAGTCTTTGAGAAAGCAAATCTCACTTTAAACCTTTCCAAATGCGACTTCTTGAGAGACAAAATCGATTATTTGGGTTACGAAATCAGTGCAGCGGGAGTTAGACCAGGTGATAAAAAAATCATTAGTGTCATAAATTTTCCACGACCTGAGAACGTCCATAATGTACGCCAGTTCCTTGGTCTGGCTAGTTATTTCCGTAAATTCATCCAAGATTTTGCCCGAATTGCCTTGCCTCTCAGTAAGTTGCTAAAAAAGGACACCTCATGGACATGGGGTGATAGTCAAGAGGAAGCTTTTGAAGTCTTGAAGTCTAAATTGGTTGATAGGCCAATTCTTGCAATATATGATCCTGTAGCCGAGACAGAGCTTCACACCAACGCAAGCAAATTGGGTGTTGGAGGTATATTATTGCAGCGCACCGAAGGAAATGATGCCTTCCGTCCAGTAGCTTACTACAGTCGACAAACCTCTCCTGAGGAGAAGAATTTCCATTCGTACGAACTCGAAACTCTAGCAGTAATCTGTTCTTTGCGAAAGTTCAGGGTCTATCTGTTAGGGAAAACATTTAAGATTATTACGGTTGTAGTGCTCTACGATCTACGTTCTCAAAACGAGACCTAATCCCGAGGATAGCACGCTGGTGGCTCTTACCGTAGGAGTTCCAATGTACAGTCGAGTATAGAGCAGGCGTAAAGATGGGTCATGTAGATGCGCTGTCCCGCAATCCAATCGAGAGCTCAGGAGAGCATCCCATCGATCAATTTTCAGTTATGTCGATCAGTAGCGAGGATTGGTTATATACGCTTCAGCTTGGAGACACCGAACTCTGTAGGATTAAAAACATTTTAAATGATTCTCTTAATGAGAAGGAACTCCGATACATGAAAGATAATTTTTTGGTCAAGGATAACAAATTGTTTCGTTGTATAGGTAATGATAAAAATAACGTTCGTTGGGTGGTGCCAAAAGGTGCGAGGTGGCAAGTATGATTCATGACGATATTGGCCATTTTGGGATGGAAAAGACTCTTGAAAGAATAAAGAAACTACTGGTTTAGTAAAATGTCCAAGTTTGTCAAGAAATATGTCAGTTCATGCATTGAGTGTGCATATGCAAAGAACAAGACTAAAACACATGAGGGTCTGCTCCATCCCATCACCAAAATAGAAGTACCATTTCATACGGTACATGTTGACCACCTTGGGCCTTTTGTCAAGTCAAAGAGAGGCTATACTTACTTACTGGTAGTTGTAGAAGCTTTCACCAAATTCTGTTTTATCAAACCCGTTAGAAATACTAATAGTTTGAATACAATTAAAGTCCTTGAAGATATTTTTTTTACATTTAGGGTTCCTGATCGTCTTGTAAGCGATCGTGGTACCTGCTTTACATCTCATGCTTTCAATCGATTTTGCCTAGACAAGGGAATTAAGCATATTCTTAATGCAGTAGCCAGTCCGAGGTCAAATGGCCAGGTTGAACGTTACAACCGTACAATTCTCAACTCTTTAAAAGCGATGGCTGTTAAATACGGTGAAAAGGATTGGGATAGTCATTTAGGGAAAATTCAGTGGGGTCTAAACAATACTTTTCAGAAAACCACTGGTAGAACGCCGTCAGAGGTACTATTTGGAACTAGTATGAGAAGCGAAATAAATACCATTCTTAACGAAGTTACCAAAAATTCTCGTGAAAACGTGACTTAAATGTCACAATACCCAAGTCGTAATATCTTGTTGTTGTATGATTATTATTATATATTTTTTTTCTTATTTTTCATTTCCATTATTTAAATTTTTACAAATTATTTTACATTTATAAATATTCCTTAAAAAAAAATATATATAAAACATTTAAAAATATAAAAAATTGTAGCCCACCGGTATCGGGAACAGGGTCCAAGCTACCGGCGGTCAGGGCTCCAGAGAGAGGAACCTCCTAACAATACGAGCCGTGTCCAAAAGTACCGCTTTCTGAATCAAGCCCTTGTTCCAGCTGTTAGGCAGCTCGAGAGCCTCCTCAGGTATTGGTCGAGGCTCTTGGCAATTAAGCCATGGGCTAATACGACTATCGGCACAATGATCGCTGAGTCCACATCCCACATGTCGACAACCTCGCGAGCCAAGTCAAGATACTTGATTTTCTTATCTTTCTCGGCTATCACGAGGTTCTCATCATGCGGGACCGTTATGTCAACAATCATTGTGCGCCGCTCTGATCGATCCACCACCACTATATCAGGCTTATTGGCTACAATAGTCCTGTCAGTGATGATGGATTGATCCCAGTACAATGTGATACTGCCATTTTCGAGAACTGGGTCGGGCACATACTTATAGTACGGCACTTCCGATTCCACAAGGTTGTATTTTAGAGCAAGTTGCTGATGGATAATCCTGGCTACAAGGTTGTCTATGCAAGTACTCTCCGTTAGCCAGACGAGAACACCCGGAGATAATGTGACGGATTGATTCGCCTGGACGGTGGCATGCCCGACATATGTCAACCGTACCGTCCTTCACAATAAATCTCCGGTAGTTATTCGTCATCATAACTTCATCCATAATTGCACAGACAAAACCTTCGGTTTCTCCGAAGAGGTCCCCGGAACGTAGCCAGGCTACAGACGCTGATAGGTCTACATCGGGCCCATGCAGGGCCCGGAAAAAGCGTCCGTGAAGCTCTTTACTCTGCCATACCTCCATGCGGTCGTTAGTGTCAAGCACTAAGGGTTTGCGCCAGTTCTCTTTAGCCAAGGAAAGCGGGGTGAGGCCCTTGTCCACTGCGACCACATCTCGATGCATCCCCACGTCGGTTTCAAGGAAATATTCCCTGAGACTGCATATCTCGCGATTGTGGAGAGTCTTAGCGTTTAAAAAGCCTCGACCCCCACACTTCCGCGGGATATGCAGTCTCATAACAGAAGAACGCGGGTGATGCATTCGATATGCCGTCAACAATGTACGGACCCTCCTATCCAGGGCGTCTAGTTCTGTTTGAGTCCATTTGAGTATGCGAAAGAGTACATCAGAACCGGCATGACCCAACCGTTGAAGGCACGTACCTTATTGCCGCCTGATAAAAGACTATTAAATACTTTTTTCAGGCGGCCAAAGAAGCGCTCCTTCAACGATTGCTTCATGTCAGCAACATTGATGCCCAGCGCTTCCGACATACCCAAATACTTATAGGTTTCGGTTGCTGAGAGGGATCTAAGATTTATGGAATCCGAGAGCTGGGGTCCCACAGATTCCACAATCTCTCCTCGCTTTACATGCATGACCGCACATTTGTCCACACCAAATTCCATCCTGATGGCGCTACTGAAAGTTTCAGTTACCTTCAGTAGCTCCATCAGTTGCAAATCGTTGGGGGCAAAGAGTTTCAGGTCATCCATGTAAAGGAGGTGAGATATAACTTGACCACCTCTCCTCAACCGATAGCCTAGACCTGAATCCTCCAGCAGCGTGCTAAGAGGATTCAAGGCTAAGCAGAACCAAAGTGGACTCAAACTATCGCCCTGATGAAATATACCTCGCTCTATCCTTATCGGCTCGCTATTCCTCTGGATTTGCCGACATCCTGGATAGCGAAGGACTGTCCTCCATTGCCCCATACATGACATCAGGAAGGTGCGCAGAGTTGCATCAACTTTATACAACTCTAGCACCCTCATGAGCCATGTATGTGGCACCGAGTCATAGGCCTTCTTATAGTCTATCCATCATTGTTTCAGATCAAGCACGAGAATCGATCGGATCGTGACTTGATTGAACAAATGTCCTACTGGTTGCCGCAAGTAAATCGATCGTCTTGTTGGCACCAGTTAGGCCCCCGAAAAATCGATCGTTCGGGTTAGTAGTTCGATGATGGGTAAACCGATTAATCGATCGTTCGGACCCTAAAGCAAAGTTTAATTATGTTAAATTAAGTGACAGATCGACCACTGTTTTCTGACCAAATTCAAAGAGTTCTATAATAGAAATTAAACAAGATTTATTACTGATCCGATGGATGTAATTCAATAACTAGACTTAGAAATTGTTACATAAATCTATTGACTTGATTTGTACTTTTACGTTCCTTCAGTTGAATCAATTTTATTTGTGTAGTTGAATCGATTATTTATATCAGATATTTACCTCAACCTAATGAATTTTTTTGCTATTGCTTTTATACATACCTTATTGAACTTATACCTAATTTAAATTAATAATTATATTATTTAGCCTAGTAAATTCATATGAGAACTATTATTAATTTGTAAAGTGGTATTACACACTTAGCCGCAGGTAGTTACCTGCTATTGTAATTTGATACTCAAACAATAAATATGTAAAAACCGCGCAACCTGCCAGTGTTCCGATTGTTAGGGTTCCACCTGGTGTCGTGTGCGGGGACGCACACGTTGTCAGGACGGTCGATTGTTAGGGTTTGTGAATTTTGATTTTGCTAATCGATTATTTTAATCGATATTCGTATTAATAGAGCTTTCATCTTAATATTTTACGCTGGCAACTTTAGCCTTTTATTATGGTCGTGGTTGTTCTGTGATTGGTTGACGCAAAATAGCGGGAACCAATCAGAGAACTCGCTTCTTCCCGCTCAAATGGCGGGGTTAACGTGGGCTAACGAAACGTTTGGCGGTTGCACGGTTCTCTTGGGGTTTTGAAACTCGACGCAATAGGTTGTGCTAGAATTAATATTACCTAGTGTTAAGAATTGTATTTTGTATGTGCAGTACAAGTAAAATATAAGACGATTTCGTATATTCCTTGTCTCATTATTCGACTACGTCCTGTTCCTGATAGTGTTTCCTACACATTCATACAAGAAAACATTTCACATGGTGACCACATGGGCGGTCTTATCGCTAAAAGCGATCTTTTCGAGACCTAGGTAATTTTTTAGTTAAATATTTACAAAGTAAACATAATTACGGAAACAAATCATCATTAATACTGAATTTCGCTATAGTAATTGAAGTACTTGGGACTTAAACATAACGAGCGAAATGTTGGAGTACCTACCTAATAGGTACCTACACTATGCCTAATCCTATGGTGATTACAGGCGTGATTTTATGATGATGTTTGACACTCAATTTCACTTAGATCACCGTCGGAATTACAGGCGTGATGTTATGATGAGGCTTGTTACTATTTTCACTGAGATCACAGTCTCTATTATTCAGAACCTTTTTTTTTTGTAATTTATTCAGAATTTTGTTGCTGACCAATTTCCGTAAGCAACTACATAATTTCACTTACTGCGCTTTTACTCGTCGCCATTGTGGTGTTCACTAGAAACACTAGTTAAGGTTTAGAATAAAACCACCAAATTATCAGCAAGTAGATGAACTACTTTAAGGGTACGTGCACTCGCCGCCCGCGATAAGTGCGGACTAGTCGACACGTAACCGTAAAGAGTCACGCTACGTTTATTAGTATATCACAGGTAACAAAAAACAAAAATTGAACAAGCATTTCTGACGGGCAAATTAATAACCTAAGTGTAAAGTGTAAATAGTCCAGTTCTGTAAGTACATACTTCTTATCAATACGATCGTATTCTTATCACTAAATATTGTGATTCAAATCTTTTAAACACGCCGTCTTTGAATATCGCTGTTTTAAATGCATCCCCGTTACTAAGCCTAAAGTCGAGAAGCTTGAATTCAGCCACTTCTCGTAGTTTTTTAAACGTCCATATCAGTTTCCTAACACGGGAAATGGTTTGTTCGATGTGGTGACGCCAACTAAGTCCCTCATCCAGAGTCACTCCCAGGTACTTCATTGTCTTTAATTGTGTGATTGGAAGACATGTGCATGTGTTACTATTCACGGCGTCACAGGAGTGAGCTTTGAGACTTATACCTAAAGGTCTGGTTTTGGCGAAAGAAAATTGAAGAAATTCCGTTTTCGAGATATTAAGAGTTAGTAAAAGTGATAATTTCACTTACTAGAAAATTTTCAATCATTACACGGTAAACTCAATGAAGTATCAAAAGTTATTTATAATATCAGTCTGTGACATTTTAGGTACGTAATTATTCATATCTTGCTTAACTTCAAGGAACATGTTATGCAAGCACTGACCTGTAGTATTGGTGGGGGGAAGTGCTCGACAAAAGAGTATTTCTTCCATTAATTTTTCATTAGATTTAAAACGCACAAAAGCTACAAACTGCGCAAAACCCACAATATCCGTAAATTAATCAAATTGCAAGGACACAAAAGTTACTTCATTTTATTTTTTTCTACATAAATATCGCCTATCCTGCTTTGAATGATATTGTCAGAGAGACGGATACTTTTGAGCTTTTCGACCTCTTGTTTGCCAAACTTAAAATCAAAGTGTGAGATTTTTCTGCTTGTCGCGACGGCATCGGTCAAGGTTATACCTATGCACGAATAAATAGTGAATTGGCGACGTCTGATGTAAAATACTGTGTTAATTATGTTTGTATTTATGCGAATCCTAATTATGCAAATGCATAAAAATGTTGTATTGATTGAATATTATATTTATTATGATACCATAATAAAATACACGAAAAAGAGCGAGGGGTCGGGGGTCGCGAAATATTCTTTCTTACTATGGGGGTCGTGTCATGAAAAAGGTTGAAAAATACTTCTATTCCATCGTTCGATACGTTTGTATTTTTGCGTGGGATTTTGTTTATCATTGCGATTTTGTGCATTCTCGATGACTTGGCCTTTACATCTTGAACTGACGATACTGCAGCCTGACTTGGACTATCGCATTCTTCTTTGGACAACGAGTTGCTTTTGATTTGGACTTTGATTTTAACCACTAACATGCGTTGCGTTAATTGCCATTTACGACTTGCGCGCTTACGGAGGCATCGTCTCTCTGATGAAGGTGCTCAGGGTGCTCAATGGCTCAAGCCCCGCCTGGTTAGTATGATAATGAGCTTATGATGAACACTATTTATATTTTTTCCGTTATTTTGTGTTTTTGACTACTTTTTACTGGTATTATTCCAGTTAACACCTAATGATGAAGTATGTGTACCATGCTATTTGAAAGCACAACAAATTGTAGATAGCGCTCAGAGGAGTTCCCCTAATGTTGTACCCACAACAAGTACAGAGAAAAGAACACACCCTATACCTTCTGAACAGAGCAAGAGCAAACTGTGGATGTTGAAATGGTGGATGGCCATAGTGCTCACAGAAGTTCTGCTGATTTTGCACACTCCCCAAGTACAGTAGAAATACATCCTGTACCTATTACCTATCCTGTATTTCATGGCAACCACCCATTTATTTTACGTGCCAGAATTAAATCTATGCACATAGGAAGCAAGTCCTATTATACATAATATCGCAGTAGAAGGCTGCAGGGGTGAAGTGGTGTATTAGGCTATTGTTGCCACTGTCCTGTTGGGACACGGACAGTGGGTTGTTGCTCTCATGTCATGAGCATATTAAGGTATATAGGCTATGACAGACACCAGAGCTATATCACTGCACCAGCTTCCTTTTTACTTAATCTTTTAATAAGATAATATTTTTATCGAAAACACTATCGAAAACTATAAAATAAAAAACCATGTAAAAATACCAATAAACGAGATTTATTACGTCACATTACACATTTTTTATTCCACAAACCCTGCCTTTCAATAGCTGTACTTGTACATAGCTAGTGAGCTCTGGCTGTTATAATGTTTGTAAAAGTATATCTTCTTTCTGCGTAGTAAGAATCGTTTTACTCGACCATAATTTGCTTATAGATCAAAGGCGTAACAACATAGTTTTAATAGTGATTGAACTAATTACTAGTTTAGTAATCAGTATAGTCTCTAGTCGCAGTCTGGCAGTTTTATGATTCATCAATTAGGTACAGGCAATGAAGTAAAAATTCGGGTTTTGGCTTAAGACGAGAAGCACGTACCGTCAAAACTAAAACTGCGAGGGAAATACAGTAATCTTAGAGACCGGAAGCGAATTAGAAAGTTATGTTTCTTACAATTTGTCTTTAATCAACAACTAGCACATAAGTAAATAATGAGTACATCAGACTACTATAACATGACCCGAACCAAAATTATTACCTCCCCTGGCACCTGTCAGTTGCCTACTACCAAAAACCACAGCGCATCAACCAAAGAGGCCGTGTACTACGCGCCATGCCTTTTTATACCCTTCTTCTCGGAGCGGGTACGTTGGAAAGGGAATTATCTAAGAGTATTTTATTCCAATCTTCCTCTATGATTCATTCTAAATATTTGTTTTTTATTCATCTATACTAATATTATAAAGCTGAAGAGTTTGTTTGTTTGTTTGTTTGCTTGAACGCGCTAATCTCAGGAACTACTGGTTCGATTTGAAAAATTCATTTTGTGTTGGATAGCCCATTTATCGAGGAAGGTTATAGGCTATAAAATTTTACGCGGACGAAGGTCGCTGGCAACAGCTAGTTTTAAATAAATAAGCAGACATTTCACAGTTAAAAACCTTAATCGTAAGATTTTTAGGTTATCTTGTATTTAGACGTATATTGCTTTTCTCCCAATTTGTTCGTCTTACTTTCCATTAACTTTTCTGTTAGTCTTTAGTCGTTTTACAACTATGTATAAGTTGCCATAATGAATGATACCTCTAAGAGTGGTTCCCAAAATACATGCAACTTCGGCCAGTTAAAGTAAGTAAGTAAGTATATTTATTTGCTTAAAATGTGGTATATACAGGTGTTATAAAAATGTTATAGAGCAGGACACATTCCGCCATAATAATAGCATGCAAAATCATCTTTTACATAAGATAGGTACATTAAAATGAACAACATAGGTACGTACCTATGTTACATAGAATATATCTTTACATAAATCTCCGCTAATATAATCTAAGAATAATTTAAAGATACTAAGCTAACCATCACTAAACAAAACAATAATACTGAAACACCTACATCATAAACACATCTAAATATTCTCTGAAACCATAATTATTTAACAAAATAATAAAGAATATTAAAGACATACACCAACACGAATTACTTAAACATGCATTCTGTTAGGACATACTTTCACCAAGCAAGCCGGTATAATTATTATAAAGACTGACAAACATTTAGTTTTTCAAAGAAAGCCCCTTATTTAATATTTATTTAAAAATAGTTAATTGTTATTTTCTTCTATATTAATGTGTTAAATAATTGATAAACCCACCTTCGCTCTGAACTATCCTATCACTTTTTCTCTACACCAACCACAACACTGCAAATTGACAACTCAGCATGGACAATCAACTTGTGCACAGTATGGAGCAAATGGAGAAGCTGTTTAGCACTCGCATGAGTGAGTATGAAGATAAGCTGCAAAGAGCTACAGCTGGCACTATTCCTGCGCACTCAGATCTTGCTTCGCTTTCACTGGACTTCTCCGAGTTCAAGTCCTTTGTCTGTCAAACATTTCATCACTTCAAAACACAGATAGAACTCCTTTCTATGAGTCTGGACAGGCATGAGACTACAATGCGAAGAAAGATCTTGCTGTTCCACGGTATTCCCGAGAAACCTCATGAAAAATTAACTGACTCAATTCTCCATATCATCTCCAAGCAGCTGAAGATAGATGATTTTAAAATAGATCATCTGGAAGTTTGCCACAGGCTAGGAGCCTCCCAGGGTAAAACAAGACCGGTGCTAGTGCGTTTCAGTGGCACGGAATATCGTCGGTTAGTTTGGGACGGTAAAACCTCACTCAAGGGCAGCGGTATTACTATTTCCGAGTTCCTGACCAAAACACGACACCAGGTATTTATGGCTGCCCGCAAGCATTTTAATATCAATAATTGCTGGTCTGCGGAGGGAAAGATTATTGTCTTGACGCCTGACAAGTCACGCCGGACAATTTCAACTATGGGTGAGCTTGAAACTTTAATCACTCTTTATCCCGTTCTCGGCCGTGCTGCCACTCCCGGTGACCTCGTGCCTGCTGCTTCTACCTCGCCAGCAGCAGCATCTACATCGCCCGTAACCGCTACCCCCAAAGGAAAGCTTGTGAGGAAGGCTCGTCGCTAAGTTGGCTACCACGTTTTTCTTTGATCGCTATGCCTACACCGGGTATTGTCGGTACATGTTTAAAGTTTTGTTGCTTTACCTAAAGCTTTTACAATTCGGTTTATTACTACTTTTTCCACACTTTATTTTTGCTAGCCGTCGACGTCTGTCAAAGTATCACGCCATTTTTATTTTTGCATGGAACTAAATAGGTCCTAAATTTTTATTATTGTCTGCTTGCATTTTTATTTTTTGCATGGAACTAATACGTCCGTAATATAACGTTCCGTTATAATGCAATTCTACTTTTATTATTGTCTGCTTGCTGTTGTGGTTGATATTCTAGTTGGTATTTTCTTTTTTTCTTAATGTTTCTGTTACCACTGAACACCCGTATTCATAATTGTAACCTCGAAAGCTCCTCGACTCACTACTCCTTCGAGGAGACCTCAAGGCGCGCCTCGAAAGATCCTCAGAATTGGTATTCATAGTCGTCAGATTAAGGAAATTATGAGGTCCCTCGAATGAGTGAGACTCGAGGCGATTCGTCATTATTTGGAGGAATATTCCGTTTGTTATATTGGCTAAGCTTATTTTGTGAGCAGTCTGTGAGCGCGTTATCTGTGGTTTTCAACTTGAAGTGTCAACACTTGTCAAAGGAAAGTAGAACATAAATAAACAAACCATAATAATTTATCCACTTGAACCTGAGCAAGTGAGCAACTTGAAGCTCTAGACTTGGCATTTCATTTTCAACAAGAAGAAGAATCATTTGAAAAAAAGATCGCTTGAAACGCAAAGATTTTCAGGATTTAGATTAAATCATCAGAAAAAGAGTGCACCTGAACTAGAATGCACTGTAAAAGACGTCATTAGATACTACGCAATGATGCATCCGGGGCTGTTCCAGAGAATCATGGGAGAGCAACAGGTACAATAGGCATATCAATTTCACCTGACGGTTCTTTCTAAATATAGCAATGGGAGCATTGTTTCTCTTCTTCAAAAAAATCGCTGAACTATTTTTATCGTTTTGAAATGAAAGGCTAAATTTTGGTGTCTCGTACACAAAACCAAATCTTACAAAAAATAAAGGGCACATATAATAAGGGTAGTATTTAAACGAGCGAAAATAAAATTAAAGGTGTCAAAAATATTGAAAATGGTCTACTGAAATACTAAGTGAGCGACAAACAGTGGGCGAATACAAATGATTAAAACAGTGACTTGAAAATACAAATTTGAGTTATTAGTTGTTCAATACGATCAGTGTGATAATTCAAGGACTCTGAAAAAAACCTAAGACAAGGACACGGAGAGGAAACACAAATGGAGCACATACGTTGGTAACACAAACGCCTTGAAATTGACGTTGTGGCGCGACTCCAGTAGCTATTGGCATGTACATCAACCTTTGGCACACGTACTCCTCGCTCGATGTCCTCTGCCTCATCATCATCATCACTTCAGCTGACAGACGTCCACTGCTGGACATAGGCCTCCCCCAAGGGGCGCCACTTTGACCGGTCCCGTGCGACTCGCATTCCCATACACATAATTATCTAAATATTTGTGCATTTGTTCATGGACTTTTACCAGTTCACTATGACCCTACGCATCAAAGCGGTTCTTGCTTACACCAAAACATTCTAAAATCGAAAAATTCATCCAAAACATTGGTTACTAACTCTTCGCTTACCGATCATAAAACTGTTTTACTAACAATGCAAATAAACTCACCTAGAAAAAACTGCGAGTGTAGCTTCACTAAAGTCAATATGACAAACCTTGAAAGTGACATACGCGGCTTTAATTTTAACCGTATTTATGATTCTGTTGATGCAAATATTTCTTTACAATATGCAATAAGGAAAAACTCTTTCAATAAGATAATCTCTAGAAAGTATAGTTGTATTAAATCTTGGATCACACCCGGTCTCGTTCGTTGTATAAGACACAGAGACAAACTTCACCTAAGATCCAAACTTGCCCTGATGACGTAATACTTTCTGTTACCTATAAAATATATCGAAATTTCTGTAATAATCCTTTGAAAAAACTAAAAAACCAGTATGATAAACATGAGAAAAAACGGGAGAAAATAGTAAACTTGTGTGGAAATTCATAAAAATCAATACATTGAGGTCGAAAAATTCCGAACCTCCGCTTGATTTACTATCAACAGAAATAAGCCCAGCGGAAGCAACATATAGGGTAAACCACTATTTTGTCAACATTGGTAAGAACTTTGCCGAAAAATCCTTAAATATTAGTCATTCTCCCATGCAAAACCCAACTAGGACATCTTCCATATTAAATTATTTTTTTATACTAGATACTGACGTCAAAGAAGTAATTAGAATAATAAACGGATTTTTTTTTGCGCAACTGGGTGGGCTGATATACCCAATAATATACTTAAAAGATTTAAATACCTACTGGCCCCTCCGCTGACCCACATTTTTCAGCTATGTTTATCTAAAGGGATATTTCCAAAATTGCTAAAAAAGTCTGTGGTAATACCTATTTTCCTACAGACCCTAACAGGCCTTTCAATTTTTTTTGAAAAAATCAATAACAGTAGATTGATAAAATATCTGGAAGATAATAAACTACTTTCAGAAAATCAGTTTGGGTTTAGGCCTAAAAAATCAACAAGCCAAGCAGTAAACAAATTGACTAACTATATTTCTACAAATCTGGATAGTGGAATGCATACAGTTGGAATCTTTCTAGATCTTGCCAAGGCCTTCGACACTATTTCTTGCACTACTCTTTTGCAGAAGCTTGAAACACTTGGAATAAGAGGAACACAGCTTCTACTATTGTCAGACTATCTAAGCAATCGACAGCAATCTGTAAAAATTGGCCCGCATACAAGTTCTGACCTTTCTAATACTTGTTTTGGAATTCCACAAGGCAGTATTCTAGGCCCCTACATTATTTTTGGTCTATATTAATGACCTGTGCTGCCTGCCACTCCAAAATGGTATTATTATGCCTTGATGATACTGTTTTATTGTTTGCTAGCTGCAATCAAGAGCTGAGGCCTATGAACATGCTCAGAATGTCTTCAACATTGTGTCTAATTGGCTCCAGAGTAATCTTCTTACACTAAATGCTGAAAAATAAAATACATTTTATTTACAATGAGGAATACTAACACACCGCTTACTAACCTAAACATTTAGGCGCATAACTGTAGCACGTACGCTGACACTGCATGTTCTTGCCCTACTTTAGACAAAGCTGACCACTTGAAATATCTAGGTGTCACTATTGACTCCAATCTAAATTTTCGTAAACATATCGAGTTACTGTGTACTAGAGTGCGCAAACTAATATATGTTTTTAAGAATTTACGTAATGTAGTTAACAATAATTTGATAAAACAGATTTATTTAGCGATTTAGATAGAACGTGCTCAAAGAGCAATTCTAAAAGTTGCTACCTTCCGTCCTTTTAAATTCCCTACACACCAGCTCTACAAAGCATATAATGTACTGCAATTATTATTGTATGAGAAATAATACTACTGCGCCTAAATGTACACTTTTTGTAATACTTTTTAAATAAATTATTCTATTATTCTACTGTCATCATAAAGGTTCATTAAGGTTTATTTCATTTTTCTGATCTCAATGTAGTGGGGCAGGGAAACGACGGTATTGATTTTTCCCGTTAGCCCCACCAGTGGGGCATGGCAGTGGGGTCAACGGGAATACACCATCTTTCGCATCATATCAGATTACTTGGATAACGCAGGATTTCAAAGGAGAGCCTCCGCACACACGATTTTTTCTGGTTTTTGCAGTGTATTTTCTAGTTTTGCACAGCCTGTCTTAAGCCTTATTATGCGTACTTATAAATACTAGAATACCATGTTGACGACACCATGTCGGTCCTACTAAAATAATCTAAAATTCAATTTATAAAACTGCCAGTATAGTAGAAATTATAAATCATTTAATATATTAATTTACAAATTGATAAAAGTTAAATTTCAGGTACACCATTTGAATACAAATAAGACTTTATTAATTGAATTTATTTGAACAGGCTAAACTCGATGGGAAACCAGTAGTAGGGCGACCGCCTGCAGTTACTACAGCGACGAAAGAAGGGCCAGCAGAAGAAGAAGGCCCATTCAAGGGTTTGAAGATCAAAATAGGCGCCAAAAGATCTGTCACGAAAGGACTAGCTGGCATTTTTTGTTTCGATTTGTTCCAATAATCCTTCAGAACATGGTGATCATTTTCATGAAAGAAATACTTCTACTTCATTTTAAATTAAAACAGAAGTTTATAGTTTCTAGTTCAGTAACCATGTATTGACATCGTCATCGTTTTGTGGTTTTTTACCGGCAAGCTGTTTTAACTTGGATAATGTTATGGGTATTAAAAATCTAACAATATTATCGACTTGATGTTTGATTTTGGTAACGTTATTTTTGTCGGGGTAACTTTGAAATCACCTATTTCTTTCAGGGTCACATCGTCATATTCCTCACACTTTAGTTATTTTTCAAAACGAAGATTTTCCTCACTATATTGGGGTTGGTGAGAACGTGACGGACCCGTGTCTACTACCTGTCTTACTACCGGTCATTATTTCCCTTGAAACAACTTACTACTGCTGTAGAAACAAAGGTAACAGAATTGCCCTTATTACGACTGGTAGTAACACTGGCTAATCACGACGATATTATTATGAGCGTATGTTTTGTTTTGTGTACCATGCCTAAGATACGTACATATCGAAGTACAACAAAGGGTACGCAAAAACGCCATTTTTCGCTTTTAGGGGCCATAGATAGATAGTACAAAACTAGAAAATAAAAACTGAAAAATAACTGGCCGAAGTTGCATGTATTTTGGGAACCACTCTTAGAGGTATCATTCATTATGGCAACTTATACATAGTTGTAAAACGACTAAAGACTAACAGAAAAGTTAATGGAAAGTAAGACGAACAAATTGGGAGAAAAGCAATATACGTCTAAATACAAGATAACCTAAAAATCTTACGATTAAGGTTTTTAACTGTGAAATGTCTGCTTATTTATTTAAAACTAGCTGTTGCCAGCGACCTTCGTCCGCGTAAAATTTTATAGCCTATAACCTTCCTCGATAAATGGGCTATCCAACACAAAATGAATTTTTCAAATCGAACCAGTAGTTCCTGAGATTAGCGCGTTCAAGCAAACAAACAAACAAACTCTTCAGCTTTATAATATTAGTACAGATGAATAAAAAAAAAAAATATTTAGAATGAATCATAGAGGAAGATTGGAATAAAATACTCTTAGATAATTCCCTTTCCAACGTACCCGCTCCGAGAAGAAGGGTATAAAAAGGCATGGCGCGTAGTACACGGCCTCTTTGGTTGATGCGCTGTGGTTTTTGGTAGTAGGCAACTGACAGGTGCCAGGGGAGGTAATAATTTTGGTTCGGGTCATGTTATAGTAGTCTGATGTACTCATTATTTACTTATGTGCTAGTTGTTGATTAAAGACAAATTGTAAGAAACATAACTTTCTAATTCGCTTCCGGTCTCTAAGATTACTGTATTTCCCTCGCAGTTTTAGTTTTGACGGTACGTGCTTCTCGTCTTAAGCCAAAACCCGAATTTTTACTTCATTGCCTGTACCTAATTGATGAATCATAAAACTGCCAGACTGCGACTAGAGACTATACTGATTACTAAACTAGTAATTAGTTCAATCACTATTAAAACTATGTTGTTACGCCTTTGATCTATAAGCAAATTATGGTCGAGTAAAACGATTCTTACTACGCAGAAAGAAGATATACTTTTACAAACATTATAACAGCCAGAGCTCACTAGCTATGTACAAGTACAGCTATTGAAAGGCAGGGTTTGTTGAATAAAAAATGTGTAATGTGACGTAATAAATCTCGTTTATTGGTATTTTTACATGGTTTTTTATTTTATAGTTTTCGATAGTGTTTTCGAAAAAAATATTATCTTATTAAAAGATTAAGTAAAAAGGAAGCTGGTGCAGTGATATAGCTCTGGTGTCTGTCATAGCCTATATACCTTAATATGCTCATGACATGAGAGCAACAACCCACTGTCCGTGTCCCAACAGGACAGTGGCAACAATAGCCTAATACACCACTTCACCCCTGCAGCCTTCTACTGCGATATTATGTATAATAGGACTTGCTTCCTATGTGCATAGATTTAATTCTGGCACGTAAAATAAATGGGTGGTTGCCATGAAATACAGGATAGGTAATAGGTACAGGATGTATTTCTACTGAACTTGGGGAGTGTGCAAAATCAGCAGAACTTCTGTGAGCACTATGGCTATCCACCATTTCAACATCCACAGTTTGCTCTTGCTCTGTTCAGAAGGTACAGGATGTGTACTTTTCTCTGTACTTGTTGTGGGTACAACATTAGGGGAACTCCTCTGAGCGCTATCTACAATTTGTTGTGCTTTCAAATAGCATGGTACACACACTTCATCATTAGGTGTTAACTGGAATAATACCAGTAAAAAGTAGTCAAAAACACAAAATAACGGAAAAAATATAAATAGTGTTCATCATAAGCTCATTATCATACTAACCAGGCGGGGCTTGAGCCATTGAGCACCCTGAGCACCTTCATCAGAGAGACGATGCCTCCGTAAGCGCGCAAGTCGTAAATGGCAATTAACGCAACGTATGTTAGAGGTTAAAATCAAAGTCCAAATCAAAAGCAACTCGTCCAAAGAAGAATGCGATAGTCCAAGTCAGGCTGCAGTATCGTCAGTTCAAGATGTAAAGGCCAAGTCATCGAGAATGCACAAAATCGCAATGATAAACAAAATCCCACGCAAAAATACAAACGTATCGAACGATGGAATAGAAGTATTTTTCAACCTTTTTCATGACACGACCCCCATAGTAAGAAAGAATATTTCGCGACCCCCGACCCCTCGCTCTTTTTCGTGTATTTTATTATGGTATCATAATAAATATAATATTCAATCAATACAACATTTTTATGCATTTGCATAATTAGGATTCGCATAAATACAAACATAATTAACACAGTATTTTACATCAGACGTCGCCAATTCACTATTTATTCGTGCATAGGTATAACCTTGACCGATGCCGTCGCGACAAGCAGAAAAATCTCACACTTTGATTTTAAGTTTGGCAAACAAGAGGTCGAAAAGCTCAAAAGTATCCGTCTCTCTGACAATATCATTCAAAGCAGGATAGGCGATATTTATGTAGAAAAAAATAAAATGAAGTAACTTTTGTGTCCTTGCAATTTGATTAATTTACGGATATTGTGGGTTTTGCGCAGTTTGTAGCTTTTGTGCGTTTTAAATCTAATGAAAAATTAATGGAAGAAATACTCTTTTGTCGAGCACTTCCCCCCACCAATACTACAGGTCAGTGCTTGCATAACATGTTCCTTGAAGTTAAGCAAGATATGAATAATTACGTACCTAAAACACAGTCACAGACTGATATTATGAATAACTTTTGATACTTCATTGAGTTTACCGTGTAATGATTGAAAATTTTCTAGTAAGTGAAATTATCACTTTTACTAACTCTTAATATCTCGAAAACGGCATTTCTTCAATTTTCTTTCGCCAAAACCAGACCTTTAGGTATAAGTCTCAAAGCTCACTCCTGTGACGCCGTGAATAGTAACACATGCACATGTCTTCCAATCACACAATTAAAGACAATGAAGTACCTGGGAGTGACTCTGGATGAGGGACTTAGTTGGCGTCACCACATCGAACAAACCATTTCCCGTGTTAGGAAACTGATATGGACGTTTAAAAAACTACGAGAAGTGGCTGAATTCAAGCTTCTCGACTTTAGGCTTAGTAACGGGGATGCATTTAAAACAGCGATATTCAAAGACGGCGTGTTTAAAAGATTTGAATCACAATATTTAGTGATAAGAATACGATCGTATTGATAAGAAGTATGTACTTACAGAACTGGACTATTTACACTTTACACTTAGGTTATTAATTTGCCCGTCAGAAATGCTTGTTCAATTTTTGTTTTTTGTTACCTGTGATATACTAATAAACGTAGCGTGACTCTTTACGGTTACGTGTAGACTAGTCCGCACTTATCGCGGGCGGCGAGTGCACGTACCCGTACCCGTTCGCTTCGCTTATGAAAGTATAAGTGTCAGAGTTTACTCCCAACAGTTCAACATCGGCACATAACAACTCAGATTCCCGACAAAAAGAAACCAATTCAATATAAAATTGCTCATTGGGATGCGAATTAAAGTCTCCGAGTAGAAAAGCGGTTTCGATATTGTTATCATTGATTATAGCACTCACCAGGCTGAGGCAGTCCGTAAAGTCCGTTAAGTTCGCACTATTATCCGTCGGCATGTATACACTGAACACCAGAAATGACCCTGATTTCATACATGCTTTAACGGCACATAATCGCGGGTTATCGCACTGCACTACCGACACGTTATCAAAAACACTTTTCCGCCACAGCAGTGCAACTCCGCCGTAGGGCCGTCCTCGCAGCATGCCAGCCGTGGTGTCCACCGCCGACGTCCCAGTGCACCCGAACTCCGCGTCGATTTCGCTCAGGAACGAGATATCGTGGGGCAGCAACCATGTTTCTTGTAAGGCAATTATGTCTGACGTGCTACATAGTTGCCTGACACTCTCGACCGAGCGTTTTATACTCTTACAGTTGTAGCTTACTAGGTTATACATTAATATTTATTTTACGCCGTTCAAAGTACCGCTATTTGCATCGATCGTGTAATTTCTCATTTTAAAATGTACGAATTTCCTGAAAATAATTCCCTCGGGCCATAGCTTATTATCAAGAAACATTTCCACTTTAGTTTCCGACACAAAGAATTTGTATGCGTTATATTCTTTGGGATATTTAAACGATATTCTTTCAAGCGTGATCACCTCGTTCGTTTTATGATACACATAATCAGCAATATCTTTCTCCGTCGTGTCTTTATGCACTTTAGTAATGAAGATTGGCACTGTTTTTATTGCAGCTTTGAACTTCCCTTCACTGTCCCTGGCGGTACCAGCGGTACCCAGATATCGGTAGCTCATACTCCGCTTTTTACGGTGTGAAACTTTTTCCCATCCGTCATTATTATTGTTTTGCACCGGCTCAAGTACAATAGGCACGGTCGGTGTCTCTGCCATATGCACGACCGTTCGTCGCTTCGGTGATGTCACGTCCTTCTGCCTCGTAGTAGTTGAGGTAGCGGCGACGACAGCGCGGGCGCCAGCGGAGGCAGATGCGACGCGAGGGGAGGGGCTGCGCTCGGCCTCTCGCCGCGGCAAGACAGCTGACTGAATACCACGGTCATAAGTTTCTGCAACTACCTCCTTTATTTTTTTAAATGATTGTTCGTTATTTTCTAATATTTGTAACGAGGAGTTATCCATACAATTACTGCAGTCATCCATAATTGATGAGTTATTGACGTGGGATAAGCCAATGGGACCACCATCCACATGCCATCCGCTCCGTTTCATGTTCACTTTACACACAGACGCCGCTGGCAATAATGAGTCATTTTGTAATCTCAAAATCTCCGTTTTAAAATCTTTGAACTGTGTCTGCGTCACATATACTTCTTTAAATTCTTTGACTTCATTCTGAATTCGAAGCAAATCCTTTAGAAGTTTTGTGCAATCGAGGTGGTCAAACAATATTGGAGGTAGCTTTTCCAAGTCCCTTGCTACGAAAATTGGGAATTGATCCGGCTCCACTGACTTAAAAACGTTAATTATGTCCACTAGATCTCGTTGTTCCTTGCCTTTGTTTTTCCTCTTTATTTTTGCCTTCTCCACAGGAACCGATTCGTACAGCAGTGTTTTAGATTTTTCGATATCTTCACTTGTAAACGTAGATGTACATAATCGCACTAGCGTGTCTTCATCGATCACTGATATTTTATTTTGGATATACGACAACAATTCATCTATAACTACGTTACAGGAAACGCATTTAACCACTGTCGTCATTTTTACAAATACTGAGTTTCGTTCGTCAGTATATAATACATCCTCACCGGAGAGATGCGACTGCGCGCGACCGTTTAAGTCCCAAGTACTTCAATTACTATAGCGAAATTCAGTATTAATGATGATTTGTTTCCGTAATTATGTTTACTTTGTAAATATTTAACTAAAAAATTACCTAGGTCTCGAAAAGATCGCTTTTAGCGATAAGACCGCCCATGTGGTCACCATGTGAAATGTTTTCTTGTATGAATGTGTAGGAAACACTATCAGGAACAGGACGTAGTCGAATAATGAGACAAGGAATATACGAAATCGTCTTATATTTTACTTGTACTGCACATACAAAATACAATTCTTAACACTAGGTAATATTAATTCTAGCACAACCTATTGCGTCGAGTTTCAAAACCCCAAGAGAACCGTGCAACCGCCAAACGTTTCGTTAGCCCACGTTAACCCCGCCATTTGAGCGGGAAGAAGCGAGTTCTCTGATTGGTTCCCGCTATTTTGCGTCAACCAATCACAGAACAACCACGAACATAATAAAAGGCTAAAGTTGCCAGCGTAAAATATTAAGATGAAAGCTCTATTAATACGAATATCGATTAAAATAATCAATTAGCAAAATCAAAATTCACAAACCCTAACAATCGACCGTCCTGACAACGTGTGCGTCCCCGCACACGACACCAGGTGGAACCCTAACAATCGGAACACTGGCAGGTTGCGCGGTTTTTACATATTTATTGTTTGAGTATCAAATTACAATAGCAGGTAACTACCTGCGGCTAAGTGTGTAATACCACTTTACAAATTAATAATAGTTCTCATATGAATTTACTAGGCTAAATAATATAAATATTAATTTAAATTAGGTATAAGTTCAATAAGGTATGTATAAAAGCAATAGCAAAAAAATTCATTAGGTTGAGGTAAATATCTGATATAAATAATCGATTCAACTACACAAATAAAATTGATTCAACTGAAGGAACGTAAAAGTGCAAATCAAGTCAATAGATTTTTGTAACAATTTCTAAGTCTAGTTATTGAATTACATCCATCGGATCAGTAATAAATCTTGTTTAATTTCTATTATAGAACTCTTTGAATTTGGTCAGAAAACAGTGGTCGATCTGTCACTTAATTTAACATAATTAAACTTTGCTTTAGGGTCCGAACGATCGATTAATCGGTTTACCCATCATCGAACTACTAACCCGAACGATCGATTTTTCGGGGGCCTAACTGGTGCCAACAAGACGATCGATTTACTTGCGGCAACCAGTAGGACATTTGTTCAATCAAGTCACGATCCGATCGATTCTCGTGCTTGATCTGAAACAATGATGGATAGACTATAAGAAGGCCTATGACTCGGTGCCACATACATGGCTCATGAGGGTGCTAGAGTTGTATAAAGTTGATGCAACTCTGCGCACCTTCCTGATGTCATGTATGGGGCAATGGAGGACAGTCCTTCGCTATACAGGATGTCGGCAAATCCAGAGGAATAGCGAGCCGATAAGGATAGAGCGAGGTATATTTCATCAGGGCGATAGTTTGAGTCCACTTTGGTTCTGCTTAGCCTTGAATCCTCTTAGCACGCTGCTGGAGGAGTCAGGTCTAGGCTATCGGTTGAGGAGAGGTGGTCAAGTTATATCTCACCTCCTTTACATGGATGACCTGAAACTCTTTGCCCCCAACGATTTGCAACTGATGGAGCTACTGAAGGTAACTGAAACTTTCAGTAGCGCCATCAGGATGGAATTTGGTGTGGACAAATGTGCGGTCATGCATGTAAAGCGAGGAGAGATTGTGGAATCTGTGGGACCCCAGCTCTCGGATTCCATAAATCTTAGATCCCTCTCAGCAACCGAAACCTATAAGTATTTGGGTATGTCGGAAGCGCTGGGCATCAATGTTGCTGACATGAAGCAATCGTTGAAGGAGCGCTTCTTTGGCCGCCTGAAAAAAGTATTTAATAGTCTTTTATCAGGCGGCAATAAGGTACGTGCCTTCAACGGTTGGGTCATGCCGGTTCTGATGTACTCTTTCCGCATACTCAAATGGACTCAAACAGAACTAGACGCCCTGGATAGGAGGGTCCGTACATTGTTGACGGCATATCGAATGCATCACCCGCGTTCTTCTGTTATGAGACTGCATATCCCGCGGAAGTGTGGGGGTCGAGGCTTTTTAAACGCTAAGACTCTCCACAATCGCGAGATATGCAGTCTCAGGGAATATTTCCTTGAAACCGACGTGGGGATGCATCGAGATGTGGTCGCAGTGGACAAGGGCCTCACCCCGCTTTCCTTGGCTAAAGAGAACTGGCGCAAACCCTTAGTGCTTGACACTAACGACCGCATGGAGGTATGGCAGAGTAAAGAGCTTCACGGACGCTTTTTCCGGGCCCTGCATGGGCCCGATGTAGACCTATCAGCGTCCGTAGCCTGGCTTCGTTCCGGGGACCTCTTCGGAGAAACCGAAGGTTTGTCTGTGCAATTATGGATGAAGTTATGATGACGAATAACTACCGGAGATTTTTTGTGAAGGACGGTACGGTTGACATATGTCGGGCATGCCACCGTCCAGGCGAATCAATCCGTCACATTATCTCCGGGTGTTCTCGTCTGGCTAACGGAGAGTACTTGCATAGACAACCTTGTAGCCAGGATTATCCATCAGCAACTTGCTCTAAAATACAACCTTGTGGAATCGGAAGTGCCGTACTATAAGTATGTGCCCGACCCAGTTCTCGAAAATGGCAGTATCACATTGTACTGGGATCAATCCATCATCACTGACAGGACTATTGTAGCCAATAAGCCTGATATAGTGGTGGTGGATCGATCAGAGCGGCGCACAATGATTGTTGACATAACGGTCCCGCATGATGAGAACCTCGTGATAGCCGAGAAAGATAAGAAAATCAAGTATCTTGACTTGGCTCGCGAGGTTGTCGACATGTGGGATGTGGACTCAGCGATCATTGTGCCGATAGTCGTATTAGCCCATGGCTTAATTGCCAAGAGCCTCGACCAATACCTGAGGAGGCTCTCGAGCTGCCTAACAGCTGGAACAAGGGCTTGATTCAGAAAGCGGTACTTTTGGACACGGCTTGTATTGTTAGGAGGTTCCTCTCTCTGGAGCCCTGACCGCCGGTAGCTTGGACCCTGTTCCCGATACCGGTGGGCTACAATTTTTTATATTTTTAAATGTTTTATATATATTTTTTTTAAGGAATATTTATAAATGTATAATAATTTGTAAAAATTTAAATAATGGAAATGAAAAATAAGAAAAAAAATATATAATAATAATCATACAACAACAAGATATTACGACTTGGGTATTGTGACATTTAAGTCACGTTTTCACGAGAATTTTTGGTAACTTCGTTAAGAATGGTATTTATTTCGCTTCTCATACTAGTTCCAAATAGTACCTCTGACGGCGTTCTACCAGTGGTTTTCTGAAAAGTATTGTTTAGACCCCACTGAATTTTCCCTAAATGACTATCCCAATCCTTTTCACCGTATTTAACAGCCATCGCTTTTAAAGAGTTGAGAATTGTACGGTTGTAACGTTCAACCTGGCCATTTGACCTCGGACTGGCTACTGCATTAAGAATATGCTTAATTCCCTTGTCTAGGCAAAATCGATTGAAAGCATGAGATGTAAAGCAGGTACCACGATCGCTTACAAGACGATCAGGAACCCTAAATGTAAAAAAAATATCTTCAAGGACTTTAATTGTATTCAAACTATTAGTATTTCTAACGGGTTTGATAAAACAGAATTTGGTGAAAGCTTCTACAACTACCAGTAAGTAAGTATAGCCTCTCTTTGACTTGACAAAAGGCCCAAGGTGGTCAACATGTACCGTATGAAATGGTACTTCTATTTTGGTGATGGGATGGAGCAGACCCTCATGTGTTTTAGTCTTGTTCTTTGCATATGCACACTCAATGCATGAACTGACATATTTCTTGACAAACTTGGACATTTTACTAAACCAGTAGTTTCTTTATTCTTTCAAGAGTCTTTTCCATCCCAAAATGGCCAATATCGTCATGAATCATACTTGCCACCTCGCACCTTTTGGCACCACCCAACGAACGTTATTTTTATCATTACCTATACAACGAAACAATTTGTTATCCTTGACCAAAAAATTATCTTTCATGTATCGGAGTTCCTTCTCATTACGAGAATCATTTAAAATGTTTTTAATCCTACAGAGTTCGGTGTCTCCAAGCTGAAGCGTATATAACCAATCCTCGCTACTGATCGACATAACTGAAAATTGATCGATGGGATGCTCTCCTGAGCTCTCGATTGGATTGCGGGACAGCGCATCTACATGACCCATCTTTACGCCTGCTCTATACTCGACTGTACATTGGAACTCCTACAGTAAGAGCCACCAGCGTGCTATCCTCGGGATTAGGTCTCGTTTTGAGAACGTAGATCGTAGAGCACTACAACCGTAATAATCTTAAATGTTTTCCCTAACAGATAGACCCTGAACTTTCGCAAAGAACAGATTACTGCTAGAGTTTCGAGTTCGTACGAATGGAAATTCTTCTCCTCAGGAGAGGTTTGTCGACTGTAGTAAGCTACTGGACGGAAGGCATCATTTCCTTCGGTGCGCTGCAATAATATACCTCCAACACCCAATTTGCTTGCGTTGGTGTGAAGCTCTGTCTCGGCTACAGGATCATATATTGCAAGAATTGGCCTATCAACCAATTTAGACTTCAAGACTTCAAAAGCTTCCTCTTGACTATCACCCCATGTCCATGAGGTGTCCTTTTTTAGCAACTTACTGAGAGGCAAGGCAATTCGGGCAAAATCTTGGATGAATTTACGGAAATAACTAGCCAGACCAAGGAACTGGCGTACATTATGGACGTTCTCAGGTCGTGGAAAATTTATGACACTAATGATTTTTTTATCACCTGGTCTAACTCCCGCTGCCCTGATTTCGTAACCCAAATAATCGATTTTGTCTCTCAAGAAGTCGCATTTGGAAAGGTTTAAAGTGAGATTTGCTTTCTCAAAGACTTGCAATACCTCCTCAAGCCGTACCAGACATTCACTAAAGTCCTGACCGAAAATAAGGACGTCATCCAAATAAGCAGTTGCTTTGTTGAACCGAGCCGACCCTAATATCGAATTCATAATCCGTTGAAAAACGGCTGGTGCGTTGGCCAAACCAAACGGCATGCGATTAAACTCGTATTGTCCGTCTGGTGTGACGAACGAGGTGAGATGTCTGCTCTGCTCAGAGATCGGCACCTGGTAATAACCGGATGTAAGATCGAGCGAAATAAAACAAGCCTGGCCAGTAAGACGTGCTATGTCGTCTTCGATAATGGGCATAGGATAGCGCTCTTTCACCGTGATAGAATTAAGCAAACGGTAATTGATACACATTCGGAACGATCCATCCTTTTTGCGTACGAGTAGAATTGGGCTAGCGTACCCCGAGATCGACTCCCTTACTATTCCTGCATCCAGCATCTCCTTCACCATTGCCCGTACCTTCTCACGTTCATAATGCGATAACCTATATGGGCGATAGACGACAGGGCGTTCACTGTTTAACTCTGTATTCATTTCGGTTGCGTTGGTACAACCTGACCTAGGTTGTACCTACGCAACCGAAATGAGAGAAGATGCGAAGCAATGACGATATTTTCTGAGCAACTCGAACAACCTTTGTTTTACATCTTCTGGCACCTTATCACTGACACGAATAATATTCACATCGAAGTCGCCCTCAATCGCCATAGGGATTTCTGGTGGTTCGACAACTAACAACCTCTACTCGCTTTGTACGACATAAAACTAAATTATTTATGATCCAGCAGGAACTCGAACATGGGAAAACCGTTATACAGACACGACTATTTTCAGAGCGATAGAGACCTCCACAAACTAAGTACTGTTTATTTGGTTTCCCAGCGATAACATTTTTCAAGAGAATGCTGCCACATGTGGGGGGTTCAATCCATGCCTTCACTGATGCTGCACCGTAGAGCTCTACCAATCCTGTTGCCCGAATCTTAAAAGAGGACTCTGTTAGATCCGGATCTGGATGCGGTATTTCATTGCCAATGTCGATAAATTGTAGCCTAGTTACATCCTTATAAACTATGATGTGAGGTTGTTCGGTGAAGGACTGTCCTATAAGAGCGGATTTCTCTAACAAATTATCACACACAACCTTGCATGGAACCTGAGCATTTACGCCATCCACCTCAAAATTAAGTAACAACGCTCCTAGCGACTCTACTATACCGTTTCCAAACCCTTTCAAAAATGATGGTATGTGATCGTGGGTCAAGCCTAACTCATTAACTACGGACTCCTTTATAAGCGAGACTTCGCATCCAAAATCTACAAAGGCTTCCTGTAACGTACCGTTAATTTTTACATCTTTCATAAATTTCGAGTTCGGGTGCGAGTCGCGTCCTTGACTGGCTACATCGATACACATGGCTTTTGGAATATTGCCACTGGGTTTTACGACGTTATTTTGATTCTGCGTGTTACAGTTATCGACTGTATTTTGTTGCATTTTGTGCATTTTAAAAGCGGTTTAGGACAATGCAAGAAGCTGTGACCCCTCTCTTTACAATTGTAACATCCAGGGAATGAAACCGACTTAGCACCCGACCTCTGAAAGGGCTGACCATTAGGGGTACTAAAGTGATCGGTTTTGATTTTGTTATGGGTTCGATCGAAATGCTGATAAGAATCTCTGCTGCTCATCAAAAATTGCAAGAGCTGATCGGGGTGAGAGGACCGTAAAGCTAGAGCACCCGATTTGAGGGTCCTATCACTGATCCCATGAATGATACAATCTACCGCACGTTTCTCAACAATTTCACATTGGTTAAGTAAAGCCAGTTTTTCATAAAAATAAACCTCTATAGGTTCATTATGCCTACTCCTTCTTTTAAGCATTTCCTCCAAAGCCTGACCATAATTTTGTTCGCAAGGGAAGGCGTTTATTAGTTTCTCTTGCCATTCTTGCCAGTTAAACAAAACAGAGTTTTGGCAAGGCCTTGAAGTTTCTGCATAGCAAAGTGAACGATAGTTTTGTCATCCCAACCGTACACACTAGCACACTCATTGACCTTTTTGAGCCATACATCAATTTATTGGTTTTTTGTAGAAGGATCAAAATTAGGCAGTATGTTCATGTGATCAATTTTTTGAAAAGACCGAGTGTCTCGAGCGGGTTGAGATGCCAAACTATCTTTCAAACATTTGAAAACATCAACAATATATTTTTTAGATACAGATGGGCTACGTGACCTTTCAAAGTGTCCCGCGACGTTAAGATGCTCAGCATGTGGGCCGTCACCGTCGTGTAGACTGGCTTCCGCTCGCCGCTATTGATGGTCTTGCGTCCCACTGCGATGGCTGGGACTGCGGTTGCTTCGCTGGGTGGCGTGCCGCGCCGATGTGCGCCGCGCGCTGCGACGATGGCTGCAACTCCGGTTGCAGGTCTTGGCATGTAGAAGACGCTCCCGTTCGTGGCTCGAACCCAATTCTTGATCCCTGCTGCGAGTTCGCAACCGACTATGACTGTGGTCTCTCACCCGGCTCCTACTTCGATGCTCCCTCGCGTAGGGCGTCTCAAGTCGCTGATGACTGGATTCCATGCTTGGGTGTCTAGTTGTCCCATCCATGATGCAAGAGCTCAAAAGAGAAAAACAAAAACAATCTTAGCTTTAGTCCAAGCGATTAAAGCTTTTAAAATATCCGTGATGTATGCGCATGCGAATCGAAGCTGGCAATTGACGTAACACTCAACTATTATAAAAAATTAAGATTGCATTCCATTAACTAGTTATCGTATGTCGAAAATGGAGCGGTAAAACTGTTGATCCTATTGCAATAATGTCTGAACATACTATGTGCAAATCAAATTAAAGTTTATCTTAAATCATTTACTTCTCCAGAAAATCACAAAATATCTAAAAAAAAATCTGGAATGTTTTAGTCAACAAAGATCTATAATTCGAGTATTTGTGATCTATATCTAAGCATTACTGTCCATAAAACTACGATATGATAGCAAGCAATCTTACCAAAATGTTTGAGAGTATACCGTAAAAATGATTCACACTACTTAAACCGAGATTAAAGCAGGAAAAACAGTGTAACACAACATAGTCAATCAGAATATCAATGCCTGTACTCGGTAACAGATCGGTATAACACAAAGTTAGTGTGGGTAGGTACACGATTTTTTTAATATTAAATTCTTGACTTCAATCTAGTCCTGAGGACAGAGATGAGGTCGACGATGGAACGGGCTGACTCGAAGAAACTTATGATTATGTAAAATAATTATAAAAACCATTGAATTATTTATTTCTGCCATTGTTAAGCAGACAGGCTTAAAAGATTTATTTACCACTATTAAAAATGAATAAAAAAAATCAAGTTACCAAGCAGTGGCTATTAGCAAAGAAGTACAAAATAATTGCAAATTAATGGGCGTGTACTTACGTTGCTATCCCACTTCTGAAATGTAGGAAACACTATCAGGGTCCGTAGTCGAATAATGAGACAATGAATACACGAAATCGTCTTATATTTTACTTGTACTGCACATACAAAATACAATTCTTAACACTAGGTAATATTAATTCTAGCACAACCTATTGCGTCGAGTTTCAAAACCTCAAGAGAACCGTGCAACCGCCAAACGTTTCGTTAGCCCACGTTAACCCCGCCATTTTAGCGGGAAGAAGCGAGTTCTCTCATTGGTTCCCGCTATTTTGCGTCAACCAATCACAGAACGACCACGAACATAATAAAAGGCTAAAGTTGCCAGCGTAAAATATTAAGATGAAAGCTCTATTAATACGAATATCGATTAAAATAATCGATTAGCAAAATCAAAATTCACAAACCCTAACAAATGTTACTTGTATGCTGTACATAATTAAAAATATTCTATTCTATTCTAGGATACATGAAACTAGTCTAAAATATATTCTTATGTACTTACAATACAAAATATGTATAATACAAAATTATGCAGTATTTAATGATTACTGTTTATTTCCTCAATTGTGTTATATTTCGATCAACAATTGTTATTAGGCATATTGTTACTTATATAATATCCTATGCGCGATCTGCGTCTGCGATAAGCTGAGGGATGTGCAGCATGGATCGATGAACTGAGTAATTACGTCACTAAATGTCACTCGTAAATAGAACCGACTGTTGGAATGAAGTGACGAAATTTTGATAAGTCTCTGTATTTCTCTGACTTTAATTAAATGGCTTAAAATCATCAATAATGCAGGTACAAAAAAAAATGTGATGAAATATCTAGTACCTACATATTGTTGACCAAATCCGTTTGTAAACAACATTATCGAAAGACAAATTCTGACAAATTCGATAAAAATTAATTTAAAAAATTCCCACGAGATCAATTTCTCGTAAATACCAGTTTTAATCGGAATTTATTTTCGATCAAAACCTAAAGAAATTTTCGATAAAATCAATGTGCTTAGGAGAACATTTTCTCGTAAATTCCAGTTTTAACTAAGTGCCCCTTCGACAACCTCAAAGTAATGGAGATAAATGTTACTTTATCTATCGTTAAAACTGCAAATAAAATATAATAATGGTAGAAATGCTTACAATGGTAGAAATTATTATAATGGTTGAAAATGCCTATGGCATTAATTCCGCCTCTATACTTTGTGCTTGATGTGTTAAATAAATAAATAAATAACACGTGCCTATTGAAATAAATTTAATTAAAAACGTATGTACATACGAGAACATTTTCTCGTAAATTCGAGTTCGATAACTTCGAAGGAATGAAGGTAATTTAATTATCACCTCACCTATTGGTAAAACTGAACAAGTCTCATGAAATCTGTTAAGGCTAATGATTTTTGACTAAATCTAAAATGTGTTTTGTGCTGTCATCAAAAACAAAATAAGAAATAAATACGTTGCAATTCGATTACTTTTATTGTAAATCGGATCGATGCTATTCAATACGATCCTAGAATCGTATCGCATGGTCACGATTCGGATAATCCAAAGTATCGATGCAAGTATCGTACATCCCTAGCTCCGACGTGTATTAAAATTATAAGTGGCCGCTTTAATTAGCTAACACTTAACGGGGACTTATAAAGAAACCCTTGGTGAGACTTGCAAGCTACAGTTTGTTTAAGTGCTATGTTATCAGAACTCACAGAACTCTTTATTATTGGCCGGATATTATGACCAATAAATTTGTTTCTTTTGTTAAAGCCAAAATAATAAGTTAAGCGATTTGCTTATTTTAACTTCAAAAACTTTATTGTACATATGTTTTGGTAAAAATAATAAGAATTTGTCGAGACAACCTTGAAATTAATTTACTAATATAGTGTTTACCTCGACTTAATTAAGAAAGGTTATTTTGATTCTCGGTGATACAGCAAGAATCGAAAATAATAACAATAGTTTTCTATCTTAAAACTGTAAAAAGGCCGTTAAACAAATACACAATAGAGTCAGAGTACAAAATGCAACAAGTACCTAGCCTTAATAAAATTGACAACAAATGAAACCAAATATCTCACTAGAGAGATCTTTGGTGCCGATATGGCAGTAAAGATCACAAATAATAGTCAGTGGCTGAAGCCCTGCAAATCATACAATTCGCATAAAAGATGGCAAAAGGTCATAACCAGAACCATTGCAAAACAAGGTCCAATAAAAGAAAAAGTGTTTACCTCTGGTCGGCCAAAACGTAAATCGTGAAAATGGTTTACCTCTCGTCAAATGACTAGAGTAGAATCTCTCGCCAAAAAACTAGAGTAGAATCAATAAAGCCAAAAGATGAGGTTAACATGAAAACGATCATTGAATCTAACTGTAGATTTAAATGATAAAAGACAAAAAATTAAGTCATGAATTTTGATCACGAAACAAAACTTAAAGTCTACAACCAACAAACGACTCCAAGTAGAACATTGATGGGTCGCTAAATGGTTCATTTTATTTCATTCTCGAGTAAAAGGTGTGTCAATAACTAAGTTCAAAGATGTTAAATTAAAAATTTCTATTTATGAAACAATTTCTCCAGTTGTCAGCTTTATAGATGAGTTCCAATTCATTTGGAGCAAAGAAAAATAATAAATAAGACGAACTGGTAAAATGGACATCATTAAACCTGGAAGTAAACCATAGTCTTGGGTTTATCTGATGGTACCGAATTTAAAGCCATAGATGATAAACATATTTGCTTGTCTAAGCGTTCTGCGAACGGAGCTATTATTATAAAAAAAAAACATCACTTGCCCACTATAGAGCAATATTTCAAAATTGGTTATTGTGCAACGCATTTTATTTATTTATTTATTTATTTAAACTTCATGTACAAGAGTGGTACATAGGCGGACTTAATGCCACAAGGCATTCTCTACCAGTCAACCTTTGGGTCAAATAGGATAGCATTGTGATAGAGTACAAAAAAAAAAAATAAGAAAAAAACCAATTTGTTAACATAGATTGATATACATAAATAGGTGCATACCAATACACATATATACAGTAAAATTAAATAAACTAATATATATTATAATACATACAAATAGTCCAAATACGAGAAACCTCATAATAATTACTATGACTACTAACTAATATATCTTGTGAGCAATTTAGTCTGATTTGAAATAGTACTTCCGAACTGTTCTTTTGAAAGCCATTTTGCTTTCAGCTTTTTTAATGTCAAGGGGTAGCGCGTTCCAGAGTTTTATAGTTGAGACAGCGCAAGGATTGGACATAAAACCAGTACGATGTGATGGAATTTCAAGTAGTAGGTTTTTTGAAGCTCGAAGCTGGCGACTGTGAGAACTGCCCAACACTTTAAAATATTCTTTTAGGTAATCGGGAGCACATGGATCGGTCAAAATAGTGAAGAGCATACAGAGAGATCTGAGGGACCTCCTGAGTCGGATAGGCAGCCACTTAAGCTGAGAACGGTATGAAGAGATGTGATCGTACTTACGAAGGCCAAAAACAAACCGAATACAATTATTGAGAAGACGATCTAATTTGCTTAAAAGTTCTTGGGATAGATCAGAGTAACAAACATCAGCATAGTCGATAATGGGAAGCAAAAGTGACTGGACCAAAGTTAATTTAGTGCTAGATGGGAGAAAATATTTGAATCTATACAGAGACCGCAGCGAGAAAGTGACTTTCTGGCTAACCTGTGCTACCTGCTTATTCCAACTAAGTGTCGCGTCAATGTGCAGGCCCAAGTCTTTTACGTGTGGTGAGAGAGAGATCACAGAGTTGTCGAACATAAGCGGCATTAGCTGGCTAGTATCCAAATTTCTCAGGTAGTACGTACTACCTATGAGGATGGCCTGGCATTTCCCGACGTTGACAGCAACCCCAAATTTACCAGACCATTCTCCGATAGTTTGAAGATCTGCATTTAGTAATGAGATACAATTATCGAGGTTAGCAATGTCGGATTGAGCGTAAAGTTGCAGGTCATCAGCGTACAGATGATAAGAGCACTTGAGGATAGTAGTAATGGAGTTTATAAATAACGAAAATAAGAGAGGAGAAAGTATACCGCCTTGTGGAACACCAGTTGCCAGGTCGCACCAGTCGGAGTAATCCTGTTCAGCACGTTTTATCACGTTGAAAATAATATAAAATCTCAACGTTAGTTACAAGCAAGAGCTTTAACGGTTTATGCGAACAAGTTGTCATCTGTATAGACGACATTAAAGTATTAAGAGTGTAGAAAAATGATTTACTACATAAAAACAGATTTTGTTAAATAAATTCTAAAACCGTTTAGTTTCTGAGATTTTGTTATCAGACATTGAGAACACTTGAGAAGTACATTCAAAGCGATCGAAACATTTAGACCACTCGAGAAACTTCTCGTGTTGTCTAAATGTTTCGATCGCTTTGGCTCTATTAAATTAAAAATAAAATAAATAAGTAAATTTTGGCTCTATTAGTTGTAGTACATTTTGAATTCAAAATGTACTACAACTAATAGAGCCAAAATTTACAGCTAGTTTTGCATTTTGGCAAAAAAAACAAATGTCTATAAGATCTACTTGACAATATGTGGGGGGAAAGAAAAGTACTGTTTTAAATACTATAAAACTATCTGATTAAGTTGGCTACACGAGCACACTGTTTATTCAAAGTGCAATAAAAGTGAACAGATAGAATAAAAAGTAAAATTGACCACAGATAAACAAGTGGCCAGTAATATTTATTGAAATGTTCAAGTACACAATGTCAGTTTACGTCTGACAACAATCGAAAAACAACCATAACACAATCAGAATAAAGATCACTGTTATTGGACAGACTTGTCAGTGGCTGCAATCGAACAGCAACCTTACTCCAATGGGAATAAAGATCATTGTCATTTTAAAAGTGATACCCAATCAGAAGTAAATGAGAGAACAGTAGTTTGTACTGAACATTGTTGCTAGGACAACGAAAAAATAATATAAATTCATACTTTTGGCTACTATGACCCAAAATATCAAAGCCAAGTAAACATGTTCTGTTACTTAAAGGATTGTACTAATTCAGTACAACAACAAATATCATCCTGTCCTTCGGAAACAAAAGTCTGACAGACGTTGAAAAAACATTACTGTCAAACCAAAAACAACCATTTGCTTGGGATGAATATATGAACTTTTCACGGATCATGAGCCTTACCCTTAGCCTAGGTTATATCTCGCACAAAATGTAAACTTTGAGAGTGACCTAAGGGAGTTTCAAAGGCAAGCATAAACCTGGTCCATATTATCCTTAAAATGATTATTGCAGCATCGAATAATAAGTAAAAAAAAACGCTGCTATATAAATAATTACACATGAACTTTAGTAACATGAAATTCACGAAACCGTTTTAAAGAGCAACCAAACTCTTAATATCACTAATTTGAAAACAAAATAATGCCTGAGTGGAAGCATTGTCGACTAGGACATTGAAGGCTAGACTACATACAAAGATCTGGTTGCCGATATAGGCAAAGAAAGACGCCCTAAATAGGTTTAGTCTCAAGACCAAACCCTCTAGTATTGTTAAAAGGCGTGAACTTCCTTCAGAAGTTTGTAGGAATAAAGCTTTGATTTTTGAATCCACTGCCAAGTGGAGATTATCTTTTCATGATTATCGACTATTACAGTCGATGCAAAGAGATTGAAATGTAAATTATTCTTTCTCTCTACATATACAGGACACGGTAAAGGTATTAAGCAATCTTTTCTTTAACCGAAATTCTGCAAGTATAAAATCTGAGTTTGACAAAGTTGTCTACTTTGTCTCAAGAATTGGAGACATTCTGTATAAAAAAGGAATAAACAAAGTTCTTTACTAGCCAAAGAGTACTTACTAAACAAAGAGCTAAGATACAAGGTCCTCTACTAGACAAAGAGTACTTACTTACCAAAGAGCTAAGATGGGGAGACACAACAGGAATATCCTTAAACAATTGAAAATTAATAAATGCGAAAAACAGCCTGAAAGGGTGATCAAGACCGTTCAGAGGTGAAATGGAGATAAATAACCATAAAGAGATCTCGAAGTTGATACAATCAGTCAAAAGTTGGACAGATTTGACCAGAAATGACTTTTGTCACCCAAAGCAGATAAGCGGAGATAGCAGAACAGTTACACATTGAGAATTGGGATTGGAGAAACAGTACATGTAGAGGACATGATGAACGAAAATAATATACCTCCGTAATTTAATCCACAACGCAGCGTACTGAAACATAAGGTATGCCGAAATTGGTCAAGACTACCGACACATGACGAAGATCATGAAACACCTAAAGAAGGTATTAATAAGAGTAATTAAAACTGGTCAATTGAAACTTATCGATCACAAAACGTAAGATAAAGTTACGTGCCGTATTTTAAAGTTAAGCATAATGCAATAAAGTAAGTTTAATGCTAAATAGTGCAGGTACTGAAAGTACCTAAAATGTAATTAAATTCTAAATGGAAATATTGTCATTGTAATTTAAATGAATGAAAGACTGAAATCTAAATGATGCTAAATATTGTAACTATTGTACTTAAAACAAATTTTATTAAAAATTAAAGAAACAATGTATACCTATGCCTACAATATTTGCACCTGGTTTATGTATAATAACATTATTAATTTATCTAAAATTGTTTAAATTTTGTGTACCTATGTTAGCATAATTGATATTATATGGTAACATAAATAAAAGTAATTGTATTCCAGATATGTAAACTTAATATTATAACTATTACAGCAATTAATATAACCTGCACATTTTTGTAAAACATTTTAAAAGAGTAAGTATGGAGTTTCTTCCCCATTCTTCTCCATACAAACTACCTTAGCGAATGGGAAAATGAAATGAACTCATTTCCTAAAGTGACCTCTAATCGTCTAATTGAAATAAATATTTTCACATAAAAAGGAAGAGATGTGATATACTAATAAACGTAGCGTGACGCTTTACGGTTACGTGTCGACTAGTCCTCACTTATCCCGGGCGGCGAGTGCACGTACCCTTAAAGTAGTTCATCTACTTACTGATAATTTGGTGGTTTTATTCTAAACCTTAACTAGTGTTTCTAGTGAACACCACATTACCTATTCTGGAACGAATTCACACGGCAAGCATATGGATTCTCATGCCACCACAAATGCTGGTTGTACATGCCAACACGCGTGAAGGTACTCTCGTCCGTCCAAAGAATGTTCTGTTGCCAGTTCTCCAACAACCACCTACTGAATTCCAGTCGTGGCAAGTTGTCGGCCGGCATTAGGTCTTGACAACGTCGAAGATGGAATGGGTGTTCACCATCAGCACGCAACGTTCGCCACACGTACATGTGGCTGCAGTCGAACTGGGGTGCTGCTTCTCTCGAGCTGTCCTCTGGATGTTCGTCGAAATGGTCGAGAATACGCTCTTGCAGACGAGTAGTCCGCACATTCGTCCCTCTGTTCAAAGCCGTATTAGGAAGGAACGATCCAGAGTCCCTCAGTCGCTGAATTGCAGCCAGCATCGTCCTGGTGCTCACACTGTAGCCAAAACGGTCATTGAACTCCCGACAAGATAACGCGACATTATCAACAGCGAGCCAGGGTCCTCACCATATCCGTGTATGATATGAAAAATGTCCACGCAAGTAAATAAATGAACGTCTACACTAGATCACTACCGGCGGATGACTAGCTTGTGTGCCTTTGAGTTAGGTACTCATGTTATTCGGCGGTAGGGGCGGCGTGTGGGTCGGCTTTTCGCATAATCGTCAAAGAGGTTGCCGACAAATGCTTTATCTCTTTGCAATAAGTTCTAAATTTCTTTAAATTAAATAATTTTATTTTGTAAAAATGCCTAAAAATTGTTTGATGACCAACTAAGTTTGGTCATGAATTCAAATAAGCCTTACTCATTGGAGATAAAGCTGGAATTCCTTTAAATTACCTATTTATTTGACGCACACTACTTTTCTTTTGTAAAATGCATTTATATTATTTTCGTGTGTGTATTACGAGCTATAAGCGAACTACAAATAATTCAATTCAAATTCATTTATTTCAGGCACATGACCCATATTGGAAACATTATTAAATTAAATACAAAATCACATAATTACAAAAACAAACAAAAATAAAAAATAAATAAAAATACAAAGAATAAAAAATACAAATCAACACCAATTAATTATTAATAAAAATAAATCAATTCAATCATAATCACAAATTCATTACAATATTCAATTCAATTCAATTTATTTCAATCATCAGTGGGATCATATTTTAGCATAAGGTAAATAGGTCAAATTCACATTTTTAATACTGTTAAATAGAAAAGAGGGAGAGATAATGATTATTTTATTGTTATCGTCACTACATTAAGCATACAACAATGGTTAATGTAGTAATCATCCTCAAGATGGTGTTGGAGCTGGCGCAGGCCCTGCGCACCATGGATGTGCACCGTTTTCGCATCGTCGATAGAAGCAGTCAATACGCGACTCAGCGAACATCCCCGATGCACTGCAGTACCGAGGCAGCCCAAACAACACCCTGTAGGCATTGTTGAATTGGACTCGTAAGGCGTTGTACTGTTTTTGATTATAGTTAGCCCACAGGGCGCTCGTATAAAAACAGGTGCAATACGCTCTGAAAAGAGTGTTTTTTGCTTCCTTCGAGCATCGTGCAAACCTGCAAGCTATCATGTTCGCTCTAGCAGACAACGCTCTACGTTCCCGCTCTATGTCTGAATCGTCTTTCAGGTCAGAGTTCACCAGATGCCCAAGGTACTTGAAGGTGTCAACCCTCTTTAGCGGTACATTCTTCAACTCGATGCTAGGGACACTATCTGGACATTTACCGCTGGCCCGGAAAACCATACACTCACTTTTCTTGGTGTTATAGAGCAGGCCATGACTGAGCATATTCATCACAAATGCCGAACAGCTTAGACAGGCCACAGACCGAGGCGCTCAGCAGCACCACGTCATCAGCATAGCTAATATTGTTTACACAAACTCCACCAACATGACATCCGACACGCGTGCTGCTCTATATCATCGTGTATCTCAATAATGTCGTGCGTTTTAGTAGCCTTTATTTGTCTTGAGTTAAGGTTTCAATTTCCTTGAATTAAGGATTGTATTAATTTGTCATGATAGTGTGTTTCTAATTTAAGTTATTTAACGTAAAATAAAAAAACCCTTAACAAATAGGTAATAATATAAAATGAAGGTTTTAAATAAACAGTTAGTAAAATTCTAACATAAAATAACAAAATAAAAACCTACAATGCATTTTTAAAGTGATAAGAATGCGAAGAGTATTTTTTGAGGAACTCGTTGATAGTATAAAAATTTTCTTTTATTAACCATTTCCGTAAGTGAAAACAAAATTTGCGATAGGGCAGGTCTACAATTTTTTTAGGTAGCGAGTTATAAACTAATGGTGCCATATACACGCAGCTGTGTCTAAACATTTCTATTTTTCAGTTTTTATTTTCTAGTTTTGTACTATCTATCTATGGCCCCTAAAAGCGAAAGATGGCGTTTTTGCGTACCCTTTGTTGTACTTCGATATGTACGTATCTTAGGCATGGTACACAAAACAAAACATACGCTCATAATAATATCGTCGTGATTAGCCAGTGTTACTACCAGTCGTAATAAGGGCAATTCTGTTACCTTTGTTTCTACAGCAGTAGTAAGTTGTTTCAAGGGAAATAATGACCGGTAGTAAGACAGGTAGTAGACACGGGTCCGTCACGTTCTCACCAACCCCAATATAGTTAGGAAAATCTTCGTTTTGAAAAATAACTAAAGTGTGAGGAATATGACGATGTGACCCTGAAAGAAATAGGTGATTTCAAAGTTACCCCGACAAAAATAACGTTACCAAAATCAAACATCAAGTCGATAATATTGTTAGATTTTTAATTACCGATAACATTATCCAAATTAAAACAGCTTGCCGGTAAAAAACCACAAAACGATGACGATGTCAATACATGGTTACTGAACTAGAAACTATAAACTTCTGTTTTAATTTAAAATGAAGTAGAAGTATTTCTTTCATGAAAATGATCACCATGTTCTGAAGGATTATTGGAACAAATCGAAACAAAAAATGCCAGCTAGTCCTTTCGTGACAGATCTTTTGGCGCCTATTTTGATCTTCAAACCCTTGAATGGGCCTTCTTCTTCTGCTGGCCCTTCTTTCGCCGCTGTAGTAACTGCAGGCGGTCGCCCTACTACTGGTTTCCCATCGAGTTTAGCCTGTTCAAATAAATTCAATTAATAAAGTCTTATTTGTATTCAAATGGTGTACCTGAAATTTAACTTTTATCAATTTGTAAATTAATATATTAAATGATTTATAATTTCTACTATACTGGCAGTTTTATAAATTGAATTTTAGATTATTTTAGTAGGACCGACATGGTGTCGTCAACATGGTATTCTAGTATTTATAAGTACGCATAATAAGGCTTAAGACAGGCTGTGCAAAACTAGAAAATACACTGCAAAAACCAGAAAAAATCGTGTGTGCGGAGGCTCTCCTTTGAAATCCTGCGTTATCCAAGTAATCTGATATGATGCGAAAGATGGTGTATTCCCGTTGACCCCACTGCCATGCCCCACTGGTGGGGCTAACGGGAAAAATCAATACCGTCGTTTCCCTGCCCCACTACATTGAGATCAGAAAAATGAAATAAACCTTAATGAACCTTTATGATGACAGTAGAATAATAGAATAATTTATTTAAAAAGTATTACAAAAAGTGTACATTTAGGCGCAGTAGTATTATTTCTCATACAATAATAATTGCAGTACATTATATGCTTTGTAGAGCTGGTGTGTAGGGAATCTAAAAGGACGGAAGGTAGCAACTTTTAGAATTGCTCTTTGAGCACGTTATAGAGGGAGAAGAATTGAATTTCCCGCGCCACCCCAGGATGTTATACAATCTGCCAGGGCTGCGGGACTGTTTGAAAGAGATACCGCGGCCCTGGAACACAAAGGGCAAAGAAGGAACATGGATGGGTTTTAGTCAGTACAAGTCTGACACTCCCTTCCGCTCCGCCCAGAGCGGGGGGGGGGGGGGGGGGGGCATTTGATGATTTCCCATCCTAAAAAAAAATCGCTAAATAAATCTGTTTTATCAAATTATTGTTAACTACATTACGTAAATTCTTAAAAACATATATTAGTTTGCGCACTCTAGTACACAGTAACTCGATATGTTTACGAAAATTTAGATTGGAGTCAATAGTGACACGTAGATATTTCAAGTGGTCAGCTTTGTCTAAAGTAGGGCAAGAACATGCAGTGTCAGCGTACGTGCTACAGTTATGCGCCTAAATGTTTAGGTTAGTAAGCGGTGTGTTAGTATTCCTCATTGTAAATAAAATGTATTTTATTTTTCAGCATTTAGTGTAAGAAGATTACTCTGGAGCCAATTAGACACAATGTTGAAGACATTCTGAGCATGTTCATAGGCCTCAGCTCTTGATTGCAGCTAGCAAACAATAAAACAGTATCATCCGCAAGGCATAATAATACCATTTTGGAGTGGCAGGCAGCACAGGTCATTAATATAGACCAAAAATAATGTAGGGGCCTAGAATACTGCCTTGTGGAATTCCAAAACAAGTATTAGAAAGGTCAGAACTTGTATGCGGGCCAATTTTTACAGATTGCTGTCGATTGCTTAGATAGTCTGACAATAGTAGAAGCTGTGTTCCTCTTATTCCAAGTGTTTCAAGCTTCTGCAAAAGAGTAGTGCAAGAAATAGTGTCGAAGGCCTTGGCAAGATCTAGAAAGATTCCAACTGTATGCATTCCACTATCCAGATTTGTAGAAATATAGTTAGTCAATTTGTTTACTGCTTGGCTTGTTGATTTTTTAGGCCTAAACCCAAACTGATTTTCTGAAAGTAGTTTATTATCTTCCAGATATTTTATCAATCTACTGTTATTGATTTTTTCAAAAAAAATTGAAAGGCCTGTTAGGGTCTGTAGGAAAATAGGTATTACCACAGACTTTTTTAGCAATTTTGGAAATATCCCTTTAGATAAACATAGCTGAAAAATGTGGGTCAGCGGAGGGGCCAGTAGGTATTTAAATCTTTTAAGTATATTATTGGGTATATCAGCCCACCCAGTTGCGCAAAAAAAAATCCGTTTATTATTCTAATTACTTCTTTGACGTCAGTATCTAGTATAAAAAAATAATTTAATATGGAAGATGTCCTAGTTGGGTTTTGCATGGGAGAATGACTAATATTTAAGGATTTTTCGGCAAAGTTCTTACCAATGTTGACAAAATAGTGGTTTACCCTATATGTTGCTTCCGCTGGGCTTATTTCTGTTGATAGTAAATCAAGCGGAGGTTCGGAATTTTTCGACCTCAATGTATTGATTTTTATGAATTTCCACACAAGTTTACTATTTTCTCCCGTTTTTTCTCATGTTTATCATACTGGTTTTTTAGTTTTTTCAAAGGATTATTACAGAAATTTCGATATATTTTATAGGTAACAGAAAGTATTACGTCATCAGGGCAAGTTTGGATCTTAGGTGAAGTTTGTCTCTGTGTCTTATACAACGAACGAGACCGGGTGTGATCCAAGATTTAATACAACTATACTTTCTAGAGATTATCTTATTGAAAGAGTTTTTCCTTATTGCATATTGTAAAGAAATATTTGCATCAACAGAATCATAAATACGGTTAAAATTAAAGCCGCGTATGTCACTTTCAAGGTTTGTCATATTGACTTTAGTGAAGCTACACTCGCAGTTTTTTCTAGGTGAGTTTATTTGCATTGTTAGTAAAACAGTTTTATGATCGGTAAGCGAAGAGTTAGTAACCAATGTTTTGGATGAATTTTTCGATTTTAGAATGTTTTGGTGTAAGCAAGAACCGCTTTGATGCGTAGGGTCATAGTGAACTGGTAAAAGTCCATGAACAAATGCACAAATATTTAGATAATTATGTGTATGGGAATGCGAGTCGCACGGGACCGGTCAAAGTGGCGCCCCTTGGGGGAGGCCTATGTCCAGCAGTGGACGTCTGTCAGCTGAAGTGATGATGATGATGAGGCAGAGGACATCGAGCGAGGAGTACGTGTGCCAAAGGTTGATGTACATGCCAATAGCTACTGGAGTCGCGCCACAACGTCAATTTCAAGGCGTTTGTGTTACCAACGTATGTGCTCCATTTGTGTTTCCTCTCCGTGTCCTTGTCTTAGGTTTTTTTCAGAGTCCTTGAATTATCACACTGATCGTATTGAACAACTAATAACTCAAATTTGTATTTTCAAGTCACTGTTTTAATCATTTGTATTCGCCCACTGTTTGTCGCTCACTTAGTATTTCAGTAGACCATTTTCAATATTTTTGACACCTTTAATTTTATTTTCGCTCGTTTAAATACTACCCTTATTATATGTGCCCTTTATTTTTTGTAAGATTTGGTTTTGTGTACGAGACACCAAAATTTAGCCTTTCATTTCAAAACGATAAAAATAGTTCAGCGATTTTTTTGAAGAAGAGAAACAATGCTCCCATTGCTATATTTAGAAAGAACCGTCAGGTGAAATTGATATGCCTATTGTACCTGTTGCTCTCCCATGATTCTCTGGAACAGCCCCGGATGCATCATTGCGTAGTATCTAATGACGTCTTTTACAGTGCATTCTAGTTCAGGTGCACTCTTTTTCTGATGATTTAATCTAAATCCTGAAAATCTTTGCGTTTCAAGCGATCTTTTTTTCAAATGATTCTTCTTCTTGTTGAAAATGAAATGCCAAGTCTAGAGCTTCAAGTTGCTCACTTGCTCAGGTTCAAGTGGATAAATTATTATGGTTTGTTTATTTATGTTCTACTTTCCTTTGACAAGTGTTGACACTTCAAGTTGAAAACCACAGATAACGCGCTCACAGACTGCTCACAAAATAAGCTTAGCCAATATAACAAACGGAATATTCCTCCAAATAATGACGAATCGCCTCGAGTCTCACTCATTCGAGGGACCTCATAATTTCCTTAATCTGACGACTATGAATACCAATTCTGAGGATCTTTCGAGGCGCGCCTTGAGGTCTCCTCGAAGGAGTAGTGAGTCGAGGAGCTTTCGAGGTTACAATTATGAATACGGGTGTTCAGTGGTAACAGAAACATTAAGAAAAAAAGAAAATACCAACTAGAATATCAACCACAACAGCAAGCAGACAATAATAAAAGTAGAATTGCATTATAACGGAACGTTATATTACGGACGTATTAGTTCCATGCAAAAAATAAAAATGCAAGCAGACAATAATAAAAATTTAGGACCTATTTAGTTCCATGCAAAAATAAAAATGGCGTGATACTTTGACAGACGTCGACGGCTAGCAAAAATAAAGTGTGGAAAAAGTAGTAATAAACCGAATTGTAAAAGCTTTAGGTAAAGCAACAAAACTTTAAACATGTACCGACAATACCCGGTGTAGGCATAGCGATCAAAGAAAAACGTGGTAGCCAACTTAGCGACGAGCCTTCCTCACAAGCTTTCCTTTGGGGGTAGCGGTTACGGGCGATGTAGATGCTGCTGCTGGCGAGGTAGAAGCAGCAGGCACGAGGTCACCGGGAGTGGCAGCACGGCCGAGAACGGGATAAAGAGTGATTAAAGTTTCAAGCTCACCCATAGTTGAAATTGTCCGGCGTGACTTGTCAGGCGTCAAGACAATAATCTTTCCCTCCGCAGACCAGCAATTATTGATATTAAAATGCTTGCGGGCAGCCATAAATACCTGGTGTCGTGTTTTGGTCAGGAACTCGGAAATAGTAATACCACTGCCCTTGAGTGAGGTTTTACCGTCCCAAACTAACCGACGATATTCCGTGCCACTGAAACGCACCAGCACCGGTCTTGTTTTACCCTGGGAGGCTCCTAGCCTGTGGCAAACTTCCAGATGATCTATTTTAAAATCATCTATCTTCAGCTGCTTGGAGATGATATGGAGAATTGAGTCAGTTAATTTTTCATGGCGTTTCTCGGGAATACCGTGGAACAGCAAGATCTTTCTTCGCATTGTAGTCTCATGCCTGTCCAGACTCATAGAAAGGAGTTCTATCTGTGTTTTGAAGTGATGAAATGTTTGACAGACAAAGGACTTGAACTCGGAGAAGTCCAGTGAAAGCGAAGCAAGATCTGAGTGCGCAGGAATAGTGCCAGCTGTAGCTCTTTGCAGCTTATCTTCATACTCACTCATGCGAGTGCTAAACAGCTTCTCCATTTGCTCCATACTGTGCACAAGTTGATTGTCCATGCTGAGTTGTCAATTTGCAGTGTTGTGGTTGGTGTAGAGAAAAAGTGATAGGATAGTTCAGAGCGAAGGTGGGTTTATCAATTATTTAACACATTAATATAGAAGAAAATAACAATTAACTATTTTTAAATAAATATTAAATAAGGGGCTTTCTTTGAAAAACTAAATGTTTGTCAGTCTTTATAATAATTATACCGGCTTGCTTGGTGAAAGTATGTCCTAACAGAATGCATGTTTAAGTAATTCGTCAGGTACCACTAATACTTCTACGGATGTTGTAACGGCTTGTACTTGGACCACTGCTCTACCTATAGGTTCTATGATTGAATTACCAATGCCTTTTAATCTAGGCAGATCATTTTTACCATAAGCAGTGTTTAAATTTTTAAAGTCACTAATTCGAATCAAAGTACTTTGGCTACCGAGATCCACTTAACATGACATTGTTTTGCCATTAACTTGAACTGGGAGGACATACTTATCATCTAACTCACCGGTTAACTTAACTTCAGATACTGCTTTACTGTTTTCATTACTGTTTCTGGGTAGCCGTCTACAATTAGCACTCTGATGTCCAAGTTTCTTACAAATGCTACACGTCAATAAGGGTTTGTTACACTTAAAGGAGGGGTGACCTACCTCATTACAATTAAAACATTTTATATTGCTACTCAGTTTAGAATTATCATTATTGCTATCAGGGCGCCTTTTTGTAAACGGCTGACGAAATGCTCTGTCTCTTACATCCACTAACTTAATAGATTTAAAATAAGAAAGTAATTCTTCAGGTTGAGAGTAGTTCGCAGCCTGAGCTCCTAGTCGCATACCCTTGTCGTGTAATCCATATATAAGACAATCCACAGCCCGCTTACCAGTTATATTGCATCGATTGAGCAAGTTAATTTTGTGATAAAAATAAGTTTCTAACGATTCATTATGTCTAAACTTCCGATCCAACATTTCATGTAAGAGTTGTGCATAATTCTCAACTGTGGGAAATGTCTTTGTCATTTTTCCTTCCACTCCATCCAACTATAACTTAAGGAAGTCAAGCCTTGGTACCACATCTTTGCTACTCCAGTCAATTTAGGCAACGCATAATGAAGTTGTTGTGTTTCAGACCATTTATACAAAGCTGCACATTCTTCCACTTTCGTAATCCATAAATCGATAGATTGTTCCTTATTAGCAGGATCAAATTCTGGTACTGCATTTGTTGACATACTAAAGTGGTTTTGAGCCTGGGACGCTGACGAGGGCAGCGATTTGATTAACTCCATGACATCATGAATGCTAAAACTATGATCAACTACAGTTTTGTTTTTAGGGGTTTTATTAATATTAGTTACATCAGTGTTAACATTCACATTACTCTCCATGCTGCTAGTGCATGATGACTGACTTACGGTTTCCCGACGTCTTCGACTCGTCCTGTGGTGACGGGATCCCCGTCTCACCTCGCTACTGCTGCGCTGCCGTCATCGCCGTCTCACCCTCCGCGAGTGTGGAGATCGGGAACGCGAAGACCGCGTTCTTTTTCTCACACGCCGCGACTCAGACCGACGCCGCCGCTTACGACACTCAAGGCTCTTATAAGAACCCGCATGTCTCCGTGGCGTACGGCCTCTTGAACCTGCGCGGCTCGAGGAGCTTCAGCTGATCCGCACAGGACGCGGGCGCCGCGTACTAGAACAGTTTCTCCTGTGACGCCTGCGCAAACGACCCGCGCGGCTGCGGCTGCACGACGGCGTAGCTCCATCACGCGTTTGAGAAGCCTCTCGATCAGAAGCTTTACGCATTCTCACTTCTTCACGAAGTCTCGACATATTACTTAGATCTGTAATCATATTTTTAAAGAAATTATAATCACTTTTTTATCAATTGTAGGTGCCTTTATTAAAGAATCACTTCGACATCGTTTTTACGACAAACGGTTGGTCAGCCAAAAAACACCAAAACGCTTTTAGCCTTATATATAGGTGGTATATACGATAGAATCGAGAAAATAAACGATTTGCTAAAATAACACGGTTTTGGCAAAAAAAATCTGAATCTTTTTTTGTCAGTGCCCCGTTACATACACTCCAACCGAATGTTCCGTAGGAAAAACCCGTAATTTTCGCAAACACAAACCGGCATCATTCCGACCTCACCGTCGAGGTCCGTCGCGACGTCCCCGTTCGCTGCGAGTGACAGTCAAGACGATGCGTCGTCTGCGCGTGCACCCCCGGTACGTAAAAGTGTGTTCAAGTAATCGTCGCAGATCCATCGCAGAAACAATACCTATTACACGCCGAAGCTAGTTGTGCACACGCCAGCAAATTAAGCTCGTCCCCCAACAAAACCGCTACATTCAATATAGAGAATCGTCGGAAAGGTACTAAGCATCGTAGCATCGGCCAATCACAGTGCGATAGAGTTTAATGCTTAGCACTTACACACACAGTCGCACTTACACACACAGATGCACTTTTTTGCATCGTGTTGTGTCGTCCATCAACCGTTTTAAGTCAAAAGTTCCCAAATATCGATCGGCCGGGATTCAGTGTGCGTCAGAATGGCTGGTTGTATCGGTTCGCGTCAGACTAGAGACTAAAAATTGCTACTTTTTACTACCTACAGTCAATTAATTGCTACTTAACTTAGAAACAAAATAAAGGAACTTCAAAATGACGAATAAAAAGAAACATTGTTGTAATAACGATTACACAATCCAGAAAGAAACATTGTTGTAATCGTTTTAAATTGCTTTATTAAAAAACTAAGGTTATTGAACAAAACAAATTAAAACGATTACACAATCCATTACCTGTAAAAAATTCAAATGATCATAACTTTTTACTTGTTAAAGTTATAAGGTGGACATTGAAAGACGTGAGGGTAGCAATCAGGTAGCAATTACTCAAGTAAAAATAATAACATGAATTTGAATAGTTTGCACAAACGGAGAGTTGACCAGCCATCCTGATATCAGAATGGATGGTCATTTTAAAGTCCCTTTATTTTGTTTCCAAGTTATGTAGCAATTAATTAACTGTAGGTAGCAAATACTTAGCAGTTTTTGGTCACCACCTGACGCGAACCGATACAGGCAACCCGCCATTCTGACGCACACGAGATTCACGGTCTTTACAAATAATAACGTCGATTGTTGTGACGAAACGAAGTCACAAACAAACAGTTTAGCAATTTTTTTAAGACAAGGATTTAAATGATTCCACAATGTAGGTCTTAGATGAGAATCGCAAGCATACGCTGTCACTCAGAATCACAAAAGCAGCATTCGAGGACAATTAGAAATTCTCTATATGCCAATGCGAATGGAAGAAAACATTTTAACCTATTGACCGCCACGGACGTCTATGGACGACAAATCAAAGAAGGTTAAAAAAGTGTTATTTTCGACGTGCCATGCCGTCCGAGGAGCACTTTTTGACTTGACGTCCATAGACGTCCGTGGCGGTCAATAGGTTAAGCTGCGATTGATAGTGTTTTGTGTGGTTTTGTGTTAAAATTCACAATGGCAAACTCGGATGAGGTACGCCTAAACTTGACCGTAGTCATGAGCGAAGATTCCGAAGAGACCGTAGTCATGAGAGAAGATTCCGAAGAGACCGTAGTCATGAGAGAAGATTCCGAAGAGACCGTAGTCATGAGAGAAGATTCCGAAGAGACCGTAGTCATGAGAGAAGATTCCGAAGAGACCGTAGTCATGAGAGAAGATTCCGAAGAGACCGTAGTCATGAGAGAAGATTCCGAAGAGACCGTAGTCATGAGAGAAGATTCCGAAGAGACCGTAGTCATGAGCGAAGATTCCGAAGAGACCGTAGTCATGAGAGAAGATTCCGAAGAGACCGTAGTCATGAGAGAAGATTCCGAAGAGCTCCCTGGTTCTCTCCCTTCGAGGCCTTCGACAAGTTCCAGCTACCCGGCTGTCGAACCTACAATCCAAACTCTGGCTGATGACGAGGCGAATGCAAATAAAACCGATCCGGGTGAAGAGTGTCTCGATGCCGACGTTACGTAAGTCGTTTTACTAATAATAAGGAATATGTATGCAATTTTTAGGGTTCTGTAGCCGAATGGCAAAAATCCGTTTTTTGCCTTTCGGCTACAGAACCCTTATAGATTCGTCATGTCTGTCTGTCTGTCCGTATGTCGCAGCCACTTTATTTCGAAACTATTAGGACTACACAGTTGAAATTTGATAGGCAGATGTATTCTGTGAACCGTTCTACGATTTTTATACAAATATGAAAAAAATATATATACGTGCGGGGTGTAGATAGGTCTTTAAAAATGACATTGAGTTTCCTAAAACCATTTTTTCTCAAAGTCTTTCGTTTGAAAGATAGACACTTCCAAAGTGGTAAAAAGTGTGTGTGCCCCCCTCTAATTTCTAAAGTAAGAGGAGGAAAATTCTGAAAAAATATAGGATTGTAGAACTTAAATCAATAAAATACAGTAGGTACTTTTCACTCAAAAAAATTATTAAAAAATAAATTCAACTTTTGCTTGTCGCTCAAAAAAAATTTTATACTCCTAGTTTTCTAACCTCAATGTTCGTTACTGTCACGGGCATAAAATACAGTGTGAGTCTTTATAATGTGCACATATCAAAATGAGGAAATCTGTGCTAAATTTTATTGACGGGAATAATATTTAAAAAAATCTAAATATTTTTTTTATATTTTTCATGGAATTTTTAAAAATTTGTCCGCTACTGTGAAGGTAATGGGGGCGTCTTATTGAGAAATTTTACAATTATTGTAAAAATTAATTAAAAAAAAACAGATTTTTGCTAAAAAAGATGTTTATTTTGAATTGATTGTAGTTTTTTTTCCACAATTTTTCATTTTATGAGGACACCTAATTACTTCCAATCATTACGGAGTTTGGTTCATCGCAATAGATAAGTTTAAAAGTTACATCGTTTTGTTTACACTAGGGTCACAGTAGCGGACAAATTCTTTAAAAATTCTATGAAAAATTTAAAAAAATATTTAGATTTTTTTAAATATTTTTTCCATCGATAAAATTAAGCATAGATTCCCTCATTTCGATATGTGCACATTATAAAGACTCACACTGTATATACAACGTGACAAAAAATTGTTGAATGTCGCCAAGTATCAGAATTTGTCGGGCACTGGTTCAAAAGTTATAAGGGGTTATAGGTGGCCGATTTGGGTAGAGGTTACTCAGCTTGGACACATTTATATCTCAAAAACTAGGACACCTAGTGACAAAATTTGAGAAAAAAACATTACGAAAAACATTATGTAGTTCTTTCGTTTACAATAGACCGATTGAAAATACTTAGTACTTACATTTGAAACAAAATTACATAAAGAGATTGTAATGAAGTTAGAGAAAGGCCCAGGGCCTGCCAGGGCTGATGACCTAAAGAAAATCTGCGACTTCCTGAGGGTCAATTGATTTCCACGCAGACAAAGTCGCAGGCAAGCTTATAGTGAATAAAAAACATTCGTACATTTTATGTACAGTGAGTTATAGCAATTAGCTGACCCACCTTTGCATAAATGATTGAGATGTTTTAGAATAAGAAACGATAGAATTTTATAATTCTTTTATATTTTATTTATTTGAGCAAAGTAGGTATATAATAGAAATGAAAGACTGATAAACAGGAAGCACTATCATTAGTATGCCCAAAGCTTCAAACACATTCCATTAGCAGTTTCATTTGTATGCCCAAAGCATCAAACACAATCCGGTAGCTGCAACACCATGTTAGTAAAACATTTCCCCACTAAAACATTCACACTTTTACTAAAACCATCAATATCATCATACCGCCGTGATCATCAGATGCGCTTGTGATATGTCCGTAAAACATAAAATCCACTTGATTCTGTCTGCAGTTTAAAATATGAAACTTGGTGAACTACGTTATAAAAGCTGTAGGTAGATAATTAAAGTTCGCAATGATTGCCAATGAACTTACCAATTTATAAGGTTTCCCATTCTTGGTATTATTTAATAATATATTCTCAATCTGTAAAAACAACAATTACTTTAATAAAACAATAGCAAACCCAAAAAATCTCTAGCTAAATATACATTTCAAACTTACGATATGACTGCGTGAGAATTTACAATGTGAAACTTTTTGACAGAACGGCACAACTTGAAGTACCATTATTCAGAAAAATAATCTAATGTTTCATTTCCAACAAAAACCTATACAGTCTTAATCCCAATACCGACAGACTAATATTTTTTGTGTATTCAGTAAATAATTAATTATTTATTTATATACCAACGTGTGTGGCAAAAGAGACATTAAAAACCAGCTATGTGCGTATCTGTCTTCCGTTTTGTCGTAATCGGAAAGTGCCAACATTTAAGTTTTCGAGAAAAGATTAAAGTAGGTACCTACTTTGGATGCTTTGGTTGCAAATTAAATTAACACTTTACACTAATATTTTATTATAATTAAAGTCAAATTATTTATTTTTGCTGATTATTTTAATCATTATTAAGTATTACATAAATTTGTTACTTACCTATAACTTTTACCCAGCTTACGACGAGCACAATCGCCATCGCTAACTTCCGTTTTCAATACTTCTGATAAAATGCTTAAAACAAAAGTGATGTGTAACTAAAGATACACATATAAAAATATGGTTTAATTACCTAAATTATAATTATCACCAATTTTACTTCACAATAGTACCTTTAATACACTCAATGATCTTTTTAAACAAAAGAGGATGTTTATATTAACATTAAAAAAAGACTTCATAATATAATTTATTTCCAACAACCCTTAAAGCTTACTTAGCTATGGACTCGCTAGTCGGGTTCTGGGCATGAGTACAAGTTTTCAATTGCTGATTATAACGACGACTCGGATACGGGTTGTGGGCACACGAACGAATTATTGTTCGACCCATATGCTGGGTGCTGGGCGCCGAAAGTGCTAGCTCTTCAATTAAAACTTAATCTATACGATCCATGATCGTAGTTACACAATTTTATATGTCACTTTGCTCGCTCATTATAATCGTTATAAAATTAATGACAGCGTAAGTTAAGCAAGTAAGGATGCTACTTTCTTAGTTTTGCAAAAATCATTTGTTTGGGGTTCGCTGTACTCGGGATCAAAGGGCCCCAAAAAAAAATGAATAAAGGGCCTAGGGCTAGCTACGCCACTGGATCATTTTTCGCGGAATTAATACGAAATATTTTGCATAAAATTTAATGTCATGAATATACGCAAAGTATCGCCTGTTTCTATAACTTATGTATGTGTTTCACAGAGAGCAGTTGATGATTGCGGACGGTCTTCGTCGTCTCGCCGAAAAGCGCTTGAAGAGAGCTGTGGTTGAAGAAGAAAATCGCAGGATGGAAGCCATAATTTCAGCGTATTGTATCTTACTGGTAAGTAATACATAATACAGTATGAAAACAGACCCTTCACGAAGCCGTCAACCAAGCATTCTGTACATCAAAATAGGTAACTTTACGCAAAAATTATTGCTGGGAATCGACTTTTATATTGGGGTGAAAAATCACGTTTTACGGTAAGGCTCGATGGAAAGCACTCAAAGCATTGTGCTGATGGATGGATTGAATAGTACGCGGGGGACGTGGAAGTGTTTAAAAATCCATTAACAACATATATTTAAAAAAAGACGTGAAAAAGTTGCAACTTTGACCCCCAATATCTCCGTAACTAGCAGGTTATCAGGTATGGTCTAGAATCTGGGAGAACAAGTGCCTTTCGACTTCGTTAAGGGTCTTTTTACATCCTTTATAACACTTATATCCTTAAGTTATTTCGATGTGAAAAAAAAACTTCCAAACCTATACAAGAACCGTTTAAGGGGGATGCGCTATAGTAGCGGTCGCGAAATTCTAATTTTATTACGTTTTTTAAAATTCGTGTTAGATTGTACTAGCTTTTGCCCGCGGCTTCGCTCGCTTTTATTTAAAATTAGACAATCAATTCAGGTTGTACTCTGCTTGTAATAACATAATTCAATCATGTTTCTAAAGACACGTGGCGCCATCTATTATAATAGAAAGTTATTGTTGTTTTCCTCGGGAATAGTACTTTTTTTGGGGATGAAAAGTACCCTATGTCCGATTCTGAACACCTGATAACGTATATGCAAAATTTCAGGATGGATTTGGATTCCGTGGTTTAGGCGTGAAAAGGTATCAAACAAACAAACTTACTTTCGCATTTATAATTATAGTAAGAATAAGGAAAGGATGTTGATTAAAATATGATTCGCCACCATAACACGTAGGTATCTACGGGATTATAATCATTAAAATCATTAATACAACCCTCTTAAGTTCATTTAACCCCATTGAATGACTTTTTCATGAAATAGTAACAAAATAATGTCAAATTAATTAGAGGGTTGTATTAATGATTATAATTCTGTAACTACATATGTGTTACTGGCGCGACTCATTTTTCATCAACATACAACTTAACACTGCCCTGCAAATTGCAAATAAATTAAGGAAATTTGAATTTCGTGGGCTACCCTGACGCTTCCACCTTAAGGGGATGCGCTAAGACAGCCCGCTAAATTCTAATTATGAATACCTATTTCTTAAATAAGTTTGTTCAACATAACAGCCTGACACTGACCTGCCAATTTCAAAAAAACGTAAGAAAATTTGAATATCGCGGGCTACCTTGGCGCTTGCACCATAAATACTTAAATGTATAATTTTATAGTTCGCATCAAAATTGGGCCAAAGTGGCAACAGATTGGGTTCCGAACAACAGAACCCGGCGACGCGGTAGTCCCAGAAGGAGATGGCGTGACGAGCTGGACTCTTGTCAAAAGGATTGGGTCCAAATAGCCAAAGACAGAGATAAATGGAAAGAGGGAAGGGAGGCCTTTGCCCTGCAGTGGGACACATCAGGGTCATAAAAACTGCCAGGGCTGCGGGACTGTTCGAAAGAGATACCGTGGCCCTGGAACACAAAGGGCAAAGAAGAAACATGGATGGGGTTTAGTCAGTAGAAGTCTGATACTCCCTCCCTTCCGCTCCGCAAAGAGCGGGAGGGGGGGGGGGTGTCATTTAATGATTATCCATTAATAAAATAGTAATAGGGACCTCTCTCAAGAGCCCTGACCACCGGTAGCTCGGACCCTGTTCCCGATGCCGGTGGGCTACTATTTTTTATATCTTTGTTTTATATTACTTTGTATAGAAATATTTAATATGTAAATTATATGTAAAGAAATAAAATAATACCTAGTTAATAGTAGTTTATTAACGGGTATTTAACATTTCTTACTTTGCTCTAGAACCAGGAAAATCAAAGTCGCCGCAAGCACATCGATTAATGTAAGTCTTGTAGTAATGTATTGTAATAGTATTGTTAAGTTATTTTGTTTGTTTGCACGTCATATCCCTGCGACAAATAAATAGATTTTCTTTCTTAATTTTCTTTTTAACGATTCCGTCGGCCGTAAGCTCCTCCATCTGACTTGTTTACTTACATCTATTTTTTGCCCGTAATAGTTTATTTTACTATTTCTATATGCTTTATCCAAGCAAAAATTGCAATAATAATCTATATAAATAAATAAAAATGAAGAGTCTGTTTGCAATTTAAAAATAACAGTTTTTAACTGAATGCATGTGTCTGTCTGTCCATATGTTCTGGCTTATATCGGCTGATGTTAGGATTAGGTAACATACGAAAATGAATTGGGTTTCGTTACTTGCCGTCTCTCAATATGACTTGCCGTCATACGTCACACGGAGAGATAATAAACAATATTTTTGTAGGCGATTTATTGTATTTATAAAGGGCTGACGTACGGTTTAAAATTTCAGATTTGTCACCCAACAACTTGACGTTCATGCTGGCGAAAGTGCTGATGGAGAACATGGAGTCGGAGCTGTCGCCATCGCTTCGAGATAGAGATAGAAGCGGTTGAACACAATCAACAGCACTCACTTTTTGCGTAGAGTTACACATAAGGAATAAGAATAAGAATAAATTTATTAAGCCATTGTTACAAACAAACATTTTCTTAATCTAACTTAGAGCTACTATAATATAATCGTAACAAATTGAAATTGTGTTGGTGTGTGTGTATGTGTGTGCGTGTGTGTGTGCAGATGTGTGTGTTATTTGCAGTTATTTAGTCTTTGTTTGTTTAATTAACTTAAAATTTCTTCCGTTTCTTCATAGGATAGTTTGGTAAACCATTTTATTATGGTTTTCTTGCATGAAAATTTGTTCAAGTCTTTAATGTCGCAGTTTTTGCTGATTCTATTATAAATATGGATATGCGAGTAAAACGGGCATCGTCTGGCTAAGAGGCTATTTGCTTCGGGAAGGGGAATGTTGAGGACACGTTTAGAGACCAGTTTTTTATAATCGGGTCTATTTTTTATGGTTTTCTGAACTTGCAATGTTGCGTTTAAGATGAATAATTTCCGCACTCTTAAGACAGCGAACTCTTTATGAATTAGGTCTGTTGGGTAGCGAAAAGGTTTTCTTAAACCTACTTTTATAACGGCTCTTTGAGCTCTTTCTATTTCTATAAAAATGCTTTTCCCGGCTGCACCCCAAAGAGAAATCCCGTATTGAAGTACTGACTGACACAGACCAAGGTAAATTGTGCGTAGAATTTCAATGGGTGTACAGTCACGTAGTTTTTTCATCACATATATCAGCTTCCTAACGCGACCAGAGAGCAGGTGTATATGTGATTTGAATGACAGGTTTTGGTCTAGTGTGATGCCAAGATATATGATTGAGTCAGTGTGATCTATAGCTAGGCAGGTACAGTGTGTAAGTGGTGATATCTGGTAACTGCAGCATGTATGGTATTTAGGTATAAGATGACGTGGAGGTCGAGAAGCTATTGTTTTGAAAAAGGTTATGAATTTAGTTTTTTTAATATTCAGAGTCAGAAGATTTGCATCAAGAGCCTCAGAAACAGTTAATAGTCCGTTCTCTGCAAGGCGGTACACTTGTTCCCAGGTTTTAGAGTGGAAAATTATAACAGTGTCGTCAGCATATGATATTATTTCTGCATCGTTTAGTTGTAGGTTTAGAATATCATTCATGTAGAAGGTGAAGAGAGTTGGACCGAGTGTGCTGCCCTGTGGAATTCCAAAGTCGATGGGAAGAACGTCACTCGAGTGTTCATCTGCTTTGACTAGCTGTTTGCGATTAGATAGGTAACTCGTGAACCAATCAAGTGCAGCCCCTCGTATATATATTGATTTTGCTCTGTTTTTAGGTTATGTAAAAGGTTGTTGCAAAAATTCCTGTTTCTTGTATATTGTTTTTTCATATCATCGCCAGGGTTGGTTTTTGAAGCTTGATGAAGATTGTCTCGGTGCTTAATGCATCTCATAAGACCTGGAGTGATCCAGGGCTTAAGAGTGAATCTACTTCTGCTAATTTTAACTTTGTGCGTGTGTTTAATTATTAGATTAGTGATAATAGTTAATCGAGGAGTTGGCACAGTTAGAATTGAGGATATCAGACCAGTCAATGTTCATTAGCTCCTCCGCGATTGCGTCATCGTCAGTTCTGTTTATCCATCGGGATCTTGTATGAGATTTAATGCCATTATTTTTTTGTGAAATCACAGCCATAACCATATCGTGATCTGTTATCGAGCATTTCCCGATTATTCCTTCGGATCTGTAGCTTGATTTAATAAAGATGTGATCAAGACAGGTACGCCCCCTGGTTGGGTCAGTGATAGCAGGTAAAAGACCATGCGAGGCCATCAGGCTCAAGTGTTCAGCATGACTTGAGTTAGAAGTATTAATTATGTTGATGTTTAGGTCTCCGGCTACTACAATAGTTGGATATCTTTTTATTTGAGATAAAGCAGTGTCTAGGGATGTAATAAAGTTATTTAAACTTAAAAAAGATGGCGACCTATAAATTCCTATAATAGCTACTTCGTTGTCCAGGACAAGTATGATACTGTCAGCTTCTGCAATGAATGAGTCTATCACTTTTATATTTCTACTCGTTTTGGTGTAGATTATGACACCGCCATTTTTGTTCGATTGTGAGTGAGAGCGAGAAACAGAATAACCTGTCAGTGGCTCCAGAATTGTCCCTTCACTTAGCCAACATTCTGTCAAAACAATAGCATCGAAGTCAGTGTCTAATCGCTTAAAGGCAATGCAAAATCATCGAAGTTGCTCTGGTAACTTCTTATATTAAACGTGAGTATTTTACAGCTATTATTTTTCGTTATAATTTCCCTACAGTCTTCTAATTGGTCGCATGTGTGACAAGCTATATTTACGATTTCGTCTATATCCTCTATAACATCAAGTAAAGCCATGGGTATAAGTGTATATTAGGAATTTGTTTTTATTTGTCATTTTTGTTGTTGTCACTATTGTTGGTTTTTGTAGATGTAGGGAAACTCGAGTGTTATTACGTTTGTTTAGATGATCTTTGGTTGTTTTAGTGACGGTGATTTGAGCACTTGCGTATGTGTCATTAATAGATTGTGTTGATGAGTTTGAAAGATTGTAAGTGAGCGGTAATGTTGTTGTTGAGATCCAGAAGTTTAGTGACAGTATTTTAAAGTGTTTAGTATAAAGGGTCAGTATTCTACATTCTTCTGACAGATCACTTGCGTGATGATTTATAGTAAAGTTTTCGTCGAAATCCTGAATAGTGTCAAATAAAGCTATAAATTTAGATGGTGAAAGTGTTATTAGTGACTCTTTAGATGTAGTTTTTACTAGTATGAGAATTCCGTGAAAATGAAGGCAATAGTTGCTAGAATGTGTGTGTGAGTATGTTTTGGTGGAATCTTGAGTGCTAAAACGTGTTTGTAAGTGTGTTTCGATAGAAACTTGAATGCTAAAATGCGTGTTTAGGTGTGTTTTGGGGGAGATATGAATGCTAATGTGTGAGTGTAAACGTGTTTTGGTAATAATATGAAATGTAAAATGTGTGTGTAAATGTGCTTTGGTTGTGTTTGATAGGGGGATTTGATCACGAGTGAGTATGCTGAGAGGGTAACTTGATTTATGGAAAAGGTTGTTTGGATAGGTTGCAAAGATGTTATTTTTGTAAATTGTGGCGAATGTGTGAGTACAAGTTCTTTTATGTTTTTTGAGATTTGACACAGCGTGTTTATGAATTTCAAAAATACAACAAAAAAGTAAAATGTAAAAATAATATAAAACTTAGAAATAATGTAAAATCTAAAATTATAATGAAATCTAGAATTATTATGAGATCTAGAGTTACAATGAAATCTAAAATTATTATGAGATCTAAAAATAAGAAAGGTAAGAATAATACCGATTTTGTACTTTTTGTTGTTTGCCAATGTTGTCGTTTCTTCCAAGATCTGTTGACGCGGACACGTGACGTCACACAGGGGTCGTTGATCCCAGGTGTCTTTCCAAGTATTCGGTGTTACGTATGTGGATGGAAGGGTTACCCTCTTGCTTACGGATGAGTACTGCACCATTTGTAATCCAACAAAATTTGTAGCCATGTTCCTTCGCAGACAGTTTGGTCGCACGAAATAACCGCCTGTTTTCGTAGGAAAGGCGCTCATTTACGTAGATATTTCTCATTGCACCAGCTATCCCGATATCAGTTGAAGTGAGCGTTCTTCTAATTGATTAGAAAGTTATTGTAAGGACTATTGAACTGTAACAACAAATGTATTAACAAATAAAAAGAAAAACAAAAGGTCTTTTGTTTTATTACTGTTTTTACTGCCCTGGAAATCCTCAAGGATGTAAAAAAGCGCATAAGTAGGTGTAGGTACACACCCTCTTCCTTTTTTACCCGTCGTCGTCCGCGCAAGGGTGACTTAACGCGCTACTCTTCTACTACGCACTGAATTTTGTAGACAAATAGTGCCAGTGATTTTCTTGAAAACGCGCTCTAATCCATAAAAGGGGTGTTGTAAAGCCAGTACTCCACAAAAAAAAAGGAGTGAAGAAAAAGGTCTAATTATTGTAATTTATTATGGTGGAAGCGCCAGGGAGCCCACGAAATTTAAAGAAGTTTGTATATTTTTGTCTGAAGCGTGGCCTGCCTGCCTTCCGTCATTTTATTTTATTAGCAAAATAGCTTTCAAATTTGAGCTTATTGCGAAGATTGTAACTGATGGCTTATATCTCGGAAACGTGGCGCTTACGCAGATTTGGTCTCATACAGAACTTGTTTGTATTGATGCCAGCTATTGATAAATACCATTTTAATGCGTAGCCGCTATTTTGAAAACAAAAAAATGGCGGAATTTAGACAGGCCAAATAATTCAAGTCCGTTTTTTACTATTTACAGGTCAGTTTCAGATTGTATGATGAATGACTATTTCATGAAAGAGTCATTCAATGGGATTAGTCTCGGGCTCGACTTTGGGACACTCGCATATGCTTTTATTCCACTTCGGTTTATACCAGGCCGTTTTGGTACCAGTAGAGGTACCGACGCTGGAAATGTGTCTCGGTTCCTTGATACTAACTTGTTTCTGCTTCGTTGCTCCCACGTCTATCTGCATACCTTCGGGTGCAAGAACAAGATTTTGTTATTGCCTAATTACGAGTTGGCATTACTTCATACTGCGAACCATCCGTCAGTAACCAGACTGTTGCTGACGACTGATATAGTTCAGGCCTTGGCCCCGAAGTCTGCCAGGAGGTCTTTTTAAGGAGCCATGGACTAGACACGGTAAAAGAAAGAGATGATTCACCGGCTGATGTCCGTCCACTGGGACACAATTAGTTGTTTTCTTTAGATTTCAAATAGCGGTGATTAATTTGACCGGGAATGGACTGAATTATGCAAGTTTCATTAGGCGCATATCGTACTGCGGGTACCTTCTTTTAAAGAAAAAAGTTTATACTTATGTTACTTAGATCCATCTTAGAGCTGAGGTGCATTTAATGTAAATACAGAAATAGGGAATTACACGGGGCAAGTATCGTGCTTGGGCTTTGTCAGGGTGGTTCAGACCCAATTGACTACATGTCAAAACTGTCGCTGAAAGAGTAGGCAATTTTATTTCAGCACATATTATCAAGCTTTCATCAAAGATCTCGTCGAAAAACAGCTACTTTTGCAGCAAGTTAAAGTAGACTATATAAAGTTTAATGAGAGTGTACCACAGGGTTCATTTATTTAGGTACCTTTGGTTTTTTGTTTTGTTTTGCACTGACCTCGATTTTTAATTAATATGTCGTTTTATTTGTTATTATTGTACACAATTTTATTCTATATTCTATATAAGTATCTATTCATACACATACCTAATTAGTAACACAAAGTACAAAAACTGTTTACTACAACAACAACATCCATTTATTTTCAGGCTACTTTGGCCCATACAGACTAACATTCATATGATAAAGTACAAATTGTGTTAGTAAATAGAACTTAACTATGTTAGTAACAGTTCGCTTGTGCACTACACACAAACTGTCACTGTGTGTATGTCTGTAACTGTCTGTCTGTTTCGCAGTTTTACGTCCGCTACATCATCATCTCAGGTCCAGCTAAAACCCAGCGTCGGGCACCTCGCCGCTCCCTGGCAGTTTGCTGAACTGGGCCTATTTGGCGCAGGCAATAATTTAGATATACTTAAGTATAGACAAACAAATTATCTTTTCTTTCTGTTTACATTTATTTTTTTATTTTTTTTTTTGTTGTGTGCACTTGTGGCAAGTGCCAAATAAACATTTCCGGTCATTTTTTTGGTTACAAATGACAGAGTTTGTATCAAAGAGTAGAATATTAAAATAAAATAAAATACATACATCAAAAGTTCACAACGTTCTAGTACACTTCAGCCAACTTATCAGTGGAGGCAGGAAACCACTGAACTAAAATAAATGTACCAAGTTTGAAATATCAATGCATTTTTGATTGAGAAGCAAGGAAGATGATGAGCATGATATGAGAAGCAGCGTCACCTTGAACTGCATACAAGACTGCATATTAAGTTGTCATCTAATAATGTCACGTGACAGATTAGGGAACTAGCGCACCACACGGCCACGACCACGACTTAAGCCCCGACCAGGAAGAAAGTTAGGTCGCACGACCGGCCGTCCGACCAGTGTTGTTCAAGATAGCGGCCGGTCATGGGATAAGTCGTTGTAGTGACCGCGCAGTGCGCTAGGTCCCTTGTTGAGGCTTTACAAATGACATCATCAATACAGCATCATTGCCATCACCAGCCACCTACCAGCAACCCACCAGCCAACCACCAACAAGATACTGTGATTTTGCCTTGTCAGCGGTAGCGTCTCAACAACAAGAAATAAAGAATGTAAAATAACTGAGAAAGGACTTCGAGCAGCATTTCCTACGCTTGGCTCCCAAACTAGAACGGGCCGGGGCTGCCTTCAAGCGGCTATTGCCCAACCTGAGAGGTCCAAACGCCTCCAGCCGGAGGCCCTACGCGGGGGTCGTGCAGTACATGGCCCTTTACCCCCATCAAGGGGGAGATATTTTCAACACGAATTCAATTTACAATCAACAAACTGTTTATTTACGAATGATAACAAACAAAAAATATGGCGCGGCGCGGGGCATATTTTATTTGATTTAATTTCAACCAATCAGCGCACAGGGTGCGTTCCGTCGCATGGCATTTCACAATTAGAAGGTTTCACTTCGATAGATAATAATCTACCGAAAAATTATGCTTTAAATTATTGTAATCAGTACGCGAGATAGATTATAATGTAACGGTATTTACAATTTTACGGTGATATGTACCTACATTTATTTATTTTGGTTGAAGGGTACAGAGCTATTATACAATGATATTTTGGCGCTCAAATTCGGCTGGAATGTTGATGTTGATCGGGAGGCGCTATTGCTAAACATTTCTAAAATTGTTTCGTAAAAGGTAATGAAAACACAGGGAACTAATAAGTACTGAAAACGTTGAAAATGTTAGTTCCGATTTTGGCCACGCGCCAAGCGATCCTTGTCTAGCTGCCTGTGTTTCATCCATAATAATCATCGCTACGGGAAAATGTCCGGTATTGTCGAGCGTTCACACATCGTTACCATATTTTAGTTATGGTATCAACCAATAATCTAAAATCTGTCTGGGTCTAGTCATCCTGATACAGACAACATTTTGGAAGTTTCATACTGCATTGGCAGTGGGTTCTTTTAAAAAGGGTGTGATCCCAATGTAATACCGTAAAATATCGTAGATACCGAACCGTTATGGTGTTTGCCTAGGTTAAGCAAAACGTCCTCTGAGGACGTCCGCTAAAACACGCGAGGGGCGGATGTTCGCTATCACATTATCGTCAGCAGACCCGCCGCACCCGTTCGCGCATCTGTTGCGCGTGGACCAAAGAGTATAATGCTTAGTGTCCGACCGAAAGTTCGGTTTCGGCCAAAAAACGGGTTTCGGTTTAGTTTAGTTTCGGTTTCAGCGGCAAACCTGCCGAAACTACGACCGAAACCGAAACTGCATTCGGGAATTTTCGCACTGTGATCGGTCATGTTCGGCGGCCAGCGCGTTGAATTCCATCCAAGCGACGAAGACATTTTGCCGCGTCCGCATGCCTAATGATTTCGTGCCAGACATGTGTTTGCAGTTCGTTTTATTTGTTGTGAGTTTTCGTGTGATTTATTTTCAACTCGGTAAATTTTTTCACGTGATATAGCATAAGAATAGATAGTTAACATCAAAAAATTATTCAAAATAATACATAGATTATAGTAGAATCATCATCATCTTCATCATTTCAGCCGAAAGACGTCCACTGCTGGACATAGGCCTCCCCCAAGTGTCGCCACATTGACCCGTGCGTCTCGCATCCAGCGGACCCCTGCAACCTTTATCAGGTCATCGGTCCACCTAATGGGGGCCTTACAACGCAACGTCTTCCGTTTTGCGGTCGTCACTCCAGAACTTTTCGGCCCCATCGGCCATCCGTTCTGCGAGCATTGTGCCTTGCCCACTGCCACTTAAGTTTGGCTATTCTTCGGGCCACGTCGGTAACCTAACCAAGGTTGCGGATGTCCTCATTTCTGATTTGATCACGAAAGGAAACTCCGAGCATAGCCCTCTCCATTACCCTTTGGATGACTTTTAGCGTTCTGATGAGGCCCATTGTGAGCGACCACGTTTCGGTCCCGTATGTAATCACTGGCAACACCCACTGGTCATAGACTTTCGTCTTGAGACACTGCGGTAAGTTAGATGAAAAGATACCACGCAACTTCCCGAACGCTGCCCAGCCGAGTCGGATTCAGCGATTGACCTCTTTCTCGAAGTTAGACGTTCCTAACTGGACCGTTTGTCCCAGGTAGACATAATCGACTACAACTTCGAGTGTAGAGTCTCCGATCTTGATAGAAGTGGGTGTTACATGGGCATTCAACATGACTTTGGTTTTGTTCATGTTCATTTTAAGACCCAATCTTTCGGAAGCTCTACTGAGGTCATCGAGCAGTGTACTGAGGTCCTCCATGGTCTCTGCCATGACCAATATATCGTCGGCAAACCGAAGGTGAGAGATGTACTCGCCATTGACGTTGATACCTAGCCCTCTCCAGTTCAGAACCTTGAAGACATCCTCCAGTGCAGCAGTCAACAGTTTCGGAGATATGATGTCTCCCTGTCTCACACCTCGCTGCAGAAGGATAGGTTCCGAGGTCTGGTCCTGAAGTTGGACAGACATGGTCGCGTTTTTGTACAAACACTTCAACACCTCGATGTACCGATAGTCGATTTGGCACCGTTGGAGAGACTGCAGTACAGCCCAAGTCTCAATAGAATCGAAGGCTTTCTCATAGTCCACAAACGCCAAACAGAGAGGCAGGTTATACTTTTCGGTTTTCTGTATAACCTGCCGCAGCGTATGTATGTGGTCTACGGAGCTAAAGCCTTTTCGGAATCCGGCTTATTTGGGAGGCTGAAAATCGTCAAACCTGCGCGCGAGATGATTCGAGATGACTCTTGAAAACAACTTGCAGACATGGCTTAGAAGTGAGATGGGCCTATAGTTCTTCAGCCGGGCATTGTCGCCCTTTTTGAAGAAAAGTACCACCATACCCCTGCACCATGCCTGTGGCGTTTTCCATTCAAGTATGATGGAATCAAACAGCTTCTGAAGGGTCTTAAGTACCGGTTTTCTACCCGCCTTCAGGAGTACGGCCGTAATTCCGTCATCACCACGTGCCTTGTTGCTTTTAAGCTGTTTCAGAGCCATTCTAATCTCGTACAGGCTGACGTCCGGAATGCCTTTGGTATAGTGTCGGCTCAGTCTAGCTCTTGAGTCGTTTGCTAGATTTGCAACGGGTTTACTGGTTGAAGTGTACAACTGCCCATAAAACTCTCGATCTCCCTCAGCTCCGGTTTGGCGGACACGATCCTGCCATCGTCGGTCTTCAGTTTCGTAAGCTGGCTTCGCCCCATAGCCAGATCTCTCGAAAATATCTTGGAGCCTTTATTCCGCTCTAGTAGAATCAAGTGTAATCTAACTATCAATTTTTTTGGTTAACTTAACTCTCTCGCTAATGCTATACCTAAACAAACATTAGTTAGGTACTTGGTACTCACTATAATGCGTTAGCGGTGATAATATTATGGATTCAGAGTTTCAAAGTTCATTTTAAGACTTATTACCAAGGTATCCAAATGACAAGTACAGTTTTAAGGCGCAATTATTATTTCTTTCTTAAATGAGGGTTTGTTATGTTGATTATCAATTAGTGAAAATGTCGAAGACTGCTTCGCTATGTGACATAAAGATAAAATAAATATTGACTGACTGATTATAATAAAGTTTTCTTTATTATTCCCTCAAAACATGATCCTTGTAAGGAAGTTTTGGTTTCGGTTCGCCCGAAACTAAGACCGTTGCTGAAGTTCGGTTTCGGTTTCGGTCGTAAAAACCAATTTCGGTCGGACACTAATAATGCTTATACCAAAGCAGTGACGACAGTCTATCTATATCTGTGGTGACGACGCACCGCCGAATGCGGAATAGGCGGCGCACGAATCAGTCTATTTTTGTTTTTTTTTTCATTATGGATGTTCTAATGGATTTTACAATTATGAATACGGGTGTTCAGTGGTAACAGAAACATTAAGAAAAAAAGAAAATACCAACTAGAATATCAACCACAACAGCAAGCAGACAATAATAAAAGTAGAATTGCATTATAACGGAACGTTATATTACGGACGTATTAGTTCCATGCAAAAAATAAAAATGCAAGCAGACAATAATAAAAATTTAGGACCTATTTAGTTCCATGCAAAAATAAAAATGGCGTGATACTTTGACAGACGTCGACGGCTAGCAAAAATAAAGTGTGGAAAAAGTAGTAATAAACCGAATTGTAAAAGCTTTAGGTAAAGCAACAAAACTTTAAACATGTACCGACAATACCCGGTGTAGGCATAGCGATCAAAGAAAAACGTGGTAGCCAACTTAGCGACGAGCCTTCCTCACAAGCTTTCCTTTGGGGGTAGCGGTTACGGGCGATGTAGATGCTGCTGCTGGCGAGGTAGAAGCAGCAGGCACGAGGTCACCGGGAGTGGCAGCACGGCCGAGAACGGGATAAAGAGTGATTAAAGTTTCAAGCTCACCCATAGTTGAAATTGTCCGGCGTGACTTGTCAGGCGTCAAGACAATAATCTTTCCCTCCGCAGACCAGCAATTATTGATATTAAAATGCTTGCGGGCAGCCATAAATACCTGGTGTCGTGTTTTGGTCAGGAACTCGGAAATAGTAATACCGCTGCCCTTGAGTGAGGTTTTACCGTCCCAAACTAACCGACGATATTCCGTGCCACTGAAACGCACCAGCACCGGTCTTGTTTTACCCTGGGAGGCTCCTAGCCTGTGGCAAACTTCCAGATGATCTATTTTAAAATCATCTATCTTCAGCTGCTTGGAGATGATATGGAGAATTGAGTCAGTTAATTTTTCATGAGGTTTCTCGGGAATACCGTGGAACAGCAAGATCTTTCTTCGCATTGTAGTCTCATGCCTGTCCAGACTCATAGAAAGGAGTTCTATCTGTGTTTTGAAGTGATGAAATGTTTGACAGACAAAGGACTTGAACTCGGAGAAGTCCAGTGAAAGCGAAGCAAGATCTGAGTGCGCAGGAATAGTGCCAGCTGTAGCTCTTTGCAGCTTATCTTCATACTCACTCATGCGAGTGCTAAACAGCTTCTCCATTTGCTCCATACTGTGCACAAGTTGATTGTCCATGCTGAGTTGTCAATTTGCAGTGTTGTGGTTGGTGTAGAGAAAAAGTGATAGGATAGTTCAGAGCGAAGGTGGGTTTATCAATTATTTAACACATTAATATAGAAGAAAATAACAATTAACTATTTTTAAATAAATATTAAATAAGGGGCTTTCTTTGAAAAACTAAATGTTTGTCAGTCTTTATAATAATTATACCGGCTTGCTTGGTGAAAGTATGTCCTAACAGAATGCATGTTTAAGTAATTCGTCAGGTACCACTAATACTTCTACGGATGTTGTAACGGCTTGTACTTGGACCACTGCTCTACCTATAGGTTCTATGATTGAATTACCAATGCCTTTTAATCTAGGCAGATCATTTTTACCATAAGCAGTGTTTAAATTTTTAAAGTCACTAATTCGAATCAAAGTACTTTGGCTACCGAGATCCACTTAACATGACATTGTTTTGCCATTAACTTGAACTGGGAGGACATACTTATCATCTAACTCACCGGTTAACTTAACTTCAGATACTGCTTTACTGTTTTCATTACTGTTTCTGGGTAGCCGTCTACAATTAGCACTCTGATGTCCAAGTTTCTTACAAATGCTACACGTCAATAAGGGTTTGTTACACTTAAAGGAGGGGTGACCTACCTCATTACAATTAAAACATTTTATATTGCTACTCAGTTTAGAATTATCATTATTGCTATCAGGGCGCCTTTTTGTAAACGGCTGACGAAATGCTCTGTCTCTTACATCCACTAACTTAATAGATTTAAAATAAGAAAGTAATTCTTCAGGTTGAGAGTAGTTCGCAGCCTGAGCTCCTAGTCGCATACCCTTGTCGTGTAATCCATATATAAGACAATCCACAGCCCGCTTACCAGTTATATTGCATCGATTGAGCAAGTTAATTTTGTGATAAAAATAAGTTTCTAACGATTCATTATGTCTAAACTTCCGATCCAACATTTCATGTAAGAGTTGTGCATAATTCTCAACTGTGGGAAATGTCTTTGTCATTTTTCCTTCCACTCCATCCAACTATAACTTAAGGAAGTCAAGCCTTGGTACCACATCTTTGCTACTCCAGTCAATTTAGGCAACGCATAATGAAGTTGTTGTGTTTCAGACCATTTATACAAAGCTGCACATTCTTCCACTTTCGTAATCCATAAATCGATAGATTGTTCCTTATTAGCAGGATCAAATTCTGGTACTGCATTTGTTGACATACTAAAGTGGTTTTGAGCCTGGGACGCTGACGAGGGCAGCGATTTGATTAACTCCATGACATCATGAATGCTAAAACTATGATCAACTACAGTTTTGTTTTTAGGGGTTTTATTAATATTAGTTACATCAGTGTTAACATTCACATTACTCTCCATGCTGCTAGTGCATGATGACTGACTTACGGTTTCCCGACGTCTTCGACTCGTCCTGTGGTGACGGGATCCCCGTCTCACCTCGCTACTGCTGCGCTGCCGTCATCGCCGTCTCATCTCCGCGAGTGTGGAGATCGGGAACGCGAAGACCGCGTTCTTTTTCTCACACGCCGCGACTCAGACCGACGCCGCCGCTTACGACACTCAAGGCTCTTATAAGAACCCGCATGTCTCCGTGGCGTACGGCCTCTTGAACCTGCGCGGCTCGAGGAGCTTCAGCTGATCCGCACAGGACGCGGGCGCCGCGTACTAGAACAGTTTCTCCTGTGACGCCTGCGCAAACGACCCGCGCGGCTGCGGCTGCACGACGGCGTAGCTCCATCACGCGTTTGAGAAGCCTCTCGATCAGAAGCTTTACGCATTCTCACTTCTTCACGAAGTCTCGACATATTACTTAGATCTGTAATCATATTTTTAAAGAAATTATAATCACTTTTTTATCAATTGTAGGTGCCTTTATTAAAGAATCACTTCGACATCGTTTTTACGACAAACGGTTGGTCAGCCAAAAAACACCAAAACGCTTTTAGCCTTATATATAGGTGGTATATACGATAGAATCGAGAAAATAAACGATTTGCTAAAATAACACGGTTTTGGCAAAAAAAATCTGAGTCTTTTTTTGTCAGTGCCCCGTTACATACACTCCAACCGAATGTTCCGTAGGAAAAACCCGTAATTTTCGCAAACACAAACCGGCATCATTCCGACCTCACCGTCGAGGTCCGTCGCGACGTCCCCGTTCGCTGCGAGTGACAGTCAAGACGATGCGTCGTCTGCGCGTGCACCCCCGGTACGTAAAAGTGTGTTCAAGTAATCGTCGCAGATCCATCGCAGAAACAATACCTATTACACGCCGAAGCTAGTTGTACACACGCCAGCAAATTAAGCTCGTCCCCCAACAAAACCGCTACATTCAATATAGAGAATCGTCGGAAAGGTACTAAGCATCGTAGCATCGGCCAATCACAGTGCGATAGAGTTTAATGCTTAGCACTTACACACACAGTCGCACTTACACACACAGATGCACTTTTTTGCATCGTGTTGTGTCGTCCATCAACCGTTTTAAGTCAAAAGTTCCCAAATATCGATCGGCCGGGATTCAGTGTGCGTCAGAATGGCTGGTTGTATCGGTTCGCGTCAGACTAGAGACTAAAAATTGCTACTTTTTACTACCTACAGTCAATTAATTGCTACTTAACTTAGAAACAAAATAAAGGAACTTCAAAATGACGAATAAAAAGAAACATTGTTGTAATAACGATTACACAATCCAGAAAGAAACATTGTTGTAATCGTTTTAAATTGCTTTATTAAAAAACTAAGGTTATTGAACAAAACAAATTAAAACGATTACACAATCCATTACCTGTAAAAAATTCAAATGATCATAACTTTTTACTTGTTAAAGTTATAAGGTGGACATTGAAAGACGTGAGGGTAGCAATCAGGTAGCAATTACTCAAGTAAAAATAATAACATGAATTTGAATAGTTTGCACAAACGGAGAGTTGACCAGCCATCCTGATATCAGAATGGATGGTCATTTTAAAGTCCCTTTATTTTGTTTCCAAGTTATGTAGCAATTAATTAACTGTAGGTAGCAAATACTTAGCAGTTTTTGGTCACCACCTGACGCGAACCGATACAGGCAACCCGCCATTCTGACGCACACGAGATTCACGGTCTTTACAAATAATAACGTCGATTGTTGTGACGAAACGAAGTCACAAACAAACAGTTTAGCAATTTTTTTAAGACAAGGATTTAAATGATTCCACAATGTAGGTCTTAGATGAGAATCGCAAGCATACGCTGTCACTCAGAATCACAAAAGCAGCATTCGAGGACAATTAGAAATTCTCTATATGCCAATGCGAATGGAAGAAAACATTTTAACCTATTGACCGCCACGGACGTCTATGGACGACAAATCAAAGAAGGTTAAAAAAGTGTTATTTTCGACGTGCCATGCCGTCCGAGGAGCACTTTTTGACTTGACGTCCATAGACGTCCGTGGCGGTCAATAGGTTAAGCTGCGATTGATAGTGTTTTGTGTGGTTTTGTGTTAAAATTCACAATGGCAAACTCGGATGAGGTACGCCTAAACTTGACCGTAGTCATGAGCGAAGATTCCGAAGAGACCGTAGTCATGAGAGAAGATTCCGAAGAGACCGTAGTCATGAGAGAAGATTCCGAAGAGACCGTAGTCATGAGAGAAGATTCCGAAGATACCGTAGTCATGAGAGAAGATTCCGAAGAGACCGTAGTCATGAGAGAAGATTCCGAAGAGACCGTAGTCATGAGAGAAGATTCCGAAGAGACCGTAGTCATGAGCGAAGATTCCGAAGAGACCGTAGTCATGAGAGAAGATTCCGAAGAGACCGTAGTCATGAGCGAAGATTCCGAAGAGACCGTAGTCATGAGAGAAGATTCCGAAGAGACCGTAGTCATGAGAGAAGATTCCGAAGAGCTCCCTGGTTCTCTCCCATCGAGGCCTTCGACAAGTTCCAGCTACCCGGCTGTCGAACCTACAATCCAAACTCTGGCTGATGACGAGGCGAATGCAAATAAAACCGATCCGGGTGAAGAGTGTCTCGATGCCGACGTTACGTAAGTCGTTTTACTAATAATAAGGAATATGTATGCAATTTTTAGGGTTCTGTAGCCGAATGGCAAAAATCCGTTTTTTGCCTTTCGGCTACAGAACCCTTATAGATTCGTCATGTCTGTCTGTCTGTCCGTATGTCGCAGCCACTTTATTTCGAAACTATTAGGACTACACAGTTGAAATTTGATAGGCAGATGTATTCTGTGAACCGTTCTACGATTTTTATACAAATATGAAAAAAATATATATACGTGCGGGGTGTAGATAGGTCTTTAAAAATGACATTGAGTTTCCTAAAACCATTTTTTCTCAAAGTCTTTCGTTTGAAAGATAGACACTTCCAAAGTGGTAAAAAGTGTGTGTGCCCCCCTCTAATTTCTAAAGTAAGAGGAGGAAAATTCTGAAAAAATATAGGATTGTAGAACTTAAATCAATAAAATACAGTAGGTACTTTTCACTCAAAAAAATTATTAAAAAATAAATTCAACTTTTGCTTGTCGCTCAAAAAAAATTTTATACTCCTAGTTTTCTAACCTCAATGTTCGTTACTGTCACGGGCATAAAATACAGTGTGAGTCTTTATAATGTGCACATATCAAAATGAGGAAATCTGTGCTAAATTTTATTGACGGGAATAATATTTAAAAAAATCTAAATATTTTTTTTATATTTTTCATGGAATTTTTAAAAATTTGTCCGCTACTGTGAAGGTAATGGGGGCGTCTTATTGAGAAATTTTACAATTATTGTAAAAATTAATTAAAAAAAAACAGATTTTTGCTAAAAAAGATGTTTATTTTGAATTGATTGTAGTTTTTTTTCCACAATTTTTCATTTTATGAGGACACCTAATTACTTCCAATCATTACGGAGTTTGGTTCATCGCAATAGATAAGTTTAAAAGTTACATCGTTTTGTTTACACTAGGGTCACAGTAGCGGACAAATTCTTTAAAAATTCTATGAAAAATTTAAAAAAATATTTAGATTTTTTTAAATATTTTTTCCATCGATAAAATTAAGCATAGATTCCCTCATTTCGATATGTGCACATTATAAAGACTCACACTGTATATACAACGTGACAAAAAATTGTTGAATGTCGCCAAGTATCAGAATTTGTCGGGCACTGGTTCAAAAGTTATAAGGGGTTATAGGTGGCCGATTTGGGTAGAGGTTACTCAGCTTGGACACATTTATATCTCAAAAACTAGGACACCTAGTGACAAAATTTGAGAAAAAAACATTACGAAAAACATTATGTAGTTCTTTCGTTTACAATAGACTGATTGAAAATACTTAGTACTTACATTTGAAACAAAATAACATAAAGAGATTGTAATGAAGTTAGAGAAAGGCCCAGGGCCTGCCAGGGCTGATGACCTAAAGAAAATCTGCGACTTCCTGAGGGTCAATTGATTTCCACGCAGACAAAGTCGCAGGCAAGCTTATAGTGAATAAAAAACATTCGTACATTTTATGTACAGTGAGTTATAGCAATTAGCTGACCCACCTTTGCATAAATGATTGAGATGTTTTAGAATAAGAAACGATAGAATTTTATAATTCTTTTATATTTTATTTATTTGAGCAAAGTAGGTATATAATAGAAATGAAAGACTGATAAACAGGAAGCACTATCATTAGTATGCCCAAAGCTTCAAACACATTCCATTAGCAGTTTCATTTGTATGCCCAAAGCATCAAACACAATCCGGTAGCTGCAACACCATGTTAGTAAAACATTTCCCCACTAAAACATTCACACTTTTACTAAAACCATCAATATCATCATACCGCCGTGATCATCAGATGCGCTTGTGATATGTCCGTAAAACATAAAATCCACTTGATTCTGTCTGCAGTTTAAAATATGAAACTTGGTGAACTACGTTATAAAAGCTGTAGGTAGATAATTAAAGTTCGCAATGATTGCCAATGAACTTACCAATTTATAAGGTTTCCCATTCTTGGTATTATTTAATAATATATTCTCAATCTGTAAAAACAACAATTACTTTAATAAAACAATAGCAAACCCAAAAAATCTCTAGCTAAATATACATTTCAAACTTACGATATGACTGCGTGAGAATTTACAATGTGAAACTTTTTGACAGAACGGCACAACTTGAAGTACCATTATTCAGAAAAATAATCTAATGTTTCATTTCCAACAAAAACCTATACAGTCTTAATCCCAATACCGACAGACTAATATTTTTTGTGTATTCAGTAAATAATTAATTATTTATTTATATACCAACGTGTGTGGCAAAAGAGACATTAAAAACCAGCTATGTGCGTATCTGTCTTCCGTTTTGTCGTAATCGGAAAGTGCCAACATTTAAGTTTTCGAGAAAAGATTAAAGTAGGTACCTACTTTGGATGCTTTGGTTGCAAATTAAATTAACACTTTACACTAATATTTTATTATAATTAAAGTCAAATTATTTATTTTTGCTGATTATTTTAATCATTATTAAGTATTACATAAATTTGTTACTTACCTATAACTTTTACCCAGCTTACGACGAGCACAATCGCCATCGCTAACTTCCGTTTTCAATACTTCTGATAAAATGCTTAAAACAAAAGTGATGTGTAACTAAAGATACACATATAAAAATATGGTTTAATTACCTAAATTATAATTATCACCAATTTTACTTCACAATAGTACCTTTAATACACTCAATGATCTTTTTAAACAAAAGAGGATGTTTATATTAACATTAAAAAAAGACTTCATAATATAATTTATTTCCAACAACCCTTAAAGCTTACTTAGCTATGGACTCGCTAGTCGGGTTCTGGGCATGAGTACAAGTTTTCAATTGCTGATTATAACGACGACTCGGATACGGGTTGTGGGCACACGAACGAATTATTGTTCGACCCATATGCTGGGTGCTGGGCGCCGAAAGTGCTAGCTCTTCAATTAAAACTTAATCTATACGATCCATGATCGTAGTTACACAATTTTATATGTCACTTTGCTCGCTCATTATAATCGTTATAAAATTAATGACAGCGTAAGTTAAGCAAGTAAGGATGCTACTTTCTTAGTTTTGCAAAAATCATTTGTTTGGGGTTCGCTGTACTCGGGATCAAAGGGCCCCAAAAAAAAATGAATAAAGGGCCTAGGGCTAGCTACGCCACTGGATCATTTTTCGCGGAATTAATACGAAATATTTTGCATAAAATTTAATGTCATGAATATACGCAAAGTATCGCCTGTTTCTATAACTTATGTATGTGTTTCACAGAGAGCAGTTGATGATTGCGGACGGTCTTCGTCGTCTCGCCGAAAAGCGCTTGAAGAGAGCTGTGGTTGAAGAAGAAAATCGCAGGATGGAAGCCATAATTTCAGCGTATTGTATCTTACTGGTAAGTAATACATAATACAGTATGAAAACAGACCCTTCACGAAGCCGTCAACCAAGCATTCTGTACATCAAAATAGGTAACTTTACGCAAAAATTATTGCTGGGAATCGACTTTTATATTGGGGTGAAAAATCACGTTTTACGGTAAGGCTCGATGGAAAGCACTCAAAGCATTGTGCTGATGGATGGATTGAATAGTACGCGGGGGACGTGGAAGTGTTTAAAAATCCATTAACAACATATATTTAAAAAAAGACGTGAAAAAGTTGCAACTTTGACCCCCAATATCTCCGTAACTAGCAGGTTATCAGGTATGGTCTAGAATCTGGGAGAACAAGTGCCTTTCGACTTCGTTAAGGGTCTTTTTACATCCTTTATAACACTTATATCCTTAAGTTATTTCGATGTGAAAAAAAAACTTCCAAACCTATACAAGAACCGTTTAAGGGGGATGCGCTATAGTAGCGGTCGCGAAATTCTAATTTTATTACGTTTTTTAAAATTCGTGTTAGATTGTACTAGCTTTTGCCCGCGGCTTCGCTCGCTTTTATTTAAAATTAGACAATCAATTCAGGTTGTACTCTGCTTGTAATAACATAATTCAATCATGTTTCTAAAGACACGTGGCGCCATCTATTATAATAGAAAGTTATTGTTGTTTTCCTCGGGAATAGTACTTTTTTTGGGGATGAAAAGTACCCTATGTCCGATTCTGAACACCTGATAACGTATATGCAAAATTTCAGGATGGATTTGGATTCCGTGGTTTAGGCGTGAAAAGGTATCAAACAAACAAACTTACTTTCGCATTTATAATTATAGTAAGAATAAGGAAAGGATGTTGATTAAAATATGATTCGCCACCATAACACGTAGGTATCTACGGGATTATAATCATTAAAATCATTAATACAACCCTCTTAAGTTCATTTAACCCCATTGAATGACTTTTTCATGAAATAGTAACAAAATAATGTCAAATTAATTAGAGGGTTGTATTAATGATTATAATTCTGTAACTACATATGTGTTACTGGCGCGACTCATTTTTCATCAACATACAACTTAACACTGCCCTGCAAATTGCAAATAAATTAAGGAAATTTGAATTTCGTGGGCTACCCTGACGCTTCCACCTTAAGGGGATGCGCTAAGACAGCCCGCTAAATTCTAATTATGAATACCTATTTCTTAAATAAGTTTGTTCAACATAACAGCCTGACACTGACCTGCCAATTTCAAAAAAACGTAAGAAAATTTGAATATCGCGGGCTACCTTGGCGCTTGCACCATAAATACTTAAATGTATAATTTTATAGTTCGCATCAAAATTGGGCCAAAGTGGCAACAGATTGGGTTCCGAACAACAGAACCCGGCGACGCGGTAGTCCCAGAAGGAGATGGCGTGACGAGCTGGACTCTTGTCAAAAGGATTGGGTCCAAATAGCCAAAGACAGAGATAAATGGAAAGAGGGAAGGGAGGCCTTTGCCCTGCAGTGGGACACATCAGGGTCATAAAAACTGCCAGGGCTGCGGGACTGTTCGAAAGAGATACCGTGGCCCTGGAACACAAAGGGCAAAGAAGAAACATGGATGGGGTTTAGTCAGTAGAAGTCTGATACTCCCTCCCTTCCGCTCCGCAAAGAGCGGGAGGGGGGGGGGGTGTCATTTAATGATTATCCATTAATAAAATAGTAATAGGGACCTCTCTCAAGAGCCCTGACCACCGGTAGCTCGGACCCTGTTCCCGATGCCGGTGGGCTACTATTTTTTATATCTTTGTTTTATATTACTTTGTATAGAAATATTTAATATGTAAATTATATGTAAAGAAATAAAATAATACCTAGTTAATAGTAGTTTATTAACGGGTATTTAACATTTCTTACTTTGCTCTAGAACCAGGAAAATCAAAGTCGCCGCAAGCACATCGATTAATGTAAGTCTTGTAGTAATGTATTGTAATAGTATTGTTAAGTTATTTTGTTTGTTTGCACGTCATATCCCTGCGACAAATAAATAGATTTTCTTTCTTAATTTTCTTTTTAACGATTCCGTCGGCCGTAAGCTCCTCCATCTGACTTGTTTACTTACATCTATTTTTTGCCCGTAATAGTTTATTTTACTATTTCTATATGCTTTATCCAAGCAAAAATTGCAATAATAATCTATATAAATAAATAAAAATGAAGAGTCTGTTTGCAATTTAAAAATAACAGTTTTTAACTGAATGCATGTGTCTGTCTGTCCATATGTTCTGGCTTATATCGGCTGATGTTAGGATTAGGTAACATACGAAAATGAATTGGGTTTCGTTACTTGCCGTCTCTCAATATGACTTGCCGTCATACGTCACACGGAGAGATAATAAACAATATTTTTGTAGGCGATTTATTGTATTTATAAAGGGCTGACGTACGGTTTAAAATTTCAGATTTGTCACCCAACAACTTGACGTTCATGCTGGCGAAAGTGCTGATGGAGAACATGGAGTCGGAGCTGTCGCCATCGCTTCGAGATAGAGATAGAAGCGGTTGAACACAATCAACAGCACTCACTTTTTGCGTAGAGTTACACATAAGGAATAAGAATAAGAATAAATTTATTAAGCCATTGTTACAAACAAACATTTTCTTAATCTAACTTAGAGCTACTATAATATAATCGTAACAAATTGAAATTGTGTTGGTGTGTGTGTATGTGTGTGCGTGTGTGTGTGCAGATGTGTGTGTTATTTGCAGTTATTTAGTCTTTGTTTGTTTAATTAACTTAAAATTTCTTCCGTTTCTTCATAGGATAGTTTGGTAAACCATTTTATTATGGTTTTCTTGCATGAAAATTTGTTCAAGTCTTTAATGTCGCAGTTTTTGCTGATTCTATTATAAATATGGATATGCGAGTAAAACGGGCATCGTCTGGCTAAGAGGCTATTTGCTTCGGGAAGGGGAATGTTGAGGACACGTTTAGAGACCAGTTTTTTATAATCGGGTCTATTTTTTATGGTTTTCTGAACTTGCAATGTTGCGTTTAAGATGAATAATTTCCGCACTCTTAAGACAGCGAACTCTTTATGAATTAGGTCTGTTGGGTAGCGAAAAGGTTTTCTTAAACCTACTTTTATAACGGCTCTTTGAGCTCTTTCTATTTCTATAAAAATGCTTTTCCCGGCTGCACCCCAAAGAGAAATCCCGTATTGAAGTACTGACTGACACAGACCAAGGTAAATTGTGCGTAGAATTTCAATGGGTGTACAGTCACGTAGTTTTTTCATCACATATATCAGCTTCCTAACGCGACCAGAGAGCAGGTGTATATGTGATTTGAATGACAGGTTTTGGTCTAGTGTGATGCCAAGATATATGATTGAGTCAGTGTGATCTATAGCTAGGCAGGTACAGTGTGTAAGTGGTGATATCTGGTAACTGCAGCATGTATGGTATTTAGGTATAAGATGACGTGGAGGTCGAGAAGCTATTGTTTTGAAAAAGGTTATGAATTTAGTTTTTTTAATATTCAGAGTCAGAAGATTTGCATCAAGAGCCTCAGAAACAGTTAATAGTCCGTTCTCTGCAAGGCGGTACACTTGTTCCCAGGTTTTAGAGTGGAAAATTATAACAGTGTCGTCAGCATATGATATTATTTCTGCATCGTTTAGTTGTAGGTTTAGAATATCATTCATGTAGAAGGTGAAGAGAGTTGGACCGAGTGTGCTGCCCTGTGGAATTCCAAAGTCGATGGGAAGAACGTCACTCGAGTGTTCATCTGCTTTGACTAGCTGTTTGCGATTAGATAGGTAACTCGTGAACCAATCAAGTGCAGCCCCTCGTATATATATTGATTTTGCTCTGTTTTTAGGTTATGTAAAAGGTTGTTGCAAAAATTCCTGTTTCTTGTATATTGTTTTTTCATATCATCGCCAGGGTTGGTTTTTGAAGCTTGATGAAGATTGTCTCGGTGCTTAATGCATCTCATAAGACCTGGAGTGATCCAGGGCTTAAGAGTGAATCTACTTCTGCTAATTTTAACTTTGTGCGTGTGTTTAATTATTAGATTAGTGATAATAGTTAATCGAGGAGTTGGCACAGTTAGAATTGAGGATATCAGACCAGTCAATGTTCATTAGCTCCTCCGCGATTGCGTCATCGTCAGTTCTGTTTATCCATCGGGATCTTGTATGAGATTTAATGCCATTATTTTTTTGTGAAATCACAGCCATAACCATATCGTGATCTGTTATCGAGCATTTCCCGATTATTCCTTCGGATCTGTAGCTTGATTTAATAAAGATGTGATCAAGACAGGTACGCCCCCTGGTTGGGTCAGTGATAGCAGGTAAAAGACCATGCGAGGCCATCAGGCTCAAGTGTTCAGCATGACTTGAGTTAGAAGTATTAATTATGTTGATGTTTAGGTCTCCGGCTACTACAATAGTTGGATATCTTTTTATTTGAGATAAAGCAGTGTCTAGGGATGTAATAAAGTTATTTAAACTTAAAAAAGATGGCGACCTATAAATTCCTATAATAGCTACTTCGTTGTCCAGGACAAGTATGATACTGTCAGCTTCTGCAATGAATGAGTCTATCACTTTTATATTTCTACTCGTTTTGGTGTAGATTATGACACCGCCATTTTTGTTCGATTGTGAGTGAGAGCGAGAAACAGAATAACCTGTCAGTGGCTCCAGAATTGTCCCTTCACTTAGCCAACATTCTGTCAAAACAATAGCATCGAAGTCAGTGTCTAATCGCTTAAAGGCAATGCAAAATCATCGAAGTTGCTCTGGTAACTTCTTATATTAAACGTGAGTATTTTACAGCTATTATTTTTCGTTATAATTTCCCTACAGTCTTCTAATTGGTCGCATGTGTGACAAGCTATATTTACGATTTCGTCTATATCCTCTATAACATCAAGTAAAGCCATGGGTATAAGTGTATATTAGGAATTTGTTTTTATTTGTCATTTTTGTTGTTGTCACTATTGTTGGTTTTTGTAGATGTAGGGAAACTCGAGTGTTATTACGTTTGTTTAGATGATCTTTGGTTGTTTTAGTGACGGTGATTTGAGCACTTGCGTATGTGTCATTAATAGATTGTGTTGATGAGTTTGAAAGATTGTAAGTGAGCGGTAATGTTGTTGTTGAGATCCAGAAGTTTAGTGACAGTATTTTAAAGTGTTTAGTATAAAGGGTCAGTATTCTACATTCTTCTGACAGATCACTTGCGTGATGATTTATAGTAAAGTTTTCGTCGAAATCCTGAATAGTGTCAAATAAAGCTATAAATTTAGATGGTGAAAGTGTTATTAGTGACTCTTTAGATGTAGTTTTTACTAGTATGAGAATTCCGTGAAAATGAAGGCAATAGTTGCTAGAATGTGTGTGTGAGTATGTTTTGGTGGAATCTTGAGTGCTAAAACGTGTTTGTAAGTGTGTTTCGATAGAAACTTGAATGCTAAAATGCGTGTTTAGGTGTGTTTTGGGGGAGATATGAATGCTAATGTGTGAGTGTAAACGTGTTTTGGTAATAATATGAAATGTAAAATGTGTGTGTAAATGTGCTTTGGTTGTGTTTGATAGGGGGATTTGATCACGAGTGAGTATGCTGAGAGGGTAACTTGATTTATGGAAAAGGTTGTTTGGATAGGTTGCAAAGATGTTATTTTTGTAAATTGTGGCGAATGTGTGAGTACAAGTTCTTTTATGTTTTTTGAGATTTGACACAGCGTGTTTATGAATTTCAAAAATACAACAAAAAAGTAAAATGTAAAAATAATATAAAACTTAGAAATAATGTAAAATCTAAAATTATAATGAAATCTAGAATTATTATGAGATCTAGAGTTACAATGAAATCTAAAATTATTATGAGATCTAAAAATAAGAAAGGTAAGAATAATACCGATTTTGTACTTTTTGTTGTTTGCCAATGTTGTCGTTTCTTCCAAGATCTGTTGACGCGGACACGTGACGTCACACAGGGGTCGTTGATCCCAGGTGTCTTTCCAAGTATTCGGTGTTACGTATGTGGATGGAAGGGTTACCCTCTTGCTTACGGATGAGTACTGCACCATTTGTAATCCAACAAAATTTGTAGCCATGTTCCTTCGCAGACAGTTTGGTCGCACGAAATAACCGCCTGTTTTCGTAGGAAAGGCGCTCATTTACGTAGATATTTCTCATTGCACCAGCTATCCCGATATCAGTTGAAGTGAGCGTTCTTCTAATTGATTAGAAAGTTATTGTAAGGACTATTGAACTGTAACAACAAATGTATTAACAAATAAAAAGAAAAACAAAAGGTCTTTTGTTTTATTACTGTTTTTACTGCCCTGGAAATCCTCAAGGATGTAAAAAAGCGCATAAGTAGGTGTAGGTACACACCCTCTTCCTTTTTTACCCGTCGTCGTCCGCGCAAGGGTGACTTAACGCGCTACTCTTCTACTACGCACTGAATTTTGTAGACAAATAGTGCCAGTGATTTTCTTGAAAACGCGCTCTAATCCATAAAAGGGGTGTTGTAAAGCCAGTACTCCACAAAAAAAAAGGAGTGAAGAAAAAGGTCTAATTATTGTAATTTATTATGGTGGAAGCGCCAGGGAGCCCACGAAATTTAAAGAAGTTTGTATATTTTTGTCTGAAGCGTGGCCTGCCTGCCTTCCGTCATTTTATTTTATTAGCAAAATAGCTTTCAAATTTGAGCTTATTGCGAAGATTGTAACTGATGGCTTATATCTCGGAAACGTGGCGCTTACGCAGATTTGGTCTCATACAGAACTTGTTTGTATTGATGCCAGCTATTGATAAATACCATTTTAATGCGTAGCCGCTATTTTGAAAACAAAAAAATGGCGGAATTTAGACAGGCCAAATAATTCAAGTCCGTTTTTTACTATTTACAGGTCAGTTTCAGATTGTATGATGAATGACTATTTCATGAAAGAGTCATTCAATGGGATTAGTCTCGGGCTCGACTTTGGGACACTCGCATATGCTTTTATTCCACTTCGGTTTATACCAGGCCGTTTTGGTACCAGTAGAGGTACCGACGCTGGAAATGTGTCTCGGTTCCTTGATACTAACTTGTTTCTGCTTCGTTGCTCCCACGTCTATCTGCATACCTTCGGGTGCAAGAACAAGATTTTGTTATTGCCTAATTACGAGTTGGCATTACTTCATACTGCGAACCATCCGTCAGTAACCAGACTGTTGCTGACGACTGATATAGTTCAGGCCTTGGCCCCGAAGTCTGCCAGGAGGTCTTTTTAAGGAGCCATGGACTAGACACGGTAAAAGAAAGAGATGATTCACCGGCTGATGTCCGTCCACTGGGACACAATTAGTTGTTTTCTTTAGATTTCAAATAGCGGTGATTAATTTGACCGGGAATGGACTGAATTATGCAAGTTTCATTAGGCGCATATCGTACTGCGGGTACCTTCTTTTAAAGAAAAAAGTTTATACTTATGTTACTTAGATCCATCTTAGAGCTGAGGTGCATTTAATGTAAATACAGAAATAGGGAATTACACGGGGCAAGTATCGTGCTTGGGCTTTGTCAGGGTGGTTCAGACCCAATTGACTACATGTCAAAACTGTCGCTGAAAGAGTAGGCAATTTTATTTCAGCACATATTATCAAGCTTTCATCAAAGATCTCGTCGAAAAACAGCTACTTTTGCAGCAAGTTAAAGTAGACTATATAAAGTTTAATGAGAGTGTACCACAGGGTTCATTTATTTAGGTACCTTTGGTTTTTTGTTTTGTTTTGCACTGACCTCGATTTTTAATTAATATGTCGTTTTATTTGTTATTATTGTACACAATTTTATTCTATATTCTATATAAGTATCTATTCATACACATACCTAATTAGTAACACAAAGTACAAAAACTGTTTACTACAACAACAACATCCATTTATTTTCAGGCTACTTTGGCCCATACAGACTAACATTCATATGATAAAGTACAAATTGTGTTAGTAAATAGAACTTAACTATGTTAGTAACAGTTCGCTTGTGCACTACACACAAACTGTCACTGTGTGTATGTCTGTAACTGTCTGTCTGTTTCGCAGTTTTACGTCCGCTACATCATCATCTCAGGTCCAGCTAAAACCCAGCGTCGGGCACCTCGCCGCTCCCTGGCAGTTTGCTGAACTGGGCCTATTTGGCGCAGGCAATAATTTAGATATACTTAAGTATAGACAAACAAATTATCTTTTCTTTCTGTTTACATTTATTTTTTTATTTTTTTTTTTGTTGTGTGCACTTGTGGCAAGTGCCAAATAAACATTTCCGGTCATTTTTTTGGTTACAAATGACAGAGTTTGTATCAAAGAGTAGAATATTAAAATAAAATAAAATACATACATCAAAAGTTCACAACGTTCTAGTACACTTCAGCCAACTTATCAGTGGAGGCAGGAAACCACTGAACTAAAATAAATGTACCAAGTTTGAAATATCAATGCATTTTTGATTGAGAAGCAAGGAAGATGATGAGCATGATATGAGAAGCAGCGTCACCTTGAACTGCATACAAGACTGCATATTAAGTTGTCATCTAATAATGTCACGTGACAGATTAGGGAACTAGCGCACCACACGGCCACGACCACGACTTAAGCCCCGACCAGGAAGAAAGTTAGGTCGCACGACCGGCCGTCCGACCAGTGTTGTTCAAGATAGCGGCCGGTCATGGGATAAGTCGTTGTAGTGACCGCGCAGTGCGCTAGGTCCCTTGTTGAGGCTTTACAAATGACATCATCAATACAGCATCATTGCCATCACCAGCCACCTACCAGCAACCCACCAGCCAACCACCAACAAGATACTGTGATTTTGCCTTGTCAGCGGTAGCGTCTCAACAACAAGAAATAAAGAATGTAAAATAACTGAGAAAGGACTTCGAGCAGCATTTCCTACGCTTGGCTCCCAAACTAGAACGGGCCGGGGCTGCCTTCAAGCGGCTATTGCCCAACCTGAGAGGTCCAAACGCCTCCAGCCGGAGGCCCTACGCGGGGGTCGTGCAGTACATGGCCCTTTACCCCCATCAAGGGGGAGATATTTTCAACACGAATTCAATTTACAATCAACAAACTGTTTATTTACGAATGATAACAAACAAAAAATATGGCGCGGCGCGGGGCATATTTTATTTGATTTAATTTCAACCAATCAGCGCACAGGGTGCGTTCCGTCGCATGGCATTTCACAATTAGAAGGTTTCACTTCGATAGATAATAATCTACCGAAAAATTATGCTTTAAATTATTGTAATCAGTACGCGAGATAGATTATAATGTAACGGTATTTACAATTTTACGGTGATATGTACCTACATTTATTTATTTTGGTTGAAGGGTACAGAGCTATTATACAATGATATTTTGGCGCTCAAATTCGGCTGGAATGTTGATGTTGATCGGGAGGCGCTATTGCTAAACATTTCTAAAATTGTTTCGTAAAAGGTAATGAAAACACAGGGAACTAATAAGTACTGAAAACGTTGAAAATGTTAGTTCCGATTTTGGCCACGCGCCAAGCGATCCTTGTCTAGCTGCCTGTGTTTCATCCATAATAATCATCGCTACGGGAAAATGTCCGGTATTGTCGAGCGTTCACACATCGTTACCATATTTTAGTTATGGTATCAACCAATAATCTAAAATCTGTCTGGGTCTAGTCATCCTGATACAGACAACATTTTGGAAGTTTCATACTGCATTGGCAGTGGGTTCTTTTAAAAAGGGTGTGATCCCAATGTAATACCGTAAAATATCGTAGATACCGAACCGTTATGGTGTTTGCCTAGGTTAAGCAAAACGTCCTCTGAGGACGTCCGCTAAAACACGCGAGGGGCGGATGTTCGCTATCACATTATCGTCAGCAGACCCGCCGCACCCGTTCGCGCATCTGTTGCGCGTGGACCAAAGAGTATAATGCTTAGTGTCCGACCGAAAGTTCGGTTTCGGCCAAAAAACGGGTTTCGGTTTAGTTTAGTTTCGGTTTCAGCGGCAAACCTGCCGAAACTACGACCGAAACCGAAACTGCATTCGGGAATTTTCGCACTGTGATCGGTCATGTTCGGCGGCCAGCGCGTTGAATTCCATCCAAGCGACGAAGACATTTTGCCGCGTCCGCATGCCTAATGATTTCGTGCCAGACATGTGTTTGCAGTTCGTTTTATTTGTTGTGAGTTTTCGTGTGATTTATTTTCAACTCGGTAAATTTTTTCACGTGATATAGCATAAGAATAGATAGTTAACATCAAAAAATTATTCAAAATAATACATAGATTATAGTAGAATCATCATCATCTTCATCATTTCAGCCGAAAGACGTCCACTGCTGGACATAGGCCTCCCCCAAGTGTCGCCACATTGACCCGTGCGTCTCGCATCCAGCGGACCCCTGCAACCTTTATCAGGTCATCGGTCCACCTAATGGGGGCCTTACAACGCAACGTCTTCCGTTTTGCGGTCGTCACTCCAGAACTTTTCGGCCCCATCGGCCATCCGTTCTGCGAGCATTGTGCCTTGCCCACTGCCACTTAAGTTTGGCTATTCTTCGGGCCACGTCGGTAACCTAACCAAGGTTGCGGATGTCCTCATTTCTGATTTGATCACGAAAGGAAACTCCGAGCATAGCCCTCTCCATTACCCTTTGGATGACTTTTAGCGTTCTGATGAGGCCCATTGTGAGCGACCACGTTTCGGTCCCGTATGTAATCACTGGCAACACCCACTGGTCATAGACTTTCGTCTTGAGACACTGCGGTAAGTTAGATGAAAAGATACCACGCAACTTCCCGAACGCTGCCCAGCCGAGTCGGATTCAGCGATTGACCTCTTTCTCGAAGTTAGACGTTCCTAACTGGACCGTTTGTCCCAGGTAGACATAATCGACTACAACTTCGAGTGTAGAGTCTCCGATCTTGATAGAAGTGGGTGTTACATGGGCATTCAACATGACTTTGGTTTTGTTCATGTTCATTTTAAGACCCAATCTTTCGGAAGCTCTACTGAGGTCATCGAGCAGTGTACTGAGGTCCTCCATGGTCTCTGCCATGACCAATATATCGTCGGCAAACCGAAGGTGAGAGATGTACTCGCCATTGACGTTGATACCTAGCCCTCTCCAGTTCAGAACCTTGAAGACATCCTCCAGTGCAGCAGTCAACAGTTTCGGAGATATGATGTCTCCCTGTCTCACACCTCGCTGCAGAAGGATAGGTTCCGAGGTCTGGTCCTGAAGTTGGACAGACATGGTCGCGTTTTTGTACAAACACTTCAACACCTCGATGTACCGATAGTCGATTTGGCACCGTTGGAGAGACTGCAGTACAGCCCAAGTCTCAATAGAATCGAAGGCTTTCTCATAGTCCACAAACGCCAAACAGAGAGGCAGGTTATACTTTTCGGTTTTCTGTATAACCTGCCGCAGCGTATGTATGTGGTCTACGGAGCTAAAGCCTTTTCGGAATCCGGCTTATTTGGGAGGCTGAAAATCGTCAAACCTGCGCGCGAGATGATTCGAGATGACTCTTGAAAACAACTTGCAGACATGGCTTAGAAGTGAGATGGGCCTATAGTTCTTCAGCCGGGCATTGTCGCCCTTTTTGAAGAAAAGTACCACCATACCCCTGCACCATGCCTGTGGCGTTTTCCATTCAAGTATGATGGAATCAAACAGCTTCTGAAGGGTCTTAAGTACCGGTTTTCTACCCGCCTTCAGGAGTACGGCCGTAATTCCGTCATCACCACGTGCCTTGTTGCTTTTAAGCTGTTTCAGAGCCATTCTAATCTCGTACAGGCTGACGTCCGGAATGCCTTTGGTATAGTGTCGGCTCAGTCTAGCTCTTGAGTCGTTTGCTAGATTTGCAACGGGTTTACTGGTTGAAGTGTACAACTGCCCATAAAACTCTCGATCTCCCTCAGCTCCGGTTTGGCGGACACGATCCTGCCATCGTCGGTCTTCAGTTTCGTAAGCTGGCTTCGCCCCATAGCCAGATCTCTCGAAAATATCTTGGAGCCTTTATTCCGCTCTAGTAGAATCAAGTGTAATCTAACTATCAATTTTTTTGGTTAACTTAACTCTCTCGCTAATGCTATACCTAAACAAACATTAGTTAGGTACTTGGTACTCACTATAATGCGTTAGCGGTGATAATATTATGGATTCAGAGTTTCAAAGTTCATTTTAAGACTTATTACCAAGGTATCCAAATGACAAGTACAGTTTTAAGGCGCAATTATTATTTCTTTCTTAAATGAGGGTTTGTTATGTTGATTATCAATTAGTGAAAATGTCGAAGACTGCTTCGCTATGTGACATAAAGATAAAATAAATATTGACTGACTGATTATAATAAAGTTTTCTTTATTATTCCCTCAAAACATGATCCTTGTAAGGAAGTTTTGGTTTCGGTTCGCCCGAAACTAAGACCGTTGCTGAAGTTCGGTTTCGGTTTCGGTCGTAAAAACCAATTTCGGTCGGACACTAATAATGCTTATACCAAAGCAGTGACGACAGTCTATCTATATCTGTGGTGACGACGCACCGCCGAATGCGGAATAGGCGGCGCACGAATCAGTCTATTTTTGTTTTTTTTTTCATTATGGATGTTCTAATGGATTTTACAATTATGAATACGGGTGTTCAGTGGTAACAGAAACATTAAGAAAAAAAGAAAATACCAACTAGAATATCAACCACAACAGCAAGCAGACAATAATAAAAGTAGAATTGCATTATAACGGAACGTTATATTACGGACGTATTAGTTCCATGCAAAAAATAAAAATGCAAGCAGACAATAATAAAAATTTAGGACCTATTTAGTTCCATGCAAAAATAAAAATGGCGTGATACTTTGACAGACGTCGACGGCTAGCAAAAATAAAGTGTGGAAAAAGTAGTAATAAACCGAATTGTAAAAGCTTTAGGTAAAGCAACAAAACTTTAAACATGTACCGACAATACCCGGTGTAGGCATAGCGATCAAAGAAAAACGTGGTAGCCAACTTAGCGACGAGCCTTCCTCACAAGCTTTCCTTTGGGGGTAGCGGTTACGGGCGATGTAGATGCTGCTGCTGGCGAGGTAGAAGCAGCAGGCACGAGGTCACCGGGAGTGGCAGCACGGCCGAGAACGGGATAAAGAGTGATTAAAGTTTCAAGCTCACCCATAGTTGAAATTGTCCGGCGTGACTTGTCAGGCGTCAAGACAATAATCTTTCCCTCCGCAGACCAGCAATTATTGATATTAAAATGCTTGCGGGCAGCCATAAATACCTGGTGTCGTGTTTTGGTCAGGAACTCGGAAATAGTAATACCGCTGCCCTTGAGTGAGGTTTTACCGTCCCAAACTAACCGACGATATTCCGTGCCACTGAAACGCACCAGCACCGGTCTTGTTTTACCCTGGGAGGCTCCTAGCCTGTGGCAAACTTCCAGATGATCTATTTTAAAATCATCTATCTTCAGCTGCTTGGAGATGATATGGAGAATTGAGTCAGTTAATTTTTCATGAGGTTTCTCGGGAATACCGTGGAACAGCAAGATCTTTCTTCGCATTGTAGTCTCATGCCTGTCCAGACTCATAGAAAGGAGTTCTATCTGTGTTTTGAAGTGATGAAATGTTTGACAGACAAAGGACTTGAACTCGGAGAAGTCCAGTGAAAGCGAAGCAAGATCTGAGTGCGCAGGAATAGTGCCAGCTGTAGCTCTTTGCAGCTTATCTTCATACTCACTCATGCGAGTGCTAAACAGCTTCTCCATTTGCTCCATACTGTGCACAAGTTGATTGTCCATGCTGAGTTGTCAATTTGCAGTGTTGTGGTTGGTGTAGAGAAAAAGTGATAGGATAGTTCAGAGCGAAGGTGGGTTTATCAATTATTTAACACATTAATATAGAAGAAAATAACAATTAACTATTTTTAAATAAATATTAAATAAGGGGCTTTCTTTGAAAAACTAAATGTTTGTCAGTCTTTATAATAATTATACCGGCTTGCTTGGTGAAAGTATGTCCTAACAGAATGCATGTTTAAGTAATTCGTCAGGTACCACTAATACTTCTACGGATGTTGTAACGGCTTGTACTTGGACCACTGCTCTACCTATAGGTTCTATGATTGAATTACCAATGCCTTTTAATCTAGGCAGATCATTTTTACCATAAGCAGTGTTTAAATTTTTAAAGTCACTAATTCGAATCAAAGTACTTTGGCTACCGAGATCCACTTAACATGACATTGTTTTGCCATTAACTTGAACTGGGAGGACATACTTATCATCTAACTCACCGGTTAACTTAACTTCAGATACTGCTTTACTGTTTTCATTACTGTTTCTGGGTAGCCGTCTACAATTAGCACTCTGATGTCCAAGTTTCTTACAAATGCTACACGTCAATAAGGGTTTGTTACACTTAAAGGAGGGGTGACCTACCTCATTACAATTAAAACATTTTATATTGCTACTCAGTTTAGAATTATCATTATTGCTATCAGGGCGCCTTTTTGTAAACGGCTGACGAAATGCTCTGTCTCTTACATCCACTAACTTAATAGATTTAAAATAAGAAAGTAATTCTTCAGGTTGAGAGTAGTTCGCAGCCTGAGCTCCTAGTCGCATACCCTTGTCGTGTAATCCATATATAAGACAATCCACAGCCCGCTTACCAGTTATATTGCATCGATTGAGCAAGTTAATTTTGTGATAAAAATAAGTTTCTAACGATTCATTATGTCTAAACTTCCGATCCAACATTTCATGTAAGAGTTGTGCATAATTCTCAACTGTGGGAAATGTCTTTGTCATTTTTCCTTCCACTCCATCCAACTATAACTTAAGGAAGTCAAGCCTTGGTACCACATCTTTGCTACTCCAGTCAATTTAGGCAACGCATAATGAAGTTGTTGTGTTTCAGACCATTTATACAAAGCTGCACATTCTTCCACTTTCGTAATCCATAAATCGATAGATTGTTCCTTATTAGCAGGATCAAATTCTGGTACTGCATTTGTTGACATACTAAAGTGGTTTTGAGCCTGGGACGCTGACGAGGGCAGCGATTTGATTAACTCCATGACATCATGAATGCTAAAACTATGATCAACTACAGTTTTGTTTTTAGGGGTTTTATTAATATTAGTTACATCAGTGTTAACATTCACATTACTCTCCATGCTGCTAGTGCATGATGACTGACTTACGGTTTCCCGACGTCTTCGACTCGTCCTGTGGTGACGGGATCCCCGTCTCACCTCGCTACTGCTGCGCTGCCGTCATCGCCGTCTCATCTCCGCGAGTGTGGAGATCGGGAACGCGAAGACCGCGTTCTTTTTCTCACACGCCGCGACTCAGACCGACGCCGCCGCTTACGACACTCAAGGCTCTTATAAGAACCCGCATGTCTCCGTGGCGTACGGCCTCTTGAACCTGCGCGGCTCGAGGAGCTTCAGCTGATCCGCACAGGACGCGGGCGCCGCGTACTAGAACAGTTTCTCCTGTGACGCCTGCGCAAACGACCCGCGCGGCTGCGGCTGCACGACGGCGTAGCTCCATCACGCGTTTGAGAAGCCTCTCGATCAGAAGCTTTACGCATTCTCACTTCTTCACGAAGTCTCGACATATTACTTAGATCTGTAATCATATTTTTAAAGAAATTATAATCACTTTTTTATCAATTGTAGGTGCCTTTATTAAAGAATCACTTCGACATCGTTTTTACGACAAACGGTTGGTCAGCCAAAAAACACCAAAACGCTTTTAGCCTTATATATAGGTGGTATATACGATAGAATCGAGAAAATAAACGATTTGCTAAAATAACACGGTTTTGGCAAAAAAAATCTGAGTCTTTTTTTGTCAGTGCCCCGTTACATACACTCCAACCGAATGTTCCGTAGGAAAAACCCGTAATTTTCGCAAACACAAACCGGCATCATTCCGACCTCACCGTCGAGGTCCGTCGCGACGTCCCCGTTCGCTGCGAGTGACAGTCAAGACGATGCGTCGTCTGCGCGTGCACCCCCGGTACGTAAAAGTGTGTTCAAGTAATCGTCGCAGATCCATCGCAGAAACAATACCTATTACACGCCGAAGCTAGTTGTACACACGCCAGCAAATTAAGCTCGTCCCCCAACAAAACCGCTACATTCAATATAGAGAATCGTCGGAAAGGTACTAAGCATCGTAGCATCGGCCAATCACAGTGCGATAGAGTTTAATGCTTAGCACTTACACACACAGTCGCACTTACACACACAGATGCACTTTTTTGCATCGTGTTGTGTCGTCCATCAACCGTTTTAAGTCAAAAGTTCCCAAATATCGATCGGCCGGGATTCAGTGTGCGTCAGAATGGCTGGTTGTATCGGTTCGCGTCAGACTAGAGACTAAAAATTGCTACTTTTTACTACCTACAGTCAATTAATTGCTACTTAACTTAGAAACAAAATAAAGGAACTTCAAAATGACGAATAAAAAGAAACATTGTTGTAATAACGATTACACAATCCAGAAAGAAACATTGTTGTAATCGTTTTAAATTGCTTTATTAAAAAACTAAGGTTATTGAACAAAACAAATTAAAACGATTACACAATCCATTACCTGTAAAAAATTCAAATGATCATAACTTTTTACTTGTTAAAGTTATAAGGTGGACATTGAAAGACGTGAGGGTAGCAATCAGGTAGCAATTACTCAAGTAAAAATAATAACATGAATTTGAATAGTTTGCACAAACGGAGAGTTGACCAGCCATCCTGATATCAGAATGGATGGTCATTTTAAAGTCCCTTTATTTTGTTTCCAAGTTATGTAGCAATTAATTAACTGTAGGTAGCAAATACTTAGCAGTTTTTGGTCACCACCTGACGCGAACCGATACAGGCAACCCGCCATTCTGACGCACACGAGATTCACGGTCTTTACAAATAATAACGTCGATTGTTGTGACGAAACGAAGTCACAAACAAACAGTTTAGCAATTTTTTTAAGACAAGGATTTAAATGATTCCACAATGTAGGTCTTAGATGAGAATCGCAAGCATACGCTGTCACTCAGAATCACAAAAGCAGCATTCGAGGACAATTAGAAATTCTCTATATGCCAATGCGAATGGAAGAAAACATTTTAACCTATTGACCGCCACGGACGTCTATGGACGACAAATCAAAGAAGGTTAAAAAAGTGTTATTTTCGACGTGCCATGCCGTCCGAGGAGCACTTTTTGACTTGACGTCCATAGACGTCCGTGGCGGTCAATAGGTTAAGCTGCGATTGATAGTGTTTTGTGTGGTTTTGTGTTAAAATTCACAATGGCAAACTCGGATGAGGTACGCCTAAACTTGACCGTAGTCATGAGCGAAGATTCCGAAGAGACCGTAGTCATGAGAGAAGATTCCGAAGAGACCGTAGTCATGAGAGAAGATTCCGAAGAGACCGTAGTCATGAGAGAAGATTCCGAAGATACCGTAGTCATGAGAGAAGATTCCGAAGAGACCGTAGTCATGAGAGAAGATTCCGAAGAGACCGTAGTCATGAGAGAAGATTCCGAAGAGACCGTAGTCATGAGCGAAGATTCCGAAGAGACCGTAGTCATGAGAGAAGATTCCGAAGAGACCGTAGTCATGAGCGAAGATTCCGAAGAGACCGTAGTCATGAGAGAAGATTCCGAAGAGACCGTAGTCATGAGAGAAGATTCCGAAGAGCTCCCTGGTTCTCTCCCATCGAGGCCTTCGACAAGTTCCAGCTACCCGGCTGTCGAACCTACAATCCAAACTCTGGCTGATGACGAGGCGAATGCAAATAAAACCGATCCGGGTGAAGAGTGTCTCGATGCCGACGTTACGTAAGTCGTTTTACTAATAATAAGGAATATGTATGCAATTTTTAGGGTTCTGTAGCCGAATGGCAAAAATCCGTTTTTTGCCTTTCGGCTACAGAACCCTTATAGATTCGTCATGTCTGTCTGTCTGTCCGTATGTCGCAGCCACTTTATTTCGAAACTATTAGGACTACACAGTTGAAATTTGATAGGCAGATGTATTCTGTGAACCGTTCTACGATTTTTATACAAATATGAAAAAAATATATATACGTGCGGGGTGTAGATAGGTCTTTAAAAATGACATTGAGTTTCCTAAAACCATTTTTTCTCAAAGTCTTTCGTTTGAAAGATAGACACTTCCAAAGTGGTAAAAAGTGTGTGTGCCCCCCTCTAATTTCTAAAGTAAGAGGAGGAAAATTCTGAAAAAATATAGGATTGTAGAACTTAAATCAATAAAATACAGTAGGTACTTTTCACTCAAAAAAATTATTAAAAAATAAATTCAACTTTTGCTTGTCGCTCAAAAAAAATTTTATACTCCTAGTTTTCTAACCTCAATGTTCGTTACTGTCACGGGCATAAAATACAGTGTGAGTCTTTATAATGTGCACATATCAAAATGAGGAAATCTGTGCTAAATTTTATTGACGGGAATAATATTTAAAAAAATCTAAATATTTTTTTTATATTTTTCATGGAATTTTTAAAAATTTGTCCGCTACTGTGAAGGTAATGGGGGCGTCTTATTGAGAAATTTTACAATTATTGTAAAAATTAATTAAAAAAAAACAGATTTTTGCTAAAAAAGATGTTTATTTTGAATTGATTGTAGTTTTTTTTCCACAATTTTTCATTTTATGAGGACACCTAATTACTTCCAATCATTACGGAGTTTGGTTCATCGCAATAGATAAGTTTAAAAGTTACATCGTTTTGTTTACACTAGGGTCACAGTAGCGGACAAATTCTTTAAAAATTCTATGAAAAATTTAAAAAAATATTTAGATTTTTTTAAATATTTTTTCCATCGATAAAATTAAGCATAGATTCCCTCATTTCGATATGTGCACATTATAAAGACTCACACTGTATATACAACGTGACAAAAAATTGTTGAATGTCGCCAAGTATCAGAATTTGTCGGGCACTGGTTCAAAAGTTATAAGGGGTTATAGGTGGCCGATTTGGGTAGAGGTTACTCAGCTTGGACACATTTATATCTCAAAAACTAGGACACCTAGTGACAAAATTTGAGAAAAAAACATTACGAAAAACATTATGTAGTTCTTTCGTTTACAATAGACTGATTGAAAATACTTAGTACTTACATTTGAAACAAAATAACATAAAGAGATTGTAATGAAGTTAGAGAAAGGCCCAGGGCCTGCCAGGGCTGATGACCTAAAGAAAATCTGCGACTTCCTGAGGGTCAATTGATTTCCACGCAGACAAAGTCGCAGGCAAGCTTATAGTGAATAAAAAACATTCGTACATTTTATGTACAGTGAGTTATAGCAATTAGCTGACCCACCTTTGCATAAATGATTGAGATGTTTTAGAATAAGAAACGATAGAATTTTATAATTCTTTTATATTTTATTTATTTGAGCAAAGTAGGTATATAATAGAAATGAAAGACTGATAAACAGGAAGCACTATCATTAGTATGCCCAAAGCTTCAAACACATTCCATTAGCAGTTTCATTTGTATGCCCAAAGCATCAAACACAATCCGGTAGCTGCAACACCATGTTAGTAAAACATTTCCCCACTAAAACATTCACACTTTTACTAAAACCATCAATATCATCATACCGCCGTGATCATCAGATGCGCTTGTGATATGTCCGTAAAACATAAAATCCACTTGATTCTGTCTGCAGTTTAAAATATGAAACTTGGTGAACTACGTTATAAAAGCTGTAGGTAGATAATTAAAGTTCGCAATGATTGCCAATGAACTTACCAATTTATAAGGTTTCCCATTCTTGGTATTATTTAATAATATATTCTCAATCTGTAAAAACAACAATTACTTTAATAAAACAATAGCAAACCCAAAAAATCTCTAGCTAAATATACATTTCAAACTTACGATATGACTGCGTGAGAATTTACAATGTGAAACTTTTTGACAGAACGGCACAACTTGAAGTACCATTATTCAGAAAAATAATCTAATGTTTCATTTCCAACAAAAACCTATACAGTCTTAATCCCAATACCGACAGACTAATATTTTTTGTGTATTCAGTAAATAATTAATTATTTATTTATATACCAACGTGTGTGGCAAAAGAGACATTAAAAACCAGCTATGTGCGTATCTGTCTTCCGTTTTGTCGTAATCGGAAAGTGCCAACATTTAAGTTTTCGAGAAAAGATTAAAGTAGGTACCTACTTTGGATGCTTTGGTTGCAAATTAAATTAACACTTTACACTAATATTTTATTATAATTAAAGTCAAATTATTTATTTTTGCTGATTATTTTAATCATTATTAAGTATTACATAAATTTGTTACTTACCTATAACTTTTACCCAGCTTACGACGAGCACAATCGCCATCGCTAACTTCCGTTTTCAATACTTCTGATAAAATGCTTAAAACAAAAGTGATGTGTAACTAAAGATACACATATAAAAATATGGTTTAATTACCTAAATTATAATTATCACCAATTTTACTTCACAATAGTACCTTTAATACACTCAATGATCTTTTTAAACAAAAGAGGATGTTTATATTAACATTAAAAAAAGACTTCATAATATAATTTATTTCCAACAACCCTTAAAGCTTACTTAGCTATGGACTCGCTAGTCGGGTTCTGGGCATGAGTACAAGTTTTCAATTGCTGATTATAACGACGACTCGGATACGGGTTGTGGGCACACGAACGAATTATTGTTCGACCCATATGCTGGGTGCTGGGCGCCGAAAGTGCTAGCTCTTCAATTAAAACTTAATCTATACGATCCATGATCGTAGTTACACAATTTTATATGTCACTTTGCTCGCTCATTATAATCGTTATAAAATTAATGACAGCGTAAGTTAAGCAAGTAAGGATGCTACTTTCTTAGTTTTGCAAAAATCATTTGTTTGGGGTTCGCTGTACTCGGGATCAAAGGGCCCCAAAAAAAAATGAATAAAGGGCCTAGGGCTAGCTACGCCACTGGATCATTTTTCGCGGAATTAATACGAAATATTTTGCATAAAATTTAATGTCATGAATATACGCAAAGTATCGCCTGTTTCTATAACTTATGTATGTGTTTCACAGAGAGCAGTTGATGATTGCGGACGGTCTTCGTCGTCTCGCCGAAAAGCGCTTGAAGAGAGCTGTGGTTGAAGAAGAAAATCGCAGGATGGAAGCCATAATTTCAGCGTATTGTATCTTACTGGTAAGTAATACATAATACAGTATGAAAACAGACCCTTCACGAAGCCGTCAACCAAGCATTCTGTACATCAAAATAGGTAACTTTACGCAAAAATTATTGCTGGGAATCGACTTTTATATTGGGGTGAAAAATCACGTTTTACGGTAAGGCTCGATGGAAAGCACTCAAAGCATTGTGCTGATGGATGGATTGAATAGTACGCGGGGGACGTGGAAGTGTTTAAAAATCCATTAACAACATATATTTAAAAAAAGACGTGAAAAAGTTGCAACTTTGACCCCCAATATCTCCGTAACTAGCAGGTTATCAGGTATGGTCTAGAATCTGGGAGAACAAGTGCCTTTCGACTTCGTTAAGGGTCTTTTTACATCCTTTATAACACTTATATCCTTAAGTTATTTCGATGTGAAAAAAAAACTTCCAAACCTATACAAGAACCGTTTAAGGGGGATGCGCTATAGTAGCGGTCGCGAAATTCTAATTTTATTACGTTTTTTAAAATTCGTGTTAGATTGTACTAGCTTTTGCCCGCGGCTTCGCTCGCTTTTATTTAAAATTAGACAATCAATTCAGGTTGTACTCTGCTTGTAATAACATAATTCAATCATGTTTCTAAAGACACGTGGCGCCATCTATTATAATAGAAAGTTATTGTTGTTTTCCTCGGGAATAGTACTTTTTTTGGGGATGAAAAGTACCCTATGTCCGATTCTGAACACCTGATAACGTATATGCAAAATTTCAGGATGGATTTGGATTCCGTGGTTTAGGCGTGAAAAGGTATCAAACAAACAAACTTACTTTCGCATTTATAATTATAGTAAGAATAAGGAAAGGATGTTGATTAAAATATGATTCGCCACCATAACACGTAGGTATCTACGGGATTATAATCATTAAAATCATTAATACAACCCTCTTAAGTTCATTTAACCCCATTGAATGACTTTTTCATGAAATAGTAACAAAATAATGTCAAATTAATTAGAGGGTTGTATTAATGATTATAATTCTGTAACTACATATGTGTTACTGGCGCGACTCATTTTTCATCAACATACAACTTAACACTGCCCTGCAAATTGCAAATAAATTAAGGAAATTTGAATTTCGTGGGCTACCCTGACGCTTCCACCTTAAGGGGATGCGCTAAGACAGCCCGCTAAATTCTAATTATGAATACCTATTTCTTAAATAAGTTTGTTCAACATAACAGCCTGACACTGACCTGCCAATTTCAAAAAAACGTAAGAAAATTTGAATATCGCGGGCTACCTTGGCGCTTGCACCATAAATACTTAAATGTATAATTTTATAGTTCGCATCAAAATTGGGCCAAAGTGGCAACAGATTGGGTTCCGAACAACAGAACCCGGCGACGCGGTAGTCCCAGAAGGAGATGGCGTGACGAGCTGGACTCTTGTCAAAAGGATTGGGTCCAAATAGCCAAAGACAGAGATAAATGGAAAGAGGGAAGGGAGGCCTTTGCCCTGCAGTGGGACACATCAGGGTCATAAAAACTGCCAGGGCTGCGGGACTGTTCGAAAGAGATACCGTGGCCCTGGAACACAAAGGGCAAAGAAGAAACATGGATGGGGTTTAGTCAGTAGAAGTCTGATACTCCCTCCCTTCCGCTCCGCAAAGAGCGGGAGGGGGGGGGGGTGTCATTTAATGATTATCCATTAATAAAATAGTAATAGGGACCTCTCTCAAGAGCCCTGACCACCGGTAGCTCGGACCCTGTTCCCGATGCCGGTGGGCTACTATTTTTTATATCTTTGTTTTATATTACTTTGTATAGAAATATTTAATATGTAAATTATATGTAAAGAAATAAAATAATACCTAGTTAATAGTAGTTTATTAACGGGTATTTAACATTTCTTACTTTGCTCTAGAACCAGGAAAATCAAAGTCGCCGCAAGCACATCGATTAATGTAAGTCTTGTAGTAATGTATTGTAATAGTATTGTTAAGTTATTTTGTTTGTTTGCACGTCATATCCCTGCGACAAATAAATAGATTTTCTTTCTTAATTTTCTTTTTAACGATTCCGTCGGCCGTAAGCTCCTCCATCTGACTTGTTTACTTACATCTATTTTTTGCCCGTAATAGTTTATTTTACTATTTCTATATGCTTTATCCAAGCAAAAATTGCAATAATAATCTATATAAATAAATAAAAATGAAGAGTCTGTTTGCAATTTAAAAATAACAGTTTTTAACTGAATGCATGTGTCTGTCTGTCCATATGTTCTGGCTTATATCGGCTGATGTTAGGATTAGGTAACATACGAAAATGAATTGGGTTTCGTTACTTGCCGTCTCTCAATATGACTTGCCGTCATACGTCACACGGAGAGATAATAAACAATATTTTTGTAGGCGATTTATTGTATTTATAAAGGGCTGACGTACGGTTTAAAATTTCAGATTTGTCACCCAACAACTTGACGTTCATGCTGGCGAAAGTGCTGATGGAGAACATGGAGTCGGAGCTGTCGCCATCGCTTCGAGATAGAGATAGAAGCGGTTGAACACAATCAACAGCACTCACTTTTTGCGTAGAGTTACACATAAGGAATAAGAATAAGAATAAATTTATTAAGCCATTGTTACAAACAAACATTTTCTTAATCTAACTTAGAGCTACTATAATATAATCGTAACAAATTGAAATTGTGTTGGTGTGTGTGTATGTGTGTGCGTGTGTGTGTGCAGATGTGTGTGTTATTTGCAGTTATTTAGTCTTTGTTTGTTTAATTAACTTAAAATTTCTTCCGTTTCTTCATAGGATAGTTTGGTAAACCATTTTATTATGGTTTTCTTGCATGAAAATTTGTTCAAGTCTTTAATGTCGCAGTTTTTGCTGATTCTATTATAAATATGGATATGCGAGTAAAACGGGCATCGTCTGGCTAAGAGGCTATTTGCTTCGGGAAGGGGAATGTTGAGGACACGTTTAGAGACCAGTTTTTTATAATCGGGTCTATTTTTTATGGTTTTCTGAACTTGCAATGTTGCGTTTAAGATGAATAATTTCCGCACTCTTAAGACAGCGAACTCTTTATGAATTAGGTCTGTTGGGTAGCGAAAAGGTTTTCTTAAACCTACTTTTATAACGGCTCTTTGAGCTCTTTCTATTTCTATAAAAATGCTTTTCCCGGCTGCACCCCAAAGAGAAATCCCGTATTGAAGTACTGACTGACACAGACCAAGGTAAATTGTGCGTAGAATTTCAATGGGTGTACAGTCACGTAGTTTTTTCATCACATATATCAGCTTCCTAACGCGACCAGAGAGCAGGTGTATATGTGATTTGAATGACAGGTTTTGGTCTAGTGTGATGCCAAGATATATGATTGAGTCAGTGTGATCTATAGCTAGGCAGGTACAGTGTGTAAGTGGTGATATCTGGTAACTGCAGCATGTATGGTATTTAGGTATAAGATGACGTGGAGGTCGAGAAGCTATTGTTTTGAAAAAGGTTATGAATTTAGTTTTTTTAATATTCAGAGTCAGAAGATTTGCATCAAGAGCCTCAGAAACAGTTAATAGTCCGTTCTCTGCAAGGCGGTACACTTGTTCCCAGGTTTTAGAGTGGAAAATTATAACAGTGTCGTCAGCATATGATATTATTTCTGCATCGTTTAGTTGTAGGTTTAGAATATCATTCATGTAGAAGGTGAAGAGAGTTGGACCGAGTGTGCTGCCCTGTGGAATTCCAAAGTCGATGGGAAGAACGTCACTCGAGTGTTCATCTGCTTTGACTAGCTGTTTGCGATTAGATAGGTAACTCGTGAACCAATCAAGTGCAGCCCCTCGTATATATATTGATTTTGCTCTGTTTTTAGGTTATGTAAAAGGTTGTTGCAAAAATTCCTGTTTCTTGTATATTGTTTTTTCATATCATCGCCAGGGTTGGTTTTTGAAGCTTGATGAAGATTGTCTCGGTGCTTAATGCATCTCATAAGACCTGGAGTGATCCAGGGCTTAAGAGTGAATCTACTTCTGCTAATTTTAACTTTGTGCGTGTGTTTAATTATTAGATTAGTGATAATAGTTGAAGGAGTTGGCACAGTTAGAATTGAGGATATCAGACCAGTCAATGTTCATTAGCTCCTCCGCGATTGCGTCATCGTCAGTTCTGTTTATCCATCGGGATCTTGTATGAGATTTAATGCCATTATTTTTTTGTGAAATCACAGCCATAACCATATCGTGATCTGTTATCGAGCATTTCCCGATTATTCCTTCGGATCTGTAGCTTGATTTAATAAAGATGTGATCAAGACAGGTACGCCCCCTGGTTGGGTCAGTGATAGCAGGTAAAAGACCATGCGAGGCCATCAGGCTCAAGTGTTCAGCATGACTTGAGTTAGAAGTATTAATTATGTTGATGTTTAGGTCTCCGGCTACTACAATAGTTGGATATCTTTTTATTTGAGATAAAGCAGTGTCTAGGGATGTAATAAAGTTATTTAAACTTAAAAAAGATGGCGACCTATAAATTCCTATAATAGCTACTTCGTTGTCCAGGACAAGTATGATACTGTCAGCTTCTGCAATGAATGAGTCTATCACTTTTATATTTCTACTCGTTTTGGTGTAGATTATGACACCGCCATTTTTGTTCGATTGTGAGTGAGAGCGAGAAACAGAATAACCTGTCAGTGGCTCCAGAATTGTCCCTTCACTTAGCCAACATTCTGTCAAAACAATAGCATCGAAGTTAGTGTCTAATCGCTTAAAGGCAATGCAAAATCATCGAAGTTGCTCTGGTAACTTCTTATATTAAACGTGAGTATTTTACAGCTATTATTTTTCGTTATAATTTCCCTACAGTCTTCTAATTGGTCGCATGTGTGACAAGCTATATTTACGATTTCGTCTATATCCTCTATAACATCAAGTAAAGCCATGGGTATAAGTGTATATTAGGAATTTGTTTTTATTTGTCATTTTTGTTGTTGTCACTATTGTTGGTTTTTGTAGATGTAGGGAAACTCGAGTGTTATTACGTTTGTTTAGATGATCTTTGGTTGTTTTAGTGACGGTGATTTGAGCACTTGCGTATGTGTCATTAATAGATTGTGTTGATGAGTTTGAAAGATTGTAAGTGAGCGGTAATGTTGTTGTTGAGATCCAGAAGTTTAGTGACAGTATTTTAAAGTGTTTAGTATAAAGGGTCAGTATTCTACATTCTTCTGACAGATCACTTGCGTGATGATTTATAGTAAAGTTTTCGTCGAAATCCTGAATAGTGTCAAATAAAGCTATAAATTTAGATGGTGAAAGTGTTATTAGTGACTCTTTAGATGTAGTTTTTACTAGTATGAGAATTCCGTGAAAATGAAGGCAATAGTTGCTAGAATGTGTGTGTGAGTATGTTTTGGTGGAATCTTGAGTGCTAAAACGTGTTTGTAAGTGTGTTTCGATAGAAACTTGAATGCTAAAATGCGTGTTTAGGTGTGTTTTGGGGGAGATATGAATGCTAATGTGTGAGTGTAAACGTGTTTTGGTAATAATATGAAATGTAAAATGTGAGTGTAAATGTGCTTTGGTTGTGTTTGATAGGGGGATTTGATCACGAGTGAGTATGCTGAGAGGGTAACTTGATTTATGGAAAAGGTTGTTTGGATAGGTTGCAAAGATGTTATTTTTGTAAATTGTGGCGAATGTGTGAGTACAAGTTCTTTTATGTTTTTTGAGATTTGACACAGCGTGTTTATGAATTTCAAAAATACAACAAAAAAGTAAAATGTAAAAATAATATAAAACTTAGAAATAATGTAAAATCTAAAATTATAATGAAATCTAGAATTATTATGAGATCTAGAGTTACAATGAAATCTAAAATTATTATGAGATCTAAAAATAAGAAAGGTAAGAATAATACCGATTTTGTACTTTTTGTTGTTTGCCAATGTTGTCGTTTCTTCCAAGATCTGTTGACGCGGACACGTGACGTCACACAGGGGTCGTTGATCCCAGGTGTCTTTCCAAGTATTCGGTGTTACGTATGTGGATGGAAGGGTTACCCTCTTGCTTACGGATGAGTACTGCACCATTTGTAATCCAACAAAATTTGTAGCCATGTTCCTTCGCAGACAGTTTGGTCGCACGAAATAACCGCCTGTTTTCGTAGGAAAGGCGCTCATTTACGTAGATATTTCTCATTGCACCAGCTATCCCGATATCAGTTGAAGTGAGCGTTCTTCTAATTGATTAGAAAGTTATTGTAAGGACTATTGAACTGTAACAACAAATGTATTAACAAATAAAAAGAAAAACAAAAGGTCTTTTGTTTTATTACTGTTTTTACTGCCCTGGAAATCCTCAAGGATGTAAAAAAGCGCATAAGTAGGTGTAGGTACACACCCTCTTCCTTTTTTACCCGTCGTCGTCCGCGCAAGGGTGACTTAACGCGCTACTCTTCTACTACGCACTGAATTTTGTAGACAAATAGTGCCAGTGATTTTCTTGAAAACGCGCTCTAATCCATAAAAGGGGTGTTGTAAAGCCAGTACTCCACAAAAAAAAAGGAGTGAAGAAAAAGGTCTAATTATTGTAATTTATTATGGTGGAAGCGCCAGGGAGCCCACGAAATTTAAAGAAGTTTGTATATTTTTGTCTGAAGCGTGGCCTGCCTGCCTTCCGTTATTTTATTTTATTAGCAAAATAGCTTTCAAATTTGAGCTTATTGCGAAGATTGTAACTGATGGCTTATATCTCGGAAACGTGGCGCTTACGCAGATTTGGTCTCATACAGAACTTGTTTGCATTGATGCCAGCTATTGATAAATACCATTTTAATGCGTAGCCGCTATTTTGAAAACAAAAAAATGGCGGAATTTAGACAGGCCAAATAATTCAAGTCCGTTTTTTACTATTTACAGGTCAGTTTCAGATTGTATGATGAATGACTATTTCATGAAAGAGTCATTCAATGGGATTAGTCTCGGGCTCGACTTTGGGACACTCGCATATGCTTTTATTCCACTTCGGTTTATACCAGGCCGTTTTGGTACCAGTAGAGGTACCGACGCTGGAAATGTGTCTCGGTTCCTTGATACTAACTTGTTTCTGCTTCGTTGCTCCCACGTCTATCTGCATACCTTCGGGTGCAAGAACAAGATTTTGTTATTGCCTAATTACTAGTTGGCATTACTTCATACTGCGACCCATCCGTCAGTAACCAGACTGTTGCTGACGACTGATATAGTTCAGGCCTTGGCCCCGAAGTCTGCCAGGAGGTCTTTTTAAGGAGCCATGGACTAGACACGGTAAAAGAAAGAGATGATTCACCGGCTGATGTCCGTCCACTGGGACACAATTAGTTGTTTTCTTTAGATTTCAAATAGCGGTGATTAATTTGACCGGGAATGGACTGAATTATGCAAGTTTCATTAGGCGCATATCGTACTGCGGGTACCTTCTTTTAAAGAAAAAAGTTTATACTTATGTTACTTAGATCCATCTTAGAGCTGAGGTGCATTTAATGTAAATACAGAAATAGGGAATTACACGGGGCAAGTATCGTGCTTGGGCTTTGTCAGGGTGGTTCAGACCCAATTGACTACATGTCAAAACTGTCGCTGAAAGAGTAGGCAATTTTATTTCAGCACATATTATCAAGCTTTCATCAAAGATCTCGTCGAAAAACAGCTACTTTTGCAGCAAGTTAAAGTAGACTATATAAAGTTTAATGAGAGTGTACCACAGGGTTCATTTATTTAGGTACCTTTGGTTTTTTGTTTTGTTTTGCACTGACCTCGATTTTTAATTAATATGTCGTTTTATTTGTTATTATTGTACACAATTTTATTCTATATTCTATATAAGTATCTATTCATACACATACCTAATTAGTAACACAAAGTACAAAAACTGTTTACTACAACAACAACATCCATTTATTTTCAGGCTACTTTGGCCCATACAGACTAACATTCATATGATAAAGTACAAATTGTGTTAGTAAATAGAACTTAACTATGTTAGTAACAGTTCGCTTGTGCACTACACACAAACTGTCACTGTGTGGATGTCTATAACTGTCTGTCTGTTTCGCAGTTTTACGTCCCCTACATCATCATCTCAGGTCCAGTTAAAACCCAGCGTCGGGCACCTCGCCGCTCCCTGGCAGTTTGCTGAACTGGGCCTATTTGGCGCAGGCAATAATTTAGATATACTTAAGTATAGACAAACAAATTATCTTTTCTTTCTGTTTACATTTATTTTTTTATTTATTTTTTTGTTGTGTGCACTTGTGGCAAGTGCCAAATAAACATTTCAGGTCATTTTTTTGGTTAGAAATGACAGAGTTTGTATCAAAGAGTAGAATACAAAGAGTAGAATATTAAAATTAAATAAAATACATACATCAAAAGTTCACAACGTTCTAGTACACTTCAGCCAACTTATCAGTGGAGGCGGGAAACCACTGAACTAAAATAAATGTACCAAGTTTGAAATATCAATGCATTTTTGATTGAGAAGCAAGGAAGATGATGAGCATGATATGAGAAGCAGCGTCACCTTGAACTGCATACAAGACTGCATATTAAGTTGTCATCTAATAATGTCACGTGACAGATTAGGGAACTAGCGCACCACACGGCCACGACCACGACTTAAGCCCCGACCAGGAAGAAAGTTAGGTCGCACGATCGGCCGTCCGACCAGTGTTGTTCAAGATAGCGGCCGGTCATGGGATAAGTCGTTGTAGTGACCGCGCAGTGCGCTAGGTCCCTTGTTGAGGCTTTACAAATGACATCATCAATACAGCATCATTGCCATCACCAGCCACCTACCAGCAACCCACCAGCCAACCACCAACAAGATACTGTGATTTTATTCATTTTCAGCCTTGTCAGCGGTAGCGTCTCAACAACAAGAAATAAAGAATGTAAAATAACTGAGAAAGGACTTCGAGCAGCATTTCCTACGCTTGGCTCCCAAACTAGAACGGGCCTGGGCTGCCTTCAAGCGGCTATTGCCCAACCTGAGAGGTCAAAACGCCTCCAGCCGGAGGCCCTACGCGGGGGTCGTGCAGTACATGGCCCTTTACCCCCATCAAGGGGGAGATATTTTCAACACGAATTCAATTTACAATCAACAAAACTGTTTATTTACGAATGATAACAAACAAATATGGCGCGGCGCGGGGCATATTTTATTTGATTTAATTTCAACCAATCAGCGCACAGGGTGCGTTCCGTCGCATGGCATTTCACAATTAGAAGGTTTCACTTCGATAGATAATAATCTACCGAAAAATTATGCTTTAAATTATTGTAATCAGTACGCGAGATAGATTATAATGTAACGGTATTTACAATTTTACGGTGACATGTACCTACATTTATTTATTTTGGTTGAAGGGTACAGAGCTATTATACAATGATATTTTGGCGCTCAAATTCGGCTGGAATGTTGATGTTGATCGGGAGGCGCTGTTGCTAAACATTTCTAAAATTGTTTCGTAAAAGGTAATGAAAACACAGGGAACTAATAAGTACTGAAAACGTTGCTGAAAATGTTAGTTCCGATTTTGACCACGCGCCAAGCGATCCTTGTCTAGCTGCCTGTGTTTCATCCATAATAATCATCGCTACGGGAAAATGTCCGGTATTGTCGAGCGTTCACACATCGTAAACGTTCGTTTTGTTATTACGTTATTTTAGTTATGGTATCAACCAATAATCTAAAATCTGTCTGGGTCTAGTCATCCTGATACAGACAACATTTTGGAAGTTTCATACTGCATTGGCAGTGGGTTCTTTTAAAAAGGGTGTGATCCCAATGTAATACCGTAAAATATCGTAGATACCGGACCGTTATGGTGTTTGCCTAGGTTAAGCAAAACGTCCTCTGAGGACGTCCGCTAAAACACGCGAGGGGCGGATGTTCGCTATCACAGTATCGTCAGCAGACCCGCCGCACCCGTTCGCGCATCTGTTGCGCGTGGACCAAAGAGTATAATGCTTAGTGTCCGATCGAAAGTTCGGTTTCGGCGAAAAAACGGGTTTCGGTTTAGTTTAGTTTCGGTTTCAGCGGAAAACCTGCCGAAACTACGACCGAAACCGAAACTGCATTCGGGAATTCTCGCACTGTGATCGGTCATGTTCGGCGGCCAGCGCGTTGAATTCCATCCAAGCGACGAAGACATTTTGCCGCGTCCGCATGCCTAATGATTTCGTGCCAGACTTGTGTTTGCAGTTCGTTTTATTTGTTGTGAGTTTTCGTGTGATTTATTTTCAACTCGTTAAATTTTTTCACGTGATATAGCATAAGAATAGATAGTTAACATCAAAAAATTATTCAAAATAATACATAGATTATAGTAGAATCATCATCATCTTCATCATTTCAGCCGAAAGACGTCCACTGCTGGACATAGGCCTCCCCCAAGTGTCGCCACATTGACCCGTGCGTCTCGCATCCAGCGGATCCCTGCAACCTTTATCAGGTCATCGGTCCACCTAATGGGGGCCTTACAACGCAACGTCTTCCGTTTTGCGGTCGTCACTCCAGAACTTTTCGGCCCCATCGGCCATCCGTTCTCCGAGCATTGTGCCTTGCCCACTGCCACTTAAGTTTGGCTATTCTTCGGGCCACGTCGGTAACCTAACCAGGTTGCGGATGTCTTCATTTCTGATTTGATCACGAAAGGAAACTCCGAGCATAGCCCTCTCCATTACCCTTTGGATGACTATTAGCGTTCTGATGAGGCCCATTGTGAGCGACCACGTTTCGGTCCCGTATGTAATCACTGGCAACACCCACTGGTCATAGACTTTCGTCTTGAGACACTGCGGTAAGTTAGATGAAAAGATACCACGCAACTTCCCGAACGCTGCCCAGCCGAGTCGGATTCGGCGATTGACCTCTTTCTCGAAGTTAGACGTTCCTAACTGGACCGTTTGTCCCAGGTAGACATAATCGACTACAACTTCGAGTGTAGAGTCTCCGATCTTGATAGAAGTGGGTGTTACATGGGCATTCAACATGACTTTGGTTTTGTTCATGTTCATTTTAAGACCCAATCTTTCGGAAGCTCTACTGAGGTCATCGAGCAGTGTACTGAGGTCCTCCATGGTCTCTGCCATGACCATTATATCGTCGGCAAACCGAAGGTGAGAGATGTACTCGCCATTGACGTTGATACCTAGCCCTCTCCAGTTCAGAACCTTGAAGACATCCTCCAGTGCAGCAGTCAACAGTTTCGGAGATATGACGTCTCCCTGTCTCACACCTCGCTGCAGAAGGATAGGTTCCGAGGTCTGGTCCTGAAGTTGGACAGACATGGTCGCGTTTTTGTATAAACACTTCAACACCTCGATGTACCGATAGTCGATTTGGCACCGTTGGAGAGACTGCAGTACAGCCCAAGTCTCGATAGAATCGAAGGCTTTCTCATAGTCCACAAACGCCAAACAGAGAGGCAGGTTATACTTTTCGGTTTTCTGTATAACCTGCCGCAGCGTATGTATGTGGTCTACGGAGCTAAAGCCTTTTCGGAATCCGGCTTATTTGGGAGGCTGAAAATCGTCAAACCTGCGCGCGAGATGATTCGAGATGACTCTTGAAAACAACTTGCAGACATGGCTTAGAAGTGAGATGGGCCTATAGTTCTTCAGCCGGGCATTATCGCCCTTTTTGAAGAAAAGTACCACCATACCCCTGCACCATGCCTGTGGCGTTTTCCATTCAAGTATGATGGAATCAAACAGCTTCTGAAGGGCCTTAAGTACCGGTTTTCTACCCGCCTTCAGGAGTACGGCCGTAATTCCGTCATCACCACGTGCCTTGTTGCTTTTAAGCTGTTTCAGAGCCATTCTAATCTCGTACAGGCTGACGTCCGGAATGCCTTTGGTATAGTGTCGGCTCAGTCTAGCTCTTGAGTCGTTTGCTAGATTTGCAACGGGTTTACTGGTTGAAGTGTACAACCGCCCATAAAACTCTCGATCTCCCCAGCTCCGGTTTGGCGGACACGATCCTGCCATCGTCGGTCTTCAGTATCGTGAGCTGGCTTCGCCCCATAGCCAGATCTCTCGAAAATACCTTGGAGCCTTTATTCCGCTCTAGTAGAATCAAGTGTAATCTAACTATCAATTTTTTTGGTTAACTTAACTCTCTCGCTAATGCTATACCTAAACAAACATTAGTTAGGTACTTGGTACTCACTATAATGCGTTAGCGGTGATAATATTATGGATTCAGAGTTTCAAAGTTCATTTTAAGACTTATTACCAAGGTATCCAAATGACAAGTACAGTTTTAAGGCGCAATTATTATTTCTTTCTTAAATGAGGGTTTGTTATGTTGATTATCAATTAGTGAAAATGTCGAAGACTGCTTCGCTATGTGACATAAAGATAAAATAAATATTGACTGACTGATTATAATAAAGTTTTCTTTATTATTCCCTCAAAACATGATCCTTGTAAGGAAGTTTTGGTTTCGGTTCGCCCGAAACTGAGACCGTTGCTGAAGTTCGGTTTCGGTTTCGGTCGTAAAAACCAATTTCGGTCGGACACTAATAATGCTTATACCAAAGCAGTGACGACAGTCTATCTATATCTGTGGTGACGACGCACCGCCGAATGCGGAATAGGCGGCGCACGAATCAGTCTATTTTTGATTTTTTTTCATTATGGATGTTCTAATGGATTTTACGGAAAAAAATATTCAGAGTTCCGAAATAGACCTGTACTGGTATTCACTAAGTCATCATCATCATCATTTCAGCCGAAAGACGTCCACTGCTGGACATAGGCCTCCCCCAAGTGTCGCCACTAAGTCATCCAGACTAAAAATTGCTACGATTGCTACAATTCTACCGATTCGCATGATATTCCGCTGGTTAACTATAAGCGCAATAATTGACAGACATACTTGAGAAGCTTTAAAAGCAACGATAAAAACACAAAAATTGATTTCATTTCTTTATTCAAGTACCACATTTTCCGAAAAAAATCACTGATTAGAAAATACGCGGACAGTTGGAAATTATTCACAATTATATACCGAATTAAAAATATTAACAACTATTTTCAAATTATTTAATACTAGCTGTTGCAATACAGTGTTGCAATATTGCAATTTTCCTACTACTGACCTACTTCCTACCTACTGCCTACCTACTGCCTACCTACTGCCTCTCTACTGCCTACCTACTACCTACCTACTACCTACTTATTTACTACCTACCTAAGAACCTTCTCCTGACAGTAACAAACATAATAAAAAAAAAAATTAGCGAAATCGGTCCAGCCGTTCATGCGTGATGCCGTGACCAAGGGAAATAGGGATTCATTTTTATATACAACATTATTTTTGGTAAATGCGAAACCTGAAACACGTGTCGAGTATTTTTATGTAAAGAATCTATGTACAAAATTTCAAAACTGTATCATGATAAATCACAAAGTTATAAGCTTATTCTGCTACCTGGTTGTACGCACAAAAGCGTGGTCACCACACAACGCGTCCGCGCGCGGGCATCCAGCCTCCTCTTAAGTTCATTGATAAACATAATTTGGCAGTAGGTACCTAAATTATTGCGATAGGTACTTAATCTCCCTCAGTGTCCAACTTGTAACTTTTTTTAAATATTTTTGGGACAAAATATAACATGGTTTAAAAATTATTGGAATCGATTCAGTTTCTGAACAAACTATATTCAGGTTTCGCATATACTAAAAATAATGTTGTTTATAGATTAGGTGGTGCGCTACACATTGGAATATTCCAGAATCATACCGAAGCAACAGACACCGCCTATACCCATAAAGTCCTTTTATTATTTGCCTCTCAGCAGCAGCAACCCAAGAGCGACCTTCATCATCATCATCATTTCAGCCGAAAGACGTCCACTGCTGGACATAGGCCTCCCCCAAATGTCGCCACATTAACCGGTCCCTTGCGACTCGCATCCAGCGGATCCCTGCAACCTTCACCAGGTCATCGTTCCACCTAGTGGGAGGCCGAAAACGGCCCCATTGGCCATCCGTTCTGCGAGCAATGTGCCCTGCCCACTGCCACTTAAGTTTGGCTATTCTTGAGCGACCTTATTGTAAGGAAAATAAAGTTTACTACAATCCTACTAGGATTGTAGTAAACTTTATTTTAATATTGTTGATCTTTATTCTCTTTAGAACGAAAATTATAGTGACCTAATGGAGCAAAACCAAAGCTTAAATAACTAACGAAAGAACTGGAGATATGGAATTTAAGCCAAAAGACTTAGAAAAATGTAATCTTTTGGAGGACGTCAAATTTTCAAGCTCCTCGGGTGACGTAGTAGGGATTTTTCGAATCCTACTTGTGTCGCGTCATATCTGATATATCTCAAAACTTGCTTTCAACCCATTGGCGACTTTCTTACTGGAAGGGTTGTACTTCGAGGGACAACATTGACAAATTACTTCTTTTATTTTTTCTAGTTCTTGTACGTTACAAACATACTACATCCCTTCCATAGCACCATGTAACACTCTATGCCACTTGCTGGTAATTTTCCACCAAAATCATCTTAATAGCACTAGATAGTTTTGTTTGTAGTCACTTACTCTGTTGATTGACACACAAATAAAAAAAAACCAAAAAAATCTGTTTTTTTTTTTTTGCAAGTTGACGGACAGTAGGTAAGTACGGCACGGTTTACCAATAAGGAACGGTGAACTTTGAGCCTCATTAAAAGGTTAAATTCCTATTTTACTGAGCACATTGTAATAATCGATATTTTAGTTCTCGAGAAGAATACTAGATGGCGTTACTAGGCTCGCCATAATAGTTTTCATTGATATTTTTTGAGACAACGGACAAGGGACGGTAGTGGTAAAAGGGGACCGGAGAAATGTCAATGGAAGAAAGACATCATTATTTAGAAATTAGTACAGAACATATTGAATCCGTATTATTGTTGGTATTGTGTTATTTGTGAATATGTGTGCGAGTAACGGAAGAAACGGGGTAAGTGTTTGCGTCTATTCAACGAAGTAGAAGTTAGATAATTGGAGAAGTTTTGCAAGGCTGACTGTTCTCATTTTGTTTTCAGCTTGTGGAAACGCCCTTATCTTTACACAAGTTTTATGAATTAAGTTCTGGCTTCGATTAATGTTTTATTGCGAAATAGAGGTCGACATATTCGCTCGGGGCATAGCACTGGGTCGCTATCTATTGACTTCGAGTTCGATCCCAGCTTAAGGAATCTCATTTTGCTATCAAGATTTTGTTTTCTTTATTTTATTTTTATTTGTTTGATTTATGTTTTGTTTTATACACATTTTTTTACTTTTATTTTATTTCCGTTGTTTAGTCGTTAGTATTTAGATAGCAAGAGAGCTTGGAATTATCCATTTAGTAAATTTATTTAGAATGCCTATGTTTTTCTTTCTCCCCATTCAGTTTACTTGGAACCCCGTTCATCAACATCATCGTTCGTCTAGCATTAACCTCACAATGTTGGGGTCTGTTTCCAAGGATACCAGTATTTTACATGGAGCGACAACCTATTTGGTTTCCGCAACCCAGTTACTTACTAGTTACTAACACGATACCACTTGGGCAGGCTTCTGGGATCCACACTACCCGTAACGGTTACCTCTCGGTTAGTCTACGTTAACGTGCTTTCCAAGGCATGAATGGTCACCCACCCTCAAACTATTTTTTCTAGCCACGAGTCCCCCAGGGAGCGGAAACGGCCGGACGCACGTAGGTAAAGGCTGTAAATCGAAATGATTTATTTATTTATTTATTTGGATCTCCAACAAAGAATACACACAGACAATATAGGACACAGTATTACAAATGTTCTTTTAGGTGTGTTCCTTCAATTATAGGAGAACACAGCATGCCCATAAAACTAGGTTTTAACACATAAAATATAAAACAATGAAAATAATACAAAAAACAAAATAAAAACCAGAATAATTATTAAAAAGCATTTGATGCATTTGATAAAATTGTTTCACATACAAATTATAGTTATCACTCTACATTTATAGCAGTGGTCAGTATTTTTTTGTATTTAGAGATTGTGAGGGTTATGTCCATGTCAGATTGCTTTGACAATTCATTGTACTGCCTACAGAGTCTTGGGAGAGCGGCGAAATGTCCTAGATTAGTTTTGGAACCTGAGACATAAAACAAATTGTAGCTGGTTTTCCGCGGCAGGCGAGATGGCGCGTTTATATGTAACTTGCCTAGTAATTCGCTGCAGTCTATGACTCCATGGAATACTTTGTGTAGTAGAATCAGGTCTGCCATTTTTCGCCTCTTGGCAAGTGAGACCATTTTGTAGTGCCCTAGTCTGTCTCTGTAGCTGGTTACTCTTTTAGCTAATCGTTCCTTATAACATAGATGATACAGGAAGCGCCTTTGGACACTTTCCAGGTGTTTGATGTATATGTCGTAGTGAGGATTCCAAACCGGGCTGCCATATTCAAGTATAGGACGGACTAGTGTGTTAAATAATTTTATTCTGGTAGACGCCCTTTTAAATTCTTTACTGTTGCGCAAGATAAATCCCAAAATTTGAAACCCCTTTGATACTGTGTTTAGGATATGTTTGTCAAATTTAAGTTGTTTATCCAGTGTGACTCCTAGGTCACGTATTTCTTCAATTTGCTTTAGTTTTTGTTGACCTATCGTGTAAGTGTTAGGTAAGACAATTTTGTTACGGCTGAATTGCATGTAGTAACACTTAGAGACGTTAAGAAGCATTTCGTTCATTTTGCACCAGTTCGTCAGTCTGTTCAGATCTTCCTGCAATAAGGCAGCGTCAGATTCAGTTACCATTGGTTTCATTATTTTCATGTCATCGGCAAAAAGATAGAATTTTGAATGCCTAAAGCAGTGCGTGATGTCGTTAATGAAGATGTTGAAGAGAATTGGGCCTAAATGTGATCCTTGTGGAACCCCGGATGTGGCTTTAAAATACTTTGAATGATGGCCAGTCATTACTACTTTTGACGACCGGTCACTGAGGTAAGATTGAAACCACTTTAGCATTGATCCTCCTACACCCAAGTGCTGGAGTTTCGCTATAAGAAGAGAATGATCTACTTTATCGAACGCCTTACTGAAGTCAGTGTAAATGGTGTCAACAGGAATACGTCTATCTAAGTATTCAGATAGAGCCGACACGTAGCACATGAGATTAGTGGTCGTAGATCTGTATTTGATAAAACCGTGTTGGTCGCTGTTGAGAAGGTGTTTTACATGCGATGTTAGACGTTCGGTTATAAGCTTCTCAAATACTTTGCCGAAGATGACTAAAATAGAAATGGGTCTGTAGTTTGACACCATGTTCTTTTGCCCTGCTTTGAAATTAAGCTTTGAATTTAGTACAGCTTTGTATATGCTTACCAGGTTTTTCAATGAATCATTGATTTTCGTTTCAATACTGATAATGTTAAGATAACTTGAAGGATATAGTGCAGCTATCCGTCGAGAGATCAGAGTCATTGTCGTCGGACGTTGGAACTGCTACAAATATTGAGGAACTGACGGAAAAATCATTTTCCGTTAAAAGTTGGTCCACCACCATTGATATATCATGAAATTGCTTATGACTACGACAGATTCACTCTTGTTACTTTTTCTTGTAATTTGAGGATTCGCATTGTATTCGGAGTTCAGTTTTTTTTCAGACACTAATTCATGGGTAAAGTAATCATTTTGTTTTTTCCTGATATTATCAGCTCTGTAGTCGCTGTTTGTGTAGTTTTCGCTAAAGGAAAAGTTTTACATTAATACGGTTTTATTTCAGATTCTCAAACCCAAGTAAAAAATTAGTAAAATATACTTTTAAGATTTATGATTTTTTATGATGCTGAATTCAACGTTTTGTTTCATCCAAAAAGTAATCTTGAATTAAGTAAGTCAAAGTGAATAACAAAGGTACTAACTAATACGAAGGCGACGGCAGACCACGCACGATACCGCGATTGTAGTTGACCACAAACGCAAGCGTCACTGCCGCTGCAATTTTATTCGTATCGTTAAGTCATACTGACGAGAACGGCATTTGTTTTCTTAAGTTTCGAAACCATTCAAAACTCATTTGTCAAACAAAAATACAAGCCAAGAGCGAATCTGGCTCAGACAACTGAAGTTCCAAACAAAACTATACTGAGCAGACTTTGGAACGATCCTGACGTAATTACTGTTTTGTGAGTAATCAATAAATCAATAAACTGTACACCAAAATGGCATAGTGTCAAGGAAAAATATGTTGCGCCCGAACCAACACCTCACAAAGCAGTAACTTTAAAATGCCACTTCAGTGTGGGAGAGGGACAGAGATATAGGACGTCTACCTCTTCCAGCACTGTAATAAGATTAAAACAATAATGCTTTAGGGTGGAAGCGTCAGGGTAGCCCGCGAAATTCAAATTATCTTACGTCTTTTGCAATTTTCCGGTCAGTGTCAGGCTGTAAGCTGAACAAAACATAATTTACGGCCGTAAGTAATACGGCCGCGAATTATGTTTTGTGAGGTGGAGTTTTAGGTTGCGGAGGAACGTTGTCAATGAGCTTTTTCTCTGAAGCAGTTTTTCCTTCAGGAAGTGGCAATCCTTGCATCGATCCTTTGATATTTTTTTCTTTTTGTGATCGAGTTTTGCCTTCTAAAGGCGTAACTAGTCCTTCAGCTTTTGATTTAGCTAGTTTTAAAGATGGCATAACAGAAGGTGCACGGGTGCCTGCTTTCACTTTATTTATTAATGCTTTCTCAGATGGTGTTCGTCCTTCAGGCAATGGAATTCCTTTGTCATGCAAATACTTTAGTATTTTTTCTTTTTCTGTCGCTGTTTTTCCTTCCAAGGGCTTTATTAAGCCAGCGTTTGCAGCTTTTGCATACTTCGCTTTCATTGAAGCAGTTTTAGGTTCTGGAGGAAGGCCAAGATCAGCGCGTATTTTATCTATGAGCTGTTTCTCTGAAGCTGCTTTTCCTTCAGGAAGAGGCAATCCTACCTTTGCTAAAGATTTTAGTATCTTTTCTTTTTGTGATGGAGTTTTGCCTTCTAAAGACGTTATAAATCCTGCAGCTTTTGCTTTAGCTAGCTTTACAGATGGCGTAACAGACGGTGCACACGTGCCTGTTTTCACTTTATCTATTAATGTTTTTTCGGATGGAGTTCGTCCTTCAGGCAATGGAATTCCTTTGTCTTGCAAATCCTTTAGTATTTTTTCTTTCTCCGACGGTGTTTTACCTTCCAAGGGCTTCATTAATCCAGCATGAGTAGCTTTTGCGTACTTCTTTTTCATTGAAGCAGTTTTAGGTTTTGGAGGAAGGCGAAGGTCAGCACGTACTTTATCTATGAGCTGTTTCTCTGAAGCTGATTTTCCTTCAGGAAGAGGCAATCCCACCTTTGCTAAAGATTTTAGTATCTTTTCTTTTTGTGATGGAGTTTTGCCTTCTAAAAACGTTATAAATCCTGCAGCTTTTGCTTTAGCTAGCTTTGCAGATGGCACAACCGACGGTGCACACGTGCCAGTTTTCACTTTATCTATTAACGTTTTTTCGGATGGTGTTCGTCCTTCAGGCAATGGAATTCCTTTGTCTTGCAAATCCTTTAGTATTTTTTCTTTCTCCGACGGTGTTTTACCTTCCAAGGGCTTCATTAATCCAGCATGTGTAGCTTTTGCGTACTTCTCTTTCATTGAAGCAGTTTTAGGTTTTGGAGGAAGCCGAAGGTCAGCGCGTACTTTATCTATGAGCTGTTTCTTTGAAGCAGTTTTCCCTTCAGGAAGAGGCAATCCTACTTTTGCTAAAGATTTTAGTATCTTTTGTTTTTGTGATGGAGTTTTGCCTTCTAAAGGCGTTATAAATCCTGCAGCTTTTGCTTTAGCTAGCTTTGCAGATGGTGTAACAGACGGTGCACACGTGCCTGCTTTCACTTTATCTATTAATGCTTTTTCGGATGGTTTTCGTCCTTCAGGCAATGGAATTCCTTTGTCTTGCAACTTCTTCAGTATTTTTTCTTTTTGTGATGGTGTTTTACCTTCCAATGGCTGCAATAATCCATCAGTTGCAGCTTTTGCGTACTTCTTTTTCATGAATGGAGTTTTCGGTACCGGAGGAAGCCCAACATCAACACGTACCTTGTCAATAAGCTTTTTCTCTGAAGCAGTTTTTCCTTTAGGAAGAGGCAATTCTTGCATCAAACCTTTGATATTTTTTTCTTTTTGAGATCGAGTTTTGCCTTCTAAAAGCGTATCTAGTCCTTCAGCTTTTGATTTAGCTAGTTTTAAAGATGACGTAACAGAAGGTGCACGGGTGCCTGCTTTCACTTTATTTATTAATGCTTTCTCAGATGGTGTTCGTCCTTCTGGCAATGGAATTCCTTTATCATGCAAATACTTTATTATTTTTTCTTTTCCTGTCGCTCTTTTTCCTTCCAACGGCTTTATTAAGCCAGCGTTTGCAGCTTTTGCGTACTTCGCTTTCATTGAAGCAGTTTTAGGTTCTGGAGGAAGGCCAAGATCACCGCGTATTTTATCTACGAGCTGTTTCTCTGAAGCTGATTTTCCTTTAGAAAGAGGCAATCCTACCTTTGCTAAAGATTTTAGTATCTTTTCTTTTTGTGATGGAGTTTTGCTTTCTAAAGGCGTAATTAGTCCTTCAGCTTTTGCTTTAGCTAGTTTTGCAGATGGTGTAACAGACGGTGCACGGGTGCCTGCTTTCACTTTATCTATTAATGCTTTTTTGGATGGTATTCGTCCTTCAGGCAGTGGAATTCGTTGCAAATACTTCAGTATTTTTCCTTTTTGTGACGGTGTTTTACCTTCCAATGGCTGCAATAATCCATCAGTTGCAGCTTTTGCGTACTTCTCTATCATGGATGGAGTTTGAGGTTCTGGGGGTAAGCCAAAGTCATTGCGTAATTTGTCAACGAGTTTCTTTTCTGAAGCTGTTTTCCCTTCTTGAAGAAGCTGTCCTTTCATTGCTAAGTCTTTGAAAATCTTTTCTTTTTCCTCTGGAGTTTTCCCTTTTAACAATTTTTCAGCTTTACTAAGTTTGGACTTTTTTTTTATTACAGCTGCAGATGCTAACAATTTCCGTTCTTCTCCGAGGCTTCTTTCTTCTTATAATTTATGACTGCGTAGAATGTAATTGCAATTATCGCAATTCTTCATTTTGTAACAGTCGTAGAGGCTCTTCATTGCTTCAAACATTGCATCAGAGTTGCATGAACAGCAGTAGTTGTCTTGTGGTGCGCTTAATTGACATCGGTAGACTTTCCATTTCCTCTGCACGGGAAAGTTAAACGAACTCAAGTAGTCGTTAACATAGTAATCTGATACTCGGTTCACCATGAATTTAGAGTTGGAAGAAAGACTTTTTCTGGATGGCGTTAATGCTTTTGGTACATTGCTTAGATAGTTTCTTCCGTTTACTAATTTCAGTCATGCTGATGTGTTTAGTGAGTATTTTTCGAGTTTTGTGTTTTAGAGTGTGGTAAACGAAAAGTCATAGCTGGCCGTTGGCCATGTTTTATAAAATCGTCTTTTTTGCGGGTTTTCACCTTTTTCTTATGTACCGTTATTGTTTTCCTGATTACATTGATGCGATTCAAATTGTAAACGTTCGTCCATCTTTTCGTCGTGCTTCATTTTGTTTAAGGGGAAGGGCTCGAGGCAGCGTCGCACTGTACTGCAAATTATACTTTTATTTTCTTAGTACATCTGTTTTTATAAGCTTTTATTTTATCTGTATTTATTCATGGGTTCTCTGTTTTGATCGAGTTACTTTCTTATCCCTTTCTTTTCATGCACTTTCTTTATTTGATGAGATGCAGTTGTGTTTGATACATTTATTTAAAATATGGTATATTTTTAGTTTAATTTTAGTTCATCCTCTCTTCGTTTCAGAGATTCCTCAACAAAATTGTTGCTGAAAGAGCAATTTAATTTGAGTACATTTATATTCAATGTTTCGCAAGGATGTAAAGAATTTAACGTCGTATCTTGTTTTATTTCAATACATTTTAGAAATGTTTGCCCAGTAATTTTTGATGTTAATACAATCGGTCAAAATACTAATAGAAAACCTTCCGTGTCAAAATTTTCGAGCAACGGAACTACGAACGCGACTTACGGCCGTTTTCAATAACTTACTAGCTTACTACTGTTCGACCCCGAAAACCACGAAAACGACACCCATGACGGAAAAACCAAAAATTTTCCTCGGCGAATTACGAATTTCTAATTACGTAATAATTTTAATTAAAGCTGATACTTTAATGAAAATAGTGTCAAACGATAGGTTTATAAATAAAAACAATAACTGAAAAGGATTTAGTTCGATAAATTAATTGCTTTAGGAAATATGATGAGAATTGTAAATTGTAAACGAAACGCTTCGGAGGGATGCACTTACTAGCGGTGCTATCTACGACGTTACAGTTAATGTTACTTCAACTGTTGCAACCTTCAGTTACCTGTTAGTGAATTATTGAAAACGGCCGTTACAGGGCCTCTTCTTTGAAGGCTATTCGATCCTTAAAAGTAAAAACTTATAACAACCCCCTGTTTTGTTGGGGTTTTAATAATCTTGTTAAATATTACTTGTCACTACGTTCGTTTACGCTAATTTCCGAAACCACCCCAACGAAATCAATGAAATTTTGTGAATGTGTGGTTTAACACTCAGTGTTTACCAAATATCAGCAAACGACAACGCGGTAGGCCCAGAAGGAGACGGCGGGATGAGCTGGACACTTTTGCAAATGATTGGCCTACAATCGCACTAGACCGCGAAATGTGGAAGGAGGGAAGGGAGGCCTTTGCCCTGCAGTAGAACAATATAGGCTTATAATAATAATGAAGTATGGTTGGTTCCAGTTTCATCACACTCGCGGGAATATTCGCAGGCCAGTTGCTAGTAATATATACGAGTTCAGCTTCTGAAGTGGGTGTTCAAATCACCCAATTTCACCGACTTTTTAAGAAAGATGAATAGGACCTTACTACCAAAACCTAGAAGATCGGTTTTCATGACGCGGAAGAGAATCTTTATTTACGGAAGAGCGTGGAATACTTTTTTTAATACTTTACCTCACATCCTGACGTGATATTTTATAATGATTAATATAACGACATAAATCCAGTTTTCGTGTTTAGGTCTGAACTGAAACTATGGTTTCGTCTTTATATCAGGGCTTCAGGATAAGAGTATAATTTACATTGGTAATACTTGTGGCCTTAAGTAGGAAGAGGAAAACGTTACAAACGTCATGTGATGATGTCATAATTTTTCTTAATGTCTGACAGATTGTCAGACATTAAGTAAAATTATGGCCAGGTTGTTTTTTTTTTCTATGGGCTGATCATCTTAATACTTTACACGAGACAATCTTATTTTTTTTTCATTGGGATGAATCTACTATTGTGCCTCCCGGTGTGAAGACCCGGAAGCCTGAGTCCATCAGTGGATATTTATATTCGTTTGAAATGATGATGAGCCTGTTATGAGCACCTGTAGTGGTTTTGTTGGCCATATCAGACGCTTAAGCATGCTTTGACTGAAGTTACGCTGTTAAAGGTAGCTACACGCTTTGATGCCTTTGGTTGCTTTCGTCCTTCATGGACGTGTCTATGGTTTCTTTCTCTTGCAATAAAATTTCTTTCTCTATTAACAGTGACGATGATTTGAAGAGCCTCTTCTCATCCAGAGAATGCTGCACTGAGCACCACGCCTGCTCAAGGTGTTGTGGCGATTTCAGACTTATATTATAAACTTTAAATCCAGGTTTCCTAACAATGTCGATGTTAGTGATGTTTAAGACAAACTTAGAAAGTACATATGAATTGTCACAAAGTCACATTGGTACTTGGTATTGATTGACGGCATGGTTGGAGCAGTGTCTGAGCGTTTGGCAGTTGCGCTGCGCGTCGCGGGTTTGATCCCCGTACGGAACAAATATTTTTATGACCTATATGGTAGTTGCTCCGGGTCTGGCTGTTTGTGTATGTGAGTTTTGTAAACTCACCCACGATACAGGAGAAATTCCTAGAGAAGGAATACGTTTTTTTTTAAAAAACTTGCCCGGATTTAAACCCACAACCACTCATGGTTGAGCTTAAAAACCGCAAATATTAAAAAACGCATTCAGATCGTTCACCCGTTTAAGAGCTACGGTGCACAGACAGATACACCTAGCGGTCAAACTTGTAACACTCCTCTTTTTGCGTCGGGGGTAAAAATATCATGCAATGTTAATAACGAATGAATAATTTTAATATTATTATCAATAAGCTAAGCTTAAAGGTTAGTATGAAAAGAGAAGGAGTAAATGATAGCATGGCATGCGTTTGACAGGGGAGAATGAAAAAAAAAAGCTGATGGTGAAGCTACAGCACGACCAGTGCGGTAGCTTCACCATCATCATCTTCCTGCTCTTGTCATAATTATTTCATTTGGGGTTTGCGCAACATTTTTTAAATTATTTTTTCGCGGGTGTTCTTAAGGTGGAAGTGCCAGGAAAGCCCGCTAAATTCAAACTTTCTTACGTTTTTTGCTATTTCCAGGTCAGCGTCAAGTTGTTTGTTGATGAAAAATGAGTCGCGCAAGTAGTACGTAAGTTACAGAATTATAGTCATTAAAATCATTGAATGACTTTTTCATGAAATAGCTACTGAATAGGGTTATTATACAACATTAACATCGTTGAGCTCCTTGGATTACGAGTCGAGCTACATGATCACTGACAAATGCTTGCACTCTCTGGACAGGTCCACTCAAATCTGTGTGGCTATTTCTTCAAAATACCATCTCAGACATTAATCTACATGGTCCTCATATGACTTGAGCAATGTCTGGACTTTAAAAGAGACTGTGACCTCTGAGTTTGTTTCAGCTCAAGACGACGCTGGAGGCGTGCACGCCGGCTCGCTGCGTGGTGACCACGTTTTTGCGCGGACAACCAGGTAACAGAACAAGCTTATAACTTTGTGATTTTTCATGATACATACACATATATATACATATACATACTTTGTGATTTTCATGTTTTTAAATTTTGTACATAGATTTTTTACATAAAAATACTAGACACGTGTTTCAGGTTTCGCATATACTAAAACTAAGGGCCTTATCTTCTAGTTTAGATGCGGATTATAATGTTATTGAGGGCAGCGGTGGCCCACTGGTGGCGCCCCTGACTTACGAACAGTTAGTCGTGGGTTCCAACCCAGGCAGGCGCATTACTTTGTGTAATTTATTTCCTCACCACTGCTCTCAAAAACGGTGAAGGAAAACATTGTGAGGAAACTAGCATGTCCTAGAACCAAAAATTCGAAGACATGTGACATCTACCAACCTGCACTGGGCTCGCGTGATGGATTGTAGCCCATTCCCTCTCATAGGAGGCTGTGCGTCCCAGCAGTAGGAACATTAAAAGCTGATTAGGCTATCATGTTCCGTTTCCATGGAAACAGACAGAACTGAACACCTGTAGCAAGTCTACTAAAACCCAATCTAATTCATGAAGTGTAATTTTTGCATTTTTATCCGTTCTAAAGAAGCGTCCTAGGACGGTCAAGGTCAGTTGTAAAGTTCACTGGCTTATTGATTTTCCGGTCAATTGCCATACCTACGAAGGTCAATGTGGCCCGTATTCAAATGACGTTACGCGCAGCTACGTAGTACAGAAAATTAAAGGGCGGAACTTTTTCCGCATGTCATCTCTTTCCACACGGGTCGAAGTATTAGAAGAGCATGGGTCATATTGGTTTGTCTTCCCTCAGGAGGTGCCCTTAGCGTGTAGTCGTTTAGTTTGTTGGTTTCTTACCCTGGCTGGATACCACTCAAGGCACCCACACGATAGGTTAAGCAGGCGACAACCTCCTAGGATGAACTGCGAGGTGCCAATTACAAAAAAAAAAAAAAAAATGATTTGTCATTCCGCTCTCGACGGTCGTGTCGCACACCCGTGCGGGATCACTGCTACGATCGCCTACGCCACACCGCCCCCGCGACGCCGCTGACACGCAACGCCTGGGCGCACGGATCCTCGACGCCCGTAGCCTCCGTAGAAATGTGGATGTACTGTACAGTGTACATATTTCTGCAGCCAGTGAACCTAGTCAATAAAGCCGAAAATATTGGACTCTTAGTTCAGACGTTTTTAGTAAAATTCTACTTTAATTTTCTATTTACCCGACTACGGCGAAGCCAAAAAGAAGGGTTATGATTTTAGCAGTCTATGTATGTATGTATGAATGTTTGCATTTACGTATGTTCCTCCGTAGCACCTAAACTATTCATCCGATTATGATGAATAAGGTGTCAATCGATTTGTTATTATGGCCCGGGTAACATAGGCTACATTTTAATCGACTTCAACAAAAGGAGGAGTCGATTTTACCTTGTAAATCGAATTTAATTAGAGCGTGATTTTTCAGTGGCCGGATTTTTTTGTTGTAGTATATACCACACAAATTCTTGTTAACAATTTACTTTTGTGTCAATATTTCTTTTTAACCATAAAGTTAAGGAAGGTTTTAATTCATAGAGGTATCTAAGTATAATATCTTTGTCGGATCCGGTCAATAGTTCTGACATAAAAATAATTGGAAAGCGCGCACGTGTACAGTGGTCATCAAGTGACTTACTTACAAATCTACAGACAACACTGCGTGCTTGTACTTTTCTTACCTTTATTTCCAGGGGAATTTCAGGGGAACCTTTTAATCCAGCATGACGTTTTAGGTCGTTACATAACTTCCTAAGTGATTTTTTATTAAACCTGAAATGTTGAATAAACAACAATTCTAGCATATCCTCAATTGTTTCCAATTGCCGTCGCTGTCTTAATCACTTTTGGCGCCTCTCAGCATCAGATCTTCACCAAAATTAAACGGGACCACCGTGAAATAATTTTCTTCCAACAAAAAAATATTCATCGAAATCGACCCTCATCCACGCTCATCAGTGAGTTCGCGTAGCGTGGCGTGCACAACTCCACGATGCACTGCGAAGTCAGCGCAAGTATGTAGCTGAATACCCTAGTATTCAGCTACATACTTGCGCTGACTGTCGAGCTACCTCATGCAGTCCTAGACTGCATGAGGTAGCTCGACAATGTCATTCTCAATAGTCAGGTGGCAGTACATACCGTTGAACTTTTTCATTATTCTACTCCCTTCACTGTTACACATATACCTTTTTTTTTTCTTTTTACACATATACCTAACGATGTATTATTTAGACATATTTCAATGCCGGTCATTTTTATTAAATCCGGGTGTATTTCCATTATCGCTGCAGAGAGTCGAAGGAAGCATTGTGGGTGTGTTGAGGGACGATTCTGTTTGAGTGAAAAATAAAACGTAATGGAAACACGTTATAAAGGGCGTAACAAGACCCTTAACGAAGCCGAAAGGTACTTGTTCTCCCCGTCTTTGCGATATTTTTTTTTGTTCTAGACCTTATCTAAACTAAATAATTCTAAGACAATATATTGCATTTACAATCTACAACAACACTTAACCTGGACCTAACTTATTTCTCAAAATCCACACTTGTCATAACATATCTGACACAAATTGCTCCTGTAAAAATATTGAAGAAGTGAGTCATATGAAATACCTAGGTATAATGGTTGATCAGCGGTTATCCCTGTATACTCATGTAGATATGGTCATGGCCCGTGTCAGGAAACTTATCTGGATATTTAAGAACCTAAGACATGTGACAACTAAAAAAATGTTAACTGAAATCTATGTCGCTCTGGCTCAATCGATTCTTAACTACTGCATACCCGTGCGGTGCGGTACAAAAACGAAATTTCTTGAGCTAGAGCGAGCTCAGAGATCGCTTATCAAGGTCATGTATACCAAACCGTACAGATTCCCAACCAATGAGCTATACTCCCTGAGCGGTATTCTTACAGTCAGAAAATTATACATGCTGCATACTGTCTTAAAATTACACAAAGTCCTGCCCTATAACCCTCACCATCAGGAAAGAAGACGGAAATACAGTGTTGCACCAGTAAAATTCGTTAAAACTGCATATGCCAAAAGGCAAATTAACACAAATTCTGCTGCCCTATATAATAAAATAAATAAAATAATTAACATCCATCCGATGAGTACCAAAGACTGCAAAAAGGCAATAGTTCAATGGTTAAAACTGAAGACCTATGATGACATTGAATTGTTGCTGCAAACATCGTCAATATGAAGTTAAGGGATGCACACACGCACACACCCACATACACACACTCACAAACACACATGCACACATACTCACGCTCACACACACTATTTTAGGATATATCTTTGATTTTGTTTTACTTTAATTTTTTATTTGTTTATTTAATATAGTTATGTTTAGTTTTAACTTTTGCTTGTGATTTTTGTTTTTTATTTTTTATTTGAATACTATTCTATTTTCTATTTGTACACCACTTTTACCATCACAAAATTAGTCATTGAAGAGCGGGATCTCCTAGCACAGGTATATCTTTTACTTAAAAGGAGGTCTCTATGTAAGATTTACTGTAAAAGTTGTACAAGTTTCTGCAATAAACCTTTATTATTATTATTATTATCTGCGAACCTTATAGTTACAAAGATATTGGGGGTCAAAGTTCCAACCTTATCACACTTTTTTTTAAAATACGTTTATATGTAAGATTTTTAATTTTAACACCTCCACGACCCCTGTACTATCCTATTACACTGAGTCCTACTATAAAACCAATAAAACGCGATTATTAACCTGAAAAAAAAACCCAGTAATATTTTTTGCGTAAAGCTACTTGGTTTGAAGAACATAATGCTTGTTTGACGGCTTTGTGAAGGGTCCGTTTAGACCCTGTATAGATAGACATGTATGAATTTGAAAAATTTGTATTATAAGATTTCATAATCATCATTCTCTTGTCCTCATTCCAATTAATTTATGATCGGCGCAGCATGTCTTCTTCTTTCATACTTATCATCTCATCAGAAACCTCCTTTTTGCCATATCACCCTTCACACAGTCCATCCATCGTTTCTATGGTCTTCCTCTCCTCTTGTACCCCATCCACATTTAAACTCAAAACTTTGCTCACGACACGCTTTGACTTGCTTTCCATTACGAGCCGTGCTTTAGTACGGTACAAGTATCGTCCTCGATTGCTGAAGTTCAATGTCAAAAGTTCAATAGCCTATTGATTTTCCGGTCGACTGTCGCACCTACGTAAGCGAATGACGAAATGAACAGGGAAAATTAAGGGGTGGCGCCGACGGAGCATGCCATCTCTTTCTACACGCGTCTAAATAGTGTAAGTGTAGTGAGTGTTGCCGATATTTGATTAAGTGCTAGCAATTAAGAGCATTAGGCAAATGGGAAGGTAAATTGAAATAAATGGCAAAAACTTGAAAAAACAACTTCAATTTACCAGTACAATTTTCTAGCTCAGTCGCTTCATCCATCCGCAAGATGGCGTTTCATTCATTCATGAGTTTCACAAACACCCCATCCCCCAACGAATTTTGCTAGGGGATGGGGTGTTTATGGCGGTAAAGTGAGACATGCATACTTTCCGTCCCTCACCAGCCATGAGCGCGATTTATCTCCTACAGCTTATTGTTTCCTGGTATACAAGCGTTAATACGTCAGCGTCCGTTGCGTATGACGCCGCATTGGAGTTAAGCGATGCTACAAATACTGGGACGTATCTGCGTAAGGTCGTCGTGAGTGCGTAAAAGTTTTGGAACAACAAATAGTGAACATGAAAGATAATACCTTTTTTGGTTTTAGATTACAATTTAACAGTTTTCATATTTACAATTATTAAGACATTGAGTTTTGCATTGCAAATATTGTGCAACTCACATTAGTTTTACAAAAAAAGAGTTCTAAATGTATTTAAATGTAAATTACTTAATTTATTGAACTTAAGGATCGTATCTTTCTTATGTCATTTAATAGGCCTCTTGAATTCGTTGGTCAGTAAACAGGAACATTATCTTAATGATTATCCTAACCGTGCCAAATACGCGGTCCAACGTGGCGTTGCGGACATTAGCTAGAAAAAATATATAATATCCTTAAAAGCGATAAACATGACTGAGAAGAAACAATTTCCGGAGATCTATTCAATCTATTTGATAGTACTGTTTTAATGCTCCGTACCCGGAGGGTAACCAACGGACCCAAATAATAAAAATAAATTAAAAATTAAAAAGAGCCATTTAATTTTGATTTATTTTTATTATTTGCCCTACTACGATGGTACGGAACCCTTCATGCGCGAGTCCAACTCGCACTTGGCCGGTTTTTATGAAGAGGTTTCAAAGCTAGCCTTGTTACGTCGCTAATACTTGCAAACTTGTTATCTGCTGGTCAAACTCCCGCAATTCATTCTACCCTAGTACCAAAGCTATTGTTGTATTCACGTGTTCTATCGTGAGTGTCGTCGCCGTTAAATCCACGATGACACGGTCAGAGTAAGCTCGAACCGAGTGGACTCTGACGCAACTTGTATTGTGACAATCCGTAATCCGAGAGCATTCGGACGACGGCGTCCGATCCATGTAGACTCGGATCGCGTCCTACTTTTCCGAGCTAGCTCATATAGGTACGATTGACAACAATTTGTTGAATGTATAAATTTGATGCGGAGGAATGAGCAAAATGTCGTGAGGAAAGTTTTGAGTACCTACACAACTTTTATTAACTAACTGAACACATTAAATATTCAACAAAGTATTTATTAAATAAAAAAAGGAATCGTTCACTTTTAACTGTTCTCTTTTTAAAGTCTTTGATTAACAAAAACTTAAGGTTCGTCGTGTACCACTAAACCCACCTTTTCTTTGGTCGTCACTGGCCGAGCCTCCACGAAGGGGAGTCACCGTCTACATCTATTTGGAACTAAAAAAGAAAATGAAGATTCTTTTCTTATGAGTTCATAAATGAATTAATAAATAATAAATATTTAATCAGAATCCCAGAAGGTAAAATACAATATGAATCTAAAACTAACAATGTAGGTAAAATAATGTATGATGCCGGTATTAGGATAATCCTGTATCACAGGCTGCGGGAGCTCTAACAATATGCTTTATGTAGGACAGTATTTTTTTTTTTTATATTTATCATTACATAATGACAAACTTATTTTGATTAACATAAACTCTATTAACTTAGAACGAAACACATAATTATTAGGTATACGAAAATATTTGCGTCAGAAGAATTATAAACTAAGTTGCAAAACACATTCGAGGTGGTCTTGTTTGTATTCGATTTTTGCACCTTTTTTTTTTTTTTTTTTTTTTTTTTTTTTTTTTTTTTTTTTTTTTTTTTTTGTTTTCGGGGGGAAACCTTCAAAAGGCGACCGGTCTTTGGGGATAAGACCGGGGAGTGTGGGATTTTTACCGCACTAAAACCACCCCGGTGGTCACCATCCGCACATGAGAGGAGGCACCGTTTCCTCTTAAAAGACCTGTCCGGAGCCCCCTCTGTGCAACGCCTGTTAAGGCACATCCCTGGGGCGACTATACAGAGATCTCCCCTGAGCCTCGCTGTGCAAGTGTGCACGGCAGCACGTGACCACTGTGCTGCCGGTCATCTCCGAGATCACTCGGTGAGCGCACAGAGTCCCCACTCTGAACGCCCGTGACCTCAGTTCGATTTTTGCACCTAGCGACTAACGTGCTTAGACAATAAATAAAATCGATGGTAAGTAAGTCAGCGCAGAATTAATGTGGATGGTATAAGAGTAGAGGAAGACCAAAGAAACGATGGATGGACTGTGTGAAGAATGATATGGCAAGAAAGGAAATGACGAGTGATAGAGAAGTATGGAAGAAGAAGACATACTGTGCCGACCCCAAATGAATTGGGACAAGGGCAAGAGAATGATTATAACTGTGAAAAATAATTGCAGAATGAAGAAAATGACCCGAGTGAACTATGTCAATATCACCAGCTGTCCTAGTACACTATCATGAAGCTTACTCCTACGAGTTCATTCGGTCCGAGCATACTTTGACCGTTTCAACGCGGGTTTACTCATATTTTTCCGCCCCGACATGCTCGCATTATTTTAAAAATAAATTCTTGTTAAAACAAAGATGCATAATATTCATAATTCCATGATGCAACCTTCTATCCTGTTATGTCATGCTAATTTGCTCACTTTGCGTTGCCATGGTGACCGACGATTTAGTCTCACCCAACCGATTTCTTTGTGAATGAAGAGAGAGAGAGTAAACCATAAAGGTAGTTGCTTTTTCATTATAGACTCCTGCTCATACCATTGTTAGTACTACCAGTCTAGCGAAAATAGCAAGGTAGCTGCTAGAGGGAGACAACCGTGTCCCACCGTTCGCCACCGCGTTTCTGAAGTAAACATTGCATTGTTCTCGACCTATCTTTGTTAGGACGCAAATCTACTAGGGAATCATAGCATCAAAGAAACTGAGTACTACGCTGCAAGGCCTTATGTAACATACTTATTTGATTCCAGATTTTTAGTCTACAAAATGAACTTTTAAGATTGTCAAAGTTCAATCGTGCCTATTTCGGACGAAATTCACTTGCTCTTTTCTTTTGTATTAGCTATAATACCTTATCTCTACGTTTATGCTCTGCTAGTATATCCCAGTGCGGAAAAAAACCTACTGCTCTCGTACATTTTCACGTATTCTTCTCCTTTACAAAAATGCGTCCTTTTGAATTTTTGTTTCCGGAGAAGTACATAAAAACTTAATGTTAATGAATGTCGTCCGTAGCTACATTGAAAATATTCTAAAACATCGGTAGAGATAATTGGAATACATACAACACGAACGTTTATTTTTAAGAATACCTAAGCTTGTAGAGAATCCCACCTAAATCTCTGTGCGACAAACTACGGTCCCTTGTGCAAATATGTGCAATAAATACAACGCTAAAATAACAAATGCATGCGTTAAAATCGTGTTTAAAATACATTTTCATTTACAAATAGTGCCATACTCTCTCTAATTTTGCAGTCTTTAATTCAATCAAATAAAGATTCTTGTAGTAAGTCGTTTTCTAAGTTAACTCAATATACTGATCTAGTTTGGCAGCGATGCAATGATCTTTTGACGCTTTTGTTCTTTTATCTTTTTCATACCTACATGTATACTATTATATACTAGCTTACTCGGTAATCGAATGTAATAACAGGTAATACTGCAATAAAATTACGAAATTTCGGAAAAAAAAACTAAAAATTTTTAAGTCCGAAATTTTTTCGAAGTCCTCGCTCCATAGCTCCCCTAAGGCTACACTCCAACCCAATGCCGAACTATTTTTAATCCCTAAGTTCAAAATTACTTTATTTTGTGTACTATGGCGTCTCATACACGAGACAAAAACTGTGCACGTACTTTGAAAAATACGTGCATTGGTCGGGAAAGTTTAGCCATGACTTTTCTTCGTTCACACGATTTAGCTCCTTTGATAAATGACACCCTGGTAGCCGGGCGGCCCGTTGCGCTGTTAACGTAACGCCAATTTTCAGTATTCTTCGTTTTGGCACGGGCGGCGGCGCGCGACGGCAAAATATTGCGAATTTGTGATAAATGAGAGGTGTGCAATTTGGAACGGGACCGGTCAAGTTGGCGACAATTGGTGGGGGCCTATGTCCAGCAGTGGTCTTTCGGCTGAAATGATGAGAGGCGTGCAGAAATTGCCGATACTCCACCTATTTCATTCATGTTTCCTTTTCTGACTTACGAATTAATTAATCTAAGGATTTTTCTGAGAAACGAATATGTTTTTATGTGCATTACATAAACGTCTCCTATAATGAAAACACGATTACGATTATTAAAGATAATGAGTATTTACTACGATTGAAATTCAGAAAGACTAAGTTCGGATTTAGAAAATATTTGATTGAGCAGTTAACAATATTATTTTTGGTGGATAATGTATTACAATATTATTTTAATAGAAGAATAACGCGGCATCATTTTATTAGATACTTACTAGCTGGGCCCGCGGCGCTACCCGCAATGGAAAAGTTTGCACATACACCACGAACAGAAAATTTAATGACATCAAAAACATAACACCTTGAATTTATGCTAGCCTAGTAATTTTGGTCGCCAAAAAAACGATTTTAGTCAAAATTCGGGAAGACCATATATTATTTTGAGTTATTTGATCATCCCACGGGAAACCCGCATTTTCCGGGATCAAAAGTAACCTAATATAATATATTTGTTAATGCAGAATATAAGCTATCTTAATACCAAACTTCATCTAAATCCGTTAAACCGTTTTGAGCGTGAAGGAGTAACAAGCATACACACATACAAACTTTCGCCTATACAATTTGTGATGTGGTATTAGTGTGACTAGCAACCCGCTCTTGCTTCGACAAAAACAAACTATTGTTTTGGCTTCTGTTGCTTTCATAAAGACCCCCCCCCCCCATTTATATTTTTTTCAATATCTTCAATGTAGGTACAGACATCGGCCTGTTACAATTTTTAGCCGACTTAAAAAAGGAGGCAACGGATTTCTGCAAAATTCTTATTTTGTTCGAAAGGGGTTTATTGAACCGAAATGGTCCCATTTAAATTTCATATAGATCTGATGATGAGTTTCGGAGACAGACAACGGAACTCTTCAAAAAATGACAGCATATCAATCGTGATTGCTGCTATCGCATAAATATGCATTTTTTAGGTAAACACACAACATAAACCTTAACCGACTTCAAAAAAGGAGGAGGTTCTCAATTCGTCGGAATCTTTACTTTTTATGTATGTTCACCGATTACTCGCAGACGCCTGAACCGATTTGGAAAATTCTTTTTTGTTGAAAATTATTGAAGCCTAAGAGGACAAGAGAGGAAAATAATGGTCCGGAGATTGTCGTAATGGGTGGCTAGTAATGCTAGCTAGTTCCCCCTTTGGAGTGTGGCAAATACTTTTAGGGTTGGGTTATCAAGTATTTCAGCGCCAATCATGCGTTAGTTAGACCCATGGTCGACATCGAATAATGCAAAGATTTCGAGCTATAATCAAGAATAAAGCCAACTTTTCTATTTCAGTAAGTTATTATTATAATAACACAACAGTCATCTTGGTAATAATTTATTATTTTAAACATCGAAGCGGCTGTTGAACAAAAAAAAACAAGTTAAATCAATTCATGCATGTTTGACACTCTGTCTAACATGCCATGTATCATATCAACGCGCGATTACGCCACAATATAAATTCGGTGAATTTTAAGTTATTCATCAACGAAAAAACATATTCAAAAGTACATTTAAAAAAAGTCTCAAGCAGTGATTTTTTTTTTTTAACATTCTTCTCCACAACTCTAGAAACTCAATAAAAGTCCCATGAAAATCCGACCATTATAAACTTTGTTCCACCTTATTATCTGATTGCAATCGACTACTAGCTCCTTTGATAAATGTTAGCCTGGTAGCCGGACGGCCCGTTGCACTGTTAACGTAACACCAATTCTCTGTTTCTCAGTTTTGGCACGGACGGCGGAGCTGTGGCGCGGCGCAAATTTTTGAAAAAATGAACGGATGTAGAACATAAGCATTAATTAATCTAAGGTTTTTTTTTCTGAGAAACGAATACTAATTGTTTTTATGTTCATTAGATACATAGACGTCTCGTAATGAAAGCACGATTATTAAAAATAATGAGTATTTACTACGGTTGAAATCTTAGAAAGACTAAGTTCGGAGTTATGAAATTATTAGATTGAGCAGGTAACATTATTTTTGATAGATTAATGTATACAGTATTATTTTAAAATAAGCCAATACAACACAGCATCATTTTATTATGGGGTGTGTGAAAAAAATCACGGTGGTAGTACCTATATAATAACATAACTAAATTAAAGTTAATAAGGAACAAAATAAATAATCACGTCGGTTTATCCATCTGCAAGATAGCGATACTTTCGTTCGGGGTGGGCGTAGACAGAGTATTCGGGGGTGGGATATATATTCAAGGCAGGTAAAGGAAAGCTCCTACATGACTGTGTCGTCCGTCCCGCTCTGGCCCGTACTGACGTTTTTCCAACGCTCATCTCCTGCGAGTTCTTGCGCCCTGGTACACAAACGTTACAGCGCAGCGTCAGCCTGCCGTAGCAGCAACTTTAAAACAAAAAGTGGCCTGCCTGCGCTTTACACTTTTATACTGAAACGTAAGTATAATGAAAGTGTCTGTATAAACCACAGTAAATAAACTTCATGTTCAATGGCTATAAGAGTAGGGGAAGGCCAAAAATGAATAATAGGATAATAATTGATATCTCCAAACTAATCATAAAAAAGCTAATGAGTTTGTTTGGTTTAACGCGCTAATCTCAGGAACTACTGGTTCGGATTGAAAAAATCTTTTAATGTTAGATAGCCTATTTATCGAGGAAGGCTATAGTCATGACCGATCCGGTCTGCGACAAATAGAGGCGGAGCAACAGCTAGTACTGTATAAAAGATGATACGGATAAAAAGGAACTCGTGAGATGACGTGATGACGACTAATATATAAATATGGAAAAAGAACACATTCTGCGCCAACCGCAAATAAATTAGAACAAAGGCAGGAGAACGATGACGAGGATCTAAATTAGAACATCGTCATCGTTCTCCTCCATCCACATTCCTACCTTACTTTCCTCAAAATTTGTTTGAATTTGGCGAATCACCTCGCCGCATTATTACTGCACGTATGTTACTAATCACAACAACAATGACACAAATCCCCTACGCCTCTTTGCGAATAACATTTTGCAAACAAAAAACTCAACACCATTGTCTATCGGAAATGTCTAAGAAGTGTGTTAGTGAAGAAAATTCAAATTTTGCGGGCATTTAGAGTTTCCCTTTCAAACTCCAGATGTCGCTAGTGGCGTTTCCCCTAGAAATGGTGCCAAAACTGGCAAGTCAGCGATGTGTTACTAGGAGAGCAGTAACGCAAAGACTAAGAGACCAATAAACGTTGATCCTGGGGATGTGTTCGGTTGCTGAGGTGTTGCCAGGTGTGATGTTTTTAAAGTCCCATTTATATTGACTTATGATATTAAATTTTAAAACTTTTTTTAAAACAGACCAGAAAATGTATGTACGTTGGGTAGCCGTCGATATGATACATGGTATTTTAAACTAATTATCAAATATGTAAGAATTTATTTTAATGTTCTTTTTGATCAACAGCCGCTTTAATGTTTAAAAAAAAACATTATTTACCAACATGACTGTTGTCGTGTGGTATCATTATAATATTAAGTTACTGGAAATCCTAATTTGCATTATACGATACCGACCAAGGATCTAACGCATGATTGGCGCTGAAATACTGAATACCCAACCCTAAAAGTATTTACCACACCCCAAAGGGGGGAAACTAGCTACACTGCTATCCACGCTCAACGACAGCCCTCTGACCATTATTTTCCTCTCTTCTCCTCATAGGCTTCAATAATATAACTTTCTTTCCTTCCCTCAGTGTGACGTTGGGATAAGGCTGCGGTCTCTCTGACCACACGTTGCCCTGATTGCGACTGACGACGTACTTAAGCCTTCTGTCACCGACGACGGCCGAATGCTTTGTTCGCAAATACATGGGTCTCGCTCGGCCTAAGGTCACACGCCGCACGTGTCCCTCGGAAAATGGTGGATTTTAATTTAAAATAAAGAAAACCAAAGAAAAATACCACGTTTTAATAGGTTTAGTAGTACTATACAATTATGATGCATCGAACAAACAACATTTAATTAATATTATTCTACTCTGTAATAGAACAATAATCCGCGACCGTGACGTAACGGCACGCAGTCGATCGCGTCTGACGTTTCAAAAACACCGCAGCCTAAGCGATGTTTTTGTGTGTAATGTTCATCGCATTCATTCAGACGTATTAATAATATCTAAATATCTCTTTTTCTCTTACCACTAAACACAATATCTCTCTCTCTCTCTAGGATGCCCACATAGGCGATTAATACCAACAACATTTACCGCACACCCCTTTAAGGGTGGTCAAACACACTGTTAGAGATTTCTCGTCTACGTTGCTACAGTGTGTTGCACTTTGCGCCACCTCCTGCATGATTTGCGCTCCTAGTACTTGTACCTAGAGCACTCGGTTCTACCAGGTTTTGAAATCCCGGGTATACCGGGAATTTCTTGAAGTTTCTCCTATCTTTTTGAAGCGTTAAATGAAAACATTATTTGTTTTTAGTTTTCAAGAACCTGCGGGTAATCTCACTAATTTTATAAAGGCGAGAGTCTGTATGTGTGCACACATGTATGTGTGTGTGTGTATGACCTTGAACTTAATGCTATAACAATAAAGTTAAAAATATATTAAAGGAATTTGACAGATTGTAGTAACTTGATGTGCTGGGTCTGTACGTGTGCTGACATTTTCACCGCGGGTGACACCGCGGGCGCAGCTAGTTTTTCATAATTTGTTCTCGGTTTGCCATACCGCCATACCATACCTGTCTAGTTACTTAAAGTGTGTACTTATCACACTAATATTATAAAAGCGAAAGTTTGTATCTGTATGTATGCATGTTTGTTACTCCTTCACGCTCAAACGGCTTAACGGATTTGGATGAAATTGGTATCAACATAGCTTATGTTCTGGATTAACACAAAGGCTACTTTTGATCCTGGAAAAATGCAGTATTCCCGTGGGATGATCAAATAACTCAAATATGGTTTTCGAATTATGACTAAAATCGTCTCTTTGGTGAACAAAAGTAGGCTAGCATAAATTCAAGGTGTTGTTTATTCAAACGAGTTAGGTAGGGTAGGTAGGTAGGTAGGGTAGGTAGGAAGTTAGGTAGTAAAAAGTATAAGGAGGTAACATAGCTTACTTTTACCAGCTTTAAGTCATTGTTTTTTCCAATTTCCAGTTCGTGTATGTACGTTCGGCAAAGCTAATTAGTTTACATCGCACACAGCGGTAACTGTCATTGTACGAGCCTGTAATGTTCATACAGTCGCTCAATTATTATTGTGTATGTATACGTAGTCTACCTTACACGGGGTTTATTTTTTTTATCTTTAATCGTGTAGGGTACACGGGTAAAATAAACGTGTTTACAATAAGTCCAACATTTTATACAAGCCTAACATGGTCACCATAGCTAATTGGTGTAAGCGCTTGCGTCAGTTAGTGAGTTATGAGACCAATAAAATCAGTCAAGCAAAAATTAAAAAAGTAATTAATTAAAACTAATAAAATAATTAGATTTTTTATTAGATAAACATTGGTATTTGGTTTGGACGAGCCTATTCCTTCCTTACATTGGTTGTTTTAAGGTTCAATTTGGTGGGGGCTGTAAGTTAGCAAAAAAAAACTTGTGTGGCTGATACAATGATTTAATACGAACTGGTTTTAAACATATATAGGCTATAGCTATCCATACTAGACATTCGAATGAGTTGTTGTTTACCAGTTTTATTGGCAAAGGCAAAGTTTTTTGTTGGTAAGGATGGACGTAAATAATTTGTCAAAGTAGGCAGGTATATAAATAGAATCAAAGTAAAATTAGAGGTGAAGTGAATCAACATGTTAGATAGTAAGAAATTATGACAACTTCTAACCGCATAACAATAACATCACTTCACCATACTTTCAATACTTTACGAGTTGTGCTAATTATTGCTAAGGTTTATATTCATTCACATTCGCTAAACGAATATGAACCTTATTTGCATAAAAATAAGATTCATATTCGTATAAATAAATTCGACTAGATAATGAGTCGGTAAACTTCGTTTTCTATTACTTCTTGTAACCTTCACCTCATGCTGATAACCATATTCCCACATATTATGTTACTACTTTACGCTATCCTTATCCGACTTTAACGTTTTTTCGTCGCTATAAATCAGCACATTGTTCTCCCAATCAAAATTGATCTAGGACCTAGCCAAGTGTAGTCGGTTTTGTCGGTGCGCAGTGGACAGCAAAGGTGCGCGCTGGCTTGCTGCAACGTAATCCAGCAGAATGTAGGTTTTCTCACAGATTTCTCACAGTTTGTAAGCACATATTGTGTGCTGTTGCTTTTACGCGGGTGGACAAGAAGGGATCAGCCTTGTGCCTTGCCATGATGTCCTGGTGTCGAGCCGATGAATTTGCCTTTGGTTTTGGCCTAAGATGTTCTACGTCTCCAAAATCCGGTTCTTCTCTGTGGATAAAAACAGTATTTATATTTTTTATTTATTTATACTATTAATAATAGCTTTTATTATAATAAATATATACTACATTTAAATACTATATACATAATATACACTATGTTTATACAATATACTTATATACACCAAATAAATTTTATAATAATACAATACATAAATACAAGATATACACTGACATTAGCTTTTCTTAAACTGTCTAAGGGCTAAATCAAGCTAATTTTATACCAAGTTAATTTTATCATAATCAACATAAGATTAAAAAAATTGAAAAAAAACTTTCAGTTATGATAATATATTATTATAACCTTGGTAGGTATTGCACTTAAGTTACGTTAATTATTTATTCCCAGTAAACATTGGAAGGTGAGAGAAGTTAGTTAAAGTGAAGTAGGTATAATATCAACATAATGTTATATGTAACTGTTACTCACCGATATCATTAAGCGCCTTCCAAATTCGCATCATCTTAGCGTGTCGATGACAATTCAAATTGACTCAGTCCAAATGACACAGTCTTTGGCACTTTCAGTAGCGTCCTGTGACGCACATCGCAGGAGCAAACAACAGGACAGGCAGGACACGATATAAAGTGTCCCATCGTTTGTGGGGCAGCACTACATTTACACTCACAATTTCACATATAGATATGTTTTGCTCATCCAAAACAACGATTTCTACCCTTTTGAACATTGATAAATATTGCATGGTTGGATCCACAGAAATAAATCCGCGCACATGCGCATGAGTAGTAATCAATAAACTCAGTAATGCAAATACTCGTAGATTGACAACTAAGAACGCTTATTTTTATAAATGAAGGTGTTTGAAAACAATATTTTTAAATTGTCGTTTTTTTTCTAAACAGTCAAAATAAAATGACCTGAGAGTTCCGTGTTTATCTCAAACACTGGAAACTTCATTACACAACCTTGAACGGTATCGAATCGTTATAAATTCTACTTTAAGTAATGTTTTAACAAAAGAATGAATACAAAAATAATATATTGTTGCATACAAGGTTTGAACTTACGGCTTCTTGTTTAATGACCAAAGACGATAGCCATTGTGCCAAGCTTGCTATAGTAATATGATGCAAAATATGATACCTCCATCAGTACCATAAGTGAATGATGACTATATATTGGTATATGGTAAATGATGTGCCACACGCACACTAATAAAAACCGAGCTCGCTCGTTTTATTTAGTGTTTGTGTGCATAACTATGACTTAACTCACACATATAATCTGTAAATCAATTAGTTGGGTCTCGTGTACGTGTACAAACTTTTTCACTGCGGGTAACACCGCGGGCGCTTATTGTTATAGATTTTAACCAGTGCTACTGAGAATCAATATATTTTTACCATTTTGGGGCGTTCGCTAAAACTCACGCGAGCGAGCGTTGTCAAAATATCCTTAGAACACCGGCCACACGCGCTCAGCGCCCGCCCACACGTTTTGTCGCTGCTCGTACTATTCTTCAATACTGACACGTGAGCGTGCACCTGAACCCGTACCCGCGCGTGTTTTAGCGGCCACCCTTACATCATTTGTCATCCTCAAATCATCCACAACTTCTAACACAGTCATCCTTTCCCTTTCTGACCCATGGAACACCAAAGTGGTCCACCTAAGTGACCCACGGTTAAATTTCTGTACTCCTGGTTCAGGATGAACTTTTCAAGTGGGCGTGGATGGCCAAATACGAAACCATGAGGATTTGCGAAAAATACTCAAAAGAGTCTCAAGCTCGATTTGGGCAAAAAATAAAACGCATCATTAGATTTTTGAAAAAATCAATATTCCTAGCCAGGAATTGAAGACATTGATTTTGACGGCAAAAAAACACACTGTATAATTACACCATTCGAGTGTCGCTAATAAGGATCAAATTCTGGGAAATAATGACATACGGCAAACTAACGGAAAAAGTTCAGTTTTGATAAAATACATAACAGTAAGTAATCTACGACACGTCGAACAACACTATTGGCGCCAACTAACCAAAAAATTGTAAACAATTGAAATTAGTACTTACATGTATGTAAGTACTAATTTCAATTGTTTACAATTTTTTTTCTTTTACTGTTGCCTTTAGCCGCGAAGAGTCAACAAAATTGAAATTAGAACATAATGTTGTGAATATCGACTGCGCTGCGGGTGTCTTCATCAAGGAAATTAATTAAAAATATGAAAAAACGTAAAATTTAACATTTTCTTAAGTTTGCCGTATAATCGTTTCCCAGAATTTAGTCCTTATTAGCGACACTATCGAATGGTGTAATAATACAGTGTATGTTTTTTTTCTAAAATCAATGGGTTCGTTTCTTGGCTAGGAATATTGATTTTTTCAAAAAACTAATGATTCAGTTTTAGTTTCCATCAAAATCAGGCTCGAGACTACTTTGAGCATTTTTCGCTATTCCTCATAATTTCGGATTTGTCCATCCACGCCCACTTGGAAAATTCACCCTGTATAGGTTCATAATACAATTTTCAGTCGGGTTTTTTGATAATTTTAATTAAATGTTACATGTTGAAGAGTGCAAGAATAAGGTTTAACACAAAATTGTTTTGTAAATATTGTTTACTTACAAATAATAATTTTTCGGACCACAGTTTAAAAATACACAAACGATGAGAAATATTTAGCGATAAAACTATTACCGCAGTGGATTGTCTTGAATGTTTCTCCTAAAACTGTTTATACAAGATAAATCAATGATATTTTTTTTGGACTGTTCAGTTCTTAAAATGTTCGTCTCTTGAATCATATCGAAGCAACAGACACCGCATAAACCCTTAGAACCAGAACCCTTACCTTCTATAATAATTTTGATTCCTCCAGAGGGAGCCTCATCTTCAGGTTTAGGCTCACACGCAGGCTCAGGCGCAGGCTCACACGCAGGCTTAGGCGCAGGCTCACACGGAGGCTTAGGCGCAGGCTCACACGCAGGCTTAGGCGCAAGCTCACACGCAGGCTTAGGCGCAAGCTTAGGCGCAGGCTTAGGCGCAGGCTTAGGCGCAGGCTTACACGCAGGCTTAGGCGCAGGCTTACACGCAGGCTTAGGCGCAGGCTCGCACGCAGGCTTAGGCACAGGCTCGCACGTAGGCTTAGGCGCAGGCTCGCTCGCAGGCTTAGGCGCAGGCTCGCACGCAGGCTTAGGCGCAGGCTCACACGCAGGCTTAGGCGCAGTCTCACACGCAGGCTTAGGCGCAGGCTCACACGCAGGCTTAGGCGCAGTCTCACACGCAGGCTTAGGCGAAGGTTTAGGCGCAGGCTCACACGCAGGCTCTGGCGCAGGCTCCGGAGGCAGCGCACCCTTGGAAAGAGAGGACTTGGAAGGAACACACTTCGAAGCAACACGCGCGGGAGTTTCTCCGCTTGTGGGAGCGGGACATTCGCGTTTTACTTTATTATTTCTACAGAAAATGGATTTTCGAGATTTTTTTTGTTCGAGGTCTTTACACAGACATTCTTTGGGTTTAGGGCAAAAATCCTTTATAAGGTCCGGGTTAATAGAAACATAGTATCTAACGGCGTCCTCTATTGAAAATTCGGGCTCTGGTGGTGGCGGCCGTTTTTTCTTTTTAAGCAATCTAAATCCTGAATGTACTTGCGTCAGATCTGATTTGTGTCTTAAAATTTGCTTTTCATCAACGCATTGCTGATTTCGGTACAGGAAGTGTTTTGCGCTAAGTAAGTCCTTGTCGGGTTCAGTTTCAGGTTTTGATTCGGGTTCGGGTTCCGAGGGACTTTCACAAATTTTCACTTTTTTATTATGTTTTCCATTTTTACCATCACAGTCATAGGCACCGTTGCTACCAGTTTTTCTTGGGTCTAAGGCCTTATATTTTCGTTCTACTTGACAGCAAGTTCCTGCAGGTTCCATTTGGCATACTCTTCCGGTGGGACCTAGATGTTTTAACTCCGAGGCATCTTTCACCATGGAGTCTTTGCAACCACAGCACTGACATCCCACGATTAGGGTCCCCACCTTTGCTCCAAATGTTGCGATTGTCGTAGAGTCCGGATACTGTTCGCATGGACACAAAGGAGATTCAATTGTAACAGTGCTTTCCCTACCACAGTATGCACCTTTCAGCATTTCATTTATGTTCTGATTTGGATAGTTTTCACACATATCTTCATTGTTACCTGAAAATGTTAACGTTATATTTAAAGGCAGTTCATACCGAAACGGATGCAACGTGACAATTTCGCGATAGTATAAAAACAAAAAGCGCCAATTTTTCAGGAATTTAGTAACAACTGTGTGCAGAAAATCGTCGAAGTGAAAGTTGGTAAAAAGAATATTGTTCCAAATTGACAAATAAAACGTTAAATTTAGACGTGTCGACATAATGAAACGTCGAGATTTTTGTGCTAAAGCAAGGCGAAACATTAAGGCCCTTTTATATGCACATCTTTCGGTTTTTGAGGAGGTGACGCAAGAGAAGTGGCAGGTGGGGTTAGCTTCGCAAAGTGCGACGCCTTATACAGGGTTTTTCAATAGGCGCGGGTAGATTTTGGTGGCCCGTGGCGGCCAATTTGTTTTGGTGACATCTATCAAATCTTTTGTTTATTATTCAGTTACTTATGCCAAATTACCATGGCAAGTTACACGATTGCACAGCACGTTCAAATGATAAAACGTTATTATCAAAATGAGTGTTCGTTAGTGCAATTGAGCTCATTGCGCCCATTTTACTGTAGACGTAGTGGCCCTTCACAGTCGACTCTACAACGTTTCGTGGCCAAATTTGAGACGACCGGTTCGGTAAACAATCAGCTAACACCCGTACGTTCAAGGAACGCAAGATCGGCCGAGAACATCGTCGCGGTTCGTGAAAGTGTACAGCAGACCCCGATGCAGTCGATTTCTCGCCGTGCACAGCTGGGTCTATGTAGAAAAGTCAAGGAGGCTCTGTAAGAAGCCGAGGCGAGCATTTGAACGATGTCATATTCCACACTTAATGGCACAAGTAGGCTTTTCAAATAAAAAAATAATTTTGTTAATACCTCACACACAGCTTGTTTTATTTCATTTCAACATCTAGCCGCCCTTATTGAAAAACCCTATACAAGTACTCGGAATTGGCTCACGCACACATGCAAACCTTTTACAACGAAGTCAAAGTGTTTTTCGGAATACAGGATATTCGTAAGTCACAGTTGTTGCATCGAATGGCAAGTACGAGCCGTTACAAAGGTCCACCATTTTTTTTGCAAGGCCGATTAGTTCCAATATCTATTTATGAGTACCATGCGAGCGTGCGTGTGCGACGTGGTGTTCTTTTGCGTTTGATAGTAATCATTAATCACACTTGGCCATATGTACATTAACGGTGTAAATAGACCCTTATTCCCCCGTCTTTGCGATTTTTACTTTACACACCTCCACGAACCCCGTACTATTCAATCCATCCATCAGCACAATGCTTTGAGTGCTTTCCATCGAGTCCCACCGTAAAACGTGATTTTTCACCCCAAAAAAGAAAGTCGATTCCCAGCAATAATTTTTGCGTAAAGTTACTTAGTTTGATGTACAGAATGTTTGGTTGACGGCTATGTGAAGGGTCTCTTTACACCCTGCATGTAATATGTATGTATAATAGTTAATATAACTAAGGCTCTGTCTAGTAGTTTGGTAACTCATCTATTTATTTATTTATTTATTATTATAGGTTGACCAACAGCTTTTGTGTACAAAATATCTTAAGTAAACATAGGTTTTACAGTCTTGGACTTACACAGTCGCCAATTATAGGTTAACCAGCATTCACAAAAATAAGTCATAACATAAGAAAAAATCACTAAATTCAACGAGTGGCTCTAGATATCAAATACAATACGAAACTCCTTACATTTAAGGGTTTACTTAGCTTGCGTTATAAATAAAAACGGTATCGCTACTCTAACTAATTACGACTAAAATTTGAAAAAATGAGATAAAGTATAAAAATTATTAGTGCCAAAACAAATAAAAAATGATATCAAAACTGAGAACTATTAATAAAAATAAAAAAAGAAGTAATATGATAAAAAATCAAAGGAATCATTCATACTAACATAACAAAACATTGTGTTGCGATTTTTGGGAATCCAGTAATTGGGTTTTAAAATCTTTATGAAATCATGGTGAATGTCAACATCAGATGAGGATTGAATAAAAGAATTCATCACTTTACAGAGTCTGTTAAGTGGCGAGTTTACCCCAATATTTGTGTTTGATCCTTGAGTATTGAACAAGTTGGTCATAGGATATTTAGGCATATTGTAAGGTACTTTTAGTTCGATACGCTCAACTAGCTTACTGCAATTTAATTTTTTATTTATTAATTTGTACAAGAACATGAGGCCTTGCATCAGTTGACGGTCGCGCAGACTATTCATTTTATACGATTGAAGACGTTGTTCATATGAACACCGGAGAGATTTTTCACTGAGTGAATGCGCTAATAAAGGCCCTCTGGATGCTTTCGAATCTCTTTGAGTGTACTGCATAGTGGGGGATCCACATCACGCTGGCAAATTCTAGGTGGCTACAAAGGCGTTACAAAGTATGGTTTTAGTTACTAGCTTAAAACCTTTACGTACGTTCTTTAGTACTTCTCTTAAGAAATCCTAACAACCGTGCTGATTTCGTAACGATGTTATCAAGATCACGGACCTCATTAACGGTTTCTAGAAATTCTTCTTTTATTTTGAATGAAAAGTTTTGTACGTTAAGCTTCATGTGATTCAGGTTGCACCAAAGCTCAATTCTATCCAAATCCTCCTGAATTAGGGGAGCATCTTCATCTGAGGTGATAATTTTATATATTTGAAGATCATCGGCAAACATTAGGTATTTCCAGTGAAGGATTTGATCAGTTATGTAATTAATGAATAGTGGAAACAAAACTGGTGCAAGGTGAGAACCCTGAGGAACTCCTGACTCAGCATAGTAAGGGTAAGATTCATAACCATTTACAACAAAAATTTGCGATCTACGGGATAAATAACATGAAAACCAGTTTAATAAACAGCCATGTATACCATTATGTTCAAAATTTGGGCAGTAGCAGACAATGGTCAACTTTATCAAACGCACTGCTAAAGTCCGTGTACACGGCATCTACTTCTAATCTTTTGTGAAGAGCTAGGGTTACATCAGAAACAAACTCAACAAGGTTTGTTTCTACGCTGCGACCAGCTTTAAAACCATGCTGACTTTGTGAAAAAAATTTATCAATGTGGTGAGTAATTATACGACAGACAAGATTGATGGTGAAAAATGTAGGTCATCATCTCTCCTGTTCCACTCGATAAAACCCAAGTTAAAATCCCCAAGAACCACAACATCATCAACATTATTTAGCAAGTTATTCACATTATTTAGGAAGCACTGTAGAGAGTTCAGTTTTACAGGCGATATAGATGAAAGAAGAAAGAAAAATATTTATTTGTCGCAGGAACATGACGTGCATACAAACAAAATAACTTAACAATAATCATACAACGTAAAACAAATATTAAAAATATTAAATATTATAAATAAAAAAGGACAGAAACAAACAAAAAACAGGATGCACGTCGTGACTGCGACAATCAGGTTACCAATCAGCATGATGCTGCGCTGGTTTTCAGTGGTCACCCGTGAAAAAACGTACGCAAGCCAGACAGCATAAATATTTGGTTACATAAAATAAGAAAATAAAATAAACAGTACTTGGATTTTATAATACAAAACAAGTATAGGAAATATAAACACTACCAAAAAAATCAGCCAGAAGATTATCACGCTGGCAAGGGCTGCGAAGCTTAGCGATCACAGTGCGTGGACGGTTACTCTCCTTATTTAGTTTGGCTACTCTTGTGATTTGCATAACGTCACTGTCGCTAATGTCACAACTAGTCACCTTCGCGATCTTTTGCAGCTTCTAGCTCAGCACTAGGTTTTCAGACTTATCCTCAAGCAAACCATTAATTTCCACGTTGCTTTCGCGCATGTTTTGTTCTACGATACATAGTCGAGTAGTAAGTTCACTAACACTCTTCTGGAGGGTTGCATTATCGTTGCACAGTTGGTTTATTAGGGTGTCCTTTTCATCAAAGCGTTTCTTGAATTCTTCGAAGTGTTCATTAAAAAACCCAAGCGAGACTTTGAACTCAGATATTTGTCCTTGTATATTTTTCAATTGCTCAGTAAAAGATGACTTTAAAGCTGCGGCCAATTCTTACTTAACTATATCTCTAAGCTTATTTTCGTTTAAACATTGTTCCTGAATATTTTAGATAGACACAGACTGAGTACTTTCCTTCCTTAGAGTCACATTTATTGCATCCGGTGGAGTGTTTTGAGAGCCAATAGTTTTAGGTATAGTTTTGGGGCTTGATGTTTTTTTCGGATCTGGCGAGCGACAGAGGTTCCCAGTTTTATTAGCCAGGTGCGCAGGTGTTTCAGTTTGTCGGTCTTTAGCTGTTTGCAGCAGCAATCGGGGCATTTCCAGGTGGACTTATAATCAAGATCCATTGGCTAAAAGTTACTATTTGGCATGTTCGCACAAAAAAGTCAAATCTCGATTTGCACCCGCAATATTTCATTCCGACACCCAGCGCAGATATTTAGGCTCGGGTCCATTATTGTTTTAGGTAATTCCAATTTTTAACTCATGTTGATACGTTCAATCAAAACTAGCAGTTATTAATATGAGGCATAAAGCTTGAAGTCTTTGAGGAGCCAACCACCAAGCGAGCGTGCATGTAAGCACTATGCGTGTGTACGTAGAAGCCAGTGATCCGTGGGTTGCCCTAGGTCAGGTACGCAACAACAACGCAGTCGTTGTAAAAATAAATAAAGTAATTTGATTATTACTCACGAACGCACAAGAGTCCTGGTATGATGTAAATACCTATGGACAGTCCGTAAACACAGCTTCACGGGGATATATTACTTATTAGGAAAACTTACTTATATTGAAAATTACTATATAGAAAATGATAGAAGCATGGAAAAATGCGATATCGTACTGATAGATGTGGCTCAACCCTAAGAGTTCTGTTTTTGTACTTTCAAGATGCGGAACCCTAGGACTGTGAAAGTTAAATATTTACCTGAATTAAACAAGGGTTTATAAGCTGGGTTGATGCATATGGATTGCTTATTGTTGGTGGCTTGATTTGTGGGCGGCTTGGCTGGTGCTTCGGTTGGTGGTTGGGTTGGTGGATCATCCGTAGCACCACCACATCCTGTTGTCTTCAAATTTGGCGCTTTTCCTGTAAGTACTTGTTCTAAAATTTCTTTAAGTTTTGTTATTGTTAAGTTAATCGTGAACTAACTTTTTTTGTATACATATAGAGTGTCATATTCGCATTACCGAAAAACTCTTTAAATAAAGATTAAAAAAAAAACCTTAAATTAAAATACTGTCTTAAAAAGTCAATATGTTCTGCTACTAAAGATAGTGACAGAAACGAATCGCTGCAAAACCGACTCCACGTAGTCTAGTCTGCCCTAGTCCAATCAAAACTAGCAGTTATTAATATGAGGCATAAAGCTTGAAGTCTTTGAGGAGCCAACCACCAAGCGAGCGTGCATGTAAGCACTGTGCGTGTGTGCGTAGAAGCGAGCGATCCGCGGGTTGCCCTAGGTCAGGTACGCAACAACAACGCAGACGTTGTAAAAAAAAAGTAATTTGATTATTACTCACGAACGCACAATCACACAAGCACAGTCCAGATATGATTTAAACACTTATGGATAGTCCGTAAACACAGCTTCACGGGAATATATAACATTACTTATTATGAAAACTATTACTATATAGAAAAAGATAGAAGCATGGAAAAATGCGATACCATACTGATAGATGTGGCTCAATCCTAAGAGTTCTGTTTTTGTACTTTCAAGGTGCGGAACCCTAGGACTGTGAAAGTTAAATATTTACCTGAATTAAACAAGGGTTTATAAGCTGGGGTGATGCATATGGATTGCTTATTGTTGGTGGCTTGATTTGTGGGCGGCTTGGCTGGTGCTTCGGTTGGTGGTTGGGTTGGTGGATCATCCGTAGCACCACCACATCCTGTTGTCTTCAAATTTGGCGCTTTTCCTGTAAGTACTTGTTCTAAAATTTCTTTAAGTTTTGTTATTGTTAAGTTAATCGTGAACTAACTTTTTTTGTATACAACATATAGAGTGTCATATTCGCATTACCGAAAAACTCTTTAAATAAAGATTAAAAAAAAACCTTAAATTAAAATACTGTCTTAAAAAGTCAATATGTTCTGCTACTAAAGATAGTGACAGAAACGAATCGCTGCAAAACCGACTCCACGTAGTCTAGTCTGCCCTAGTCCAATCAAAACTAGCAGTTATTAATATGAGGCATAAAGCTTGAAGTCTTTGAGGAGCCAACCACCAAGCGAGCGTGCATGTAAGCACTGTGCGTGTGTGCGTAGAAGCGAGCGATCCGCGGGTTGCCCTAGGTCAGGTACGCAACAACAACGCAGACGTTGTAAAAAAAAAAGTAATTTGATTATTACTCACGAACGCACAATCACACAAGCACAGTCCAGATATGATTTAAACACTTATGGATAGTCCGTAAACACAGCTTCACGGGAATATATAACATTACTTATTATGAAAACTATTACTATATAGAAAAAGATAGAAGCATGGAAAAATGCGATACCATACTGATAGATGTGGCTCAATCCTAAGAGTTCTGTTTTTGTACTTTCAAGGTGGGGAACCCTAGGACTGTGAAAGTTAAATATTTACCTGAATTAAACAAGGGTTTATAAGCTGGGGTGATGCATATGGATTGCTTATTGTTGGTGGCTTGATTTGTGGGCGGCTTGGCTGGTGCTTCGGTTGGTGGTTGGGTTGGTGGATCATCCGTAGCACCACCACATCCTGTTGTCTTCAAATTTGGCGCTTTTCCTGTAAGTACTTGTTCTAAAATTTCTTTAAGTTTTGTTATTGTTAAGTTAATCGTGAACTAACTTTTTTTGTATACATATAGAGTGTCATATTCGCATTACCGAAAAACTCTTTAAATAAAGATTAAAAAAAAACCTTAAATTAAAATACTGTCTTAAAAAGTCAATATGTTCTGCTACTAAAGATAGTGACAGAAACGAATCGCTGCAAAACCGACTCCACGTAGTCTAGTCTGCCCTAGTCCAATCAAAACTAGCAGTTATTAATATGAGGCATAAAGCTTGAAGTCTTTGAGGAGCCAACCACCAAGCGAGCGTGCATGTAAGCACTGTGCGTGTGTGCGTAGAAGCGAGCGATCCGCGGGTTGCCCTAGGTCAGGTACGCAACAACAATGCAGACGTTGTAAAAAAAAAAAAGTAATTTGATTATTACTCACGAACGCACAATCACACAAGCACAGTCCAGATATGATTTAAACACTTATGGATAGTCCGTAAACACAGCTTCACGGGAATATATAACATTACTTATTATGAAAACTATTACTATGTAGAAAAAGATAGAAGCATGGAAAAATGCGATACCATACTGATAGATGTGACTCAATCCTAAGAGTTCTGTTTTTGTACTTTCAAGGTGCGGAACCCTAGGACTGCGAAAGTTAAATATTTACCTGAATTACACAAGGGTTTAAAAGCTGGGTTGCTGCTTATGGGTTGCTTTTTATAGGTGGCTTGATTTGTGGGCGGCTTGGCTGGAGCTTCGGTTGGTAGTTGGGTTGGTGGATCATCCGTAGCACCACCACATCCTGTTGTCTTCAAAACGAAATTCGCCGCTTTTCCTCTAAGAACTTGTTCGAAAATTTCTTTAATTTTTTCTGGACTGCACTGGCATGGCTCTGATTGCTTCTTATGTTCGGGTATCTCAGACTGCTCTGGTCCACTATCAAGGTCGAACATACGTGAGTGTTTTGGTCTACAAAAAGGTGTTAGAATAGGTGGATAATAAGGAAAATATCTTCTGGCTAGTCACTGACCTTGGAGTTGTTTTGATGGACACAAACGATGCTTGCTGAATCACGTTCACTTGGGCTATCGGGCAGTTGCTGTCGTAGTTGATGCCTGAAAGTATTTTCACGTAAGACATACAAAATTAAAACATGATCCAAATGGGGACACACTAGCAATGTAAGCCTGTTTCAGCTAAATTGCCTTCAGACCACGTCATTTTAAGTAATATACACTCTGAAGGCGTTTGAATTACGTGGCTATTCATCATCTGCCTAGCCTTTTCCCAACTACATATCTTTGGATCGGCTTCTAGTCTAACCGGATGCAGCTGAATACCAGTATTTTACATGGAGCGACTGCCTATCTGACCTCCACAATCCAGTTAGTACTGGGTAATACGATACCCCTTGGTAAGACTGGTTGTCAGACTTTTTGGGCCACTGACTACCGAACGACTGTCAAAGATCTATAAATGACATCCGGGACCAACGGCTTAACGTGCTTTCCGAGGCACGGAGGAAACTAGGTATGTAATGGTTGGTCACCCATCCACAGACCAACCTAGCCAAGCACGGCTTAACCTAAAGATCGACCCGAGCGGCTGTTATTATTTAGCCACGAGCTTATTAAATATAATTATTGGTTGGTCGAATGTTTTTATGTCCGAATTTACAATTGCATATTTTTTAGATGACAGAATTTTATTTGGCATAATTACCTCTGGCAAAGTTAAAATTCCGCATAATTTCGTTTAGCATAATGTTTATTTAGTGCGATGATTATTTGGAAGAATTTAAAGGAGATCGGGCGGAAGCGGCCCAAGTGGCGTCGGTGAACGAGACCTATATTTTCTTGCAGTTGATGTAAAGAGCATCATTTTGTTTTGGCGTCAAAAAATTTCCTCTATGGAGAAAAAAGTTATTGATCATTTTAAATGAACTATGTAATTCACGATTTAATTAATTACGAACAGCGTCGGTGATTAAAACATATATCATTTAAAAACTTGTTGGAAAAGGGTTTTTCTTTGTTAAGGACATAAGCAAATCGGCGCCGGGAAAAAAAAGTAAAACGCCATAACAAACAATTACGGCCCCTTACGTTGTGCGTACAACTGTCCTGTAAGACTCTTTACTCTCAAGCTCTAAGGTGCTGTGTCAAAAATTTTGTAAACGGTTCGCTTTTATCATATAACAACTAATGCGATCAATTGTGAACTTCGGCAAACGATGAAACATGTCTGCTTACCCCTCTAAGGATTATAGTCGTGACAATTTGTCTCCAGGACTTAGCAAACAGATCGTTTTCAACTCATAATAACTAATGCGACCAACTGTGAACTTCGGCAAACGATGAAACTTGTCTGCTTCCCCCTCTAAGGATTATGGTCGTGAAGGTTACGCTTATGTTTAGTGATGACGTGATGAGGGCTTCATACTGCCCATACGAATAAATAGCGCTTGTACATAATAATCCACCTTGTATTGATTTTTTAATAAAAATTAAGAATTCGATTTACTAAAAGTAGTTTTTATACATTTTTTTTAAGCGATTTCCATGAGCTTTGGTAATTGAAAAGCATCAAACACAACAAGTGATTTGAGTATCCTAGAATCAAAAAGGCTTTTTGGAACAGAGTCTATAGAAGCTTGCCCGATCTACTTTAATTTTAACCTTAAATTTAATATGTCAGATTCACTTTTAATTTATAATTATTAAATAAAACTTCGTGTGTTCGTCCAACGGTCGAGATTGACGTGCACAATATTAGTATTTTTTTGACACTACCTGCACCACACGTGCGCCGTCGCGATAACAGCCGATGCGCCGGCCGGCCACCTGTGTGGTCTCGCAGCGTAAACAATGTCGAGTACCAATACATTTGCGAATAATATTACCTCAATTATAATGCAGACGAATACACAAGACACAGAAGACAATATACAATTAGGCGAGATGGAGACGAACATTGAAGACCAACCAAGAAATAATGTACAAACACGAAAAAAACGACCAATAGAAATAGACGGAGTAGAAGACTGGACTGAGGTCAGAAAAACTGGAAACCGTTATAAGGTCTTAAGTGATCCTGCTACGCGAGCATCAGAGGACAAATTAGCCTTACCTAAACATTTCAAATTAGCCAAACTATTTCAAGCCAACAACATCAATCGTATCTCACGCATTAAGTATTACAATCCTTTTAAAGTAATGTTAAAATTTGAGAGCGAGTTAAAATTAAAAAAGTTAATTAATTGCACAGAGTTTAAGGAAAAGCAATGGATTATCTCAAAAACTATGGAGGTGGAGAGAACTTACGGAGTAATTAAAAACATAGAACTTGATTGTGATGATGAAGAAATAATGGAAAGTTTGGCGTCTGTCACAGAAATAATAGCTGCAAAACGGCTAAGGCGCAGAAATCCAGATACTTCTGGATGGATTGAGAGTGAAACCTTAAGAATATGTTTCAAAGGTTCCTCACTACCAGCTTATATTCATATGTAAGGCGTCAGAATAAATGTGGAGCCGTATGTTTATTCGGTTACACAATGTTCCAATTGTTAGAAATTCGGCCACTACAAAAAGATTTGCCCTATCAAGAAAATAGTATGCCCCAAATGCAGTGAAAATCATGAATGCTGTGAAACGACTTCACATACGTGCGTTAATTGTAAAGGTGGTCATATGGCACTGAGTAAAGTCTGCCCTGTGTATGAAAAGGAGAAGAAAATTATAAGTATTATGTCCCAGTTCAACTGTACTTACAAAAAAACCCTAACGTTGTACGTTCCATCTTCTACTATAATTCCTGATAAATTACTCTCCAATACAAGTCATTCTGTACCATTATCTGGACCTCAGATTGAGATTGAACATAGAAATTCAACTCCGTCTCACACGACGCCATTATACGCCACAGTTTGTGCAACCAATTCAAAGTCAAGCGAAGTAATCGAAAACACCGTAAATCCAGTAGTAGTAAATCCACCACTCACCACATTCAACAAATTAAAGGCTTCAAAGACTCGAAAACATAGCCGAAAGATTAACGACATATCTTTTGACTAGGAATGTATATGTTCAGACTCGGATTGTAATACCAGTAAAATAGAAAGCGATGAAAACAAAGAGAAATCCAACAACCACAAAACAGACAAAACGGATAACAAATCTAGGGATTTAATATAAAAAATTAAGTCAATTATTTTAAAGCATAATATACAATAACTGACAAAATTAAAATGTGCCTCCAAATACTATTGCAGTGGTTTTTACAATTGATTTTAAGTAAGACTTTTAACTTGTCCGGTATTAATTTTAGTGCAAGCGATAGCGACGAAAACTAACAGTAAATATAAATTAAAAATTATTCAATGGAATTGCAAAAGCTTAAAAAGGAAAGTTACTCAATTAGAAGCCCTTCTCTCTCAAGAAAAGATACATATTGCACTGTCAGAGACCTGGTTAGAACCGGAGTTCAACCTGCGAGTAAGTGGATAAAATGTATATCGGAAAGACAGATGTGACGGGTATGGAGGAGTTTTAATCTTAGTCCACTACTCAATCAAAGCTCAAATTGTTCAATGTCAATTCGGAAAATCAGGTTTCGAAATCATACATCTTTAAATTTATAATTGTGAGCCTCTGAATAATATCATATCCATGTACTGTCCTCCCTCTGTTCGTACCTGTCAACAAGATTGGGATGAAATATTTTCAATGTGTGATGAAAAAACTCTGCTGCTAGGAGATTTGAACGGTCACCACAGTAACTGGTCATCTAAAAATAATATAAGGGGCAATCAAATATTTGATTCTCTGTTGTGTCATAACCTTACAGTTATGAATGATGGACCTCCGACAAGAATGAAGTTATTGGACGGATTTTTACAAAGTTCTTCTCCCGATGTGTCACTCGCAACAGCAGATATTGCTGTTAAATACGATTGGACCATGACCAATGAATGCCTAGGAAGCGACCTCCTCATCATACAAATTTCTACTAACTGTTTGTCCACAAAACAAAAACAGATATAAGAAGAAACTTTAAAAAGGCCAATTGGCAGCAATATCGTTCATATCTAGAAGAGGAATTCAAGAATTTTAATATTACGTGTGATTTGCAACAGACATACGACCAGTTTTTGAATATTTTAAATACAGCAGCGGACCTCCACATTCCTATAATAAAATTAACCAAAACCCTTACAATAGCTTTAAACCAAAAACTTACTGGAGTCCCGCTTTGTCTAGAACGGTGGCAGAACGTAGGATTGCACTGGCTCAGTTTCGTAGTAATCCGACTCCTCATAATTTATCAGTGTTACAATCTAAGATTAGCATCGCGCAAAGAGACACAATGGGAGGGAGAAGTGAATCGTTTCAAAGTTTTGTTTTTGTTTTTTCCGTTGATTGAGCTTCTTCTAGTGACATGTGGAGAAAAATTTAATGGTTCCAGGGTTATCACAACAATCGTAACCTGTATGTAACTGAATCCCAAGCAAAGAAATTGTTATATAGTCTGACTCCTGATTACGTAATTAACGAACAGCCAAAATTTAAATCCAGTAATTTAATTTTAGAGAAATGTATTTCCCTGCATGAATTAGAGAAAAATATAAAAAAGTCAGATACTGCTCCAGGTTGCGACGGGATATCATTCTCAATGTTAAAAAATTTACTAACTAATGCTAAATTCATATTAATTAATTTATACAATTTATATTTACAAAATGGTTTTGTTTCTAGACAATGGCGTGACATCCGTATATTCCCCATTTCAAAACCTGGGAGAAAACCTGATTCATTAGATTCACTTAGGCCTATTATTGATGTCTTGTTTGTGCAAGACTTTTCACTCAATTCTTAATTAACGTTTAAAATGGTATCTAGAAAAAAGCAATATATTTTCTGGAAACATGGAAAACAAAAAAAATATTTAGGAAAACACGCTCATGTCTGGATAGTCTGTCTAGTCTTGTTTCTAAAATACAGTATGGTTTGGAATCGAATTCATTTACATTATCTTGCTTTATAGACATAAATAATGCTTATAACAATGTTGACATTTACAATTTATTGATTATTCTAGATTATAAAGGAGCGGGTTCTAAAATATGTACTTATTTATATAACTTTTTGAAAGAGAGGTTTTTACTCATTAAATGTGACAGTGACACCATAACTATGCACAGATGCACAGGAATCGGATTAGCTCAAGGTAATCCCTTATCACCATTATTATTTAATGTGGCAACCATTAAAGTTTGTTAACAAGTTTATCATGAAGTAGTTGTGTCTCAATATGCAGATGATATTGTTATGTATGTAACTATCAAAATATTAGTGACGCCGTAGCTGATATTCAATGTATGCTGAATAACACTATATCTGTTTTAACAGAATTGGGTCTTGAAATATCCCCTACCAAAAGTAAATTATGTCTGTTTTCAAAAGTTAGGAAATATTCTAGATATCCGATTGATATTAATGTTCATGGTACCCGTAGTTGTTTGTGTTAAGTATTTGGGTATGTGGATGAATTGTTCTTTAAGATGGGGGAAACATTTAAATGAAATTATCGAAAAAGCCCACAAATTCCTTAATGTATTTAAAGTTTTGTCTGGATATGATTGGGGAATTCACCAAAAACATTTACGACGGTTATATATAAGGTCTAACTATTCATACACGAAATATTTTCAACTTTTTGAATTTTTTATTTTATTGATCTCATAATTTGTAACGTTATTGCACTTTATTTTATTTTATTTTTATATTATTTCTATATTTTTTTTGTTATAATCAATGAAAATATTCATTGATTTTTATGTTTTTTTTTGTATGTTTTATTTTTATGATTTTTTTGTGTTGTTACCATGAATGTGTTAGTTTTATAATTTTTATGAAAGTGATTTTATTATTATTTCCTTTATTTATCTTCTTACACACTAATTACATTTTTAAATATTTCTTAACAAAAACCATATAAAAACATTTAAAAATATAAAAAATAGTGGTCCGCCGGTAGCGGGAGCAGGGTCCAAGCTACCGGTGGTTAGGGCTCCAGAGACAAGAACCTCCTCACAATACGAGCCGTATCGAGGAGTACTGCCTTCTGAATCATGCCCTTGATCCAACCGCCTAAGGAGAGCTTCGAAAGATGGTCATCGAGGCTCTTGGCTATAAGGCCATTGGCCGTCACGACGATCGGCACAATGATAGCCGAGTTCACATTCCACATGTCGACAACCTCGTGTGCCAAGTCGAGATATTTTATTTGTTTCTCTTTCTCAGCTTTCACGAGTTTCTCGTCATGCGGGATGGTAACATCGACTATCATTACGCGGCGCGCTGATCGGTCTATCACTACTATGTCAGGCTTATTGGCTACAATAGTCCTGTCAGTAATGATAGACTGATCCCAGTACAGCGTGACATGGTCTTTCTCGAGAACTGGGTCGGGCACATACTTGTAGTACGGTACCTCAGATTCCACAAGTTTATATTTCAAGGCAAGTTGCTGGTGAATAATCCTGGCTACTTGGTTGTGCCTGTGCAAGTACTCGCCGTTAGCCAGACGAGAACAACCAGAAATAATATGTCTGATGGACTCACCCGGACAGTGGCATGCCCGACACCCGTCAACCGTCAACCTTCATAATGTATTTCCGGTAGTTGTTCGTCAACATAACTTCGTCCATAATCGCACAGACAAAACCTTCAGTTTCTCGCCGAAACGTAACCAGGACACGGACGCTAGAAAATCTACATCGGGCCCATGAAGAGCCCGGTAGAAGCGCCCGTGAAGTTCCTTGCCTTGCCATACTTCCTTGCGGTCATCGGTAGTAAGTACTACAGGTTTGCGCCAGTTCTCTTTAGCCATGGACAGCGGGGTGAGTCCCTTGTCCACTGCGACCACATCTCGGTGCATACCCACCTCGACTTTAAAAAAATATTCTCTGAGACTGCACATCTCGCGGTTGTGAAGGGACTTCGCGTTTAAAAACCCTCGACCCCCGCACTTCCGCGAGATGTACAGCCTCATCACTGATGATCGTGGGTGATTCATCCGGTTTGCGGTAAGCAGTGTACGAACTCTCCTATCCAGGGCATCGAGTTCGGTCTGAGTCCATTTGAGTACGCCGAAAGAGTACATTAAAACCAGCATGACCCAACCGTTGAAGGCGCGCACCTTGTTTCCGCCTGAAAGAAGGCTATTTAATACCTTGTTCAGGCGTCCAAAGAAGCGCTCCTTCAACGATTGCTTCATGTCAGTTACGTTAATGCCTAACGCTTCCGACATACCCAAATACTTATAGCTTTCGGATGAGGAGAGGGATCTCAGGTGTATGGAATCCGAGAGCTGAATTCCCTCGGATTCCATAATCTCCCCTCGCTTTACATACATGACTGCACAGTTGTCCACACCAAATTCCATCCTGATGGTGCTACTGAAAGTTTCAGTTACTTTCAGTAGCTCCATCAGTCGCAATTTGTTGGGGGCAAAGAGTTTCAGATCATCCATGTAAAGAAGGTGAGATATGACCTGACCACCTCTCCTCAACCGGTAGCCTAGACCTGAATCCTCCAGCAATGTGCTCAGAGGATTCAGGGCTAGACAGAACCAAAGTGGGCTCAGACTGTCGCCCTGGAATATTCCCCGTTTAATCCATACAGGCTCATCGTTCCCCTGGATCTGTCAACATCCTGGATATCGAAGGACCGTCCTCCATTGCCCCATACACGACTCAAGGAAGGCGCGTAGAGTTGCATCTATCTTGTACAACTCTAGCACCCTCATGAGCCATGTATGTGGCACCGAGTCGTAGGCCTTCTTATAATCTATCCAGCATGTAGACAGATCCTTGCGGGATCGACGAACTTCGAACTTTTGACGAACTTGGCTAATGGCCATGTCGATGAGGAGTAGCTCCTTAGTGCCACGGGACCCATTCCTACATCCATTTTGAGAGGCAGACATAATGGAGTTTTTGTCAATGTGTGTATTAATTTTAGCTCTCAAAATGGATGTAAGAAGTTTATAGACCGTAGACAAACATGTGATCGGTCTATAATTTTTGGGTTCCGCGGGACTACCTGACTTATGGAGCAGGTGGGTGACGCCTGTTGTTAAAAACTGCGGTAAGGACCCAGACTCTAAATGATGACTGGAATTGGGATGCCAGGCAAGTGTGCCAAAAGCCAAGTGTGCAAAGCAAGTGTGCCAAAAGCCATTTGAGCCAAAAGTTGTGCAGTCCGTCCGGTCCCGGTGACTTCCAGTTCGGTAACGGACGAACTGCACTGGCTATATCTAAAGGTGTTATCAAAATTGGCTCCATTTCTGGGATAGGTTCACACACTCGTTCGACATCACGCATCCAGTCAGCCTCAGTATGACAGCCGTCACCGACCAGATGCTGCGCCAGAAAGAACTCGTGGTAGCATCATCCGGGCGGCACACGTCCGTCATATTTAGCTCGGGTCGCTCCCAAGCTCTGTATACCCACCTCTCATCGCTCTGGAACATGCGATTCTGTGAGTACCGATCAACCCGCCGCTTATATCTCCGAATACGGTTCGCCCATGCATAAACTTTCTGCTTCAGGAAGTCGATGCGCTCCGTGACACGGGACATGTATTCTTGAGGACTGATTCCAGTCCCCGAGAATGCCCGCCTCACAAAGCGCATTACACGTGGTCGTGTATTGCCCTCCCTGAAGCAGTATAGTTTGCCGATGAGTACCCTGGCCCCGTCGATGCGGCGCTCGATCCTGCGCTGCCAGGTTGGTACGGCTGGTTTTGGTCGAGTAGCTACGTCACAATTTGGGAACTTGACGTTAGCTAAACGACATGCCGCAACAGCCCCACAGTACAGGATCGAGTGTGTATCAACGAGGTTCTCGCTACTCTCGAATATATTCTTGAGTTGCGAGTCCAAGGCACACACCAGCGCCCTATTGTTATTATGCATGGGTAACCGTGGTAATCGGAGCCTAAGTTCGGTTATTATTATTATTTTGTTTATAGTATTATAATTTAAAACACAGTGTGAATTGTTTCCTGAATAAAATTGATTTTGAATTGAATTGAGAATCATCTAACGGCTATAACAAAGCCATTTCAAGGGATTTTTTTTTCTGAGTATATTTTTTTATAAAAAATAAATAATTTAAAATTACTTGACACAAAAAATAAATACTGGCTGCTTATTTTTAAACATCCATTACGCTAGTTTACTACGTCGTATTAACCTACTGTCATTGTTAGAATATGGGAGTAAAGGTTTTATGCAAAAAGTCACAAAAATTTTTAGAATTATAATAATTTCGTAAAAAAAAACACTCAGATATTTTTTTTTTTCGTTGCTATGGCGACTTTACGACTTATAAAAGTTAGTCTTAAAATATTTCGTGTATGAAAAGATAGACCTTATATATCGACTATTCGAAGCCGTTTAGATTACGCTAGTATTTTATACTAGCTGACCCGCGCAACTTCGTCTGCGTTTGGATTTTCCCCGTTTTTGCAATCTTTTTCATAAATGCTTCGCTCCTATTGGTCGTACCGTGATGTTATGTAGCCTATAGCCTTCCTCGATAAATGGGCTATCAAACACTAAAATAATTTTTCAATTCGGACCAGTAGCTCTTGAGATTAGCGCGTTCAAGCAAACAAACAAACAAACAAACTCTTCAGCTTTATAATATTAGTATAGATAATACCAGTGCTAAAAAATATTTACATAAATTGGAGGTTGCACAAAATCAATGCATGAGGGTAATAGGGGGATTTATTAGGACCACACCCCCACACACGTCATGGAATACGAACTTAGTTTACCACCTTTGGAAGTTAGAAGATGCTTTCTGGCTGGAAAGTTTTGGTAAAAAACAAAGTCATATAAAGCAAATACAGTTATACCAATTTTGGAAAAGTTGAGTGATATTTATTTACCTTAATAAAACAAATAAAAAACTTCCTTTACTCGTTGTAATTCATGATAAAATAAAAGAATTTGCCATTAGTTCTTGTAAACCATTACAAATGTTTTCTTTTGATACCTGGATGGCTGATATTGATTTGTCCAATGTCTTAAAAACTAAAATTGACTCATTAACTAAAGCAAAGAATAAGTATAATATGTCTAATTTAAAAGAGGAAACATTAAAATTTGTATCTAAATATTCCGAATTTTATAAAATTTATACAGATGGATCAAAAGACGGAGATCATATAGGATGCGCATTTTATGAAAAAAATACCGAGGGCAGTATGAAATTTAAAATCACCAACAATGTGTGTATGATGTTTGCTGAACTTGTTGCTATCTCTGAAGCTTTATCATATATCAAACCTCTAGACCATGGCAAATATGTCATTTATACAGATTCAAAGAGTTCAATTCAACACCTGGCTCGATGCTCCTCGACTTTTTGAGGTAGACCGATAGCCTATACAATAATTAAATCAATTGTAAAACTCATATCCCAGAATAAACAAATAATCATTCAGTGTGACCCGTCGCACATAGGCACAGACGGCAATGATAAAGCTGATCATCTTGCAAAACAGGCATGTTCGGTTGGCACTGATTTTGATGCAATACCACATTACATGGACTTTATACCAGTTTTGAAAAATATATGTTTACAAAACTGGAAAGAGTACTTTGATCTTCGTTCCAGGAAAAAGGAATTTGGTATAGAACAATCCAATCACAGCCTTGATTGATAACTGTCCTGATGGCAGAGTGGATTTAACTATATTATTAAGACTTCGATCAGGACATATGCCTCTTAATAAATTCGGCCTCTTAATTAAAAAAATATCATCGCTTGCTTGCGATGTGTGTAATGAGATGTGTTGTGATTGATATGTGTCCGGAATCAGTTGTTAAGATCTCAAATTGGCATTCACAATATAAATTTATTTAACCCTCTATCAGATAAAATAATTCCTATAATAAATATGGTTAACTCCGCTTTGAAGAACAGGCCCAGAACATAGTTTTGATTGATAATGTTTTGTTGTTTTGTTATTGTTAAGTTAATCGTAAACTAACTTTTTTGTATACATACAGAGTGTCATATTCGCATTACCGAAAAAACTCTTTAAATAAAGATTAAAAAAAAAACCCTAAATTAAAATACTGTCTTAAAAAGTCAATATGTTCTGCTATTAAAGTTAGTGACAGAAACGAATCGCTGCAAAACCGACTCCACGTAGTCTAGTCTGCTCTAGTCCAATTAAAACTAGCAGTTATTAATATGAGGCATAAAGCTTGAAGTCTTTGAGGAGCCAACCACCAAACGAGCGTGCATGTAAGCACTGTGCGTGTGTGCGTAGAAGCGAGCGATCCGCGGGTTGCCCTAGGTCAGGTACGCAACAACAATGCAGACGTTGTAAAAAAAAAAAGTAATTTGATTATTACTCACGAACGCACAATCACACAAGCACAGTCAAGATATGATTTAAACACTTATGGATAGTGCGTAAACACAGCTTCTAGGGAATATATAACATTACTTATTATGAAAACTAATACTATATAGAAAAAGATAGAAGCATGGAAAAATGCGATACCATACTGATAGATGTGGCTCAATCTTAAGAGTTCTGTTTTTGTACTTTCAAGGTGCGGAACCCTAGGGCTGTGAAAGTTAAATATTTACCTGAATTACATAAGGGTTTAGAAGCTGGGTTGCTGCTTATGGGTTGCTTTTTATAGGTGGCTTGATTTGTGGGCGGCTTGGCTAGAGCTTTGGTTGGTAGTTGGGTTGATGAATCATCCGTATCACCACCACATCCTGTTGTCTTCAAATTCGGCGCTTTTCCTGTAAGTACTTGTTCTAAAATTTCTTTAAGTTTTGTTATTGTTAAGTTAATCGTGAACTAACTTTTTTTGTATACATACAGAGTGTCATATTTGCATTACCGAAAAACTCTTTAAATAAAGGTTTAAAAAAAAACCTTAAATTAAAATACTGTCTTAAAAAGTCAATATTTTCTGCTACTAAAGATAGTGACAGAAACGAATCGCTGCAAAACCGAGTCCACGTAGTCTAGTCTGCCCTAGTCCAATCAAAACTAGCAGTTATTAATATGAGGCATAAAGCTTGAAGTCTTTGAGGAGCCAACCACCAAGCGAGCGTGCATGTAAGCACTGTGCGTGTGTGCGTAGAAGCGAGCGATCCGCGGGTTGCCCTAGGTCAGGTACGCAACAACAACGCAGACGTTGTAAAAAAAAAAAGTAATTTGATTATTACTCACGAACGCACAATCACACAAGCACAGTCCAGATATGATTTAAACACTTATGGATAGTCCGTAAACACAGCTTCACGGGAATATATAACATTACTTATTATGAAAACTATTACTATGTAGAAAAGGATAGAAGCATGGAAAAATGCGATACCGTACTGATAGATGTGGCTCAACACTAAGAGTTCTGTTTTTGTAATTTCAAGGTGCGGAACCCTAGGGCTGTGAAAGTTAAATATTTACCTGAATTACACAAGGGTTTAGAAGCTGGGTTGCTGCTTATGGGTTGCTTTTTATAGGTGGCTTGTTTTGTGGGCGGCTTGGCTAGAGCTTTGGTTGGTAGTTGGGTTGATGAATCATCCGTATCACCACCACATCCTGTTGTCTTCAAATTCGGCGCTTTTCCTGTAAGTACTTGTTCTAAAATTTCTTTAAGTTTTGTTATTGTTAAGTTAATCGTGAACTAACTTTTTTTGTCTACATACAGAGTGTCATATTTGCATTACCGAAAAACTCTTTAAATAAAGGTTTAAAAAAAAACCTTAAATTAAAATACCTTGTAGTATAGTTCTTGACGAGGTCTATACTAACACTACACGGGAATTTAACCCGTATAGTAAGGCAGTTAAGCGCTATTGAGCGTGCAAAGCGAAGCGGGAAGAATGAAGGTGAAACGCGTAGAAATGAACGATATTATTTACAGTTAGATGAAATGATTATATTATTCGTTAAGACAGAACAAACACTTAGATAGATAACAGAATAAATGATTTTGAGCGAGACAATATTATAAGCGCGGCGCGACCGGTAAGCTAGCTAGTTGGAAGACCACTGGTGTCCGTGGCTCCTCACGCCGTCGCCCTCGAGGTCATTGCCGGCCGCCGTAGTACAATAATCACGCGCCCGTTGTGTGCTTGCTTGCTCCACGTATCAGCGGCGTTCGCACTCACACAAGCAAGACATCACCTGATATGTATGCGTGGTACAGAATCATAAGCGGTAGCGGTTTTCTTGATATCGTTTAGTGGTGGTCTAGATATGTTCCGCCACATATTCCCCCTGGCCAGACCGTAACTACGGTCGATAATAATCGGGGAATCTCACTCGCCGCCCGCTTCTCGTCCTCTTTTCCTCTTCTGTAGATGGAGTTGTAGTGTCAGCAGGTGGGATTGATTTTTCCCTTTCTTCTTCTCGTAGCAAGTACGCTGGTTTGAGTCGATCCACGGACACATTATTTGGCTTCCCTTGTATTTCGACGGTGAAGTATTTTCCGTGCCTCTGCAAAACCTTATAGGGTCCAGCATACGGTGGTTCTAGTGATCGGCGCACGTTGTCTCTACGTAGGAACACATGAGAGGAAGAGTGCAGATCTCGTGGCACGTAGAACGGTGATGTGTTATGCCACGTAGTAGGTTTTGGAGTCAGCTTGGCCATGTGACATCGTAGACGGTTTACATACTCGGTGACGTCAGTTGTGGTGTAGTCGTCTCTTGCTGTTAGGAACTGGCCTGGAAGCTGAAGTGCTTCTCCGTAGACGAGTTCGGCCGGCGTAGCTTGGATGTCTTCCTTCCAAGAGTTACGCATGCCGAGAAGTACCAGTGGAAGAGCTTCTGTCCACTGTGAGGTGGTGTGGCACATGATGGCAGCCTTCAGCTGCCGGTGCAGCCGTTCCACGATGCCGTTCGCTGCGGGGTGGTAAGCAGTGGTGCGGAAGTGGTCTGCCCCCAACAAGGCAGTGAGAGCCTTGAACAGGTGGCTCTCGAATTGGCGACCACGGTCGGTGGTGACCCGGGCAGGACAGCCAAACCTGGCCACCCAACCAGTCACCAGCGCGGTTGCGCAGGTCTCCGCCGTGATGTCTTTCATGGGGTACACCTCAGGCCATCGAGTGAATCTATCGATGACGGTAAGGCAATACCTGTAATCAGATGAAGGGGTTAATGGCCCTACGATGTCGAGGTGAATGTGGGAGAAACGTGAGGATGGGGTCTGGTATGAGGAAAGTGGGGATTTAGTGTGACGTGTGATTTTACACGTCTGGCATGGTACACATTGCCTTGCCCACTCTCTACAGTCTCTGCGGATCCCTGGCCACACAAAGTGTTGTGAGACCAGTCGCGCTGTAGCGGACTTCCCTGGATGGTGCAGGTTATGCAGTGAGTTGAAAACCTCTCTTCGCAGTGTTGGCGTAATATAAGGACGGGGTTCTTGAGTTGAGGTGTCGCAGTAAACGGGTAAGTTTCCACTGTAGGTAGTTGTTACCTTTTTCAATTTTAGTGACGTGCCATGATGGAGGAAGTCTTGTAGCTCTGGATCATCGTCCTGAAGTTTTGCAAGGTTCTCGAAGTTGATAGCAGCTGATACTTCTTCCACGCGTGACAAGGCGTCGGCGACGATGTTTTCACTGCCTGGTAGATACCTTATGTCTGTAGTGAATTGGCCGATGTAGTCCAAGTATCGGAACTGCCTTGGCGGAAGACTCTCTTTGTTTGCCTTAAAGGCAAAGATTAGTGGCTTGTGGTCTGTGAAAATCGTGAATGTTCTAGCTTCTACCATATGACGGAAATATCTGATGGCCTCGTACACTGCTAGTAGCTCTCGGTCGTACGGGCTGTACTTCTTTTGCGCGTTGCTTAACTTGTGTGAGAAAAAGGCTAGTGGCTGCCAGTTCTCACCTTTGCGTTGCTGAAGAACTGCGCCTATAGCTGTATTCGATGCGTCTGTTACTATTGCTAATTCTGCTGTTGGGTCTGGATGAGCCAAGAGTGTCGCTTTGGACAGCGAGGACTTACTGTCGTCGAATGCCTTCAGCAGCTCTGGAGTCATTTCCACGGGATGCGAACCTTTTACCTTCGGACCAGCAAGGACTGAGTTTAATGGTGCTTGAATTTGAGCTGCGTTTGGGACAAATCGACGATAGAAATTTATCATACCCAAGAATCTTCGCAGCTCCTTCACAGTTTTGGGTATTGGGAATTCCTGGATCGCCTGCACCTTGGATCGAGGTGGTTGTATGCCTTCGGCTGTGACACTGTATCCTAGAAAAGTCACCTCTGGTTGTCCAATGTTGCACTTGGCTGTGTTGATGACGACACCATACTGCTTCAAGCGGTCAAACAACAGGCGTAGATGTGCCTTGTGTTCTTCTGCAGTTGCTGAAAACACTAAAATGTCATCAACATACCCGTAGCAGAAGTCTAGGCTCAGTAGGACTTCGTCAATGAACCGTTGAAAGGTTTGTGCAGCGTTCCTTAAACCAAAGGTCATGAAAGGAAATTCATACAGTCCGAACGGTGTGGTTATCGCGGTTTTAGGGATGTCCTCTGGGTTTATCGCCAGTTGGTTGTATGCTTTTACGAGATCTATGGTTGAGAAAACGGTGCAGCCTGTTAGTTGGTGTGAGAAATCTTGTATATGGCGGATGGGGTACCTGTCAGGTATTGTTCTCGCATTAAGTGCCCTGTAGTCACCACATGGTCTCCATTCGTCGTCTTTCTTCTTCACCAGATGCAGTGGCGCTGACCAAGGGCTCTCCGAGCGCCTTGCTACACCACTTGCAAGCATTTTCTCGAACTCCTTCTTAGCAGCTTGCAGTCGAGATGGGTCCAGGCGTCTAGGCTTGCATGCTACCGGTGGGCCAGGTGTCGTCCTGATGTGGTGCAGCGTGTTGTGTTTGCCTGGTAGCTGTTTACCTGGAGGTCGCGTGATATCCGGATACTCGCGAAGAATCCGATGGTAGACTGAGTCTCCTACCACTGCCTTCACGGAAGCGATGTCTACAGAATTGCAGTGTGCAGCAGGAACTGATAAGGACGTAAGGTTGTCGATCAGGCGTTGATTCCTACAATCTACCAACAGATTGTAAAAACTGAGAAAGTCTACTCCTATTATAGCCTTAGAAACATCCGCGATTGTGAAGTTCCAGCTGTAGTTCCTTCTCAGTCCTAGGTTTAAATGCAGTTGTATAGGGCCGTAAGTGTTAATTACCGTGTTATTTGCGGCTACTAGGTCGTACTTAGACTGTCTGCAGGGCATCTTAACAGCAGACCGGGGAAAAACACATAAGTCTGAGCCAGTGTCCACTAAAAACTGCATTTTAGACGTTCGGTCGGTAATAAATAAACGGCCTGATGAAGATGGGTAGTCGTTAGCCGCTACTTGCGACAACCCCTCGAGTTTTCCGACTTGAATGAGCATGGTTGTCTACAGTTTTGTGCTTTGTCTCCATACGTATAATGGTAAAAGCAGTGTGGGTGATTCGGAGGTGGCTGCTGTGGTCTGGATTTTGAACGAACATACCTTCTGTGGTTGTCTCGAGGTCTCGAGCGTGAGCGTTGTCTTCCTCTGTAGTTTAGGAGTGACGCTACCTGCTTCTGAAGCTCGCTCACCTGCCTCGCCAGGTCCGAGGAATCAGCGGTTGTGGCAGCGGAAGTGCTCGCTATCTGTGGTGGCATCGGGGCGATTTCGTGTACTCTGTCCGCTATCTCCGCTAATGTTTCAACCTGTAAATCTGCAATTTGCGAGGCGATTACTGTTTGGATGTTTTGGGGCAACCGGTTAGTCCATATACTTTTGACGAAATCTGCTGCACCTGATGGCCCTGCTAGATTTTGCAAGTGCCTTAGGAATTGCGAGGGCTTGCGATCCCCTAACTCCTCGTGCAGTAAAAGCTGTTGTATTCGCTTTTCTTGCGACGCTGTCAACCGTCTTATGAGTTCGGCTTTCAGCTTCTCATACTTGTTAGACTCGGGTGGATTGGTGATAACATCCTTGACCTGGATGGCGTATTTAGCATCGAGTTGAGTCGACGCGTAATAAAATTTCGTCGTGTCACTGCTTACTCGTGACAGAATAAATTGGCCTTCAAGCTGCGCGAACCACAATTCCGGTTCATCCGGGTAAAATGGTGGACAGCGCAAGGGCATTCCAGCTGCTGCTACCTCGCCTGAGATAACAGCAGCGTCCTTACAATCAACATAGGAGTCTGACTCAGCCATGGCAAAATTAAATTAAAAACGCTCACCGCTAATATCTTGTACCAACCACGACCAGTTTTTTTCTTAGTACCCGATGTAAACGAACGGCACACTCGCTCTTCGAGTCCAACGATGTCTTGCAGGCTTGAGCAACGTTACCACGTTCACGTACACGATCACGTCGGGGTCACCAATGTGGTATAGTTCTTGACGAGGTCTATACTAACACTACACGGGAATTTAACCCGTATAGTAAGGCAGTTAAGCGCTATTGAGCGTGCAAAGCGAAGCGGGAAGAATGAAGGTGAAACGCGTAGAAATGAACTATATTATTTACAGTTAGATGAAATGATTATATTATTCGTTAAGACAGAACAAACACTTAGATAGATAACAGAATAAATGATTTTGAGCGAGACAATATTATAAGCGCGGCGCGACCGGTAAGCTAGCTAGTTGGAAGACCACTGGTGTCCGTGGCTCCTCACGCCGTCGCCCTCGAGGTCATTACCGGCCGCCGTAGTACAATAATCACGCGCCCGTTGTGTGCTTGCTTGCTCCACGTATCAGCGGCGTTCGCACTCACACAAGCAAGACATCACCTGATATGTATGCGTGGTACAGAATCATAAGCGGTAGCGGTTTTCTTGATATCGTTTAGTGGTGGTCTAGATATGTTCCGCCACAACCTACTGTCTTAAAAAGTCAATATGTTCTGCTACTAAAGATAGTGACAGAAACGAATCGCTGCAAAACCGACTCCACGTAGTCTAGTCTGCCCTAGTCCAATCAAAACTAGCAGTTATTAATATGAGGCATAAAGCTTGAAGTCTTTGAGGAGCCAACCACCAAGCGAGCGTGCATGTAAGCACTGTGCGTGTGTGCGTAGAAGCGAGCGATCCACGGGTTGCCCTAGGTCAGGTACGCAACCACAACGCAGACGTTGTAAAAAAAAAAAAGTAATTTGATTATTACTCACGAACGCACAATCACACAAGCACAGTCAAGATATGATTTAAACACTTATGGATAGTGCGTAAACACAGCTTCAAGGGAATATATAACATTACTTATTATGAAAACTATTACTATATAGAAAAAGATAGAAGCATGGAAAAATGCGATACCATACTGATAGATGTGGCTCAATCTTAAGAGTTCTGTTTTTGTACTTTCAAGGTGCGGAACCCTAGGACTATGAAAGTTAAATATTTACCTGAATTACATTTGATAGTCTCTTCGGTGTCGTTCAGTGCGGCAGTGGATGGTATAGTCAGATCGATGATGTGATTTATAAACGGAATCTCAATATCCATGACGTCTGTTTTTGTATGGATTGAGTTAGTTAAGCTTTGGTGCGAATAAATCGTAAAGGTTTGACCTTTGACTACGCAACCGTCACCGAGTGTCAGTACCCCGGGCTTGTTGAGTCGTTCAGCAGTAATATGATCCACACATATGATTCGCACGGTGCATTGTCCGCAACAATAATACAAATATGAGTTGACGATGCTTAATTCCGTCCACTGATCTATACATTCTTTGTTTTCGGTTTGACATTGATTTGCAACTTGATCCTTTACACACAGATTGTTGTCTGAGGTCATTTGATAAATAGGCCTTTTCAGAGGACAAATGAAATCGTCCTGGTCGTAAGGCGTACATCTTCCCCAATCGTCTGCCGACATCGGTATGTACGAGTCTTTGTGGATGTTTATCGCTAAGTGATGCGCGATAGGTGTGATGGTGACCATGCTTTCCGCTACTTGCAGTGCGATTGGTATGAGGTTGTAAAGCTCATAATCTTTTCTAGTCACAAGTGGAATCTTGACTTCAAAAATCATGTATTGTTTGGTTGTTCTCGCTTTTACTTTTAGTAAATGATATATCTTTGCCAGATCCGTTTGAATATTATTTATGGGTATGGTCAGCTCCTTTTGAAAGTTGTCCTGTTATTGTATTGAGTTCATCTCTCAGTTGTGTTGGTGTTAAGAGGTGAAAGTTGAATTTTTCATAGAAGATATTCGCCACTGTAACCACCAGCGTTTCTTGGATATTTCTCAGGTCTGACAGCATTTTGTTTGCCACCAAGGCTGATAAAGTGAAGTCAATTCTGCTATCTGTCTTTTGAATCTGCTCTTTTAGCTTGTTCATTCCCAGGTTGCAGTTGTTTATGTATTGATTAATGAGTTTATGTTGTTTTTCCAAGGCGGTTTCTACTCGTTTGATGACATTCAATTCTGCTTCAACGATTGATGTCTGATTTTTCCACAATAAGGCAAGGTGTTTTTGATCCTTCTTGATAAGGTCGATATCTTTCTGATATTTCTCGGCAAAATCTTCGTCCAATATTCCGATTAAACTACGTGCGACGTAACCTACTCCGTTGATAAGGCCTCTACGTCGACGCAATCGGTGCATTTGCTGACCAATTAAAATGCTGTTGTAGTGTTCGACTTCGTCGTACCCATGACGTAACTGTAATCGGACTACGTCACATTGTGGTATTTGATCTGTTGAACATATGTTTTACAGGTGATTCATATATTTTTTGAGTACATCTATTCCTCGCCTATATGGAGCCATATCGCAGTAAACTATTAGCTTCCATTCTTCACGTTGTAGCCGCATACTGGCTACCTTGTCAAAATATATGCTTTGATTATTGCTCAGGCTTGAGAACTTGTATTCGCTTCGTGCTGTAGGTACCATTACCATAAGAATCATGAATATGGTATAAATGAAGTTGCATAATTTTGATGACGATTGTCGTGTTTGTTGACTTGATACGTTACTTGCGGATTTTTGATGTTCTTGCTCTTCTGATTGATTTTCGTTAATAGGCAATAATGATAGCTTTGATATTGGTCTTTTCATTGTTCCATTTTTTTATCCGCATAGTAACCACCCGGACGTACCCATCTTTTCCGGGATGTAGTTCCGTGATTCTTCCCATAGCCCACTTTACTGATGGTAACTGTACGTCGTGTATGATGACAATGTCGTTAATCTTCAAGTTTGTCTGCGGTTGCTGCCATTTGTTACGCACTGTCAATTGACTTAGGTATTCCGTTCTCCACCTTTTCCATAAATCATCCATGATTTTTTGGGTGAGTTGCCACCTCGTACGTAAATCTTTCTCCGTTTCGATTAACGTCAAGGTTGGTTCGTTTGCTAGAAAGTGGGATGGCGTGAGGTAATCTAAATCTTCTGAATCTTCACTTAGAGCGCACAAAGGTCGTGTGTTCAAACATGCTTCGATTTGTGCTAGCACTGTTGGATATTCTTCAAACGTCAGCCTTTGTTCGCCAATCACTCTCTTTAGGTAGTACTTTAAGCTCTTCACAGATGCTTCCCATACACCTCCCGCGCTTGGCCAGGATGGGGCGTTAAAGTGCCAATTGATCTCCATGTCGGTGATTGCTTTGTAAAATTCCACGTCTAACACTTTTCGAATGTTGATGAATTCTTCATTTAGAGTTCTGCTTGCTCCTACGAAGTTTGTACCATTGTCGCTATATATATGTTTTGGTGTGCCTCTTCTTGCTCACATCCTGCGCAATGCTGATAAAAATGTTGAGGAGCTGATCTGAGACTAATTCCAGATGCACAGCTTTCGCGGCCATGCATACGAACACAGCGATGTATCCCTTTGTCGTCTTTACTCCTCGGCCTTTGTTTGTTTTAACGTAGACAAAGCCAGTGTAGTCAACCCCTGAGTGATAGAAAGGTCGTGCTGGATTGCTGGACGTGCTGCTGGCAAGTCTCCCATCAACTGCTCTTGTTTGATTGGATCGTGACGTCTGCACTTAACACAGTTTCTAAGGCGTTTCTTGGCTGCTCGATTTCCGCCTTGAATCCAATATTGTTGACGCAGCCAAGCTTGCGTGATTCGAGCTCCGCCATGATACGTCATTTGATGTTCTTGATCAATCAGCAAGTTACTGAGATGAGAGTTTCTTGGTATTATGAGTGGATGTCTCATATTCTGAGTGATATTTGTATTAGCGATCCTCCCGCTAACTCTCAGTAAGCCTTGTTGATCCAGGAATGGGTTCAACTTCAACAGCTTACTTTTTGCGCTGAGTTGTTTGTGTTTCTGAAGACTGATGATATCTTCTCTGAACTCCGATTGTTGTACTTGCTTGATGATGAAATGTCTTGATTTATTCATTTCGCCGATTGTTAAATACTTTGGTTTGTGCTGATTACGTGATTTTGCGCGCAAAGTCCAAGCTAGAACTAGCTAGCGTTGCTCTGTTGAAATTGCTACATTTATTTAATATTTTTTGAGCAATGTCATCATTTTGTTGAATGACGCTAGTTTGGACTGATTTTTTGATTTCGTCTTGCGTAACATAAGTTTGTTGTTTATGTTCATTTTCCTCAAATGATGATAGCCACGTTGGTCCATGCCACCACAGTGAATGTTCTTTGAGCTGCTCTGCTGAACATCCTCGGCTAGCACAATCAGCTGGATTTTTAGCTGACTTCACATAGTGCCAGTTCTTGATTGGGATTACTTCAGTGACTCGTTTCACTCTATTTGCCACAAATGGCTTCCAGCGATTTGGGTCTCCCTGAAGCCAGCCTAGGACAGCTGTTGAATCTGACCATCCGTATATTTTGATATTGTAGTTCTGTAAAGTGTTCTGAACTACTTTCATCAGAAGTGATAATAAATGTGCTGCGCTAAGCTCCAATCTTGGCAGTGATATCGCTTTATTGACAGGAACAAGTTTTGATTTTCCTGCTACTATGGTCACAGGAGTTGGATTGTTCTGTTTGATGATTCTGCAATAAATTACGCAAGCATACGCTTTTGTGGATGCGTCACAGAAACCATGAAGTTCAATTTCTGCGTTTTGCTGTGTTTGTAGCCATCGCGGTACATTGATATGCTCTATTTCTGGTAGATCTTTCTTGATTTTCTGCCATTGCTCGTTGATATGCGCTGGTACTTTGTCGTCCCATTGTAGGGTTAGTGAGCAGACATTTTGGAATAAAAGTTTTAGCTTGGTCGAGACAGGAGCCAGAAAGCCTAGTGGGTCAAATATTTTAGATAAATCTGATAATAAGGACCGCTTAGTAGCTGGAGCTGTAGATTTTGTTTCAATCTTCATTTCGAACTTGAATTGATCGTCCAGCGGGTGCCAGCGCAGCCCCAATGTTTTAGTTGACTTTTGATGTTTGAATTCAAATGATTGCGCTGTGTTCGCGGTGGCGTCATCTAATACTTCTAGTTTATTAGACGACCACTTTCTCAAATTAAATCCGCCAGATCTCAGTAATTTGATAAGATCTGATTTTAGTTGCTTAGCTTCTTCGATGCTATGATGTCCGGCCAGCAAGTCGTCCATGTAGAAACAGGTTTCAACAACTGCGGCCGCAGCAGGATACCTTGAGCGTTCATCTTCTGCTATTTGCTTCAGAGTCATCATGGCGAGAAATGGTGCAGATTTGGTGCTATATGTGACTGTTGTTAGCTCATATTCACGTAATTTCTCTTGAGGTGAGTCGCGCCAAATGATTTTTTGATATTGCAGATCATCGTCATGACAGTAGATTTGTCGAAACATTTTCTCAATGTCCGCTGTAATTGCATATCTATGTTGTCTCCATCTCAAAATTAACGTAAATAAATCTTGTTGGAGATTTGGGCCACTGTACATGAAATCATTTAAACTGTAGCCAGTCGATGTTTTTGCTGACGCGTTAAACACCACACGTAATGCTGTTGTTGATTCGGGCCTCAGTACACATAGGTGTGGTAAAATGCAATCTGGCTGTTTTTTACTCGTGCACTCGCGCATGTGACCTAGTCTGACATATTCATCGATGTGAATGCTTTGTAATCTTGCGCAATTTTTGGGTTTTTTCCAAACCTTTTTTCCAATTGATAAAATTGTGCGACCGCTTTGGGTTTTGATTCTCCCAAGTGTTCCTTTATTTCTGGCTTTAGCGGTAGTCTTACAACATATCTGCCATCCTCCCGTCGCAAAGTTTCTGTCTGATACTGCTGAATACACTGATGATCCTCCTTCGACATGTTGATATTGCCATCTGCTATGTCTTCAATGGCCCAAAATCGTTGTATGTCTTCTATATTATTCATTACGACGTTGCAGTGATATGATTTCACGTTTCCGCTTAATATCCACCCAAGTTGAGATTGTTGTGCTACAGGGTATGACTCATTTTTTCACTAGCTTTTCTGCTTCACCTTTTAGCTTGCTCTTCAAAAACTGCATCTTCTGAGCACTCGACATTGACTTGTTGTTGTGGATGGTTTCTATAAATAGATCCTTGAATGATGTCCATTTGAGGTAGTTCCCGCTGAATATAGGAATGTCGATTTCGGGGGTACAATTTTCACGATGTGAAATTGAGCCCATCTTAATATTGATTGACTTTTTCAAGTCATTGTATAACTGCTCATACCTACTGTATGTTTGCTCATAATCTTCATCTTCCTCGTACAACTCACTGTCAATTTCCCAGTGCAACGAGTCGATGATTGACTACCTTTTTTGTACATTACGCAGTAGATCCTCGAGTTCCCATTTTTCAGAGATGTTCTCTAATTCCACGCTCTTGATTGTACGAGACAACGCCTTGAAGTTGCTTTTTTGCTTTCGCAGCATTTCTTCCAGTTTCCTCGCATTTCCTTGAGAAACAGTTTTCCACAGTGACGTAGACTTACTGTTACAAGAATTGCTGTTTGCTTGATCGGGGTCAGTCGATAAAGTATTTGAAGTTTCTTGATGGTGTTTACCAGCTGCCGATACTTGCGTTGTTGATTTGCCCGGAGATTGATCCCTCTTACTTTCGCTAGGAATCTTTGATTCGTATCGTTCGATAGTTTCGCGTGCTTCAGTGTAGAAGAGTTTCGTCCTTTGATAGCAATTATCGGTGAAATAATTGGCACTGCGAGTTTCGTACTCACATAATTTCAAATGGTTAGACTGGAACACAGACCAATAATTATCTAAAGTTTGCAGTCGTTTCTTGATGTTGTATGGAGTCTTACGTTCCGCAGAATCTTTCCTGAAGTTCCTTAATAGCTGCTACATAGCTTGCATGATTTGATCTTGATTTGCTAAAATGTTCTCCATTGTGGAATTCATGGTTGATAGTTTTCTTGATAATATTCCTGACCGATAGTCAACAGGAAGTGTTATTGCAAACTCTCCGCGATATTCGCGCCTTCTCAATCCAACCGGTTAGACCCGCTTGTGGGAAGCCGGCTGAACCGATTCGCAACCACGGAAAGAAGAGCAAAGCACAATCTGTGATGATGGAGCCAGCAGTCGATGGCTTGATGATGTTGGTAGACCGGTGATCGTCGTCCACAGGTCGTTTTCCGTCATCCGGCTCGAAGGACCATTAAGATGTATGGTTAGGGACCTTACACCTTGAGTTGATGCTGATTGATACACTGATTACTGATTGATTGATATTTATTGATAAAAGTATGATTGAATGATAGGTGAGTGCACGCGGTGTGAATGCTATTCGTGTACTAAACTGGCCGGCCCGGCGCAGGTAAAATGCTGACATATTGATATGAAAACTGTGCTGTGCTTGCACTGTACAATGAGGCATAAAGCTTGAAGTCTTTGAGGAGCCAACCACCAAGCGAGCGTGCATGTAAGCACTGTGCGTGTGTGCGTAGAAGCGAGCGATCCGCGGGTTGCCCTAGGTCAGGTACGCAACAACAACGCAGACGTTGTAAAAAAAAAAAGTAATTTGATTATTACTCACGAACGCACAATCACACAAGCACAGTCCAGATATGATTTAAACACTTATGGATAGTCCGTAAACACAGTTTCACGGGAATATATAACATTACTTATTATGAAAACTATTACTATATAGAAAAAGATAGAAGCATGGAAAAATGCGATACCATACTGATAGATGTGACTCAATCCTAAGAGTTCTGTTTTTATACTTTCGGAACCCCAGGACTGTGAAAGTTAAATATTTACCTGAATTACACAAGGGTTTAAAAGCTGGGTTGTTGCATTTGGGTTGCTTTTTGTAGGTGGCTTGATTTGTGGGCGGCTTGGCTGGAGCTTCGGTTGGTGGTTGGGTTCGTGGATCATCCGTAGCACCACCGCATCCTCTTGTTTTCAAATTCGGCGCTTTTCCTCTAAGTACTTGTTTGAAAATTTCTTTAAGTTTTTCTGGACTGCACTGGCATGGCTCTGATTGCTTCTTATGTTCGGGCATCTCAAACTGCTCTGGTCCACTATCAAGGTCGAACATACGTGAGTGTTTTGGTCTACAAAAAGGTGTTAGAATAGGTGGATAATAAGGAAAATATCTTCTGGCTAGTCACTGACCTTGGAGTTGTTTTGATGGACACAAACGATGCTTGCTGAATCACGTTCACTTGGGCTATCGGGCAGTTGCTGTCGTAGTTGATGCCTGAAAGTATTTTCACGTAAGACATACAAAATTGAAAAATTACCCAAATGGGGACACTAGACACTTACTAGCAATGTAAGCCTGTTTCAGCTAAGTCTAAATTGCCTTCAGACCATGTCATTCTAATTAATATGCACTCTGAAGGCGTTTGAATTACCGTGGCTATTCATCATCTGCCTAGCCTTTTCCCATCTACATATTTTGGGGTCGTCTTCTAGTCTAACCGGATGCAGCTGAATACCAGTATTTTACATGGAGCGACTGCCTATCTGACCTCCACAATCCAGTTAGTACTGGGTAATACGATACCCCTTGGTAAGACTGGTTGTCAGACTTTTTGAGCCACTGACTACCGAACGACTGTCAAAGATCTATAAATGACATCCGGGACCAACGGCTTAACGTGCTTTCCGAGGCACGGAGGAAACTAGGTATGTAATGATTGGTTACCCATCCACAGACCAAACTAGGCAAGCACGGATTAACCTAAAGATTGACACGAGCGGCTGTTATTACTTAGCCACGAGCTTATTAAATATAATTATTGGTTCGTCGAATGTTTATATGTCCGAATTTACCATTACATATTTTTAAGATGACAATATTATTTGGCTTAATTACCTCTGGCAAAGTTAAAATTCCGCATAATTTCGTTTAGCATAACGTTTATTTAGTGCAATGAATATTTGGCAGAATTTAAAGGAGATCGGGCGGAAGCGGTCCAAGTGGTGTCGGTGAACGAGACCTATATTTTCTTGCAGCTGATGTAAAGAGCATCATTTCTTGTTATGGCGTCAAAAAAATCCTCTATGGAGAAAAAAGTTATTGATCATTTAAAATGAACTATGGAATTCATCATTCATATGGAAGCAAGGAGCGTCGGTAATTCAGACAAACACCATTTTAAAACTTGTAAGAAGAGGGTTTTTCTTTGTTAAGGACATAAGCAAGTCACGCAAAGACTTATTTAACTTACACAGTAATCAATTGTAATGCTCGGGGACGAGATGCCATTTGCCATTATTACTTTACTTGCGTTAACGGAAAACGAGCCACGGGCTGTTGCGCACATATAATGGTTGTTGGACTGGGCACGTCATCAAGAAGAAGTACACCACACTGCGTATTCCCTCGACTCCATTGCAAATAGTTAATAGTCGAATTATTTGTTTGTACAACGGCCCCTTAGGTTGTGCGAACAACTGTTCTGTAAGACTCTGAAGCTCTAAGGTGCTGTGTCAAGAATTTAGTAAACGGTTCGCTTTTATCATATAACAACTAATGCGATCAACTGTGAACTTCAGCAAACGATGAAACATGTCTGATTACCCCTCTTTATTTTTTTCATGATGGGAAATCATCAAATGACCCCCCCCCCCTCTCTCTGGGCGGAGCGGAAGGGAGTGTCAGACTTGTAATGACTAAAACCCATCCATATTCCTTCTTTGCCCTTTGTCTTCCAGGGCCGCGGTATCTCTTTCGAACAGTCCCGCAGCCCTGGCAGGCATCGGCCCATGCGGACCCCTACGTGGTTGCTGACATCTCTTTGAGGCGCGCGTGGAACACGAACGCGCCGTCGACACGGGCTGTCCTCAAAAGACGGCCAGACGGCGAGCAAGCCCATAACTCACTGTCCACAGGCCCGCGCCTACGGTGGCCGGGGTCCACGTGACCCTCGACGCCCAGGGCGTCTCCCGCGGCGGCTGGGACGTGAGGCTCTTTCCCTCTCACGTCCCGCCACCTCCTTCACTAGCATGACTGCTTCGCAGAAGGAGGTGACGGCTTCCCATTCCCTCTCGCTCCGGACCATGGCTTGAACCAGGGCCGGGCGCGAGAGATCGCCGCCGCCAATCGCCTCTACGAGGACACGGCGATGCTCCGCCTAAGCGGGGCAGACCTCCACAGTGTGCTGCACCGTGTCCTCCGGACGATCCTCACAATGGAAACACCCGGGCGTTTCCCCCCGCCCGATTCGGTGCAGGAACCTCCCGAAACAACCGTGTCCGGTGAGGAACTGCGTCAGGCGGAAGGTGAGGGCGCCGTGGCGCCTCTCTAGCCACTCCTCAAAGAGGGGACTTATCGCCACTATGGTGGCAAGCCCTGCACGGGGTTGCGACAGTCGCTCTCTCCATGTCACCGTCAGATCGCGCCGGAGGTCTGTCCGCTGAGCGGCGATTTGCCGCGGCAGCTGAGTTTCCCCCCGACGTAGTGCCTCTGCGCGCCATTCGAACAGGCGCGCGAGGACTATCGCCTCCAGATCCCATGGTGGCATTCCGGCAAGGAGGCTCGCCGCCTCACCGGAGATCGTGCGGTACCCCCGGACTAGCCTTAGGGCTATCTCCTTTTGGGGCGCGTTCAGGTAGTGGGCGGCTTGCCGCCCACTACCAAGAAGGACGCGCCCACACCGGGGCCCCCGTAAAGGGCCATGGACCGCAAGACCCCCGCGTAGAGCCTCTGGCAGGAGGCGTTTGGACCAATGAGGTTGGGCAAGAGCCGCTTGAAGGCAGCCCCGGTCCGTTCCCGTTCCAGTTTGGGGGCCAAACGTCGGAAATGCAGGGCAAACGTCGGTAATTCTGATTACCCCTCTAAGGGCATAGTCGTGAAGATTTTGTCTCCAGGACTTTGCAAACAGATGGTTTTCAATTCATTATAACTAATGCGATCAACTGTGAACTTCGGCAAACGATGCAGCATGTCTGCTTACCCCACTAACGATATAGTCGAGAAAATTTTGTCTCAAGACTTTAGGAAACAGATCGTTTTCAATTCAAAATAACTAATGCGACCAATTGTGAACTTCGGTACACGATGAAACGTGTCTGCTTATCCCTCGAAGGGTATAGTCGTGAAGATTTTGTCTCCAGGACTTAACAAACAGATCGTTTTGAACTCATAATAACTAATGCGATCAACTGTGAACTTCGGCAAACGATGAAACTTGTCTGCTTCCCCCTCTAAGGATTATGGTCGTGAAGGTTTCGCATATGTTTATCAGTGATGACGTGATGAGGGCTTCATACTGCCCATGCGAATAAATAGCGCTTGTACATAATAATCTACCTTGTATTGATTTTTTAATAAAATGAAGAATTCGATTTTTTTAAAGTACTTTTTATACCGTTTTTGTTATGCGATTTCCATGAGCTTTGGTAATTGAAAAGCATCATAAGTGATTTGATTATCCTAGAATCAAAAAAGCTTCTTGGACCAGAGTCTATAGAAGCTTGCCCGATCTCCTTTAATTTTAACCTTAAATTAAAATACTGAAAAGTCAATATGTTCTGCTACTAAAGTTAGTGACCGAAACGAATTGCTGCAAAACCGACTCCACGTAGTCTAGTCTGCCCTACTACCGACCTAGTGTGTAATTTCAACCCGCGTAGGCTCGGAGGGGCGAAGCGGCCCGCAAGTTCAGCAGCGGGTGGTTTTACACACGCTGGCCCCGAGAAATATAACGGTAAACGCCGGTTACGCCCTCTTTAATGCTATTGGATTTTTTCCTTCTCTGGGTATCAATCTTATTTTTTAAGTATTTTTTATTACTATTTCTTTACAATAAATAACAATAACACCTTTATTGCATGGAGCTATCCTAGGTATTATTACGTTACTCTAAGAAACCTAACACAAACAACCGGTAAACATCTTTACACTCTATTTCTAAAACACGGCACGGTACGGCGGAGTGGCTGAGCGATTGACTGCTGCGCTTTGTGTCGCGGGTTCGATTCCCGCACGGAACAAATATTTGTATGGCCTACAAATAGTTGTTCCGAGTCTGGCTGTTTGTGTATGTGAATTTAAATGTTTGTAAACGCACCCGCAATACAGGAGAAATTCCTAGTGTGGGGCAACGTTTTTTAAATAAAAAAAATAAAAAACAAAGAGGAACAGTAATACATATAACCGCGTTTTTTGAATATAAACGTAGTATATCAATAAACTGTAAACACTTAATACTAAGTAATCACAAGGGATTTTCTTCTGTACAAGCTATTACGCTATTCCTTTCACTCCAACGCATAAATGATTACCGCTTGCTTTCTAACACCGTGTTTAGGTAATATACCTGTTGTTGCCTCGTACTCTATAGTAAAGCAAGTTACTAAGGTAGTATCTTTCCATGTTACCTGAGGGTGTCACATAAAGTTCGACGAATTTTGGAAACTTAGTGATCACGAGGATCAGTGGCACTATATCTTACGACATGTAAATACTAAAGATATTAAAAAAATGCAACTAGTAAGACCAAAAAACAATACACGGACTATTAGCAATTTTTTCAATATAAATGGATTAGAATCAATTGAAATTTGCAAATTTTTTTTTTTTTTTTTCGTAGCATTAACGAAAAAATAGTATACACAGCAATAGAGAAAGGGAAATCTGAAGAAGTCAAAGATAACAGGGGCCAGCATGAAAATAGACCACGGAAAATGACTGTTTAAACCGAGCAAAGTGTTATTAAACATATAAAACTATACAAAAAATAGGCCTCGCCCCCTCTTTGAGCTGAAAATCTATTTCGAACTTATTAAAACATCTGCACAGCTGCTGCACCTCCCCTATACATTGATTATCAACATTGATTTTATGTTTTAAACTTAGTCATGAAATCACGACCTAGTAACGGAGGTTCGCCATTTTGTATGACATAAAACTTAATGCACGTGTTAAAATTTGAAACCGTACCAATGAAATAGCCTATAGGAACAATTTTATGCAAACACATTGCACAACTCAAATCGGTTTTAATTATTTAATAATTTTTAAGATGTTGTAGATATAACTTTTCTAAAATTACAATAGTACCTGAACCAGAATCTAATTCCATATCGATTTTCAGTTTATTTATCTCTACTGAAATAATAATGGGATCATTATTAACATACCGCATATTGAACAGGTCGCATTCTTCACATTTATGAGACTGTTCATCAACTATGTGAAGCAATTTCGATTTTTCACTTTTAGTTTTACACGTTTTTTTTAAATGTCGTTTCTCACCAAAATTTTGGCAATTATAATTTTCAAAACCGGCAATTCACTGATTCGTGATTATTATAACCACACACTGAACAACGCACTCTGATGAACATCGCCGTTCGCGAGCCTGCCCAACCCTGTAGACCGGATTTTCCTTCACAGCCGCCGCTCCTGGCCCGCCATCCACAATTACAGGGGTGCGAGCTCCACGTGCGCATGCCACCTGTTGAGCAACTTCCACCGCTTTTGCAAAGGATTCGAATCCTTCTCAAATAGACGGTCCCGTTCACGCCCTTCTCTTAGGCCTAAAATTAACTTGTCTCGTAGCAAAGTGTCCAATAACTCCTCGCTGAATTCGCAATTTACGGCGAGTCCTCTCAAACGCGCCGCCCAATCTTCGATACTTTCGCCTTCAGATATTACCGCGTCATAAAACTGAGCTCTGTCTACGAAAGTCGACCTTTTGGGTTTGAAATGACCGTTGAGCTTCGACACTAATTCTTCGAAGGATACTGTATCCAGTTCTTTGGGATGAACCAGGTTCCTTTCCAGACGTTATGTTTCATCTGACAAATGCGTGAGTGATAAGGACGCTTTGTCTCCCCCAGCTATTTTATTCAGCTTCATAAACTGGTTTAATTTTCCATAAAATATTTGCCATTCTTGATTTTTATGGTCAATAGAAAGATTATTATGGTAAATACATTTAATGATCAAATAAAACTCATTTTCTATGTTCTGACACACACGCGGGTAACAATTATTCTCGTCGCCAAATGGTTTATTTGTGAAGCAATGAAACGACTAGGTGGCGTCCAAGCTAGTTTGTTACTAAGAAACGACGAGGCGCGCGCGCGCCTGCCCGTGCGCCGCGCTATACATACGTGCACGTGCATACATACACCACAGGTTACTGCTATCTTCGGCACTATCAAGTGGCCAAAAGGGGTGCTAATAAAATAGGCAGTTGCGTCCTAAATTTCACTGAAACCGAGAGCCAAAGTGGTATCAAGAATTTTATATTTTATTCTGATGGATGTGCTGGCCAGAATAAAAATAGGATTATCTTTGCTCTGTATTTATATTTGTCCAAAACGTCTGGTTTTAACATAGTACATAAGTAGTTTAAAACTGGCCATTACCAGTCTGAAGGAGATTCGATGCATTCTCTTATTGAACGCGCAAAAAAGAACCACACAATTTATACTCCTGATTAATGGTACGGCATAATCATGAATGCCAAGATCAATGGTAAAAAAATTCATCAGAAAGAAATGGAACAACGTATTTTCTTCGATTTAAAGGAGATAATAGACAAAAGACACTGATTGCGGGCGGGTGCGCCAAAGTTCACCTAAATTTTCAACTCCGATAATTCGAAATCCGAAAATATTCTTCATAACATTTTTCATCCTAACAATCACAATTCCTAACTAATGTGTCTGTCTCTAATGTTCATAATTCCGAAGCATTCAACTTCATAATGTCAGTAGCAATAAACATCTATTATACTTTTATTTGTTTTCCTATATTTTCTCAACATAACCATCTTTTACACTATTATTCTATGTCATATCTTTTTTGTTTAGATTTCTTTTTATTCATAATAATCAGTATTATATACATTAATTTTGCGTAACTTTATTTTCCAAAAAAGTGTTATTTTTGCAAATCGTTTATTTTCTCGATTCTATCGTATAAAACACCTAAATATAAGGCTAAAAATGTCTCGGTGTTTTTGTCTCCGACTAACCGTTTGTCGTAAAAACGATGTGGAAGGGATCCATAGGTTAGGTTAGGTTAGAACTGTGACTAACTACGCGCAAGCCGAGCGAGCGGTGCCGCGGCAGCGGCGGCCGGCGAGCGGTACCTCGAAATTGGTCGCGAAATTTTTCTAAGTATTTTTTTCATAGTACCCCAAAGACGACACTCTGACCTGAATTTCATTCATTTAAGACAAAAATCAGTGAAATGACCTTTAATCATTCTAAACTAAAATATTATGGTAATTATGTTTAGGGATAAAAGCATTATGATAAAAAAGTAGGAGTTTAAATATATTTACATTAATGATATTATTAATTACAATTTTCGGAAACATGAGTGTTATGAACATCGCCGGTAGCACTACAAATAGTATGAATGAAAATTTTAGGATGAAAAGTTTTAGGAAGAGTGATCATTCGGATTACAAATCATTAGGAAGAACAATTTCGGGTAATGAACTTTAGGTGAGCCAATATGGACCCATTGCGGGCAGACCAAACGAATGAAAAAGTTCTGTGGACAAAGATTCACGAAATCAACATTACTCAAGCACATCCAGATGTTATTTATTTGAAGTATAACTTTGACGATGAGTATATTTCTTTAAATACTGCATCAAACACCAGATCTTCAAGAGGAATATTCAAAAAGACGCCAGTGTATGATGTTTCAGGAGATGAACTGAGAAATCTGTATAGAGAGCCAATCGCCTTACCAAAAGCACTTTACGATGATTTGATGAGTCTCTGCAAAACTGAAGCAAGTCCGAAACATTATCATCCATTTGATAACAATTTGCATTGTGCTGGGAACTAAGTAGAAGAAATCGATATTGAAAGCGAAGATTCAAATTAAAGTAGTATATTTGTACGCACCGTTATTCCAAGGGCTTACGTTGTGGCTATGTTTGAGACAATTGAGCCTGGTTACCTAACCTAAGCGGTTTAACCTAAGACCCTACTGACTACAAACGTTGCCTTACAGTAATTACCTAGAACCCCAGTTATCCTAACGCCCTAGCCTACCTTACGAACGACACCAAAGGCAGGTTACGTTGGTTTTACGTGAGGGAAGACTTTTACAAGGAGTCCTACGGTAACAGACGGAATTTGGGTAGGAATAGGGGTTTGTGTACGTCGTGCAATGTACACAGAAAATGGTTTACTCACTGCCGATCCCACAGACTCACTCACCCTCTCAGGTCACTTCTTAGCGCTGCCGGTGTGCTGGTGTTGCCGGCGCGTGGAAGGAATGGAAGTCGTCGCTCTTAACGCTGACGTTGTAATGCTGTTTTTGGCGCGTGTAACTTTTGCATGTTCACGGTAGATTTTTTTTTTTTAAATGTTTTGACCATTTTATTTTTGTTTCCAAAGAGTTAATAAAAGTTATGTATTTTTATTCAAATTAAGGTAGCATAGTATTTATTCTTTTTTAAGGGTTGTCCGTTTTATTTTTATTTCCAAAGTTTAATAGTTAATAAAAATTATGTGATATTAAAGGTTTTTTATACAAAATATTGAACTTGTTTAATTGAATTTAAAATTTAATTAAACAAAAAGGTTAGGGTAACATTCAAAAAAATGATTAACTTCATAAAATACCGTCTGAAATGGTTAAAAATAAAAATAATTTACAATATAAGGTCGTTACAATAGTTACATAAAAATATGTTTCATTGATAGGATTCTAAAATAGCGATTAGTGGATGATACAGCAAAGTTTTATCTATAAATTTTCCCTGAAGAAGGTAGTAATCGGCTGGTACGCTCGAGATCTAAAGTGGAAAGTATGTCGTAATATATTTTCTACTTTTTAATTCTTATGGATATTCGGTTTATGTCTAAAGAGACTGACTTAAAAAAATAGTTTTGAATCTATGTATGATGGATGAGTGTTTTGCAAAACAATATTATGACATAAAAAGTTCTGCTATAAAGAGTAGACCCGTTTTTTTTCTTATAACCTTCTTGCGACTGCAAGCAAGTTGACAAAGTTTTATCGCAATCAGATGAATGGCATAAAATATGAACATACAAACAAATCCATTATTTTTTATGTATTAAATTTCTGACCGGCCGAGTCAACAACTCGTCAAGTCACAACAACTCGTGTCGATCTTCAGGTCAAACCACGCTTGCCCAGGTTGGTCCGTGGATGGGTGACTACCCATTACATATCGAGTGTCCTCCGTGCCTCGAAAAGCACGTTAAGCCGTTCACCTCGGCTGTATTTATAGATCTTTGACTGTCGTAACAAGCAGTCACTGGCCCGAATGTCTAACAACCAGTCTTGCCAAGGGTTATAGTATTACCCTAACTAGGCTGTGGAGGTCAGATAGGCAGTCGCTCCATGTAAAATACTGGTATTCAGCTGCATCCGGTTACATTGGGTGCCGACCCCAATATAGTTGGGAAAAGGCTAGGCAGATGATGAGATTTATGTACTCGGTGAATTTATTTAAAACATAGCTTGGATAGTATACTATGTACCTTTATTTTCAAGAACAATAATCAGCTCAGGATACTTTGCTACACATCCGTCTTCATGTTTAGTAGTTTGATTTTCTTCTATTTTATGAACACAACAACATGGTTTGTCCGATGAGGTATCTGTGCTTACAGCATGTCTCAATATTTTATTAGGTGAAATAATTTGACAAATTTTGTTTTTTCTGTTGCCACTTTTCTGTTCTTCGATGTGGTGTGAACAGAAATTCGGTTTTCTATGATGGAACATGGTTTCATTACTGTGACAAGAGGACACTGTTTGCTGCATTCCTTCCATGCAATATAATTTGCCTTTTGAAGATATTGTCAAGCCAGGTCTGCTAGATAAAATTCTTCTGGTCGGTATTGCTGAAAATCAAATTTTTCGATATTTTGTTGCAGTCGGTTCAAGATTGCAATCACAATTGCATCACAGGGGAGTAGAGGTTTTTTTAATTTTTTTACCGATATTTCGGGATACCATTTCATTCAATGGGAGCGTCGATAGGTGTTTTACAACCGTTATTGTAGAGATATTGGGGGATATTTTTTTTTTTTCCAAAAGAGAACTGTCGCCAGTTCGCTCATCTCATGCAAGTTTGTTTCAATAACTATTTGCGTTTTCCCATATATTGTAAGTGCAATAAAATGTCTTCAGTAATTAATCAGTAGTCCTGTCAGTCTTCTCCCAGGCATGATTGTTGAAATGTTGATGTGTTGTTCAGGAATAAAAAGTAGCCCATGTCCTTTCCCAGGATATAATCTGTATTCTTCCCAAAGGACATTGGGACCTTTCTGACCCGCTTTGCAAACATTAATGAAACATGTGGTAGTTTTTAGATATCATTACGTCACACATCACACAACCTAAATGTGTTGTTTTTTTTTAATATCTAATGGTAATGTTGAGAAATAGGCATCGCTCGAACAAGAAATAGTTTGCACTTTTTGCTAACTCGCTATCACAGTTTTTAAAGATGAATCGTTTTCTATAAACGAAAAATGATAATTGATAAAAAAAAATATGATAATTAATAAATAATGATTTATCTACTTATATGAATTTTATCAAACTATCTAGGTTAAAGGTCAAATAATTCTTATAAAAATAAATAAAGGCAACGTAATCTAAGTATGGACTAATAAATAGTAATAAAAACTCTAAGCAATAAGCATATTAACATTCTAAAACTTATAAAATATATTCTATTATGATATAAAATGTTTTCCTGGATATCTCAATATTTCCATTACTCACAATAACGCGCCTCACGCTGTTATATCTGTATATCTCAGGCTTTAAAATAAGGTATAATTCGTTAATGTTTGCCGTGGGTAATTTTTCCATACTTAAGGTCCCAATGTCATTTAATAACGATCCAATCAGACGTTTAGTCGAAGAAAGGTAACAAACAAATAGTTGAGTTTGCATTTATAATATTATAAAGTGTAGATTGTAACTGGACATCTAGGCAAGGGCAGTAAATTGAAATGATTTGATACGACGTAAATACTTACAAGGTTCGACTGTATTATATTGCATTCCATCCCAATTGTGTAGATGGCTAGACAACTGGATGCAGATGGAAGAGCAATCTGATTTCAGATCCGAGTCGTGCTCGTCTGACGAGGGTACAACCACAAATATAGAGGACGTGTCAGAAAACTCATTCTTCGACAAAATTTGGTTTACCAATGTTGTTACAGCAAGCTCACTATCCATATTGCTTATGACAACGATAGGATCATCATTGTCTGTTGTTCTTGTGCTGATTTGTCTCGCAACGTTTTTACTGTCCTGTTTTGTCTGAAGCAGTAAATAGTCAAAGTATTCATTTTGTTTTCTCTTGGTATAATATGTTTCGAAGCTTCCGTTCCCTGTAGTCTTTAACTGTACCATAGTCTTTTTGCTTTCGTTTTCGCTCCTGAAAAGGGGTGATTTTAATATGATTTTCACCGAATTCAGTTGAGTATTTCGCCGGACTGTTATTAATAGTTTAAACGTACTTAGAAGTACGTCAAAATGCCTAAGTGAGTTTAGTGGCATTGAATCTAATGAACCATGGTCCCATGAACGCCAGACCTACGTCATTTTATAAAAGCCGAAACTTTTTCTGAGGAAGTACCTTGCTATAGGCAAGAACAATTGGATAATATAAAAAGTCGGTCGTGGTGGCTTTGGCAGATGTCAGGTAACAAAGTTGTGCTAAATAGCTGCTAAGTTACGTCATACTATTAAGCTTGATTTGTTGATATTACATAAGGGCTAGTACGATGATCCACTACCTCCACTTCCAGACATTTTTTGTGGTCGAAATCCACCGCCAGACACGTTAAAGTATGATAAATTAATATAATAAGAATTTTATTTCTTCCACAAAAAGTACTTAATCTACAGAGTTTACAAATAAATGCTATGAACAGTATTATGTACACAAAAGTTTTAGCATCTGGCGCCGAACTAGGCAGAACCTGTATTTCGGCTTACAGCGCTAACCCCCTCGAGTTACATTAGATAATAGTATGTACTCTTATATAAAGCTTTGTAATAGTGGTCTGATCCTCTCTTTGTGTGTTATGCTAGGTGAAAGAGTGAGTGTGAGAGAGTGTGTCAATAGTTGTGTGTGTGTGTGATATGTGTCAGATTGAGTGGACATGTTCATGACTGAGATACGGTTTTGTGAGTAGGTATATATAATAATATTATATAAATACATATATTTACAGACTAAAAAGAACTAAAGTAATGATAAAAATAAGACTAAAAGTAAGAAAATATAAACATCTAAACAAAGACGACAATAGGACACTTAGGCGTCAAAGTATTCCTCCGCATCGCTGTCATCTGGAAACGTGCCCAGAAGACTGGCAGCAGATGACAGCGATGCGGAGGAATACTTTGACGCCTAAGTGTCCTATTGTCGTCTTTATTTAGATGTTTATATTTTCTTACTTTTATAATAATATAAGTGTATATTTGCTGTCTATCTTGATACGGTTAGAAGCTGCTCAGTCCCGTCATAATTGAGATTTTGTACAACGATCTGTATTGAGTGGATATAATTATGTTAAGGGCATTACATTGCTCGATGACCTTGATGATTTGATCCCTGTACTGGTTTTTGTTGACTTGCCCCTGACATTTCGCAAAATTTCGGTTTTTATTTATTATTTTAAAATATTAAAAGAAATAACAGAAAAAAAAACAATACAGATTGTTAAGTATATCATTACGTATTTGTTGTTACAAAATTCATGCCGATCTATTCAGCCGTTACAGAGATAATTTACAATTAAGGTTGAAAAAGGACCTATTTTCTACGATTAACCAAAAAAAATTGAGAAGGTTTATTAAAATTTTAAACAATACCATTTATTTGTGATGAACTTAACTATAACATACTTTTTTTACACGGAAAACGCATGAAGGGATTCATCAACAAATTTCTTTGAACATACGCTGTTTTTGGGATTTGAGCCATGTAATGCCCTTAAGGAGTTTATTAATTTTGTTGTACGTACTCTTTATCCACGAGAATTAATGAATTTTGTTATAAATTTTGTGTTAAAAGATCTTTGTTGTGTGCAAACCGTGTAATTTCTGCATTTATTCAACATCTGGGGTTTGTAAATTATTTGTGAGTGTTGCATTGTGACTATTTTTAATATGAATAATTGTCTCACATAAGTACAAATTGTTATTTTATAAAATAATAATTCCTACTTATGTTATTTTATAAAATAATTCCATCTAATAACTATTTTACAAACTTCTTGAAGCCCTATCCTCAAAAACCATAATAATGACAAATTAAGTACTGAAACGAACCTAGTTTACACACCTACTAATAGATGGCTGAATACTAAATGCAAGGCAAATACAGGTGACCTTCAACGGCAACGGCTTCCTTGGCAGTGGTATGGAACCATCAAGCTGTCTGTCATCAAGTAACATAATATATAAAATTCATCTTTTATAAAATGACGTAATTCTGGCGGTAACGGGATCTTCCTCTATAACATCCAGGTTTTGAATTGAGAATTACAAATTAGTCCAGTCACTTTAGCAAAAAAAAGGCGTCATCCTCAGAATGACATCATCATCATCATCATCTTCATTCTCATCTATTCTAATATTATAAAGCTGAAGAGTTTGTTTGTTTGGTTGAACGCGTTAATCTCAGGAACTGCTGGTTCGATTTGAAAAATTCTTTGTGTTGGATAGCCCATTTATCGAGGAAGGTTATAGGTTATATAATTTCACGCGGACGAAGGTCGCGGGCAACAGTTATTTATTATAAAAATTGTAGAGCATAAAATTTGCGATAAATTTTGTTACGAAAAATTATTTATACGCCCAACCGTTTTTGAGATAGAGGGCAGAGAACCCGCAGCGTTCAGCCATAGTCACTGTAATGCAAGGACAACCGTGAATCTCAGTGAATAATACCCTGTTTAAAGTTATTAAATCACTGAAATATCATTAACAATAAATAATTTGTATTATTTATTTTTTAATATACATTATATTTAATAACATTTTTCAAATATCTAATATATTCATTTAATAATACTTACCTACTTTGTGTAATTAAAAACTGATGTTTGTGACGCAGACACGAAATTTTATGAAACTTTTAAGACAACTTTTAGAACACCAAAATGAAGGTGTATACGAGGTTAGGTACTGCTTCTTATCTCTCATTCCGAGATGAAACCCCTAATATGACTGGACTAAATTGGGAACTTTAGCATTACTCATTGAAATTGCTAAAACGTAAACCGTAATTTGGTGGACTACATGGAGAAATCAGCTTCAGTAATGTTAACGAAGAGTTGATAAGTTCTCTACAAAAAACCTGGGACCCAAGTCTGCTAATGGAATCGTGCCTCGTACGACAGTGCACTCATAAAGTTTTGAGAAAAAAGTGTTTGTGTATGAGAAGCTGGTCAGTTATAATTATAATGTTATGCTGTTAAATAAATAAACTAGACTAACAATATACTAAAATACAACGTGAAAATGTCGTCAGTCCCTTTGTGGCCACAAAGGGACTGACGACATTGACACGTTGTTCTGTTGAGTTAGGTTAGTTATGATTTATTTTGAAAATACATATGTATACAAGAAAAATACGAACGTCTCAATTCCAAAGAATAATGGGAAACAAATGTATGAGAGCTAGGCCGAGCCTTCAATTGCAACCTTCAATCTACTGCGGAAAAGGGCATTTCAAGTAGAGCAATAGTTATTTTATCTCACAATATTTTCACTATATGCGAAACCTGAATATAGTTTGTTCAGAATAAGTAACTGAATGGATTCCAATAATTTTTAAACCATGTTATATTTTGTCCCAAAAATATTTAAAAAAAAGTTACAAATTGGACACCGAGCGACATTAAGTACCAATCGCAATTATTTAGGTACCTACTGCCAAATTATTATTATCAATGAAATCAAGAAGACGCAGGAGGCGCGCGCGTGATCGCGCTGCGTGGAGACCACATTTTTGTGCGGACAACCAGGTAACAGAACAAGCTTATAACTTTGTGATTTTCCATGATACCGTTTTGAAATTTTGTACATAGATTCTTTACATAAAAATACTAGACACGTGTTTCAGGTTTCGCATATACTAAAACTAATGTTGTATAGTGGCTATTGAAGGGTGGACCCTTCCATAGCCACTTTAAATTTTCAGTGGGACATGACTTTTACAAGTATAACATTCGTTTATTTTATAACTAAGGTCAAATATTAATATTTTTGGAGATATGAGGTCATAAAAATATACACAAGAAGAGTCCCCCTTTAAATAGCAACCTTTTCAATTTACTGTGGAATAGTAAGTAGAATATTAATCTATACAAATAAATAAAAATGAAGTGTCTGTTTGTACTTTTAAAATAACAGCTTTTTACTGAATGCTTATGGAAAAATTAATTAATTTATAACATAAACATAATTTTGAATTAAATTGAATCAGGAAGTGTTTAAACTCAACACGAGCACTTTCATGTGAGGAGGAAAATGCTGGGTGCGGGGAAATCTCACTGATGATGCTTAGAAACGCCTATGCACTAAGAGCTCAAACCTGGGGACTTCGCTGACTTCGAAACCTTGGGGCAATAAAATATTATGTCGTGCCTGCGACACGAAGAAGAAGCGTTCGAACAGGTGTAAAAAGAGGCGTCTAAGGCAGAAAAATCACAAGGTTATAAGCTTGTTCCTGTAAGCCTGTTACCTGGTTGTCCGCACAAAAACGTGGTCACCACGCGGCGGCGCCGCACACGCGCCTCTAGCGTCGTCTTGAGCTCAATGATAATAATAATTTGGCAGTAGGTACCTAAATGATTGCGATAGGTGTCGCTCGGTGTCCAACTTGTAACCTTTTTTTAAATTATTTTGGGACAAAATATAACATCATTCTCTTGCCCTTATCCCAATTCATTTGGGGTCGGCGCAGCATGTCTTCTTCTTCCATACTTCTCTTTTACTCGTCATCTCATCAGACACCTCCTTTCTTGCCATATCATTCTTTACCCATCGTTTCTTTGGTCTTCCTTTACTCATATACCCATCCACATTCATACTCAAAACTTTCCTCACAACATTTTCCTCATTCCTCCGCATCACATGCCCATACCACGACAACCGATTATCACACAACTTTTCAGTCACCGGCGCCACTTTCAGACTTCCTCTTATATACTCATTTCTTATTTTATCCATTCGCGTAACACCACACATTCCCCTTGGCATTATCATCTCCGCCACATGCAAATGCCTTTCATTCATCCGTTTTGTGGCCCAACATTCTGATCCATACAAGACAGCAGGTCTAACCATTGTTTTATAAATCTTCCCCTTAAGTTTAAGGGGAATGTGGGAGTCACAGATTGTTCCCGTGACCTGCCGCAATTTCATCCATTCCGTGTTAATTCTGTGCTTTACACTACGATCTATTTCGCCATCGCTTTGCACGAGTGAACCGATATACCGAAAGTCGGAGCAGACAGGAAGAAACACGCCATCTAGCGCTATGGCTCCAGAACGGGAGAGACCGCCGAAATCGCAGAACATGTATTCCGTTTTATTTCTACTGATTTTCAACCCAACATTATCCAGCTTCTGTTGCCATTTCTCCAATCTGCTCTGGATCTCAGGTCCATCTTCACCGACAAGGACAATGTCGTCGGCAAACAGCTTGCACCAGGGTGCCACTTCCTGTATGTCCGACGTCAAAGTATCCATAATCAACAGGAAGAGGTAGGGACTTAAAGCCGACCCTTGATGCAAGCCTACAGCCACACTGAACTCATCGGTGTTGCCAGAAGCTGACCGGACGTAGGTACAAGATTGACTGTACATAGCACGAATTAACTCTACATACTTCCCAGGTATACCTTTCTCTTTCAAGGCCCACCACAAAACATCACGAGGTACCCTATCATACGCTTTCTCCAGATCAATGAACACCATGTGCAAGTTTATGTGTGCACGTCTGTACTTCTCGCACAATTGGCGGAGTGCAAAAATGGCGTCCATGTTCCTCAACCTGGCATGAACCCAAACTGGTTTTGGGTGATCTTACTCTCCTCTCTTATTCTTTTCTCTATCACTTTCTTCCATACTTTCATACTATGTGACATGAGCTTTATCCCCCATAGTTGTTGCAGTCCTGCACATCACCTTTATTCTTGAAGATGGGCACTAGCAAACTATTGCACCATTCTTGTGGGATCGCTTCTTCATACAACAACTTATTGAAGAATAAAGTCAGCCACATACATCCGTCTTCTTTTTAACACTTCCATACTTCTACTGGTATTTCATCAGGGCCCAAGACCTTTCCATTTTTCATATTTTGGACTGCTTTCCTCACTTCATCCATGCATGCAATTTCCCTCACCAAACCCATATTTACCTCTTTAAGCACACCGCTCCATTCATTCTCTTTATTCATTAGATTTTCAAAATAACACTTCCATCCATGGGACAAAATATAACATAGTTTAAAAATTATTGGAATCGATTCAGTTACTTATTCTGAACAAACTATATTCAGATTTCGCATATACTAAAAATAATGTTGTATAGGTACATAATACAATTTGTTGATTTTTTGACACTTTTAATTAAATGTTACCTAATTAGTGTTTAAATTCACTTAAAGTTCAAGGCTCATGGTAGACATCAATATTTTGTGATAGGCGTAGTCAAGATAGCCCCGCTGCGCGGTGCTCCTATTTCTGTCTGCAGGGCTTAAAGTAACCTAATATGAAGTGGATTACGGGGTCTTAGTTACTAGACCCCGCACACCCCCTTCGAACCTAACCGTGTCGGGGTGCCACAAGTCCCGAGCTCGCTCATGCGTCCTATGTTCTCCTTGCTGCAATGCCTTTTTTACATAAGTGTTTATTATACCTAACTAAATAAAATATCTACAATCTAGTCGCTTATTATTTTTCTGACAACACGACATGTCCTCGCATGAATCGAATGGCGCCCGTCTCGCTCTATCGTTGTTTTTACTATTTCCATGTTAAAAGAAACGATATTTTATATTATAAACTAATAAATTATATTAAAATGAAGTTATGGAGTTGAGTCGAGTGATGCCAGAACTATATTTTTTTAACGGAACATACGTTGAAGCTCTAAAACGTAAAATGTTGAGTTCTAAAATCCGTGGCTGACTTAGTAAAGGAGAAAGGCTTCGAAGTATGGGCAACGGCCCCAAGGACCAATAGCCATAAGATATAAATAATTGAAAAGAGCTTTTTAAGGAGAAGCTTTGCTACTAACACGACTTTTGACAATTCGCAGTCAGTTCGGAGTTATTGACTTAAATAGGTGACTATTTGAGCACCAAAGTTATGATTTTCTTGGTGACCGCTAAAAATAACATATCATCATTGGAGAGAACTTTTCAATGACAACTTTTGCTACTAATATAACTTTTGCTTACTTGCAGTCAGTTCAGAGTTATGGACCTAAATAGCTGACTATTTGGATACCGAAGTTAAGATTTTCTTGGCAACTAATAGCCATAAGATATACATTGTTAGATATAGCTTTTTAAGGAGAAGCTTTCTCACTTACACGACTTTCGCTAATTCTTAATCCGTTCTGAGTTATTGACCTAAATAGGTGACTATTTGAGCACCGAAGTTAAGATTTTCAGGGTAACCAATAGCAATAAGACATTGACCATTGGAACTTTTCAAGGAAAACCTTTGCCATTTAACGACTTTCGCCAATTTGTATTGGAGTTATTGACTAGTTGGACACCGAAGTTAACACTTTAACTGTACCAAGCATATTTTCGTGCCGATCACCAAATCTCCAATAATTATATTACATTTTAAGTTAAGGCGCAGATATACGACTTTTGACGTTTTTAAATTGAACATCACGTCTAAACTTGTAGTCTTATTTCTTTGAAAAAAATATATGTTATACTAGAGAATTTTCTTCATAATTTGATATGTGAAAATGTGAAATTATATTTTTATAACATAGTGTAATTAATTTGTAAAGTAATGTCTAACGCGGGCAAAAAAACGATAATCACGCAAAAACTATCGGGCGTATTTGCATGAAATATTGACCATCTAAAAGACAATTAATGAGCCATATTTTAGTATACGACTTTTATTTGTATTGTGTTTGATAAATCAAGGAGGGTTGTTTTTTCGAAAAAACTTGGTGCGCGTTGAAGCCCTTGCAGGCGATGGCTCGAATACTCGCTCAAGGTCGCTGGCACTTAATGTCGCCTTAATACGAGGTCACGTAATACATTTTAGGTAAGCGAAATGTCGTCTACAGTCTCCTAGGTAGCTATCAGATATTTTTTTTTAAATGCATTAAATGTAATGCACGGAACGTCTGAGCACAAACTGCGCGACCTAAAATGTAAAAAACCTATAACACTCGAGAAATCATGGTCAATTCACGCTAATGTTTTTTTTTATATTTTATATAATGTGGTCGAGGAAAACGGATGAGGTTTTTATCTCAATAAATTATTATTGTTGATATGGAAACTGCAATGTCACACACATCATTGGGGTTTTTTTTTTATTTTTTTTTTTTTTTGGGGTCTTTGTCATTGTCATTTAGTTTTCCATTTTAATTGGGTGCAATCACTAATAATTAAAATATGTGTCGAGTTGTATCAGACGATGATTTAGTGCGGATATTAGAAGGCAGTGATGGTGAAGATGAAGTCATAGACCGACTACCGAGTATGAAAATTGATGTAATACATATATATAATAGAAGAAACCATTGATGATATTTATGATTTTCTAAATAATGATAAAGTTGCCCAAGATAACATAACGGCGTCTTCTATTTGGAACTTGCATGTAACACCTTTAGAACGGAATTGTTTCACAGGTTTTATTATGGGTAAATGTCAAAATGATCTTTTTGATGCAAATACCGATTTGGGAACAATTTTTTTTTTTAAATTTTAACTGATGATGTTATTGATTTCATGGTTGCGGTGACAAACACGTACGCAAGCCAATGTTTGCAACAAGGCAATCATAAGATTTTTTCTCGTATAAATAGATGGAAGCCAGTGACAAGGACAGAAATGAGCTCATTTTTGGGCATATTACTGTTAACGGGATTGATTCCGTTTCCCACTGTAGAAACTTATTGGAAAAATAAAAAAATATCCTATAATCCATTATTTCACGAAATTAACATGTCCTATAATAGGTTTACTTTAATTTTCAAATGCTGGCATTTCGTCGATAACATGAATCATGATGAAGGACCTCTGTATAAAATACAACCATTAATTGACAAAATAATATCAAACTTTAAGAGAATTCATACTCCAGGACATGTAGTTGCAGTTGATGAATCAGTTGTAAAATTTAGAGGAAGACTGAGTTTTCGAACTTATTATCCACAAAAATCTGTGAAATATGGTATGCGATTTTACAAAATGTATACTGATAAAGGATACACGTAGAAATATAAAGTTTATGCAGGAGATGTTAAAGTTATAACCTCCCTTGATAAAACTAGTTCGCTAGTTATAACATTAGGACAAGATTTACTTAACGAAGGGAGATGTTTCGTGAGTGACAATTATTACACCAATGTACCATTAGCAAAATATATAAAAGAGCGAAACACTGATTTATGTGGCACTATCCGCTCTAATAGGCGAAATCTGCCAAAAGATTTGTACAAGCGAAATTGGAGGTAGGGGAAGTTGCTGTCATGCAAAATAACAATATGACTGTCTTGAAGTGGCACGATAAAGAGATGTGCTCATGCTGTCAACTTGCCATGGTAAGGAGATGGAAATGTCAATAGCATACAGACCCATTCTGAAATCCAAAACGATCTTGGACTATAACAAAACCAAGTTGGGAATAGACCTGTCTGACCAACTCTCAAGTTATAATTTACCAGTACGCAAGACCAGCATATGGTACAAAAAAAACGCAACAGATCTACTTTCGATTGCAGTCGTAAATTCAATAATCATATTCAAGGAACTAAGTAATACCAATACTAAAATGAATGTTACACGAGGTCAAGAAATTATAGTGAAAAAGTTGTTTAATATGCGAGATCCCTCACCATCGCGGCCACTGCTGAATATGACACATAAATTGACGACTATTCCACGATAACTCAATGGTAAAATATTTCAAAGACGCTGCACTGGTTGTTACAACAAAATAACTACAGAAACGACTGCTGAATTGGGCCGAAAACGGGCGAAACAAGTAGTGACAGAATGCAAAATGTGTAATAAAGTATTTTGTCACCCATGCTATAATGAGGTTCATTATTAGAACCTCTTAGGTACAGAATTATGAGATGGTGTTTTAGAATTTTAAGAAATAAAAGTATTTCATAGTTCAGCAAACTAAGCTTTTCTTATTTCGATTATGGATAAAAATGTGATAGTGGATTATGAAAAAATATTGAATAAGTTATTTGGAAAGAAACCAAAAAGCCTGTACAGAATTTGCTTAGAAAAAATAATATTAATAATGTAACCTTACATCGAGGACCAATTAAAAGCGATTGAAGTGTCATTTTTAGACAATGTAAAGTATACATAATTATACAAGACTTTTGTAAGTTACGAGCAGGTATTTCAATTTTGATACTCAAATGTTTTAATTATTTCAGATACACGATTCAAAATGTGATATAATGAATCTTGGTCTTCCTAAAACTAATTTCGACAGATTTATTACTTAGACAGGAAACGGGATATTTACCAAAAAAAAAAGGTTAAATATCCCGTTTCCTGTCTAAGTAATAATGTTAGTGACCAAGATAGTTTAAAATCTTTCGACAGATTTGTTCTTCAAACTACTACCCGAGAAGAAAATATCTTTAAACGATGAAGGACTAAAGTATACAGCCAAATGTGAGGATTGTGGGAAAAATTATGCAGCGATGAACGATTTAGGGGAATTAAATACTACGACATTTAGTAGATAATGTAACATTAAATGTGTTATACTGTAATGACTGCGGTGGGGACTTATTTTGTTTGTTAAATAATACCAAATGGATACTACGGAACCCTATATAGGGCTATGTGTTTTTTATTTTAAGTTCAGTACCTAAGTAGAATGTTTTTAGTGTCATGCTTTTAAGTTTGATTTCATTATATTTAAGTTGAATGTTTGTAATTTTTTAAAACAGGTTTTTATTTCTTCGACGTGCTTCACGGGACTTTGTATCGATTTGATTAAAACGGACACCAATGAACAACACTAGTCGTACATAACACTAGTGCATTATATGTAATGCACGGACGTATCAAGCAAGGTTTTCAGTGCATTACATGTAATGCATGGACAGTTAGTGTTAAGATTTTATTTGCAATCTATGAAGAGTTTACGGGCAACTAATATACAAAAGATATAAGCTATTGGATAGAGCTTTTCAAAGAAAACTTTTGCTGCTTGCACCACTTTTGCTAATTCGTAGTCTGTTCGGAATTATTGGCCTAAATGTGTTGCTAATTGAGCACCGAATATAAGATTTTCTGGGACTTTTCTATAAGAACTTTTGCTACTAACTTAGCTTTTGCTAATTCGCAGTCTGTTCGGAGTTGTAAGCTGACTTTAATAGATCACTTGTTGGACACCGAAGTTAAGAATTTATTTACAACCAATTAAGAATTTACGGGCAACTAATAGTCGGATAGAGCTTTTCAAAGAGAACTTTTGCTACTAGTATCACTTTTGCTAATTCGTAGACTGTTCGGAATTATTGACCTAAATGTGTGTCTAATTGGGCACCGAAGTTAAGATTTCCTGGGCAATAGCAATAAGATACACACCATTTGAAAAAGCTTTCAATGAGAACATTTGCTACTATACAACTTTTGCTAATTCGTTGTCTGTTCGGTTTTATTGATCTAACTAGGTAGTAGATTGAGCAGCGAACTGTAGCCCCTCTCAGACTCTGAATCGAGAAAAGTTGTCAATGCAAGAAATATTGTGCCCATCCTCCTTGGATGGTGATGTATAAATTATGGAGACAAGTAAAAATAATTGTTGCTCTTTACTTGACGCTCTCTTTGAAATATTTATTTGACGTTGTACAAAAGAGGAATTAGTTTATTAGAAGTTTTCATAACTTTCTTTTAAAGTTAACCGTAACAAACAAACTTTCATATATAATGAATTCTCTAAATTGCTAGTGACCTCACTGATCCATCATCTTGTCGCCACTGAGGAAATAAATACGAGCATTGAGTTATATTTGCGTTAATTCATGGATGTGCGTCGCGTATAAGTTGCCATGTGGAATCTAGAAAAGGTTATCTGTTGTTTCATTAGTATGTGCAATGCCTTTTGATATTTACCTTGACGTTGAAACGTTCCGTTCACTCCGACGAAATAGGTTAGGTTAGGTTAGAACTGTGACCAACTACGTCGAAATTGGTCGCAGTAATAAAATTAGGGCACACTCCGACAATACGGAATGCATGTTATTTTTCTTTACACTACTGCTTGTAAAAAACACACAACACAAACAGAAATATTTAGAAACTGTCACTCGATAAAATGGTTTTCTTGGTAATAAGTTTTATATCTACTAAATAATATGACTATAAAGAATATTTGATTTGTTATTCTATGGTATGAATATCATTTTATTTTGTATGAAATGATAATATGAGAAAAAATTAAATATGACACGAAATTCTATAAAACTTTTGTATATAAGACAGTGTACAATCCAACGAGCAACCATTAAAAATTCAGGTGATGAACTTTTAGTAATACCGTTGTTTTGATATGGTTTTCATATTGATAAATCATTGAAAGCAACAGACTTAGGTCCCTGGAGTAAACCGTAACATTATTAAAAATACTATACAGATTAACAATCTATTACGAAACAAAAATTATAACATCGATGTTTCATTTTAGTTAAAGAGTTATTGTGCATTAGATAAATCAAAGTTTACCTCATCATTGTGTCATCGCCACTGTCCTTGCTACTGCCACTGTCATCGTTACTACTGTAATCAAATCTGTTCAGAGAGAGCTGTGTTTCTCCAAGTGTGCTATCACTCAAATATTCAGTGGATACCGGGTGGTATAAATACTGAGTAGAATTCGATGTGTTGTAGCTGCTACCACATAACGATAACACGCTAGATACATCTATACTATCACCTGACTCTGTGATCAACGACAGCGATGATCCGCTTTTTGTAAATAAAATCGAATCACAACTGACGGAACACTCATGAAAACTGAAAGTTGGGGTAAAACTATCAACTAAACGGCCAGATTCATCGCTGTAGTTTTCATGAGATGAACTTTCAAATAAGTAATTACTTTTACTACTATCTGTATTTAAAAACTTGCTGTTAGTGTAACTGCCATAAGAGCCGCCGGTGTAAGTACGTGAAGTATTAACTTCAGTATTCAATTTGTCAAAATTAGTAGGACACCTTAAGAGAGGACACGCACCGGAAAAGGACTTTTTTAAATCAGTTGCCTCTGACATATTAACAGAGAGAGCATCTACTATGTCAGTAGATATGTTACTACTGTAGCTGTCTGTTAGTGTTTTGCTATACAATGTAATAACATTATTATATGTTTCTAGGCTGTGGTTGCTGGTCTGGCTGGTGAACGAAGGAACGCCATTTACTCTCCCGATAGTTACTTTAATACCTTCGTTGTCAATAAAGGGTGCAGCTTCCGGACAATCGCAAAGAGATATGTCTGGAGATGTCACTCTAATCTTGATAAAGCTGTGTTTAAATTTGATTTTCTTCTTTTCACAACCGCAGGCACGATCGCAAGTTGTTGTTTTAACTACCTCTGCGAACTTTTCGCTGACTCTAGCGTTTAACGTTTTAACACGTTGCTTTGATGGTGAAATACAGTTTTTTTCCTGTCCTGCTTCGGCTAGTCCTTCGAATATCCTCTCCTTTTCTTTAGCTGACTTTCCGGCAATAGGCGTCAACAGTCCCTCTTCTTTGGCTTTGCACACAACTTCCTTTTCTGAGATTTTTTTTGCTGGTAGGGGCATACGTAATTCAGTCCGAACTTTCTGTACCAAAGCTATCTCCGAAGGAGTTTTACCTTCAGGTAACGGTTTTCCAGCCACAGCCAGACATCTAACAGCTTTTTCTTTCTGAGATGGTGTTGTTCCTTTCAAACTGACAGCTTCTTTTAGCGGTAGTTTTCCTTCTTGTGCTTTAATTTTTTTTATCATAGCTTTTTCAGAAGCAGTTCTACCTTCTGGGAGGGGTATTCCAGCCTTAGCCATGCACTTTAAAATATATTCCTTCTGAGATGGTGTTTTACCTTCAAGAGGCTTTACAATACCAGCAGCTTCAGCTTTACGCATCTTGCATTTTTCTAATACAGTTTTGGGTTCAGATGGAAGACCAAGTTCTTTGCGGACTTTTGCCGCTATCTTTATTTCTGACTCTGTTTGAGATTCAGGAAGGGGTAAATCTTTGCCTATTAAGCCTTTTAATATTCTTTCTTTCTCTTTAGGAGATTTTCCTGTCAATGGTGTTAACAAACCGGCTTCTTTCGCCTTTTGTAATTTTTCAGAGGTGACTTTTGACGGTACTTTACTTTCCGCTTTAACTTTTGCTAAATGTTCTTTATCCGAAGGTGTCGCTCCTTCGGGTAAGGGTTTTCGACCTTTACAAAGATATTTTAGTATTTTTTCTTTTTCTGAGGCTGTTTTGGCTTCTTTTAACTTTTCTGAAGGCCGCATTACTGCAGGCGGCTCCCCAACATTGATTTTTGTTACAATTTCCTGTTCAAATGGCGTTGCACCTTCCGGTCTCTCTGATTGCGTAGGCGACACGTAACCTGTGTCTTTTTTAATTTTTTGTATTAAAGCTCTATCATATGGTGTTCCACCTACTGGTAGTGGTAAACCTGCCGCTACCCTGCCTCTCAATATTATTTCTATCCGTGAAGGTGACTTACATAGTAAAGGTATGAAAAGACCAGATTTTTTGTTTTTTTCTGATTTGGTGTTTTCTGGTACACCTAAATCAATCTTCTTCTTTTTTATCATTGATTTGTTAGAAGCAGTTTTTCCTTGTGGCAATGGCAAACCAGGTTCCGCGATTCCTTTTAGGTTTTTTTCTTTTTCTTCGGCAGTTTTTTTTTCAAGAGGTGTTATTATACCAGCTGCTTTTACTTTTTTTAATATAGATGGACCTGGAGCTTTCGCACATGGTTCCTTAACAGGTTTAGGTGTTTCTTTTTCTGATTTTGTTGTCAAAAGTATACATATGCGTTCATTAACGTGTCCTTTGCCCTCTTTCACGTTTTTAGCTGTTTTTTCGTCAAGTTTTCGTCTTTCTTCTAGCGGTAAAAGTCGAGCTTCAAATCCAGCAGCTATTGATTTTCTTGATGGCTTAATAGATGGTGCACCTACACCAGCTTTCACTTTAGCTATTATTGCTTTCTCCGACGCCGTTCGTCCTTCAGGTAACGGAATTCCTTTGTCTTGCAAACATTTCAAAATTCTTTCTTTTTCTGACGGTGATTTGCCTTCTAAAGGCTGCCATATTCCGATACAAGCTGCTACTTCATATTTCTCTTTCATAGATAGAGTTTTAGGTTTTGGAGGCAGGCCAAGGTCGGCGCATACTTTAGCTATAAGCTTTTTCTCCGAAGCAGTTTTTGGTTCAGAAAGAGCATGTCCATCCTCTGCTAATGTGTTTAGTATCTTTTCTATTTCTGAGGGAGTTTTTCCTTCTAAAGGGGAAAGTAGGCCTGCAGCTGTTGCTTTCCGGAGTTTTTCAGATGGCGTCTTCGAAGGTGCACGTACTCCCGCTTTCACTTTCTCTATTATTGCTTTCTCTGAAGCCGTTCTTCCTTCAGGTAATGGGCTACCCTTGTCATACAAACATTGTAAAATCCTTTCTTTTTCTGACGGCGATTTACATTTTAAAGTTTTCATTAATCCAGCGTCTGCAGCTGTTGCGTACTTATATTTCATGTAAGCAATTTTAGGTTCCGGAGGAAAGCCATGGTCAGCGCGTACTTTATCTATGAGCTTTTTCTCAAAAGCAGTTTTTCCTTCAGGAAGAGGCAGTCCTTGCATTGCTTTTGCTTTAGCTAGTCTCGCAGACGGCGTTATAGATGGCGCACAAGTTTCAGCTTTCACTTTAGCTATTATTGCTTTCTCAGACGCCTTTCGTCCTTCAGGTAACGGGATTCGTTTGTCTTGCAAACTTTTCAAAATTCTTTCTTTTTCTGACGGTGATTTGCCTTCTAAAGGCTGCAATAATCTGAGACAAGCTGCTAGTTTATATTTTTCTCTCATAGTTAGAGTTTTGGGTTCTGGAGGCAGGCCAAGGTCAGCGCGTACTTTAGCTATAAGCTTTTTCTCCGAAGCAGTTTTTGGTTCAGGAAGAGCAAATCTATCCTCTGCTAATCTTTTTACTATTTTTTCTTTTTGTGAGGGAGTCTTACATTCTACAGGCGTAAGTAGTCCTTCAGGTTTTGCTTTTGCGAGTTTCGCAGATGGCATAACCGATGGTGCACGTTCTCCCGCTTTCACTTTCGATATTAATGCTTTCTTTGGTGGTGGTGTGGATGAAGATGATTTACATTCCAATGGTTTCATCAATCCAGCATCTGCAGCTTTTGCGTATTTATCTTTCATGGAAGCTGTTTTAGGTTCTGTAGGTAGGCCAAGGTCAGCGCATACTTTATCTATGAGCTGTTTCTCCGACGCAGTTTTCCCTTCAGGAAGAGGCAGTCCTTGCATTGCTAATCCTTTCAGTATTTTTTCTTTCTGTTTAGGAGTGTTTCCTTCTAAAGGTGTTTTTAACCCTGAAGCTTTAGATCCTTTATTTTTTTGTGATACTGTCACTTGGGCTGCTTGTGATTTTTTATTTTTTTCCAACTTTTTTGTAGCCATACACGCTTCAATTTTCTCTTTCACTTTTTTGATCAAAGTTCTTTCAGAAGCAGTTTTACACTTTGGTAGAGGCTGTACTGTTTTTGCTAATTCTTTTGAAATTTCTTTTTTTGGTGTTTTGTCTTCCAACATTTTTTCAGCGTTCGTCACTTTACTCTTTTTAGCTTTCGCATCCATAGTAGCTAACGACTTCCGTTCTTCTCCGAGGTACCGTTCTTCTCCGAGGCGCCTTTCTGCCTGCAGGCACTTATGGTTGCAAAGAATGCAAGTGCAATTATTGCAGTTCTTCATTTTGTAACAGTCGTAGAGGCCTTTCAATACTTTAAACATTGCATCAGAGTTGCATGAGAAGCAGCAGCTGTCTTTAGGCACGCTCAATTCACATCGGTAAACCTTCCATTTCTTCTGCCTAGGAAAGTTAAACGAACTCAAGAAATCGTTTAGTTGGTAATACGATACTCGATTCACTACGAATTTAGAATTGAAGGACTTTTTTTGTATAGCGTCAGTGCTCCTTGTACAATGCTTGGATATTTTGGTGCGTTTATTAATTTCAGTCATGCTGATATGTGTCGTGAGAAATTTTCTTGTTTTATTCCTACTGGAGCATGATAACCGAAAAGCGACAGCTGGCTTTTGGCCGCATTTGACTAGAGCTTCTTTTTTGCGACTTTTCACCATTTTCTTATGTACCATTATTCTGACATCATGTATCTGATTGCACGTATTATTTTCCTGATCACACTGGTGCGATTCATACTGTAATTGGTTATCTGTTTTTTTAGCTTTCATTTTATTCGATGAACAGGTAATGTCGGACTTAACTGTAAATTTTACGTCTGTATTGCACCCCTATTTTTATGAAAATCTTGGTATTCAATGGTTAACCGTTTGTCTTTTAATGGTAACTTTACTCTTTCTTTTGATGACCTTCCTTTTCTTGAAGATTAGATATTGTTTGAGACATTCTTAAAACTTGGTACCTTTTTAAGATTTCCCAGTAAAACTGTTTCTGCAAGAGAGAGAGAACATAAAATTCCAATAATATGTAGGCTTATAAAAGCGACCTAAAAGCAAAAATATGATTTAAGCCGTTGTCACGGCACATCGAGTTTTGAAGTGGATCTTCACACATGTGGAAGACATCCTTTAAGTTCAAGCTTTTAAAACTTATTTTTTTTGCCGTAGTAACGACCCACACTGTGAAATTTTGCTTCAATTGCGGTCATCAATATTTTATCCCTTCATCTTATAGATCCAGCGAAGAGCTAAAACTTCTGGGAAGGAACCATGTTTTTTTTATGTTTAGTTTAGAAGTTATTTTAAAACTCGAGAAAACTTCATAGAAACCATAGGAATGCATTATTTCGTCTCAGATATATGATTTTGCAATTTTTATAGATGAGGTTTTAAAAAGGACTGTTATATCTACTAGTTGAGTAGACAAAAAAATAAAAATTGTCGTAAATAGAAGAAAAAATCAAGTTTTTTTTTTTTAAATTAAAATTATTTTTTAAATTAAAATTATTTTTTAATTGGTTAGTCTCATTGTATCCGCATTTTTTTTAACATGAATAGTTTAATATTATAATATGCTATATTATAAAAAAAACAGGTGTGGATAGTGCGGGACTTCCGAGTTATTGAATTTTTATTTTTGAGGTTAGGGCTGTCATTCTTGGAAAACTTTGACTGCCAATTTACTATCTTTCTTGATAATAAAATGAAATATTATCGTTTTCTTTGGTGTAAAATTAAGTATTTTAAGTTAGACTCCTGTCACGTAAGAGTTGAAAAGTAGAATAGTAAAAATCTATTAATGGGTAGTCGACATATTTAAAAAAAAATTAACGTTGCACATTATCATCGATGTTTTAATCATGTTTTGTGTAATTTCTTCGATGAATGACATCATGTGATATTGGGAACGGGTCCGCCCACGTCAAGCGCATTGCTTAAACCCAATGTCTTTACATGATGTCTGGAGAAGCGGGGGTGAGGCGTCATGGAGCCGTTTAAGACCCATGGCGCTGCATTGCCTCCGCAGGACCTGACCCATTCTGCGGGGGGATGTCCTTCCGGGCCTCGACCGGGGGGACTTAATGCTAGGGGGGCATGAGGGCGCCAACCCTCATGTTGGTCAGCGATTGGCAGACTATCATTCTACCGAGAATGAAAATACTAGAGCAGCAATGCGTGCCACATGTACGACGAATATACCATTGAAGTTGACTCGTCTTAAGGTCTTAAAAATATTTGAAGCAAATGCTCGGTCGCAAGGCCCGAAAATAAACCGGAACAGAACTGTACTTGACCTATTTCACCGAGCTTTAGCATCTTCAGATCCATGTCTGTCAATGATGTCAATCAGTAGTCGCCAAAAAAATAACAAGCGATTGGTTCTACCTGAAAAAGTTCTTTGTCTTTTAAAATCATCATCTGAAAATGTTCTGGATCACGAGGACTTACTTGAAGAAACCAAAGATGATGAAAATGTTACTTCGGATGTCGAAGAGTAAAAAAATGAAACGGCTCGCCGGCTCGAACATTATCAATTTTATTTAATAAAACATCTTTCCATTTGAATAAAAATAAAAAATAGGCATATGCAATTTGACAACCCTATTTCCAAAGAAATTCTACGGAAACTTTAGAAATGTAATATTTCCGAAGTCCCACTGTTCACTTATTTGCTTTTTATTTTGTGTTGTTAATAACTATATTATGCATGCTCAAAATTAAAATCAGATACGGAATCGATAGGAATACGGAGAAAATCGCAATTTAGTGCAAATCGAAAAAAAGTCGATTTCTCTTTGTACGTCGTAGATGCAATGCCTTAACTTTGTATGAAGTTAGATATTGTATTGTTACTGTAATAAAACAATGATTTATGTAAATCATATTATTATTTTGAAATGTACAATTTAAAACAGTTTTTTGCTGACGTCAGCATAACTTTAAATAACTTTAAAACTAAACATAAAAAAACATGGTTCCTTCCCAGAAGTTTTAGTTCTTCGCTGGATCTATAAGATGAAGGGATAAAATATAGATGACCGCAATTGAAGCAAAATTTCACAGTGTGCGACCGTGAGCACACACAATTTACTTAACAGAGTTTTTTTTTCAACTGTGACTGTGTAAGGAAATCTCAGAATCTCATATCTTTATGAGACACAGTGAATTTTTTTTAGGATTCCTTACCGCTTTTTAATCAAAAAAAATTGGCATACCTGTGATTTGTCCATAACATGTGGTAATTTGTTTTAATCCTTAATTATTTAATTGTATCGGAAGACACACAATTCGTGAGTAATATGATATCTAATATGACACTTACATTCCGTATTATCATAGGGGTTTAAAGTTTGTATGGAAGTTCGTAACTTCTGCGGATGGGTTTATTCGATAGGGCTTACGGCTTGATAATAATCAAAAGTACAGTAATTTACTACTAGTTACTTTTTTTGTCAGCCTGTTTTGTCTCACTGCTGGGCAAAGGCCTCCCCCATAACTGTCTGTTCATAAAATTTACTACTTGCTAGCGGGTCGCTAGCAAGTAGTAAATTTTAAGACTCGCAAAATATTAAAATTTATTTCATAATATGTGAGGTTATTACAAAAAACCGTTGAAATAAATCGCATTATTTGTTATGAAGGTTAGAAGATCATAACGTTCACAGCCAGACCCGTAATCAGTCTTGTTTTTCTTTGTACCTAATCGTAAATGAATTCGATGCGGAAATGGAGTCGCAGCGGGCTAAGGGGCAGAAGCTATTGTAAGCAGTCATAAATGTAAAGTTATTTTTTCGGACAAAGTGGCATTTATTTTGTCCCAATCACTGCTGGTATTAGCAGTGTGTGAAGTCGAACTAAGCAAAATAAATCCATTACTACCATTTGTGTTGGAAGATCGGTTTCAGCAACTAAAAGAGTAATACCTATATTAAGTGTAATTTGTATATTTTTTACTTTACCTGACGTGTGGTGATTTTACAGTGAATTAACATAACAAGCCTGTTTTTCCTGAAGCTTGTTATGAATTATATTCTTAAAAGAGATGGACTCATGAAAAGAGTTTAATTTGATAGGAATTGGTGGAGAAACGTTACAAAGTCATGTGACCATGTGACATATGATCCCAGTTTTAATTTAATACTTGTCAGTGGTTTTGGCCAAAGAGTTTATAGAATACTCATACTTTTATATTAGTATAAACTCTTTGTTAGTTGTTGTCAGTTCTTTTGTCTTAGTTCCCAGTTTTGCCATACTGGTATTGGCTAAGGCCAGTTATGGATAGGTGATCATTTTTAAACGGGACACTCACCCATTGAATGACTTTTTCATAAAATAGTTACAGAATAGGGTTAAATGAACTAAGAGGCATGTATTAATGATTTCCATGATTATAATACTGTAACTACTTACGTGTTACTTGCGCGACTCATTTTTCATCAACATACAACCTGACACTGACCTGCAACTTGCAAAACACGTAAGGAAATTTAAATTTCGCGGGCTACCCTGACACTTCCACCTTAAAGGCCTATCCGCACACAACAGTGCCGACACGAGACCGACAGTTCCGTTCCGTGACGTGCTATTCATACATGCCAGTACCGACTGCGCGTGAAGTGATTTTTAATACCTTGCAGTAGTTTGACGTGCTTGTAAAATGCCTCGATATTCAAGATCACAGTTAGCAGCAATTGCTTTAATATTAGATGAAGACGAAGAAATTTATGTGAGAAGTAGGAAATGGGTTCATAACGCATGGAGGAAAAGAAAAGAAGAAGGAGAGTTCGCCACCCTACATAAACATCTGATAGATGATGCATCAAAGTTTTTTGAGTATTTTAGGATGTCAAAACATTCGTTCCGACATACTTTTATCTAAACTTACTGAAAAGTTAAGAAAACAAGATACTCATTGGAGAAAAGCTATACCACCAAGGGAACGTCTAGCAGTCTGCTTAAGGTATGTGTCAATAAAACAACAAATTATAATCAAATTATTTTATATTAACTTAGGTTTATGTTTGCTTGAAAGAATTGTAGAACCCCTTAATTGTGTATTTGTTATTGGAATCTTTGACGAGTATAATACGGTTATCTAAATTGTTGTCCATGACAACAGTTTCATAGTTAATCGCATTAGACCTGTCTTGGCTCGTAATAGCACTTTCATGATCTTCCACCACAACAGTTTCCAAGTTAGTCACATTAGACCTATTTTAGCTTGTAATTGTGCTTGATTCAAACGCACGCCTTGGAAATTTGTTTCTCAATAGTTTTGATTCGTACTTTTGAATTATCGCAAACATTTCTGATTTAGCATCAAATAAATCACAAGGATGCAACTCTTCCATTGCGAGAATCGCGCCGTGTCCTCGTAGAGGCGATTGGCGGCGGCGCACTATGGAAAATATAGGTCGGTATCGGATCAAAAATCTGTAACTTCATGAATTTTTGTCGTATCGTGATGAAATTTGGCACAAATATGCAGTAAAGTTTGGAGATTCGAATGATGTGTAGTTTATAGTGTTTTCTTGTATATCGATGTATGTTTTTTTGCATAGAATGAAAGAAATGGGAAAAAATCACGAAAAAAAATAGTTATAAATTTATTTAAAGTAGAATACAAGTTTATAATGACTAAAAAGATTAAACCATGGTTAATTAAGGGCATTACATTGCTCAATGACCTTGATGATTTGACCCCTGTACAGGTTTTTGTTTTTTTGGCGCCCCTGCCGGCAAACGACCATTACTACAATAAAGATTAAGCAAGGACACAGATGTGTCGCACTGTTGTCATCGTTTTTGCCTAATTTATTCGTTCTCTGAGAGACCTGAATACATTTTGTTCCAATTTATATTTATTTTGCTTTCATCAGTTATTTTACTGACCACGGGTACCCCTACTTGATACATTCTGAAAGTCTGATGATGACCAGGTAAGTGCTTATCGGTTCTCAGTAACAGAAATAGTTAGAATGATGTAGCTTTCAACTTTAATCTAATTGACCACGGGTGCTTCTACATTTCACATTCTGAAGGTCTGATGATGACCTTTATGATTGAGATTTACAACTTATAGTTTTACAAGATCAAATTTTGATAGCGAAACTTCACATGCATGATGGGTATCGCCAGATTATTATATTACATCGTGTAGAAATAGAGAATAGTTGGATATCTGATGATGAGCGGAATAAATAAAATATAGCTTTGTTTTAATGTTGCCACGCTCTGATAAGAACAAAATGTTTCCATTCACAAAAAAGTCATTAAAATTCAAATTTCTTGAACAGGTCGGTTGGTCGTTTATTGGAATTGGTGTTGGTGTTAATGGTGCATGTAGACTTTCTTGAAGTAAGCACCGCACACATTCTTATCTCCGCTGCGTGGAATCGTTTTTCATCCATCTTTTTCACAGCCCAGCATTCTGATCCATCCAGTACGACAGGTGTAATCACGGACTTGTATACTTTCCCCTTTAACTTGAGAGGCATCCGTGGGTCGTAAGTTTCTGTTCCAGTGACCTGTCGCCATTTCATCCATCTGAATTGATCAGGTGCGTTACGTCCCGGTCTACTTTGCCATCCCCTTGGACAAGCGATCCGAGATACCGGAAGTCGAAGCAGATCGGTATGGGCGTTCCGGCAAGAGTTAAAGGCACTAGACTGGAGAGACCGACGAAATCGCAAAACAAGTATTCCGTTTCGGTTCTACTCAACTGCAGACCAACATTCTCTACTACAGTCGTCTGCCATCACATCTCCAATCTGCTCTGGACCTCTTGGCCGCTCTTAGCAAAATGTCATCGGCGAACAGCATACACCAGGGTGCCTCTTCTTGGATGTCCGACGCGAGAGCGTCCATTATCACGAGAAAGAGGTAAGGGAGGAAGTGCTAATAGATGAGAGTTTCGTAGCGGCGATTGGCGGCGGCGATCTCTCGCGTCCGGCCTTGGTTCAAGCCCTGGTCCGGAGCGAGCGAGAACGGGAAGCCGTCACCTCCTTCTGCGAAGCAGTCATGCTAGAGAAGGAGGTGGCGGAACGTTAGAGGGAAAGAGCCTTAAGTCCCAGCCGCCGCGGGAGACGCCCCGGCCACCGTAGGCGCAGGCCTGTGGACGGTGAGTAATGGGATAGATCGCCGTCCGGCCGTTTTTTGACGACAGGCCGTGTCGACGGCGCGTTCGTATTTCACGCGCGCCACAAAGAGTTGTCAGCAACAATGAAGAGGTCCGCAAAGGCCGATGCCTGCCAGGGCTGCGGGACTGTTCGAAAGAGATACCGCGGCCCTGGACCACAAAGGGCAAAGAAGGAACATGGATGGGTTTTAGTCAGTAGAAGTCTGACACTCCCTTCCGCTTCGTCCAGAGCGGGGGGAGGGTCGTTTGAAAATTCCCAACAGAAAAAAAAAGTGATGAGAGCCGACCCTTGGTGCAAGCCGAAAGCCACATTGAAGCTGCCGGTATTGCCGGCTGTAGACCCGACTTAAATTGGATACTGCATCGACTGTACATCGCACGGATCAACTGCACATACTTCCCTCACGGTACCTCACGGGGTACCCGGTCGTATGCCTTTTCGAGGTCTACAAAAACCATGTGCAATTTTTTATGTGCACGTCTGTATTTCTCGCACAGCTGGCGGTTAGCGAAAATGGCATCCGTCTTTTCCTGACCAGGTTTAAAACCGAATTAGTTCTGTGAAATTTGGCTCTCTTCTCTCAGTCGCCTTTCAATAACTTTGTCCCAAACTTTCATACTATGTGACATCATCATCTGCCTAGCCTTTTCGCAACTATGTTAGGGTCGGCTTTAAGTCTAACCGGATGCAGCTGAATACCAGTATTTTACAGGGAGCGACTGCCTATCTGACTTCCACAACCCAGTTAGTACTAGATAATACGATACCCCTTGGTAAGACCGACTACCTGTAACGACTGTCAAAGATCTACAAATGACAGCCGGGACCAACGGCTTAACGTGCTTTCCGAGGCACGAAGGAAACTCGGTATTTAATGGGTGGTTGCCTATCCACAGACCAACCTAGGTAAGCACGGCTTAACCTAAAGATCGATCCGAGTGGCTGTTATTATTTAGCCACGAGCTCCTTTCATACTATGTGACATTAGCTCTATTCCTCTACTCTATAATTGTTGCAATCCACCACATCACCTTTGATTTTAAAAATGGTCACCAGCTAACTGTTACACCATTCGTCAGGAATCGTTTCTTCCGGCAACAGTTTACTGAAGAATAAAGCTAACCACGTGCATCCGTCCATCAGAAATAACTTCCATACTTCTACCGGTATTCCGTCCGGTCCTAATGCCTTACCATTCTTAATTCCATTTCCTGCAATCCTCACTTCATCCAAACTAACCTTTCTCAATAGTCCCTCATTCGCTGGCTTATTTTCAAGCACACCACTCCAGTCATTCTCCTCATTCATCACTATTTCAAAGTAACCCTTCCACCTATCCTTAATTTTCTCACAATCCGTAATAACCATTCCAGTTTCGTCTTTTACGCATTTAACCTGACATACATCCTTCGCCTTTCTCTCTCTAGCTCTAGCAAGCCGGTAAAGGTGTTTTTGGCCTGCTGGACTATCCAGTGTATCATAGAGCTGTCTTCGTTGTAGGTTGAATGTTTCCTTAGTCGCCTTTTATTTATGGGGTGGTCGTATTCTTTAATTCCAAGAACACACGGAATTGCCTGTAATATACAGGATGGAATTTGACAACCTCACCTGGAGGGAAAGTACTCTAAATACCGGAGATAGCAAATTTTACTCAAAGGAAACATTACTTAATTTTTCAAAAGATACAAATCTGTATTCAAAGATTTTCGAAAATTCGCTTGCCACACTCGGGAGTCGAACCGACTAAAATGCGAAAAAATAACATCCTGTACTTTTATGACATGAATCGATCATTTATGGATCAAATCTCTCTAACAAACATGATAAATAAAATGAAAGGAAAACCATGAAATCTAAACTTAAAATTCAATGGGATAAGATAAAGCACTTTTACTCAAAGGTCCATTCGATTACTTGTTGTGTTAGACCTTATAACATCAGCTATCTCCCAGTAAAAGTCCCGTCGAAATCGTTCCAGCCGTTTCGGAGAAAAAGAAAGACAGACAGACAGACCGACAGAAAGACAAAAATTAAAAAAATGTGTTTTTGTTATAAGTGCCGGATATATTTTCATACGCATTCAGTAAAAAGCTGTTATTTTGATATTACAAACAGACATTTCAATTTGATTTATTTGTATAGAAGTGTAGATTTAAGCATAGCTGTCACTTGTCAGGCTTACTCTATGATAGGTTCAAACAACAAAACGAAATTACAAACTACTTTAAATATATTTTATAAACGTATTTTCTATTCTTATTTTACGAAATATTTATAACTGTAACATTTACAACATTATTTCATTCATAAATCATTATAAACGTGCAGTTTTGAATTTTATTTGGAAAAAATAACACGCGTGCAGTCCACCCGTCACAAGAGCCGTCAAGGCACTGACGTATCGCGGTCCCGAGTATGCGTCACAGGGCTTGCCTCGCACATTTCGTTTTTTTCGTTTTTATTTATTATTTAAAAATATTAAAAGAAATAACAGAAAAAAAAACAATACAGATTGTTGAGTATATCATTACGTATTTGTTGTTACAAAATTCATGCCGATCTATTCAGCCGTTACAGAGATAATTTACAATTAAGGTTGAAAAAGGACCTATTTTCTACGATGAACCAAAAAAAATTGAGAAGGTTTATTAAAATTTTAAACAATACAATTTATTTGTGATGAACTTAAATATAACATACTTTTTTTATACGGAAAACGCACGAAGGGATTCATCAATAAATTTCTTTGAACATACGCTGTTTTTGGGATTTGAGCCATGTAATGCCCTTAAGTGCTTTTGTTGTTTCTTGTATTTTTTACATTTTTTTGATGAATTTATTCAATCTTGCATATTTCTTAATTTTATTTTAACTAATTTTATGGCTGTAGTTATAGTTTAGTAAGGAGTCCTCTGTAAGGTATATTGTTATAATGGAATGAGGGTTACAATTTGTATTTACTAATTCATTGTACAAATGGTCAGTTTCTATAGCCTTAGTGTGATCCTTTTCTTTTTTCAAATTAGAAATGTAACATTGGCATGGATTAATTCATCCTCTATTTCCCTAATTTTACACAAAGCCTCCTCATACAAGTTACTACAGTTGCTGAACCCATCCGTGACCACCCGTAGTTGATCCCGTTCATTGACAACGTTCAAGTATTCCTGATGAAGATCTACTAGCTCCCGTTTGAAGCTCGAGTTTTTGTTATTAATGTTATTGACCTCCTCCTCACTGTCTTCTATCTCCTGTAATATTTGTTGGCATTGGAGTTTTGAGTCCTTAAGTTCTTGGAGGGCCGTTCTCAATCTAAGCTCCATATCCTGAGCAGTAGCCTTACGGGTCATCACAGACATGGTTTCCGGATTGGTTACTGGAAATTCGAAATAAGGAAACGGTGAGAACTAATACGATAGACCAATGAAGAAAATTTAGAGATGAAAGGGAGAAAAACAAGAAAAATCTTTTGCTTTACTCAAAGAAATGTGGTAGGCTGCTATATCAGTTTGAAAATATTTATATTATCTAGCTTTTGGATTTTATTTTACTTTTTCATAAGTGGGTTTTGGTTACCTAGAATAAAAACAAAGATTTTTAAAAGATTATTTTAAGACATTAATTAATAGAATAACGATCAGAAACGTATTTAATTAATATTGATTTATTTCATTGATTATTAATAATCATAATCTATGACAACGCGCCAACGACCAGACCACAGATAACATTTTCAGATTCATCTTTAAAAAATGTGTTAGCGAGTTAGCAAAAAGTGCTAACTATTTCTTGTTCGAGCGATGCTCATTTCTCAACATTACCATTAGATATTAAAAAAACAACACATTTAGGATGTGCATAATGCTAAAAACTACAATATGTTTCATTTATGTTTGCAAAGCGGGGCAGAAAGGTCGCAATGTCCTTTTATTCTACTCTATACGCTATGTAGATTTCCAAAGCAGCGTCATGTAGCTTTTGCTAGTACCTTTTTGCTATCATAACTTTTCTTAAATGCCGGTCAATTTAAAAGTTATTTTGTGAGCACATTTTTATTAATTAATGCCATTTTCGTTCAATAGATGTCGCAAGTATCAAAATCAAAGCATTTATTTCAAATAGGCCAGTTACAGGCACTTTTGAATTGCCGAAACAAAGACAACAATGAAAAGTAGTTACAGTCCCAGTCACAAAGCAAAAAAACTGTGAAAGTACTGTAGTTGCCCATTCCCTAACGTAGATCTCTATGGATAAGAACGGGCAAGATACTCCATGGACACTCTTTTAAATCAGAATACTTTTACAATAACTTGGTTACATCATTTATGTTGAGATGGTACATTATGTGAGAACGATGTAGCAAGATGTGTACGTTAAAATCGTCCATAGTAAAAATGATTCAAGAATAAAATAATTAATTCAAAGAGATGACCAGTCACAACTGACAGCGCCCGTTCACGAACATGACGCATGTATCGGCACCATTCAACTCAACCATTTTGTTTTGTTTTTTTTTTAAAAGGTTGCCCCACACTAGGAATTTCTCCTGTATCGTGGGTGCGTTTACAAACATTTAAACTCACATACACAAACAGCCAGACCCGGAACAATCACCTGTAGATCATACAAATATTTGTTCAGTGCGGGGATCGAACCCGCGACACGCAGCGCAGCAGCCAATCGCTCAGCCGTTGCGCCAACCGTGCCGTTGCGCCATTTTGAAGGGAACTAAATGATCCGACACACGTGCCACCATCAGCGAGACATTTGAGTGAGCATGACATACTCTTAACCGCCAGGGCACATTCAAGTCAAGAAAATACGTAGGTTTCCAGCGAATGACAGCTTTCTAGTACAGAGTACTCATACAATATGGGCTATGCGGTTATATAATACTAAAGAGATTGAATTTATACAATGCAAAGATAGTTGTACAATCTTCAGCAGCTCCAACATACTATTTTAAGCTATCCATTTATGCGCCCCTGTCCTTATGGAGCAGGACCGGCATTGAGCCAAGCATTTTTATCAGCGATATAATCGTCCAACTTGTAATATGCTTGCATACATAGTGTGCGTTTAATGCATGTTTTAAATTTAGTTTCATTCAGTTCAAGAATACTTTGTGGAATTTTATTATAGCATCTCAAACAGTACCCCATCAAAGATGAGTCTACTTTAGCGAGTCTGAAGCCTGGTTGAACTAATTGGTCTCTATTTCTAGTACCGTAATTGTGTCTGTCACCTCTTTTATTAAAAAGATGTAGATTTTTTCTTACATGTATGTAAGAAAAAATCTACATCTTTTATGTTCTCATATATGTATTGACAATGTACCGTCATGATGTTCATTTCCTTAAACAGTTCCCTTAGAGAATCACGCCTTCGAAGATTATATATGGCTATGGTATCTTTCATAATGATGATAAGTTCTCCATAAACACTTTAAATTCATATATCTTTTGATGGAGAGCGCCGATTACAATGCAACAAAAACTAAAAGCTTCTCTAAGTAATGAACAATATTTGTGCATTGAATCTAACCACATTGGTATTATAATTTAAACGTGATGCTATACCTAACAAAAGAAATACCCGGAGATACACCGACAAAGTTTCTAAAAATGGTATAAATGGGTTCTGGGTGTTCCTTTAACACCCCCGCTATTTTTTCTATTTTTTTTTCAATGTACAGAAACTTCTACAGATTATATTATATAGATATAGATTTATGCAACATTATTTTAGTATACGCGAAACCTGAGTATAGTTTGTTCAGAATAAGTAACTGAATCGATTCCAGTTCTTTTTAAACCATGTTATATTTTGTCCCAAACATATTTAAAAATGGTTACAAGTTGGACACCGAGCGACACTATATACCTATCGCAATCATTTAGATACATACTGCCAAATTATTATTATCACTGAACTTAAGACGACGCTGGAGGCGCGCGCGCGGGCTTGCCGCGCGGTAACCACGTTTTTGTGCGGACAACCAGGTAACAGAACAAGCTTATAACTTTGTGATTTTTCATGATACAGTTTTGAAATTTTGTACATACATTCCTTACATAAAAATACTAGACACGTGTTTCAGGTTTCGCATATACTAAAAGTAATCATTGAAATAAAAGATTAGCTCACTGTTATTTAAATGGTTAAAAAAAAACTGAAAATATGTATAAAACTATTTGGACATGATTTAGAAATCTAAAAGTACTATAAAACAAAATACCTAGTTACAAAAAGTGAAAACATTTATGGGATTTCATTAAATTATTAATTTGTACATCTATATTTTTTGCTGTTAAAGCTGAGAAAGCATTAATATTAAAAAGATCGGAGAATGTGGCACTTCTTGACTTTATTTTGTTTTCTTCCACGTTTTGTTTTTTTAAAGGACACGATGAGGAGATAGCTATTTGATCGCCCTTGGAGTTTGCACACTTAGCATCCTTTGGACAATGATTTAAATCATAACCTCTAAGTAGTTACGGGTGTAACCTTTTACTTTAAATTACCTACTAGGTACTTGTCCTTCGGGTCCTTGTCTGTAGTAGTGTCCTTGTACGAGAAATATGTTACCGCAGATTCCTCTGAGTTGGAATCATTGGATACCTGCTGGGAATCCGGAGGTGGTTCCCCCTCCTTCTTCTTTCTCTTTTTAACCGTTTTGGGATGCCGATTATTATTTACACTAACTATTTATGACTTAAGAGCCATTTCACAAAATTATAACGCTCGAGTTTAGGTAAAAGACCGCAGCATTGTGTATGTGTGCGTATCTATCCACACATACACAACGCAAACAGTGCAGCGCGACTGTCGAGACGGACTAAACAATCTTGAGCCGTTACAATCGTATTGCACCTTGGATTGAGATTTATGCGAAAAGATAATCTAGACTAATAAAAAAACCCAAATATATGTTATGCAAAGTATATAATAGAAATAACACAAACAGGGAAACAATCACATATTATTATCATTTAGGTTAAATGAATATTTGTCGTGAAGGCATTGATCTTTCCTTTCTAGGGTCTATGATTTCTAGCAATACGCAATTTTGGTAAAACCGAATCGATTTTGAAGCATCTTTTCCTGCCAAAAAACGTCATCTTTTACCACCCTGACTACTTTCAATGGAAAATCAGGACCAGTCCACACAGCAAATACACATACGTTTTTTTTCGCAATGTGCAACTGGCCCTGAATTTGGTAGTACCAGCCATGATTAAGATTCATTTCGACTGTTCAATTTGAAACATTTTAGTTCCACTAATCCTTCACTGCACAATCCATCCGGTGTCGCACCTAAATAATAATGTTCCTCGTCTATAGAAAGACCACATTTTCCTATAGTTGTGTTGCACACTGAGTTGGGCTAAAGCCTTAGGTTCGTTGTCCCTACCATGTTTTATTGAAGTAATATGGTTCAAATTATAAGAATATAAAACAGATTTCACCAAAAGAGCAGATTTTTGCAAACCTTTCCAAAGGTGGACGCGGTAAGTATACACGTTCTAAGTTCCAGCCATAAAGTGCTTCCGGCTTGTAACACAGTAGCCCTCTCAATTTCAAGGCGATTTGACGCCTGTTCTTTTAAATTGTTTAATAATAGTTTTTTACCTTGTTCATAATCTGCGGCGTCATTATCCGGTCTTTCACATTCCTTTCCGTAATGAGCATCTACAGGATTATAATTAAGTTTTTTGCGGGCATTACCTCTACGAACCATTACTTCTCGGGTGTTTTTAGCATACCTCCTGGCCTCCAACGATTTTAATGATTTTCCTGGACTAGCGTGATAGATTGATTTATAAAAGATGTATTGTGGCTTGCCGGTATGAAACGATACCACTGCTGCATAGCATCGTGTGTGTACGAGTCTTTCAACGAAAAGTTGACATGTTTCCCACCTATCTTCGCCACGATGCTATTGAATTGCTCTGCGCGATTATTGGTGAAGCAATGTAAAAGACTCCGGGAATTGTAGGCTAGTTGAGATGTGTTCTTTTTGAGTTTTAAAAGTAGTGTCGCTATCAGTGGAACTATATTGGGCTCCTTTTTTCTCTCATCTGTACAGTAATAACTGTCACATTCTAAATGACCCCAAATATGTGTCGTGGGCTATTAATAATGTCTAATTGAAGTTTTTCTATTTTATCCGAATCTGAAACATCGTCCTGTTGTCTATATTTAATAGCAGCACGGACTGCAGTACGTAGTTAGTCTGTCCATATTTAAAAGTTTACGTTCGTTTAGAGGTATAGCTGTATCTTTTTGAAGAAACAAGTTTTTCCCGTTGTAATTTCTCAACAAATGGTTTGTGCATTCAATTTTTTGTATGGGTATAATCCGGGTAAGGTCGACTCTTAATATACTTTTATAAGTACTAGAATCGCCATCTGCGATTAGTGTTTTATAAATTAAATTTATTTCACTAATCACTTACCTTAGGAAAAAAAATACAAAGAGTATCAAAATCTTGTAGTCGTAGTACAAAAATGCGATAGATGCGCTCGAAAATCGGGACGCCGGAAAAATTGGCACGGGTCCTGCGTCGACGGGCGCTCGTGCCGTACTAATCGGTGCCCGTTTATGCATCGTAATTTAATATTCTAATTTAGAGTGCTATTAAAAATTATATTATGTCTGATTAGATGAATTGATTATTGGGAGATTAATCACTACACAGTAAAAAAACAAGTTTTTGTAAATGTGTTACATGAAGTATCAATACGAAAGACTAGTCTTTTTTTAGCATGTATTTAACAATGCCAGAGTGTTACCTAAGATGGTAAGTTAGGCGACTAAAGTCTTAGATATTTGCGCGAAAACGTGAAATGGCTCTTAAAAACTATCTTTTAACATAAGTATTTACAAAGATATTGTGCAAAATGTACAAAATAAATATTTTAGAAATTTTGAATAAAAAAAAGCGCGCGTTTTCTCTTTTACGTTTTCCCGCCTTTTTTCCCTACAAGAGTCTCTCACGACCAGTGACAATTTGGAGTTGTTACTCATTGCCATAGAACTAACATGTGCTACGTAAAACCTCATTTCTACGTAATACTACGAAAAACCTCATTTCTTCCTAACAATAGTGCCACTAACTTTGCTGTAAATAAGAACCATTTTGAGAACGCCATTCTGCTGTCAGTGTCCGCTATGGACTTAGCGTACAAACAGGACTGAGTTCTGCGAAATTGGTAACACACAAAAATTAACCATAACGTTCACACCGTAGGTTTACTTTTGTTAAGCTATCATAACCGAGGCGAGAGAGATAGCGCTAAGGGAGCCCTTTGTCCCTTTCACTCAATGCCAACAGATAAAAATATTAAAGATGGTAGAAAATATTACCCCGGCAGTCACCTCACACTACAAGTAAAATAAATTACGAGTATATGTTTTTAGCTTTAAGATACATTTAAATTATTATCTTATAAAGGTTTACAGTCTGTACAGAATACTTTTTTTTTTTTTAATCAATCAATCAATCAAAGCATTTATTTCAAATAGGCCAGTTACAGGCACTTTTGAATTGTCGAAACAAAGACAACAATGAAAAAATAGTTACAGTCCCAGTCACAAGGCATAAAAACTTTGAAAGTACTGTAGTTGCCCATTCCCTAACGTAGATCTTTATGGGAAGAACGGGTAAGAAACCATATTTATATTTTAAGTCAAATTAAATATTAGTATCATTGTTTGGAAGCTATTATATATTAATTATGGTAACACTGAAATCTGTCATCAATGGTGTTAATTTGGCGTCCTATGTTGTTTTGAGAAAATTGTAGAAATTTATCTATGGTTCTTTTTTACTTTACCTGTGAAAATGGTTAAAAGTATTGAATCACGTCATGAAAAAGTGAATCATATGGTGGTTGTGGCATATCATTTCACAGGTAAGGAATATTATACATTTTGTTTACTAACAATGATTAGTGTAAAGATTCCTTAGACGTTTTGCAGACGAAAGGCTCTTATGCTTATGTGTATGTTTCATTAAAATTGTTATTGTTGTTGTTGTTGCATGAGAAATATAATTTGTACCTATGTATCGCGTTATTGAAATAGCATTATTTTTGTTTGTTACAGATAGCTTTCCATTGACAGAAAAATATGGCAAAAATGTTGATTCCCGAATTTCAAACCATAACCAAAAGTTCTGTTGTGGATTTTCATACTACAAAATCATGACGGACCTTAAATGCTTATGCAGTACCATCATTTTTTCCAGTTGTAAGGATATATCACGTTTTTATTAAGTTAATGATTTTTCAGACAACATTACACACTATTCCAACATCAAATAAAACTTGTATTATTTCAAAATCTAAAGCAATGACCCTATGTTTTTACTGACCTAAATTATAGGCTAACTCAATATGCATCAAATGGCATCATAATAGTTACCACTCTTCAAAAAAAGTTTTGATATACAAATAATAATAACATCGCGTGTACCAAATTTGTAGTAAAAAAATGTACTTACAACGCTCTGGCGCAACGTAAATAAATCATTTCACAACTTCGAAATCTTATCTAAATGGTATGTGACTCGTACAGAATTGTTTGTAATTAATCACGCTTTATGGATAATTCACAATGACTTACGTACAAACTAGCAATTTAATAGTTTTATCACGTTTTTATAAATTTATAGATTTTTCTGAAAAAATTATAAACTAACTATTGATTTCATCATCCAATTTACAAATCGATTTGAACTTCACATGTTTCATTCGAAAGGCCGTAAAAACAGGAACAAAAGTGTATATAATGTTACTTACCAAACAAATAACAAACTCCTACAACTATCACTTCAAAACACAACCACAGAAAAAATAAACAGCAATTAGTTCACTCAAAATTCAACTTTTCCCACAGCGTAAAAAAAATTAATTAAGCTGATTGGAAACAACGCCATCTGCCTAAAATAAGAGGTATTTCAATGGCTTTCTATCAGTACAAGAGCGAAGAATGTCGCTTCGTTAGAAAAATTAAAAAAAATAAAACAGAGTGCGCTGTCAACAAAAAAATAAGTAATAATAAAAGGGTGATGAGCAGTTAAGCTTTTTCGTTCCGGTCCCAATTTTGGCACATGGGCGTGTGGGCAGTATGAAAATGCTCACAAGATTATTAGTACATTTTGATATAAGTGGGAAACTTTTTTATTGCTGAAGGCAAGGGTGGTATGGAGCCAAGAACTGCAGTAAGAAATCCCCACGCGTATCAAACGACGTTTTTAATACACATTCGAAGAAATAAAATATTAGAACGGAAAATATTTTTGTTAGGAATTATTAGAAAACTGTGATTTAATTCGCTTTTTTCCGCGCTTTGCTTTCGCCAGGTTAAAGAAGAAGCAAAGTTATGATGCCGCTAAACAGCCTAATATGAAAAATAGAAAAGTTAATTTGTTCATCAATGTAAATATTTGTTTTAAATAATCATGTTTATCTATCATATACTATTAATAAACACAATTTAAATATTCAAAAAATATTTACGCCGTAAAGACGAATATCTCTGCCGAGATTAAAAAAAAACAAACTCCTAAAAGCTAAAGATACGGACTTTTGTAGCAAAACATATTCACTTTTTAAGATAATATACTAAAGGTTTTGCGATTAACCTTCAGGTTGGTGCTAACGGGGAAAAAAAGGTTGAATGCAAGATCTTTTTGGAGTAACTAACTTGAAACTCAGCATAAACACTTCTTTAAAAAAAATGATATCATGTTGCCTTCGATATTTTGGCGGGTTATTTTATATGTTGGTCGAAGTAGATATAATTCCTTATTCCTGGGTACAACCAAGGAACTTATATACTAACTGGAATGATTACGAACAAAATTTTGACATCAAAAAACTGTTTGAAAATGAACTTTATCTCAAACGAAAAGAGTTCGTATTACTTTAATTATTTCAAAGGTAGATGTTGTAGTTTTCGATGAAGAAAACTTTATAGCGAAAAAGCGACCACAGTGGATTGTGTCCTTGTCTAACAATTGCCAGTAAACAAAAAATAAAAAAAATATTTTTCTTTTTTTTAAATGTAGTTATCGCAAATCACGTTGATAGCTAAACTAGCACATAGATCGTACCGGGATTAATTTAATACTCAAATACTAAATATTAAAATAATAATTTCTTTCGAAATAAAGTTAGCATATAAATTAAATTATTTATGAATTTAGTTATTTCTGAATGGCAACATAGATAACACTCATATAAACAAAAAATATGGCCCATACAATTTTGCGATGAAGTCATATTTTAGCGTTATCAAGTTCTTTTTACATTATTTAATGAAATCTTCCTCTTTAAATATCGTGAAATCGAGTTGTGTGAAGGGGTGTAGTAGTGAGGAGTTTGCTGGATGGAATTTCTTATTTCAGGTAAGTTCTTTTAACTTTGTTAACAAATTACGACTAGATGACAATATTCTAGATAAATGTAAACGGGGATCATGAAAATCAATTTTATAAAAAAAATAACTTCTTGAAAATAAACATTTGAATTCTATGTTTACTTTTTTATATACTATTTATTACATTTTTATTAATAATACTGTTTTGTTTCCATGCAGACTCCCTAACAATGACAATCTTCAGCAACGGTGGCTTTAAGTTGTCCCTTTAAAGAAGAAGTATTCAACCTATTGCCTAGCTTGCAACCGTCTTCCATCATCAGCATCTTCGCGTCTTAAATTTAAGATTACTGACTCATACTAAAAACCAACATTTACATATAACCATACAGTGTAAAAAAATATATCAAATACTACGTATTAAGTTGTTTTAATATACTACATGGTCATCCTTCAATCTATGTGAATATAGTTTTAAAAGCGTACTGGGCTACGCTTTAAAATGTATTCTCCCTGTACTCTTTACAAATGATGGATGTAACCTAAAATGTAGACCACCGTGAACGAAAATAAGTGGTACGTATTCTTTTCTTTGTTATAAAGTAAACGACAAACCACATAGTAATATTGGTATTTATAAGCTAAAGAATTAGAGTGAAATAAAAGAGAAAGCATGACATGTTATATGACAACTACAAACTACTAAAATCACAACGTAGGTGAGAGGTGTATAGAACCTCACATCAATAGACCTATCTCATTACAAAGTCCTACAGTATGCGTAGGTTTCGCTGTCTTTTTATACCCCGTAATTTTGAATAAACTGCTACCCATGCAAAGCGGAGAGCGGGGTGCTAGTAAGATAGAACAGAATGACTGTCTCAAATGTAAGTACAAATATTGGATACCCTACTAGAAAGAGATGACATCCACTCTCTAAGTTGTCTCGCTCGGAAAGGCTTTCCGTTGCACGTCATCATTCCAGTTAGTATATAAGTTCCTTGGGTACAACCTAAAATCAGTCTCATATAAAGAGCTACAATGTCACTGTTGACTAGTGTTATTTTGAAAACTGCCTTCGGAAGACCAAACGTTAATAGGGATGTCACTAAAAAGGTTAGTTCCTTTTAAGTAAGCTAGGTTAAGGTTACCTATACGAATTCTAGCAAAAAAAGAAATATATTTTGACAACAGCTGATAGTAGCATTTTCAATTCCATTTGGTATAAGTATTTTACTCTTCGATGTTCAGCATAACACTTGCAGAACATACAAATTCGCAGTTGCTTCGAAATTGAAATAAACTTCTTGTACAAAGTTCCACGGATCAAGCAATAGTGTAGTTATCAAAATAAGTTCAAAGAATTAACAAATTAAACATCAACCAACATTTTGCTGTTTTCACCGTTTATTTGGGATGGGCGTAGTACGCCTTTCCTTGCGGTCTACCGATCTACAACAAATACAACATAATCAGCAATTTTATTAAACTGAAGACTAAGACTTTAGAGACAGTCTAAAGTTCTAAAGCAAAACGACATGGTAAGATTACCCTGTAAATGTGCTGGTATTATTTCGGAAAAATGCAAGTGTTCAAGTATTCTTACGAGTTCTTCTGATGGCTTGTTTGAGTCAAACCAAACTAGCAGCGACAGACGCCCGCTGAACCTTATTGCCAATCCCAAACACCATAAAGAAGAATCGAATACCAATTTAGGACTCACGAGAATTCTCGGAGACTTTTATGAAAAATGTGCTGCATACAACTTGAGGTAATATTGTTTAGTAGCACTTACCTACTTATTTTGGTTTTCGTTTTTTAAGGGTAAGACGAAACATCGTGAGGAAACCTAGTTGGGCTAGGCTAGATCAATATTACATAGGTATCATCATCATCATCATCATTTCAGCCGAAAGACGTCCACTGCTGGACATAGGCCTCCCCCAAGTGTCGCCACATTGACCGGTCCCGTGCGACTCGCATCCAGCGGATCCCTGCAACCTTCACCAGGTCATCGGTCCACCTAGTGGGAGGCCTTCCAACGCAGCGTCTTCCGGTTCGCGGTCGCCAATCCAGAACTTTTCGGCCCCATCGGCCATCCGTTCTGCGAGCAATGTGGCCCTGCCCACTGCCACTTAAGTTTGGCTATTCTTAGGGCTACGACGGTTACATAGGTATACCATGACACAAAACCGCCAAAAGTGGAGAGATTTGAAGAGATCTACACTCAGCATTGGGTGGCTAAAGGTTGAAGAAGAGAGAAAAAGAGATCAATATTATCACTATTCACTACAGCGTTCGTTCCTTCTTGTGCGAGGTTTCTATTCAAACTCAATGCATTTATTTTAAATAGACCTGTTGCAGACACTTTTGAATTGAAGTATCAGCCAAAAACAAAAAGATGGTGCTCAACAGCAACTTTTAGCGACATAATAATATGCAGTATCTGTTGGTAGCAGTTTCTTTATTTAAACTTCATGTACAAAAGTGGTAGGTATATAAGCGGACCTAATGCAAGAAGGCCTTCTGTATCAGTCAACCTTTGGGTTAAATAGAACAAAATGCATCATAATGATTGATTACAAAAAATGACTATTTTGTTTTCGAAAATTAATAAGTGGAGCACTGCCTTCAAACATTGTTGTGAACGTATCATTAATGCGGCGGCAAGAGCTGACAACACCACCCGCTACTCCGCAACTCGCCAACCTAACCGCTAGTGGACGACGATTCGCGCGCTGTTTCAAACCATTCGCGATACGTACGCTCGTCATATTTCCATAGCTTTATTGTATACTAAGCCGTGCCTCGTCGCCTTCGACCGCGTGAAATTATTATACAAATATTACTTCCCTATTTTAATCGGATTTTGTTAACAATTTCAAGGGGTTTTGTTTTTTGCACGGAACCCTAATCTTTTTTCTAAAATAAAAGTAGCCAATGTTATATATATACTCACTATAACATCAGTTATCTGCAGTTATTCTTAAATTACAAACAGACACTTCAATTTATTTATTTGTATGGATTCTTGTTTCTGTTTTTAAGTTCTGTGTTTTTTACTGTCGAATGAGGAAAAAGTAAGGAAAGTTTAAGTACTTATGAGAATGGCCTGACATTTGTTGACGGAAGCAAAGCCAAAGTCAGACCATTCTCCTATAGTTCAAAGATCAGCATTGTATGATGAGATGCTATTATCATTTTTGGCTGAATGAGCGAAAAGTTGCTTGTCATCAGCGTACAGGTGGTAAGAAAGTTTATTTTGAGGATAGTAGTATTTGGAGTTTATAAAAATAAAGAAAATAAGACAAAACACCGGTTAGCAGAGACAACATTACAACTACCAATATCGTACTTAAAAATCTAAAAGAAGCAATGTGGACATTATGCAGGGCAGCGCTGAATGCCCCGGGACCCGATGGCTTGCCTGGCAAAGCCTGGGTCCTGGCCTCTGAGGCTCTCGGGCCCCGACTGGAAGGGCTCCTAAGCGCATGCTTGGAGAGAGGCCAGTTCCCGCTTCGTTGGAAGACGGGGAAGCTGGTCCTCATCCGGAAGCCAGGGCGCCCTGCGGATTCTCCGTCCGCATACCGGCCCATCGTGTTGCTCGACGAGGTGGGCAAGCTCTTTGAAAGAGTTATTGCTAACCGCCTCGCCGGGCACCTCGCGGGGATGGGGCCGGATCTTGCGGAACACCAGTTTGGTTTCCGCAAGGGGCGCTCGACGGTGGACGCCATCATGCGCGTGAGAGCCCTCACGACGGGGGACGCGGTTTCCCGGGGCGGGGTTGTATTGGCGGTGTCTCTTGACATCGCCAACGCCTTCAACTCCATGCCCTGGAGCTGCATTGGGGAGGCACTCCGGTATCACCGGGTGCCGACCTACCTTCGTCGTGTGGTCGGGGATTACCTGACGGATAGGGCCGTCATCTACCCCGGTCGGAGCGGAGAATGGAACCGGCGAGAGATGTCGTGCGGTGTTCCACAGGGATCGGTTCTGGGACCGGCCTTGTGGAACATCGGTTACGACTGGGTGCTGCGCGCCGACCTCCCTAGCGGCGTCAGCGTAGTCTGCTACGCTGACGACACGCTGGTACTGGCACAAGGGAGGTCGCACGAGGCGGCGGCCGAAAACATGACACGCGGGGTTGCGATAGTCGTGGAGAGGATCCGGCAATTGGGTCTCGAGGTGGCATTGCACAAGTCCGAGGCCATGTGTTTTCATGGGCCTCGGAATGCACCACCGTCGGGATCCCTACTGACGGCAGGAGGGGTTTCCATCGGCGTCGGGTTGACGCTGAAGTACCTGGGACTCGTCCTTGACAGCCGGTGGAACTTCGTGGAGCATTTCCGACGTTTGGCCCCCAAACTGGAACGGACCGGGGCTGCCTTCAAGCGGCTCCTGCCCAACCTGGGGGGTCCAAACGCCTCCTGCCGGAGGCTCTACGCGGGGGTCGTGCGGTCCATGGCCCTTTACGGGGCCCCGGTGTGGGCGCGTTCTCTGAGGCGGCAAGCCGCCCGCTACCTGAACGCGCCCCAAAAGGGGATAGCCCTAAGGCTAGTCCGGGGGTACCGCACGATCTCCGGTGAGGCGGCGAGCCTCCTTGCCGGATTGCCGCCATGGGATCTGGAGGCGATAGTCCTCGCACGCCTTCACGAATGGCGCGCGGAGGCACTACGTCGGGGGGAAACTCCGCTGCCGCGGCAAATCACCGCTCGGCGGACAGACCTCCGGCGCGATCTCATGGTGACATGGAATGAGCGACTGTCGCAACCCCGTGCAGGGCACGCCACCATAGTGGCGATAAGTCCCCTCTTTGAGGAGTGGCTAGAGAGGCGCCACGGCGCCCTCACCTTCCGCCTGACGCAGGTCCTCACCGGACACGGTTGTTTCGGGAGGTTCCTGCACCGAATCGGGCGGGAGGAAACGCCCGGGTGTTTCCACTGTGAGGATCGTCCGGAGGACACGGTGCAGCACACTGTGGAGGCCTGCCCTGCTTGGGCGGAGCAGCGCCGTGTCCTCGTAGAGGCGATTGGCGGCGGCGACCTCTCGCGCCCGGCCCTGGTTCAAGCCATGGTCCGGAGCGAGAGGGAATGGGAAGCCGTCACCTCCTTCTGCGAAGCAGTCATGCTAGTGAAGGAGGTGGCGGAACGTGAGAGGGAAAGAGCCTCACGTCCCAGCCGCCGCGGGAGACGCCCTGGGCGTCGGGGGTCACGTGGTGGCCCCCGGCCACCGTAGGCGCGGGCCTGTGGACGGCGAGTTTTGGGCTAGCTCGCCGTCCGGCCGTCTTATGACGACAGGCCGTGTCGACGGCGCGTTCGTGTTCCACGCGCGCCTCAAAGAGATGTCAGCAACCACGTAGGGGTCCGCACGGGCCGATGCCTGCCAGGGCTGCGGGACTGTTCGAAAGAGATACCGCGGCCCTGGAACACAAAGGGCAAAGAAGGAACATGGATGGGTTTTAGTCAGTACAAGTCTGACACTCCCTTCCGCTCCGCCCAGAGCGGGGGGGGTCATTTGATGATTTCCCATCCTAAAAAAAAAAAAAAAAAAAAAAAAAAAAAGGGCAGCGCTGAATACTGGATGTTATGTCTCACTTTAACCCTTGGGTGTTTTAATGAAACACAGTCTATTAGAGTGTGTGCGACACGTCCGCTCGCCTCGAGTTCTGTCACCGTAATGCCGAGCGGGCGGGTCGCAGGAGCACATATTTATTTAATTATTTTACAGTAATAGTCACAATTTAAGCTACACGTGTTTTATATAATTCTAGTATTTAAATAATTCAAGCCTGATATCCTAGTTTTAATAATCTAATCTTAATACTAATACTATCAATATCTCAATACTATCAATAATTTATTACAATACCAATTTTATCGTCCGTGTCTATTTCTACATCACCATCGTCTTTTTTTCCGTTTTCATTGTGAATTCTCCATTTTCTTGAGGTGAACTATGTTTCTTCTTAAGTTTTGACCTGTTTCATCATTTTTTATATTAATATCACCTCCTTTAGCACTTATTACTGTGTGTTGAGTAGGGTTGAAATCAGGGGTCAATTTATTATCTTTTGTCATGTTTTGAACATAAACCTTTTCTCCTATATTAATTTCATTGTCTACAGCTTTCCTTTTCCTATCTTCAATCAACTTTCCCTTTTCTTTTATGATTTTATCTCTATCATATACGTCTAGGCCCATACGTCGGTTTTCGGCATCTACAGCGGAAGGGATTTTGTCTATGAATTGTCTATTAAAAAATAATTCTGAGGGTGTCTTTCCAGTTGTACTATGGGGAGTGCTATTATACATCATGAGTTAGCGAAGGAGATCATCCTTCCAATCAGATTTTTGGCATTGGCTAATTTTCAAGCGCTTAAGGATGTCGATTGTCATTTTGTTGTGGCCAATATGGTATAGAATTGTAAAACCTGATGCCAAATTCTGAACAAAAGGATTTGAACTCCTCGCTAATAAATTGACGTCCATTATCCGATGTTATACTGACTGGAATACCCAGCCTGGAAAATATTTCCTTTAAAATATTTATGGTTTCCTTAGATGTTATAGATTTCATAACCTTAATTTCCTTGTAACGGCTATAATAATCAATGACTACTAATAAGTTGTGACCACTTGGCCGTGGGCCTAAAAAGTCTATAGCTATATCAGTCCATGGTTGCATAGGTAATTCGCGTCTCTTCATTGGCACAGGGGAGGCTTAGACCAGATACTAGAGTGCAACTTTTAACCAAGTTTTCCGCGTCTTTATATATTTTAGGCCACCAAACTTTGGTACGCAATCTACTTTTCATAGCAATGATTTATTTATTTATTTATTTATCGACTTACATCTACCATTACAGAAAACCAATGCGGTAAATGTGCCTTAATGCATCCTTAACTTAATTTTTACTTATAACTAATATCTGATATCTCTATAATCATGATACCGGGATATCCTTCGTGTGCCGATGCAAGCACTTGCTTACGTAACTCCGTGGGAATGATTATTTTATTCCCACGTAGTAAAATATCGTCGTGCATCCAAAGCCCATGCTCGAAAAGTTTATAGTTATTAACTTTGGGGTCCCAATTATTTCCAGAGAGAGCTAATTTTACTAATTGAATGTCTTTATCACTTTTAGATTTTTCAGTGATATCCTCCATAGGTACAGCCATTGGTCTAGCAACCTCCACGATTTTGTTAATGTGATGCTCGTTACCATATGAATATGAATTATGATTTGGGCATAATCGGGACAGAGAATCAGCTATATTATTATTATATTGTTTTTTCCAGGTCAGTAAAAAACCTTGTAATTGTAAGTCTGTAACCGTAACACCCATCGTTCAATTCGTGCACAAGGATTTGATCGCGGCTCAAATATTACCTCGAGAGGTTTATGATCAGTGATCAGTTCAAATTCTTTTAACCCAAATAAATACATATTAAAATGTTCGACGGCCTAGACCAAGGCAAGTGCCTCCTTTTCGGTCTGGCAATATCGTTTTTCAACGTCAGATAAACTTTTATGACCAAAAGCAATAATACGAGGTCCTTGTATATCAGTCTGAACGAGGACTACCCCTTACCCTACAGGACTAGCATCTGCCATGACTTGTGTCCGATCGTGTGGATTAAAAGCCTAAGGTGCGAAGGGCACTTAAACTTTCTTTTAACTCCGCAAACGCAGCAGATTGTTTATCTTTCCAATATTCAATAGACTTTGTGCCTTAAAATGTCTCGAATTGGATCGGTCATTGTGGCCAACCTTGGGATCCATTTTCCAATATAATTGACAAATCCTAAAAAACTGAACTACTTCGACTGTTTTAGGTTCTCTGTATGATTTTATAGTTTTGACGTACTTATCAAGGGGCCTAATGCCTCTTGGAGACAATTCATGACCAAGAAAATCTATTTTTGACGCGTTAAAAATACATTTTTTATCATTAAGGACCACATTATTATCTCTCAGAACTTGTAACACATGTTTTAGTCTATCGTTATGTTCATTTACGTTACTGCCAAACACAATAACATCGTCAATGAAATTAACGACGCCCTTACAAGGCAGAAGCATCCTTTCCATGATTTTCTGAAAATGTTCGGGTGCACACGATATACCAAATATCAGACGCTTATATCGAAACAGGCCTTTACTGGTTATGAGTGTTGTTATCACCCGACAATCTTCTTTTATTTCAACTTGGTGGAATGCACCTTTAATATCGAGTTTAGAAAAGATACATGACTTCCTGAGCTTTGGGAGAATTTGGGTCATTGTAGGTAAAGAATGATTCTCTCATAAAATGACTTTGTTTGCACATCTCATGTCGACACATAGTAAAGGTGGTAGTTCATGCCCGAACATAGGCCGGTAGTGTGCAGAACTTGTGGCGATGCTCTCCAGCTGGTGGATATGAGGTGGCGAAGAACGTTATTTCTACTCCCGACTTTTTCTTTAGTTTTAAGGCAGTGGAACTTATAAGTCAGAGATCTATCTAGGGTGACGCCCAGGTCTAGCTCGCCGTCTGGCCGTCTTATGACGACAGGCCGTGTCGACGGCGCGTTCGTGTTCCACGCGCGCCTCAAAGAGATGTCAGCAACCACGTAGGGGTCCGCACGGGCCGATGCCTGCCAGGGCTGCGGGACTGTTGGAAAGAGATACCGCGGCCCTGGAACACAAAGGGCAAAGAAGGAACATGGATGGGTTTTAGTCAGTACAAGTCTGACACTCCCTTTCCGCTCCGCCCAGAGCGGGGGGGGTCATTTGATGATTTCCCATACTAAAAAAAAAAAAAAAAAGGTTGACGCCCAGATAGCGTGGTTGAGATCAATGCTCCACGTTAACGCCCCGCCACAGACGCTGAGGGTTCTGTTTGCCTGACGGTTGCGGAGATGGAAAGCACAGGTCTGGGTCTTGGACGGCTTTGGCCGTAAGGCATTTTCATCGTAGAATTTCCTAAGTGTTTCCAGAGCTTCCGTCAGTTTTTCTTCAGCCTCTTCGAATGTAAATGTCAGGGCGGCCATCGGCCACTATTGAAGGATGCTTGGAGTTTGTTATTGTGTATTAAGGTGAGATTCTCTGCCTCCGCCCATTCTTCCACTGCATCACCATTTGTTTTACTGATGGTATACACATGCACACACATGGGGCTATACCATCACTCAGTGCTGTGGCTGTTGATATCGCCTACAATGATTTTAATAGGCCTGTCGTAAAAGTTGCTTGTGCATTTAAACTGGAACGGTTGACTAGGAGGTTTATAAAGGGATTTTATTGTGCGGTATCGATAGTTATTATGTCAGATGTGGACTGAAAAGCGACATATGGTCGTGCAAAAATGGCGCTTCCGTACTTTGCATGAGGTTTTTTGTAATTAGAGCTCTTTTGACCTTTTCTATGTTCTATGTTAGGATTTCGGTTTCCGCACTTATTCCTTAAAGTGGATCATTGTTTATCAGCAATTGCTGTTGTTATTTCAACCAGCCCACCTCCCTCCAGAAGCAGATCAATCTTCCCAATCTTCTCAGGATATCCGCAAGGCATCTTGGTGTTCCAAGAGTTTCCTTGTGGATCTAGGTAACGCCGGTGCACTCGAGGAGTATGTGCGCTACAGTTTCCTCCGCCTCCATCCACGCTCTGCACAGGAGACTGTCAGTGATACGTAGGGTGTTTGTTCAGTGTCCTGTGTGATGAGTGATGGTCCCCGGCACCAGTCGCAAGTTATCTCTGTCCAGGCGCAGAAGGTGGTTGGTCAGCTTTGTATCCATGGATGGCAGGCATAGCGTCCTTGAATTGCCTACACCCTGGTTTCGAGGTTCACCATTTCTTCGCTTGTGTTTGAGTGTGATCCTTTAACCAACTCCTAGCTGATTGAAAGGAATGGGCACAATGGGTTCGGGTCCGAAGGCTTTCGTGTTGGAACCCTTCCTAGCGAGTTCATCAGCTGCATCGTTTCCAAGTAATTTTTTAAATTATTTTTTATTCATTGTAGTGACACCGCGTTTAGTACCGTAACGCGTTCTGGCAGTCAGCATTCCTACCTACAACCCCATTATGGCATTCTAGTATTAGTCTTGACGTGATCTGTTTTCTCTTTAAGGATTGAAGAACTGAGGCACTTTCGGAGTATACGAATACGGTATCCATTAGTTCCCTGACCTCTATGGCGTGTGTCGCTTGGATAATGTCTACACATGTGTAGTGATTGCCTTTCTTTCATTAATAGGAGTTTCGGGATTTCCAAAAAGGGTCTTCGGCAATTGAGATTTCTTAGCACGTCTGTACGGTTCATATGACCATAGCCCAGGCGTAATGGGACAAACTCTTGAAAGAGGCATTTACGACCTTTTTTGAACATTCGCGAAATAGTCGCTTCGCTTATTTTAAAGATGGACGCAAGTCTCAGGTTTGAATCCCCAGTTCGCAGCTTTTACCAATAGAGCTGCTAAAATGGTTTGTAAAATACTTGTTCAATCATCCCAAGAAGGGCATATCACTTTTTCGCCAGCAGATGAAAAGATTTTTGTCAATTAACCACTCTGCTCGACAAGATTTTGTCACATGACACAACAGCTAAATCGGCGGGGTGATGCGAATTGTCAAGAAATTCTAGAATTTTCGAGAACTTTCAGCATTCGATTTTTTTTATAATGAAAAATATGTCGCAGCAGCTGTTTCATACGATAAGTTTGTGGTTAATATCTCCAATAACGTGTTGATGTCCGCAAAACTTCGAGAGTTTATTGCCATATATGTTTAAATTACATACCACTACACCTTTCCAAAATATAGGTAACTTAGATGCGCTAGAAATAATGTACATAGGCAAGTTTCTCGTTTGTTAGAATGACTCGAAAGGGCAAAATAAAGACAGTAACATTCTATCTGCGTTCTTATTTTTACCATTATTCATACATAATTTCATGAAAAAACACGATCTTATTCTAGACAAATATTACTAAAAACTCTTATTGCTGACCGTACATCCAAGTTTTATCATTCTATTAAAAAGTTGCATTCAGTCTAATCGATACATTGAAATCAAGCTTGGAAAAAAAGAATTGAAACGGAATAAAAACTCTTTGGTATAATTTCTAACAATTATTTAAATTTAAAATTAACCTTTTTATGCTATCTTTTTAAATAATGTCATTTAGTAATTATTCGATGCTTTTGGTTGACTTCAAGAGAAGGAGATTTATAAATAATAAGAAACACAGAAAAGTGTAATCTCAACAAAAACCTTAAACATACTGATGGTTATCTTTCTTTTAAAATCTTATAGTCTCCAAACTCTCCGTTGAACTAGCCGCGTGAGATCTGGCAAGAAATAAAGTCTCACACTTCAAGTAAACTTGATCTGCCAAAGATAAATTATATTTATTCCTACAAAATTGTGAATTGGTTGGTAGCGTGTTGTCGGTTGGGTAATTGTGTTAGATTAGGACAAACTTTTTTTTTGTTTAGCCTATTCTTTCCCACTGCTGAGCAAAGACCTCCTCCATTCCTTTCCAACTCTGTCGGTGATTTGCCTTCTCTGGCCAATCAGCCAGGAACGAGTCCTAATCGTCACGCCTTCGTTACTTGGGTCTACCTCGGTGACTACGACCGACAAACTTATCTTGTCTTTTATTTCGCAATCGGCAATTCATATGACGTATCCTTAAGAAACGTTAGTTTATTCTTTAAACTTCGTTCACTGTCTACTCTAAAAACTCTTTTTACAACTGCAAAGTTCTGGTGGCCTACCATGACATCTTATAGCAGGAGTAATTCCAGTGTGGGAAAGAGACGGCGACCTATTAAAATTACCATTATAAAGCTTAAAAAAATGACATTGTACTTATTTATTGTATTTTGCCCTTAAAAAAATAATTATTTTAACTTCCATTTATCGATTTCTTTAATTCCTTAATTTAATTTCTCGATTTGATAGATTTTTACAAAAAAACGAATCGATTGAAATAAATATTCAAATATTCGCTTGAAATATTCGCTTCCACACATCACCATAATTTAAAAAAAAAACGGTCGTCAATTTCGAATACAAATTGTAGTAATGAATGTTACGAGTTAAACTTCGACTTTAAATATCAAAATTCATCATTACCACTGCTTATTTAAATTGAAGTATGCACAATTATTTAATTATTTATTTTTTCTTATTTAGTTCGTCACATAATTTAATGACGAGTTAATCATTCACAAGATAGTGGAACTTGGTTGTCCGAAAATCATTTTTTTTTTTGTTGAAATTTTATGATGTTTAGCCTCGGACAGCACTGCCGTCAAAATGGCGATGAGCGTATTTACGCGTATTTACGATTTTATAAGGGTAAATTAAGAAACTTGCGCGCTAAATACAGAAGTTTTAATGTAATTAATATCCAGCGGAGGTTTGTGTTTTAGACCCCCAAAGGGGCCCGTACCGAACTTTATGGTTTAAACGTACGGAAAACCAGATTTTTCAACCCAAAAAATCAACTGAAGGAATGGTTGTAGATTTAAAGCCGTAGTAAAAAATACTCGAACTGACTTACCCAACAGTGACATGTTTTTTTTCGTTGGTACTTTGGTTTTTGGGCCGAAAATGAATTCCTTTGGACTATTCAAAAAAAAGTTATTAAGGAAATATTTCCAACTCTATTGGTGGGGAGCATGTGAAATTGCAAAATATGTGATTTCACACTAGGGAGAAAAAATCTCACAAAAATTGACCAGCTCTAATAAGGACGGCGGGAGGGATCAAAAAATCTTGAAATTCATATGACTTAATTTATGGATGGACCCTTATATGTATCACCATTTTAAGAATATTACAGATTTAAGACTAAAATTCTAAAAGTGCGCAATGAATGCACTACAATGCCTTGAAAAACCAAACTTAGAAGCATGTCTTTGTATCTGTCGGTCACACTTCGACGCGACGTTCGTGTTAATTCGGAAACATGAAGATTATCGAAGTGCAAGTTTTTCTGGTTCCATTGTTAAATACATTAAATTCAAGCGTTTACAGTATTTTTATAATTACGTGTTTTTTCATCACATGTTTTCAAGCGGCTGATTGAGCTCTCAGAGTTGATGGATTTTTTTTTAATTGTTAAGGATATTAATCGTTGGATAGATCATGAGTTGCATCTATATTTTGCTTATAAACTTTGAGAATGACAAAATGCGCTGTCACGTGAGCGAAGCCGCGGGCACAGCTAGTATTAAAATGATTGATTCGTGACGGTAACAAAATGGGTTTATTGAAATAATATGATATCATAATGCTTTAATACCTTACTTGTTCCAATTATGTTAACCGATTCATTGCGGCACCCAGATTCGAAAACTTTTTGCTGTGTCAGCGTACAATTATTTCATGACTCGACTGGCGCTTTTCTTTGAAGTTCAGCACTTCGCACTTTGAAACTACATAGTATAAATTCGATTGCTCTAGCACTTTTTAGGGATCCGTAGCAAAAAAACGGAACCCTTATAGATTCGTTATGTTTGTCTGTCCGTCTGTATGTCACAGCCTCTTTATTCCGAAACTATTAGGACTACACTGTTGAAACTGGGTATTGGTAGGTAGATGTATTCTGTGAACCGCTTTACGATGTTAATCCAAAACTAAAAAAAAAAAAAAAACTAAAAAAGATTAAGGGGGGCTCCCCATACATGGAACTGAAATTAATTTTATTTTTCATGAAAACTTTACGCGCGGGGTCTCTGGATAGGGCTTTAAAAATGACATCGAGTTTCCTCGAAACCATTTTTTCTCAAAGTCAATCGTTTGAAAGATAGACACTTCCAAAGTAGTAAAAGTGCCCCCCCCCCCCTCCCCTTCTCTAATTACTAAATTAAGATGAGGAAAATTCTGAAAAAAACTAAGATTAAGATGTTAAACTATCATGTTCACTAGGAACGGGATATTTACCATGTTTACTGATTTCTGTGAGTTCCAGATATTTCGGTGCTGTTGCAAGCACCATGATCACAGATAAACTGAAGTTATTGCGGGTGGGTGTTTATAAGCAGACAAATCGGTCTACCCTCTTTTTTGTCCGCTTTTCAAATCAGTAAACATGGTAAATATCCCGTTTCTAGTGTTAATGATAAATGTAGGATTGTAGAACGTAAATAAAACTTAAAAATGTTGTTTTTCATTAACATACTATGAAAAACAAATTTAGCTTTGCTGTTGAATGTAATACAATACAACTTATGAACGAGCCTTCAAAATATTTTTATTATATTATTTGGTGCTACGGAACCCTGTGTGTGTGAGTACGACTCGCACATGGCCGGTTTTTTAATTAACTGATTATTTTTCACACCTACATAATTAAGATATAACTGAATGAGCTACTTAAAATCATATAGATATAATTTCAAGTTAAATTGAAACTGAGATATTATCATTAATTTTTAAATACATAATACTTATTAAGGTATGTTATAGTCGTAAAAATAATGCAACCAAAAAAGGTTGTGACCACTGTTTTTTATTAATCTAAACAATATCCAGAAGCGAAGGCTACAGGCTTGTTCTGCGTGAAAAACAATGATAGTTTTGTTCTGGGTAATTTAAAAATGTCACGCCTCTCGTGTCATACGCCACACGTTAAAAAAATTGATGACACGACTGTCGTGCATCCGCAACGAATCGGTTAATTATGATTATGTTACAAGGAAGTTAAAGTCAGATTCGAGTTCAGGTCAGATCCGACCACTTTAATGAGTCCTCGCGAAGGTATCAATTTAAATGGAATATTCTGAAACTTAATCACGTATTGGGTTAATTAGTATCGTAATACCTAAGTGGATTATGGTTATTTTAAAGCAAATAACCTGTGGAATATTGTGGACGCTTAATGTGCCTTTGATAGGGCAAGGCGGAGGACTCAATAAAACGGTCGGTCTATAGTTGATCGCTTCCGCAAATACGAATAGGGGTCAGCAATTTCTCAGTAGCAGCCACGGAGTTTGGATTTGTGCCCGATTGATGCCAATAGGCTCGCCCCCTATGACATGGGACTTAAAACATAACTGGTAAAAGGTACTATTTTAGGCACACCTCTGCCTAGCCCTTCGGAAATTACAGGCGTCATGTTATGTGTATCTTGTGTGAATTAGGCTTATGTCAAGTAAAACACTGAACTGAATTTATAACATTTTATACAAAAGAACATACATACATTATAACAAACTAGTCAACAACATAGTCACCTCTTATGTGTAACCTGTATAAATCTCAGATCCATAGTTTTGTAAACAAGTCAAAATCCTACAATTTGCATATGACTTGCTTTTATACAACAAAAACCAAAACTTGAATGTGGCTTTTAGCAGTACGAATACTGCATTCGCTCGATAACAATATTATTACAGCATAGCATAAGCATAATCAGCGTATAATGTTGCCACTGCTGGGAAACAGGCCTCCTCTTTCCTCTCTATGAGAGGGAATGGCCTATAATCCACCACGCGGGTCCAGTGCAGGTTGGTAGATGACACATATCTTCGATTTTTTAAAAAAATATTACAGCAATAAATTAAAACTAGAAATCAGTTCAGAAAAAAAGCACAGTACCGGTACCTATTATTATTCACTAACGAAAAACAGTCTGAAGTTAACATCTTTCAAAATTACAATATAGTTCCTATTGCTGTTAAAAAAAAACCATTTAACTACAATGTCACAAGAAACGTAACAAGACCTTTTTGCTGTTCTGACCCAATGTTATGGGCCTCTGACTTGGATTTCCTCATTCGTTGGAAATTGAAACTTAGGTACATACCACGATTGTCTTTGTGACATTTATGTTAAGTTTTTATTCATTATACATTATAAAGATTTTTATATTTACAAGCTCAGATATTTTGTCTGAAGGTGCTGGCTTACAATAATAGTATTCGCTGTGTGCGAAGTGGATGGTGGGAGGCATGTAAACGATCGAAGCGCGCGATGTGGCGAAAAAGAGAACTTTTGGCGGCAGGTGAACTGTCACTGTTTTAGAAAAAATTATACGAGTAAACATTCAAAGTACTTTCTATTGGCGTACTTTTCTTTTGCAAATTGTCGGCCATTTGGTATATCCCATTGCTGGTCTTGACTTTTGAGATTGCTTTCTTAGTAATGGTTGTAATACAGCAATGCCACAACACAGCACACAATAAATAGTTCTTGATAAGGTTTCATGTCCTTTAGAAGTTGCACAGCCATCTCTAACACCCAGCGTCAACAATGTTATTTCTGGTATACAGCCTGAAATTCCAATGAAAATTACTTATTTAAAACATGTGACTAGAAAATATGTATAAAAAAAAATTACAAAAAAAATGTTTTTATGTTGCCTTCGATATTTTTGTGGGTTTTTTTTATTTATAACACATAACTTCAGAATAAAGTGTACTGTACAAGATTAGCTCTGTTTTTTTAGTTATTATGATAGGCATTTTATGAATATCCATAAAAGCTTTCTCAGAATATAGTGCCACTTAGATATAATTAAAAATAAGTATGACTATAGATTTTTAAATTACTAAAGACATTTTTATCTCTTAACACTGTTGGATCCAAAAGTGACATGTCAAAGCAGCACATATGACACACAGATGAAATTTAAAAATGTTAAAAAGCACCAGATAATTGTAGCATTTTTCTGCCGATTATTGCAATATGTTCTAAGAATAAGTTATAAAGGGAATTCAGAAACAGCGTCCTTATCTAATTCACTATTTATGAAGTCAAACAAATACTTAGATTTGACATAATTTTTATTACTTTTTATAATATGATTATTCCAAAAAATCTCAAAGCATTTTCTGAAGGGTAGGTAAATTTCCTTTCTTTTTGACCAGAAACAGGATCGATTAACATCAAAAAACATTTCTTGGTTAAAATTTTCAAACAAAATGCTAACTGTACATTTTATTGATAATCTGTGAATGGGGATCCAAAATTTCACGAAAAATTATGGACTTATGACCATTTTCGTGTAGCACCAACAGTTAAGGTAGTTCCCCTTACTGCTCTGTTGAAAGTTTCCACTCTGTATACTATGTCGATTTAGATAATTTATTATACTTTTACTTATCATTTTTACAAACTACTAAAAATCTCCAATCTTACAAATGAATGTAAAACTTAAAAATCAATTCAATATGTTCAGTTTTGCATGTTTGCTGATTTTTTTAATCAACATTTAACTGACAGAATATTAATGTTGTTATATCAAACTTTACGAATGGGAGCAAACTTACTTCCCATAACTAATATTTAAACAATTTATATCTTACTTGCTTTTGACTGTTCCTTCCTTAATGACTTCATGTCCTCATCCATATGTAGAAGTCAAAGACTAATGAAGAAATAACATCCACATCCATTCCTGAAATGTAAATATACTCACAATTATACATATCAATAAAATTGAAATGTCTGATTGTAATATCAAATTAACAGCTTTTTACTGAATGCATATGAAACTATATATGGTACTTATAACAAAAATACAACTGTTTTAATTTTTGTCTGTCTGTCTGTTTGCTCTGGCTACTCTCTGAAACGGCTGAACCGATTTTGACGGGGCTTACTGGCAGATAACTGATGTTATAAGGTCTAACTTAGGCTACTTTTGTTTTAGAAAAATAATTAGGGTTGCATGCAAAAAATTAAAAACTCTTGAAGTTTTTAACAAAATCCGAATCAAGCGGCTAATCTCTGAAGCAGTTGAATCTGTTTTGACGGGACTTTTACTGGCAGATAGCTGATCTTATACGGAGTAACTTAGGGTACTTTTGTTTTAGAATAAGAATTAGGGTTCCGAAGCTGTTGAAGTCGGTAACAAATCCGATTAAAAAAGGGAAGTAATATTTTTTTATAATATTTTCATGCGAACAAAGGTCGCGGGCAACAGCTAGTTTATACATAATTTATTAACGATAGAAAAAGTTTGCTCATATTAATTCATTCATAAATAATATGCTCATAATAATTCATTAATGATAGAAAGAACTTTAGTGAAAAACCTTTTATTCACTTAAAACACACACCATATAAAATGATTGCCTGTTTGTAGAAAGCATATTTATGAATGACATGATTGGAGCAACCGTTATTTAAATCAGTTGGTATTATCTAAATAATATAGTTTGCACTCAAAATATTAGCTCTATTATTTTAGGAGGATAGTTTATTTACTGATTAATAAATATATCAATAAATAAGTATTTCTTACCTGCTATTGGTTCCATCATGACTTCATGTTGACATCAAATTGTATGGAAACTTACAATTACCAATGTTGTCTGTTTTGGGGTGTTTCTCCAAAACTTCTGGTTTACAGTAAGTGTGATCCACATTTCTTCTATTTTTAGTCATGATGAGTTTTGTCATTCTCTGAAAAACAATTCACAAAGTTTATTACTCAAAAGCACGCATAATACTGACACAGCACTAATTTATTTTAGTTTACAATCACAATGCAGTAGTTTTCGCAAAATACACAAAAAAATTATACTGTGAAGCAAAATCTCCTGCATATTTCATCCAACTTCACACCTGTCCAATCAATGAAAACAAAGTTTTAATATATCTACCAATAACAAGTAGGTATGGAAAATTAATTATAAATATAAATTTAAGGCTGTGAGAAAATATTACTTGGATTAGATAACTGTAATAGGTAATGGAACCTCATTTAAAACTTCCCGGGACTCTGAATCCCTTCTTGTTGAGAATTAAGTGTCTACTTACGCTAATAAACTGTACAAGTTTGCATGTAGTGTAAAGAGTAAAACATGTGATGAGAAAAGGTAAATTGATTACACTTAAATGATAATATATTCAAAACGGTACGTACCAGAGCTTTAATGCATCGATTTGATGAATACCACTGGATATCTCGTGAGCAGTAAACAACGTTGTATAGGCATCAGGGCAAAGACGAACTCTATGTAGGTATCTTTTTAGAAACTTGTTAAGAAAACTTACGTCCTTTCGTCTACTAGCATAGGTGACAACACTGCACTTGTTGTACATGTTGCACGATAATATTACAGCTTCAGAAATAAGGTACGGAAATAAATCAACGAGAACGCCGAACTTCACTCTTTGAAACAAAAGTTAATTTGACAGAACAACAAACATGACGTCTTATAAACAGAACCAGAAGTATGGAAGGTGGGAGGGAAGAGAATCATGGACTTAGTATATTAAACTGGACTCAGCACTCTACCAGAAAAACGTGTCGAGAGAGATATTTATAACAGAGCCCTTGGTCTCTTTCTAATATGGTGACTAGACATTTTTGTAACAAATAAGAAACTTCGTTTCGAAAGAGATAATTTGTGTCCGGATAAGACATCAACAGTTACATAAAATAGTGAAATAATAATTAAAATAAGAATTTCGTTAGAAAAAATAAAGAATTTCGTTTCCTTTCCATTTTCTTTTCCGTTTGCTCTGCAGAATTGGTGTTTGGGTATTCAAATGGAGGGAATAAAATTGAAAGTGTGTGACAAACATTTATTAAAATTAAACATGGTTAAACAGAATTGTTTTGTGGAGTTTCTGCCGTAAGCCAATCTTACTGCCTAAGTTTCTCAATGCATTACATTTCGCATGATGGGTATGTAAGTGCGTACAAAATTTGAACAAATCGTAGTCATCACTCCGGAACTTTTAAATGGAAAATTTGTTCAACACCGTCCTGAAGAGTTACTTCCTGAAACCTTATGAAGAGTTAACTCAGCGTTGTTTTCTCTGTGAAACGAAGCCCTCTTCCTTCACGTCGTTCCTTGCAAGATACCAGGAGCGGCCGGACCCTGTAGTTGCAAGGCGCCCGCCAGTGTCGACTGAAAAGAGTTTCGCGCAGGAGCACATCCATTAAGCACACTCAACCAGCCTTCTTACAGTTTTCATCAGTTGTACTGATGATAAAACCAAAATCCTTACCACTGGAAAAAATGATGGTACTGCATAAGCATTTAACGCTCGTCGTAATTTTGTAGTATGAAAATCCTCTGGCTTAAAATCAAGGCTGCACACAACAGAACTTTTGGTTATGGTTTGAAATTCGGGAATCGACCTCGAATTTCCTCTTTCAAAGGAAAGCTGTAACAAACAAAAATAATGCTATTTCAATAACGCGATACATAGGTACTAATTATAATTATCATGCGCCTAATATTAACAGTTTTAATGAAAAATACACGAAAGCATGTCTTTCTTCCGCAAAACGTCTATGGTCACACTAATGATTGTTAGTAAAAAAAATCTATAATATTCCTTACCTGTGAAATGATATGCCACAACCACCATGTCGTTCACTTTTATATGACGTGATACAATACTTTTAACCATTTTCACAGTTCAAATAAAAAATAACCGTAGATAACTCTTACAATTTTCTCAAAACAACTTAGGACGTCAAATTAACACCATTGATGACAGATTTCAGTGTGTGAACTTCCAAACAATCATACTAATATTTAATTTGACTTAAAATAAATAAATTAGTATTATGTACAGACTGCAAACCTATTTATATAAAAGAAAATGATTTAAATTTATCTTAAAGCTAAAAATTGTAGCGTGAGGTGTTTGCTGGTTTAATATTTTCTACCATCTTTAACATTTTTATCTGTTGGCAGTTGAGTGAAAGGGACAAAAGGCTCCCTTATTGCTATCTCTGTCGCCTCGGTTATGATAGCTTAACAAAAGTAAACCTACGGTGTGACTGTTAAGGTTCATTTTTGTGTGCTATGAATTTCGCAGAACTCAGTCCTGTTTGTATACTAAGTCCATGGAGAGAACTGACAAATGTGTTTTCTTTTCAATTTCTCCCGAAGGCAAGGCTTTAAGTCTGTCGACCATTTTGCCAAGTCTTACTTCCATACATATATCCTTCCTTACGTAATAGGTTTTATACGTCTTTCATATTTCATTATCATAGTTTTTTAGTTTTGTTATACTATCTTTTGTAATAAGTTCACAAAATGTATAAAAAATGACTTGAACAAACATGGCAAATTCAAATTTAAAAAACAATTAACGATATTATGTTTTTAGTGCAAGCATGCATTAATTGTTAACGTAATAAAATTCAATAAGGGAAGTTAATTAGCTCAATGTGAAATGTACTATGTCACTTCACTACCTAAACTGAGGTAACTCCATCTATCATTTCGAACTTAAATCAATGGATGTTTCAGGTACTGCACCATCACGGGATACGTGAAGCACAGTGACAACTACTTCAGGCATGTGATGAAAGATGTCGCTGTTCTCATTTGTTTTGTTGCCACGAATTTTATTGTTTGCGTTGGAATTATAAGCAAGACTCTTGTGCATATGTTGCTATTTTTCTCAATAACCCTGAAGTGGCTTATGAGGTAAGAGTGACGGTCAAAATGAAATCCAAGAGAAGTGAAATAAATCTCAAATCATAGCCTATTTAAAATAGTGGTCCTTTTTTTACTTAAGTGCGATTTTGCATGTAAGTACCAGTCACCGGAGAGCGGAGATAGGACAAATTGAATATGTTCGATTTATCTGTATTTTCCACAGATAATATATTTTGACTACAACTACCTCCACTAGGTATATTCTTTCTTTCATTCACTCTTCTGTTCTCCTTTGACTCGGTACTTGTTGCCATGGTATAGGGCTGCCACACGTCCCGGTACACCGGCACATATGGTTTGGAATATTGTGTCCCGGTCAATAAGTCAGCTGTTGTTGGTTCTGTTGGTTGGTCTATCAGAACCATGCAATTTATTGGTGTTACCTGGCGTAATGTTCAGAGCACAGGTTCGCCGCGCCACGGGGTATAGAACCTGGTTTTAATTAAGTAAACATGTTTCTCCACTATAATTTGGCAAGCCCTGAGATTGGACCGACGATAAATCAGTCAAATACTGACAAATGACGCTAAATATAGTATTGAGGTAGATGGGCATGTCGGTGAATATAACTACCTGGGCAAGCTAATTTCCTTCAACAACAGACAGGACAAATGGAAATGGATAAAGGAAAAATGCCTGGAGAAACTACTGGTCTGTGGAGGCGCTTATAAAGGACAACCTTCATATCTCACTTAAGACGATAGTCTTGTCGTGCATAACTCAGAAATGTACAGGAAATACAAAAATACTTCGTGTGTACGGGTGACCCCTCCCCCTTTGACATCCAGGCGTACTTAAATTATTTGAGATGATACTAAAGCTGTTCTACCTACATATTAACCGACTTAAAAAAAAAGGAGGTTTCAATTCGACGCTTATATTTATTATTATTATTTCTAGGAACCATCATCAAAAGAAGTGAGTGAGTGAATGTATTCTAATATTTTACTAAGCAGACACTGTTTGTTTTCAGAACGTTGTTCGTAAAAAATAGTGCCACAACCGTGAAGGAAGTATCTTGGTCGACAAGGCCTTCAGAACAGTTTGAAAAGCAATCTGCTTCTAAAACGGAATAGTGCACATCCAGAGGCGTAATATCAAATACATGAATTTTAAACCAGTCTCTTTTTTACTTTTTTTTGTGTGTAAGCCCCAGTTCCAAGAGTAGACGAGCAGAGCGGAGAGCAGAGGTACAGACGCCAGCACATCAAGCTACCCGAATCTGTAGAATTTTCCCAACTTTGAATCTATTGCTTTAGCGATACTAGGCGATAATAGGCTCCAAAATTCATCACCTGCCTAGCATTTTCCCAACTACGTCGGGGTCGGCTTCCTGTCTAACCGGATGTACCGGAATACCAGTATTTTACATAGAGCGACTGCCTATCTGACCTCCACAACCCAGTTAGTACTGGGTAAAAAGATACACTTGGTAAAGCAGGTTGTCAGACTTTTAGGTCACTGACTACCTGTAACGGCTGTCCAAGATCTACAAATGACAGCCGGCTCTTACGGCTGCGTGCTTTCCGAGGCACGAAAGAAAGTCGGTATGTAGGTGCCACCTAGGCAAGCGCGGCTTAACCTGAAGATCGCACCGAGTGATTATTACTATTTAGCCACGAGCTAAGGAGGAAAAAGGAACTTAAACCGACAAATAATCAACATGCTGTTTTATTTTTGATTATATCTAAAAAACAAATGCCTAAAACTTTAAAAAAAAAAAATGGTATTTACATAAAATAAGTATTTTACAACATAAAAAACTTGACCCTCCTTCTGGGTCAGTCGGGTACGGGTAGTAAGTGACCGGCGAGAGCGGTCGCGACCTGCGACCTGACGACCTCCCTTAATATTATTAGGCTCTTTTGTCTGCGACCGTCCGTTTTGCGGCGGCTAGCGGTTTTGACTGTTTCGTACCGGGTCAGAGTTGCCCTGAGGATCGAGATGAGGCCGATGCTAACGGGCTAACCTAAAAGTAGCCTATTAACTCATTTAACTCGCGCCTTAAATAGATTCTGATCATAATGAACTTGGAAAGATTTTTAATTTGAAAATTGGCAACGACGCAAATGCTGTCGAATAAACCGCTGTTATTAATTAATTAAATATTACTTAAAAATGGAATATCGGTCTACGTTGCACTATAATTGCAATAACTAATTTAACTAGTTACTCTGAATATTTAATTTATTAGTCTCTGGTGCAAAAAAAGTTGCATCTAAAACTGTTGAACATCAACAGTATCATTATAGCAATACTTAGTCAATATTATAGTGCAACACAGCTGATTTATCATAATTACGGTCAGTAAAATTGATTAAATATTCAAAACAGCGAAATATTTGACAGCTATTTTGCTAACTTGCAGAACGCACCACCCACATGACAAGCAATCATTTTATTTGCTACTAGTTACCCACACTACACCCACAGTACTTTTATATGTTACCCGCGATCTTCGTCTGCTTGAAATTATTATAAAAAATATTTCTTACTTATTTGAATCGAGTTATGTTAAAGATTTCAAGAGTTTTCATTTTTTTTTGCACAGAACTCTAATCCTTACGCTGCATTGATGTAGGGATCTAGGATGGGAAGCCCGTTACACGTCCAAGGTATCTGGCTGGGGGTTTTCCACCACATAAAATGTTTGGCGGTGGAGGACGGGAATCATCATACTAGACCACACGTAATAATATAAAGTTTTTCTTATGCTCGCCCTACGGACGCACCATGTAGATCGCACCTTAGATCCCTACTTAAATTCCATCCTCAGCAATCCAGCTATTACTTCTACTCCTTCTCCGTCCATGCTGTAAGGTTGTGGAACTCACTTCCGCCTAGCATTCGTGATTTAAAGAGCATTTCATTGTTCAAAACCAGAGTGAAAGAGCATTACCTTTCCTCTCAATTATGATTTATAATATACATATATATTTTTATTAGTTTATATATCTCAGCATTATGTATTTATATAAGTATATATTAACATTTACTTTTATGTATATTTATATAGTATTATAGGTTAAGTTATTTAAGGCACATATACACATTATTCTCTTCCTTTTTACACACTATCGTCTACATTTCTTTCTAATTTCTCCTTTTTGCTGGTCTGCTGGAAGAAATTTCATATGAAATAAGCTGTACCCTTGTACTCGTATATTATAATGTTATTCTCCTGTGTTGTCTTCTGTGTGTACATAAATAGTTAAATAAATAAATAAAAAGAAACACGTTTTAAAGTATGACGTAATTTTCTAGAGTAGTTGCACTTTGTTACCTGATATCTGACACAGTCACCACGACCGAGTTTTCATAATATCCTATTGTTCTTACCTATAGTAAGGTACTTGTATTCAAAAAGTTCCAGCTTTTATAAAATGACGTAGGTTTGGCGGTCACGGGGTTCTACTTTATGCCATTTGGTATCGGCACCTTAATAATACATCAGAGGAGCTTGTGGCTAAGTGATAAAAGCAGCACGGGTCGATCAAAGGTTAAACTACGCTTACCGGGGTCAATCCGCTGATGGGTGACAGCCCATGAAATATCGAGAGCCTTCTTATTGCCTCGGAAAGCACGCCAAGCCGTTGGCTCGGCTTACATTTTTGTAGATCTCTAACGGTCGGTACGAGTACCTCAATCCCGAAAAGTCTGGTAATCAGTCGTACCCAGGCGTAAGTATCATTTACCCAGTAACTGGGTGTTGGATGTCAGATAGCAGTCACTCCATGTCAAATGCTGATATTCAGGTTCTTTCGGTTAGACTGGGAAGCGAAATCGATTTGTATAAAATTGCCACATTCCTACCAAGACCAACTTGTATCGAACTTGTCCTATCTAAAGATACTAACAATTGGGATAGAAAATAAGTCTACCGTAACCGTAGGTTTTAAGAGTAGCTGAAAAGCGAGAAAAGCATCATTGTCCATTATCAACAACGTTTTTAAACCGACTGTTTTTTTTGCCTCGACGTTATAGTGTCAAGAATTTTATTTAGCGCCATGTCGTATCGGGTAGCTCCTAAAGCTTACTCATTGCAAACGAGAACTTGCTTGAATCCAAACTTGAACACACTGCCATCTAGTATCGAGTAGAAACAACAACAAAATTGAAAGGTTAACTAAAATTAGTTTCAAAGTGTTAAACGTTCTTGTAAATTCAGATCTTGTCTCAAAGAAACATTTCTAACAGCAAGCTAGACAAATTTAACTCTTTTGCGAAGTGTTAGAGAAGTTTTCAAACTTTTTGTTTGCTACACCAACTCATAGATGGCGCTGAATGTTCACTGAACGGCTCGCTCAGCCTTGATTATCTTTCAGGGTTTTCAGGCGTGACCATTTATTATATATAAACTTTATATAACCGCCTGCTCCGCCCTTCGGGTGAGATAGTGCGCTACAAAACGAACGAGACGACGATAGATGCAGCGGCGCAGCTTCACGAGTGCCCACGAGGACGCACGCTAGCTCTTTCATATCGTTTCATGCATCCCTTTCGCGTTCGGGTGACCTCGATTTAATGCACGTGTCGTTAAGTTTATGAAGTTTCATGTTCGATACAAGTTCTGCATAACATTGCCGCGTGCAACGCGAGTGCATAAAATAGTTTTCAACTTTTTTCTTAATCAACTTATCTAGGTTTTTTATGTGTAATTAGATTTGTAAGTGTCTAAAACTGTTTTGTACAGAGGAAAACCGGATCTGTGTCCGATATTAGCATTAAGCTCCGCCCGTGTTATGTGTGCGTGCCCAGCGATGAGTCTGGATTCCCAGCTTCTTTTATTATAGGGTAGACATTTTGTTGTGTACGGTTGTAAAATATTCCGTTACACGTTTTTAGGAAATACCTACACTTCTAATATTTGACCTATTTAAATACAGGTTAGCAGCCTAAACTCAGCCACTTCTGGAAAATGCCTAGTTTTCGGCTATATTTTCTGGAATACAATAAATTCCGAGCTGCATCTTACCAATGATTTGTTGATGAAGGCATACTACGTTGGAGTCATCTCACTATCTCCTTCATAATGTACCGCGGTCCTGTCTCCCTGGGCACGGGCACTCATCCGGGCTCGCAGCTCGTTCGATATGCGGCAGATGGGCAGTGGCTAACCAGCTCCAATGGAACTAGGATGAAATTTGCGTCACGTTTGATATTTGCATGAAAATATTATTCCAAAATGAGACATTGCACTAACAGATTTTGTAGCATCTTTTATACGAACTTACGCCATTTAGGTCAAATAAATAATGTTGACTTTGACTATGAAATCCATCTTTTCAGATATTTTTAGGTGGGGGTTTTCCATCAGGAATTCAGGACAATATAATAAGCGTGTCGAGCCTTTTTTTGGTTAATGTGTAAGAAAAATGGGAACATAAAGTTGTAATAATAATACAGATAAAATGTTATCTTTATTTTGTGTTTGTACTGTGTGTTAATAAAATTAAACATTCATAAATATTTAAAATTCTTGTGAAGTTGGTTTATGAAGAAATCTCGTACCTATCTCATTTTAGAATAAAGTTTCTTTTTTAGTATTTGTTAATTTTAATTTCAAGGGTGTCATTTCGGGCCCAGTTTATTTGGGGTCGGCGCAGAATGACTTCTTCATCCCTACTTCTCTATTACTCGTCATCTCATCAGACACCTCCTTTCTCAGTAGCGTAGCGGGAGGGTGGGGGGGAGGTGAGAGGCATGGACCCGGGCGGCGCGTCTCAGGTGGCGGCAGCAAGCGGAGCAAGGAGGCGGCGAGTGAGGCAAGGCGGGAGCGGCCGGTCGTAGTCACCAGATCAGATAGTTGGGTACTAAGTCTTCCTCTACTCATAAAGCGAGCATGCCTACAAAACTTTCCACATGCATACTTACACAAATTCATATTTCTCTCGTTTTCCGCGAGTTTTGAATGTACAGTAGCCAGCACGTCAAGTTACCACAAACTGTCAAATTTCTCCAAATTAATTTAAACCATAAAATGTTGATGGTTAATTTCAAAATCGAATGATAGACAGTTTGTAGTATCCTGATGAACTTAATTTTAATGAAAAATAAGAAACTACAATTAGAATGTCGGTCAGTTCGACGTATTTAACTGAATTTATCAAAGATTGTGAAATGACGTTGAAGTGAACAACGCAAATTATAATCTCCATAAATAAATATAATTTTAAGTTAAATTGGTCTAATACAAAGTTGTTTAGAAATCACTTTCAAATTATTGGTACAATAATTTCAAATACGAGTAAGTAGTCAGATTATAGATTTCTAACGTCGAAATCCGAAGGCGCCCAAAGGTTTTCGATATTGGGAATCGTGTTACGGAACTGAAATGGAGTTGGGCAGGACACCTAGCAAGGCGGAGTGATGACAGAGGACAATTGGACTAAAGCTATCACCGAATGAAAGAACTGGGAAAAAACGTGGGACGTCTGGAGGCGAGATGGGTAGACGACATAGTTGCCATCGGGGGAAAATCCTTTATGAAGCTGGCACGATTAGCACAAGTAAAGGGAGGCCTATACCCAGCAGTAGGTGAATTCACGCTGTCGATGATGATGATGATGATGATGATGATGATGATGATGATGATGATGATGAAGCGGATTATAATATATGTAACCCACAGTGAACACAGACAGGCTGGATTGATGGAGTGACTAGCCATACCACCCTTTGACAGTAGGTATATTTAACGCTAGCTATTAAGTTGGCTAACCTGTGGTTTGTAACAAAAGTACGTTTTTTTTCCTCTGGCAACTGAGCTGATGTCGACTATTCTGCCAGCGTCATTTAGTGACGGCAAAAAATATGTTCTATAGTCCTTAAAATATTACGAGATTAAAATAACAGCTACCAAACTAAAGAGGCTAGTGGCTTTGGTTGTGCCGAAATAAATAATAACAATTGCAAAGTTTTAAAGTCAGTATTTTACGCTCTGCAAATATAGGTATTGATTAGGGACAATTAAATTAAACTATACAAAACATACAAGTCTTAGTAAAATTATCGGCTTAAGTATTCACATCCTGACAGCTGACATTTTAATCAAGTAAAATTTTAAGAACTAAAAAGGGGAATCATTCTGACCACAGGTTGGCCAACTTAATAATATCTAGCGGTAAAGAAACTGTGAAAGGGCTATAGTGTGACCAGCCTTACTAAAATGTCACCCGAAAGTGACAGTTAATTCGTTTTGACAATTTTCATTGTGTTCTTTTTGTTGTAAAGAATATGAATTTCATGAACATGTGAAGGTATGGATATGGAAGTGGTTGTAATGTATTGTCCGCATTTTCTGACAGTAAGTGACACTTAAAAAAATGCCTGAATAAAAGCGTTTCATTGGATTGTTGACGTTCGGCTCACCGGCAATGTTTGTAATTACAATAGTCTAAATAAACGCCTAAAAATATTGCACTGTTCAACAGTATCTACAATATTTTTAGGCGTTTATTTAGATATCGCTTAGTGTTCGTGAAAATGTATATTAGTGTGATATCTAATTACTGCCAATTATAATACAGCACCGACGACGGTTCTATTGCCAGTCGCTCTAGTGCGCACGACGGACAATCAAGCTATGCAAAACCAGTTTACGAGGAATCTTTATAAAGCGAAGCCATGTTATATTGGAAATATATAGCTCGATATGTCGCCGTGTTTACGTACTAGTGCGTAGAACAACTTAGTACGTAATGTTTCTGTGTTTCGGTACTCAACGGTGATAAGCATATTCGACGTCGTTTACTGACTCAACTTTCAAAAGTGCTTTTCTCCTACTGTTCTGATTAAAATTTCATGTTGTTACGGACATAGTATTCTGGAACTCTATAAAAAATTCAATTTTCTCGCGAAAATTAGTTTTAAATTTAGGGAAGTGTATACATATTGGTGCTCGTGACTGTACAAGTCCACTGAAATCTCTGTGGTTCTTTCTTCATAATGCCATCTCAGACACTAATCTGTATGGTCCTCATTTGACTTGCCCAATGCCAATGTCTGGCCTTTAAAAGACACAATGAACTATGAGTTTGTTTCGACGGTTTCTTCACACAGTAGTCACAAAGCACGGGGCTCGTCAAAAAACTTTACCTTTATACGCGACGTGTTTTTTAAAGTCAACTCAAAGACAACAGAAATAAGTATACGATTTTGAATTTTTTTTTTTTCTCTGTCACCCTACGGTGAAATATCATTTGTAGGTACGTCATAATATGAAAAGAAGCGAGATGTGGCAATCGCTTTGAAAGCGTTTTATATTTCTACAACGGCTTTCAACAGGGTTATAGTATGACCACTTTAATTGTGCAGGTCAAGGTGGCGCTGCTTGTCAAGATAATTTGCATTGATATGTCAAACTTGGTATTGCCTCTACAGTACCAAGTTTTGACATAATATGATGAGGACGAATCGCATGTGACTAAAAGAGTTAGTGATGAATTTAAATGTTGCTGGATGGAGAGGGGGAGGAAGACCAAGAAAACAATGGATGGATTGTGTGAGGAATTATTTGAAAGAAAAAGGAGTAAATGATAGCGTGGCGTCACACTTGGTACATTTATTATGTTTTGTTTGTTGATGTGTAACATAAATTTGGTTATTCATTACATTTTTGACATGAATTCTATCGCTGATAGAGTAACACTTTGGTCTTTCTTAGCCTCCCACTTCAATCAACTTTACTGTGCAGAAAATATGAAAACATAGAACTTAAATAAATGTACCGTGTGTCTCGATACAATTTTGTAGTGACAAAAAGTGCCACCTAGATCTGCAAACTTAAAGTGGCCTTACTGTACGATTTATTTTTTGCTTTCAACATGACGTATCTACCGTATAGAAGTTTCAATTTTCTGAGATTATCAGAAGTAATCTTGTAAGCTAATAGACCAATTTTTTTTTGTACCTAATGCAATTTGGTGTGTTGTATTAATCAAAATGATATCATTTGGAGTGTGTGTGTGTGAGCAGTGAAGTTACTGCACCTACAATATTTAAAGATGGTAGGTAGACTCGTTGTCATGGTAACCAAAAGATGTACAACATGTTGTGGTGTTGCTGTAAGGTGTGCAACATATTGAGCCATAAAACAGAAAAAAACCAAATAAAATCCAACTTTAATTTACCATGAATACGAGGCTCTAAAGGTCACAAATATAAATAAAACGACAGAAATATTTTTTTTTGTATATTTTTACGTTTTTATAACAAGTAGTTCCAATAAAATTTTACAAGTTTATTTTGTACAAGTACGGAGTATCCTCCGTTCATTGAAACTCAAACGCATCAGATATTTAATAGTGGCATAATTTGCGGAGAGTGCTTTATAGAAAGTAACAGGGCATACACTAGCGTCTGTCCGCCTGTACGTCCGTGCGCCGAGCGTCGCCACGAGACAAAACTACCTACTTACATACACATCAATGTGGTCGAGAGCCCATTACACTACAACCAATGCCATCTGACTCTGTGAGGCTCGTCATTTTACCGCAGAGATACAGAACAAAGCGTTTTAATCGGATTCCTATATGTGCTTGCTGAATCATATTAGGCAGGAATATTTTATTGTACTAGTTAATTTACTTGCATTTCGGATTAAGGTATATTTAATAAAAAATGCAAGCTCATCTAACTTGAGAGACAGAACCAATACACTACCTAATGTACACTCAGCAATTATTTATAATATCTGCAGTAAAATCACTAACTCGGAAAAATCAGCAGGTCGATTTTCATATACATCTCCGTTTTCATCAAGGCAATCCAAAACTATCGAACCCGTAATAATATCTTGTGTAGATGATATAATATATAATATAACCAACTTTAAAAAATCAATTCCAAAATCTATCATATCCCTTTATACGCTTTTCAGAATCTTGCTGCTGATAATTCCTTTATATTGTTCAAAATAAGGATATAATCGTCAAAACTGTATACAATTATATTCCTTTATTGTTAGTATAACAGTTCCGACGGAACTTATCTCATAAAAAATGTTACAGACTCGAAAATGTATGAACCATCGTACTTAGGACGCCGGGAACTTTGGGAGATTTTAAAATCTAATACATCGAAACGTTTCAGTTCAATTTGCAGGAAAATTACAGCCATATTGCAGTCTTTATCTCATCGTATTGTATGTCGACCCTAACTGGATCAGTTTCTTTGTAACTTTTATGAAATAAGTTTTTGAACTAAGGTTAATGGCGGTCTGAGGCTTTGCCCTAATACGACGCGTTGGCGCGATACGCGTGATTGCGCGAGCATTCACACTAACCGTTCGACGAATGTTTGATCATGCGGTGTGCTCGACGATGGAGAATCGCATCCGATATTAAATCGTCAATTTGTTCGAGCAAGCTCGCGTGAACTCACGCCGGTCGCGCTGTCACGCTATGCCAGGATAAAGCCTCCACCTATCTCTCAAATGCATAAAAATATTGATTGGTTACAATCGTAATGGGCTCTGAAGTTCAATCGATCCAATGCTTACCACTTCGAACTATTGACCTATCTCCTCGCAACATGATACAAACAATTAAAAGCTTGAACAGTTCAAACCTAACGTTTCAGCTATAATATAATTTGACTATACATATTAATATCTTACAACGACACTTCAGTTTAAGTCGAGATAACAGAATATTGTTATTTATATATTTAATGTTTAACAATGGTAACGCAACAAGGTAGTATCACAACGCTGCATACTATTATATATTCAACGCAATATATTATTTGAAAATGTAACACAGTATTAATTATTCAAAATGGTAAACTTCTTAACCGTCGCATTGGCTCGACTGAATCTTGTACAGATTTGTACTTACATTAAATTTATTTACAAGTTACTCGCTATCGTTTGCCCGAAGATAATCGGAAACATATTCAGTGCTTACACGGCCCGAGCGACGGCCCGACGGCTCGACAGTGTAAACTTACCTAATGATACGGCATTATTGTGTGCACATTCACAGAGATCACAGCCTTCAGAAATGTAAGTAAAGTATTGTGACGCGCACTGATCGGTACCAAGATACATTAACTTTATTAACAAGACGGTAATGTTACATTTACGAATAATTATTGAATTGGTTATTATTTATTGACTTTATTATTTCAATCATAAATTAAATTTACGTCCCTTTAATGTACTTCTCAGTCTAATGTGACACGGCATTGTGGCAATGTTACACTTAGATACCAAATGTAACCTAAAGTAAATCCCTCTGGAGCAACAGGACAGATTCGCAACTGGACAGATTCTCAGCTGGACAGTTTCGCAGCTGGACGGATTAGCAACTGGACAGAGTACCTATAGTCGTGAAAAAATAAGTTTAAAAATTATGAAACATAGATAGTTATTAAATTTTAAAAGGGCTTACACAAGGGAAGTGATAGTAACTTTTATTTATTTTGGTTGATTGTGACTCCTTTGTTAATAACTGTAGAAACAAAAAAGGGATATTTTTTTTGGTATTTTGGCATTAATTCAACCAACCTTCTAATAGCGTTAGTAGTCCTAATTTTTTCTCCGTAACAAGATAACTGTGCAGTCGTAATTTCCATCAACTAATAATTTGTGAAATAATTGAAAAAATCTTTACATTCTTTATCATCTATCTGTAGCAATTTCGTTTAGTGCCAAAAAGTCCTCAGGTGTATTAATATGTTTGGAAAAAGTGCTAATTGCATACACAATTGTTCAATTTCCGACCATTTACAGTAGATAAATATTTCAAGGCCTAGTTGTTCAATCGAAGCTTGAAAAGAGTCATCCCTTGCGCTCTGGAGCAAGTCGTCCGCTTTTCTATACCACTTTTTCATAGCGTCCATTATTGTCATGGACTGTACACGTTCTGTCCAGTTCCTAATCTGTCCAACTGAGAATCTGTCCAGTTGCGAATCCGTCCAGTTGCTCCGGAGGGAAGTAAATTTGTAAATTACAAAAAATCATTACAAATCAGTACGCTTGTTATGTTAATACGCGCATGTGAACCGAAACCTAGATTGTGCGTTCTTTAGAACAAACTTGTGCTAACTTTGCGCGGACTTCGAATTCGTACAATCTTCGGGCTTTCGACCGTAAAACTATAATAACACCGAAATATCGGAACAACCAATAAACGTTGCTTTAGTCTAATTTATTTTATATGGTATTTGATTTCGAGACACAGTCTCTATTTCTATCGCCAATAGCATCCGCTATGAGATCTAGCGATAATAGCTCCGAGCGGGCGGCTCGGTGCGGCCCACTGCGGCCCAGTGCGGCCTGCCGGGGCCGCCGCGGCCCGGCGCGGCCCGGCTGGGTGCACCGATCTCATCGAGTGCCACCCCATCACCCCACTAACATAATAATAACATTTATTCATAAAAATATAACTTACAAAAAATCTACTGTGACTTATTACAATACAAAAATGTCGAATGCTACACCAATTAAAAATTACTTTCCCATCTACTTATTGCTTACAAATTAAAAAATGACATTATTGTTGCAAATTGTACAATTATAATTTTTTATTATTATTTATTATTATTTTATTTGGAAAATATTTTAGTCTTATAGTTAATTTAGAATTAAGACGACCGCGGGATGTGCTACACGGCTGCGACTGGTTCGCGGCGGGCTCCCGGCGCGCGGCGTGGCGCGTCGCGGCGGTGTAAGACACCCTGAAGCCTATCGATTTACTTAATATCCTTCGATTGCGAGCTGCGTGAGTGGCGACCAGACACATCGCACTCGCGACCACACATACACAGGATGACAAATCATTTGAGCCAATTATTGCGTTAAATGATAGCAGTCATCGTCAGCGACGTACAACACACATGATTAATATTAGGCCGTGCTTACTGCACCAATCACGACACGCTACAGATCATCTTAGTCTTAATATATTGAATTGAGCAGTATACGGACGCACGGACGCACAAATTGACCATAACCCTGAAGTAACTACTGAAACCTAACTAATAAGTAATTAATTTTTTCTCTTTCTAGGGGCGTATAAGTTAAAAGCATTACATTATTAAAGTCTCCACAAAATTGTATAACTTACTATAACGCTATTCATTTTATTCATCAATTAAAAAGATAATAATTTCTCTTATTATCTCTTATGCTACAAAAGAATCTCAACATAATTATAAGTCAACAGAATCTTGTATATATCAGGTTATAATATGTTGTTATGTAACGTGTAACGTGTAACGTACAGATATACCTACTTCTCACATTATCGTAATCAATTCCCGATTGCAAACCGTTGCAAACTGTTCTCTGTTACTGTTTCAATATATTTATTTATTACAATCTGTCATAATATATTTAATAATCTCGGTCATCTGGATATGACTTCATTTATCATCATTTGTATATAACAATAATTATGAGTAAAAAGATAATAAAAATGTTTGTAAAATAATGTAATAATATATATTTAGATAAATATAATAAAAATCAACAATACAATAAAGTCACAGCATGTATTTACATGTCTCTATACATGTTCGCGACGCCACGTGTGACGTCAGCACAAGTACAGTCATCGTACCCATTTTAAGTGTATTTTTCTACATAGGATTAGTTGGCATAGACCAGTGCGTACAATCAGCCAGAAAAACGAGTTCCCTTCTCGACCCCTGAACGGCTTGCTCCTAAGTAGTCGATAAAAATCTACTATTTTATAATGAATCCCCCTCACCGTCGAAACATACTTATCAGTAAATTTATAAATAGGTATCAGAAGCTATAATCTGTAGACCGTAATTACCGAACCCCAGACCTGATCGAAGTACTCAATAAAATTCATCATGAGAAGATCTAATTAAAATGGGTACAAGAAACGATGCCACTTTACACGGTACCTATGCATTTTTTTTTTCATAAATTATGTCATAAAATGACGACTAAAGAACTATGTATGTTTAATTTACGCCGTGACTTATTTCCTAGTTTCGATTTATACCTAATCACATCGATTTAGAACATTTGTTGTGTGGTAGTAATGCTGGCACGGCCGCCGGCCTGACGTCTGAGCCCATGAAACAAGAAGCTGGCGGCGGCCTTGATCGGGGCGACGAGTGGCACCCTCGCAGCGGTCTCCCATTGTCAGACATTGCCTGTGGCGGGGAACCTCGGAGGAGGCAGCGGCGGCGGCGGCCGCCCCGCCTCCCCCCCACCCGAAGACTGCTCCGATACTGAAATGCATAGCTCTGTTATCACCACTACCCTCCCGTCTCACATCTCGGATCATGCATCATTTCTAATCTCTAATAGGTAAACAACGGCGACATATCAAGCTATACATCCCAGTATAACATGGCCTCGCATTGTATAGATTTTTTGTACAATGACAGATCCGCTTATACCGTTTTGGTATAGCTTGATTGGTCGTCTTGCGTACATTATAATTCCTCAGTACCTCTAAGAATTCTCAGTGTGTACCAACCGATGATACGAGTGGGCCAGCATGTTTCATAACCGAACCATCTAACGGCTGAACGTTAACATATTTCAGACGAAAGTTGCCGGTTCGCTTATTTTTCCTAACCATAAAACAGCTCTCAGAAAGGGTCATCCCTATGAGTGTGTGCACTCACGGTTAGTCTACTTTTTGTATGACCAGTCACTATTCAGCCCAAGGTCTAGTGCTGGTTCGACGTGGGATCAGTGTGCTTACTGTTTGCGTCTACTCGTTTGCCTACTCCACGCAGGACATGGTATAAAGGCGTGTCAGAGCATCCATCCCATCTTTTTGCTTGTTTTACGCCTTATTATCATCAATGTGTCGCAGGCTGAACGAGCAGTGGTGCTAATGAGCCCTAGTTATCCTAGTTAGAAATATTCTAACCTATATGCTTATCTTGTTCAGCGGCTATCCCTTTTCAGGGTAATTTTAATGTCCGCATGTACGTCGGCGCTCCATTGCGACGTATCTTCACCACTTGAAAAATTCCCTATCATAGAAAAATGTGTTATATTATTCAGTTCATTTAAACATACAGGGTTTCTTTAAATCACCTGGCGAAACTTTGTAAGGTGTTAGAGGTGAATGTATGATTTCCCATCTACAGGAAAAAAACACCCCTTAAAGTAACGCCAAGATATTTGAAATAACCCCTTTTAATAAATGTTTATAAAATAACACATCCAAACTGACAAATATCTGAGCCCACGCCAAGAAGTCTAGAAAACATAATGTTGGACAGAATTGAACCTATGAAGGGTAAGTGGAAACGCTCTAAATCATAATTTAGGAGTTTGTACAATTCCAGAAGAAAAGTAGTTTCACTGTTAAATTATAGGGGGTTAAAATAGGGATTGAAATGAAAATACTGCATATAAAACTAGATCACAACATCCAGAACCATATCGGTAAACTGGAAAAGCATAAAAGCTGAGCGCGGGATTCCACAAGGCAGTTTCCGTTATTCCTGACGAGTGTAAACAATTGAATCAACAACAGAAGAAGGTCAATCCGACCTTACTAACAGTGAAACGGCCTGGTGGGTACCGGTGCTAACATTCACACAACACCAACTCTCAACGGATCATGCTAAAGCTGGTATGTACACAGACCAGTGTATCGTTCCACAGAAGCATATCGTGACATGATGAAAGTGGAATAAAGTGAGTGATGCTTATAAAAATTAAAAACATCAAAACAAAAGCAAGATTTATTGAAAAAGGAATGGAAAATCTGTATGAAAGTAATGCAGAGCAGCCAACCATGATGTCATTACTACATATCCTAATAATTATTATTATCCACAAAGAAGTTGACAAATGGACAGATACTTCGGTCGTTTTCGTTAAAGTGACAGAAAGTCTTAGGGCGATCTGATGGCCAGATAATAACTACAGTCCATTTGTAACCACTCCGTGTTGTAAAGTAGAATCTATTTTTCTTTATTTGTCTGATTTGGTAAACAACAAGGTCTAACTAAAAGGTAAACTCTATGTATGTTTCTCAGAAAGATGAAAAGCCTCTTAATCACAAAGTGTGATTGATGAGAAGCCTGTTAATACCGTGTTTGTTTACCAAATGTTACGACTAAGGAGTTATGCTGTAGATATCAAAGTGATGTGACGCGATGACGTAAAGCGTGGTACTTACGGGAATCGTGTTTCTCGTCGACGGGGGCGGGTGGTGGCGGGGGGGGCAGCTGTTGTTCCAGGGCGTTCACGCAGTTCATCATACTCCCGTAGAGGCGGCTGTCGCGAAAACTGTCCCTGCACACAGTCTCCAATCATCCCCAGTGACCGATTATGTGATAACCCCCACGTTTTCATGACCATCATTACTATGCGCTTCTAATCATTTCAGTTCTTTATCAATTTTTTTTTTCCTGCAGTGTTTCTTGTGTTTTTAGTTTCATGTGTTTTGTTATTAAAGTCATTTTTGGATTTATTGTCTACTGTGTTTATAACTGTTGTCTAATATATATTGCCTATCTTTAATATTTTACCCTATTCGTCGCAGTAGTACCTTAGTCTGGATGTGATGAGTAAGAACATACTGAAAGCAGTTTATAAATCTTTCTTAATTTATCTTTCCCCTTTTAGTCAATATTGCAAGAAGTAACAAGATATTATTAGTTTTAGTCTAAGTGTCTCTTTTACAACAGTTAAGTTATAAATTAACAAAACGAATCTTTGTAAATATTGCATCTTATTCTGAATTGTCTTTTTAGTGCACTTATTTAATAATTTATTTGTTTTACTTTCATATAACTAGTTTAACGCATTAGTTAAATAAATATTGCGAATATGAAGTAAAATATACGACACTACATGCGATCGTCTCACAATACGGAAGAAAAACAGACAAGAAATTTTTCAATTTGGCCGCAAACATATAGCATTGAGAGGCGTAGCGCGAAGAGTGAGTGAGGGTTCAAGTTTGACTCCCAGGCACGGCAAAAATAGACACTTTGTCGTGTAACTCAGGAGCTTTTATTATCCCGTGAAATATTTTACACGTTTTAATAATTTTGCATATTTGTTTCTATATTCCTATTCATGTAATGTTATGATCACGGTTGTATTCTTTAATAGACTTTAGATCTGAAACACGGTACATAGTGGGTAGGAGCTATGTTCCAACAGCCCTCTCTAGGAGACAGGGTAACATCATTCGTTCCAGTGATATATACATAATGCTTGACAAACATCACGTGCAACGCGTGCGCATGGATGACCAGCACCAGTCTGGTTTAGTGCTGTGTCGTGATCAGAAGAAAAATCATGAATCATGTGTCATGTAATGGTAGGACACAGTCGGTGCCAGTAAATAATATTCAAAATATATCAACGAAACAGTCGCCGTCTCTTACCTCCCGTTGGAATTTCGGAACAGTGCCAAAATCTCTTCGAAGGTCTTATTTTTTGTTTCAGGAACTTTTTTATACGTAAATATCCAAAAAATTGCAAGGAATACACTAAAAGGCAGGAATGTATAGTTTTCCAGTAGTGCCTGCAAAATAAACATAGTTAGCATTGTACTGAAACAGAAGTAGAATAAAATAAATATAATTGGTATTTGATGGCAGTCGTTAGACTAAATTTAAGAATAGCGTAATCTGTTTGCCCATGGATTAGGACCGACACACAATTTCGTTATTACTGGATTGGAGTCAATATTGACAGCATATATGACTGACCGCAATTATAAGATCAGAGTCAGGTCTGTACCAATATTAATTAACGGATAGCAATTGGGATCCAACACACATGGCTGGGCAAACACACACAGAGGCCTACCTTCATGCTAGGAAAGCCGATTCCGACAACGAAATTGGCCATCCAATTAACTAATACGGCGATAGCCATCGCGCTAGGGCGGGGGCCCTGCGAGAACAGCTCGGCAGTGATGAGCCAGGGGATGGAGCCGGGGCCCACCGCGAAGAACACCACGAAACTCAGCGTCGACACCACCGACAAGTAGCTCATCCAGTCGATCATTTCCTGCACATAGCCGAAGAACTCCTATCAGGGGATAGCAATGGTGTCCTTTCCCGTCGCCGACCGGATGATGAAATAAACCACAAACATAAATGCACATCACACACTAGTCTGTCCGTGTGTACGTCAAGCTCCGCGCGATGCGAGGAGTTCCGACTCAGTTGTTGAGTGCTGGTAGCGTAGTGTCGTCCATCTATCGTATGTACTGCGAATGCTGGTGATAAGTGCCATCCTGCTTTTGAGCAGTGTTTGTGTGATTATAAAGTTCGCTTCATTTAAAAACGCGTGCGCTGAGCTCCCCGTGAACTTTTACCACAATTTAGTGGTCAACAAAAATAGTGTTAGTGCTTTGTGAGTGATGTTCCTAACATTTATATTTGAGAATTTATTCCCATTATTTACAATTCTTTCCTACCGAGACTCCGGTTTCGGAAACAGGAAAGTCGAAGAGGGGGGAGGGCTAGCGAAGCGACGAGTGAATGTGTCTCAGTGATTGTTAACAACTGTTATTGTGAACAAACCAAAGTCAACAGCGGACGTTGATGACGATGAGTTGTTGAAACAATAACAGTGTTTAAGACCATTGGTGACACATACACCCGATGAAGCAAATGACAGTGTGTGAGAAATAAACCAGGGATTAAAAATGAGGTGCATGCATAAGTGTTACTAAACTAATAAATGATATGACAATATGATTTTTGATAATTTTAGAGATGATAATGATAAGTTTGAAAATACATTCGTACAAATATATGTATATTCAAAACTACTCTGAACTCACAATGTAATGATTTGCAAGACACATCAAAATAATGCTCATGCCTTCTCTTTAGGTATTAGAAGTTAGTCAATTAAATTTGGTTTTGTTATTTATGCATTGACTTTTCAACACAATATAAAATTCTGACTAGTACAAAGTATACATCAACAGATGTGTACGATCGAAGTGCGCAGCTCACAAGACGATGATTTGACTTCATTATATTTCAGCATAAATATGAATATGCCATTGACCTATTCAATCGTTATACATAACAATTATTTCTCTATATTAACCAAAAATAATAAAAAATACTTTCGACTTTCAGCTCTAAAATAATCATTAGGCATGAGTTGTGTAATGCAAATCATGTTCAAGTGAATAAATACTAAAATGTATAATTTAAAAGGCGTCACAGTATTTTGACGGCCAAAAATTTAAATAAACCAATGAAAACAAATCTAATTTAAGAAATATTAATTTAATAAGTTGATTTGGAAGAGATCGAGCAACCAATTGGGGTATGAGAGAAAATATCAGTAATGAAGTATTGATAGTCAAGAAGGACACAGACAGAAGGTGGAGAAAGCGATGAGGAAGCGTGCCAAAGCCATCTTTTTAATGTAATCCTTGATCGAGACCAACGATAAATAAGTAAGTATTTCTTCTGTACTTATTTAAATTTTTATTTTTTTTAAGCATGGGAAATATTACGCGGTGTCTCTCAAGGAACACATTTGAGGCCAGTATTCCAAATCGAAACACTGGTCCAACTTATTCTAAATTACATAATTAATTGGAAAATATGGTTAACACAAGTTCTAGGAGAATATTAATGTTTATATTTTTAGAGTTATTTTGTGGTGGTTTTCAATGATTTATAATTGTTTCGAGAATTGTTGCTGTACTGTTGCGGAGGTCGATGTGGACGTTACTCTGCAAAGCTCCGAATATAATATCGTATAATATATAAATTTTTTGTAACTTCACAGAAAGAAGTTTCAACATTATTTATTTTACTTTCTGTTTTGAAAATGGCAGATTACCAGAGAAACCCACCACAATTTTATAAGACACACCTTTATTAGAAATGAAATGGTGATGAAAATAGAGAAGATGAACATTCCCCCGAGGCCGTAGAGATGCAGCGTCCGTCTTCCAGTGCGGTCCATGAGAGGCAAGGAGACCAGGGTCATGCCGACCATAATGGCCCCGATACCCATGGTCGCGAACTTCGCCGACTCATCCGTAAGGCCCGAAGAAGTGAACAGCGATGTGGAGTAATAGAATACCTGAGGATACGATGGTAGATGGGGATCTCACAGTACCTTCAGTCTTATACTTAGTGCTATCGAGTTGTAGAATTGATAGAATACTTAAGAAGATCATATTTTAGCATCAGAAAAGCCAATCGTATACACAACTTGAGTGGATGTAAGTACTAAATTATTTACCGACTCTTGAATAAGTAGAAACACTGAGTTCGTATACGGTTAGATTTTATCCTTAGACTATATTAAACGCGAATGTATTGCCTCTAAATATCAAAGCTTTACTACCATAAGCTTGAAGAAGCTACACAATTTGAATCACAGGGTCACTTACTGCGTTGATGCCACTGAGCTGCTGGGACAACTGCATCACCACGCCGATGAGCAAGGGAGCGCGTAGCGTGGGGGAACATAGAAGTTCCCTCATTGAGATAGACGCCTCCGCTTGCTGAGCACGTTCCTCGGCACGCATTTCTTCGATATCCTCTTCCACCTTAAGGGGAGATCAGGTTTCAATGCATCGTACATGAAGATTAGTTGGCTTTCAATGGCTTAACTTAACCTAACAAATACACAAAAATACGAGCATATCATCGATGTACATAAAATGTTATTTCGTACCTGATTGCTAGCCCGTAGTCGTCTGAGAGCGCGTCGAGCCTCCTCCTCCCACTGGCGAGTGATAAGTAGGTACCGGGGCGACTCCGGACAGGCAGGCAGCAACAAAAGTTGCAGGATCGCCGGACAGATCGCCAGACCTAAACATGGTAGTAGCCAAACTTGATCTCAACCTTATTTTTAATATTTACTAATATACCAATTCTTTGCTGATTTACGCCTAACAGTTCGTTACTACTACATTCCTTTATCTAAAGTCGATATATAACTTTACACTAAAAAAACTCCAGAAAACAGCACTTAAAATAGACTGTTCAAGGATTTTATAGGATAACTTAATATTGTGTCAGCATCAGTCTTGAAACAAACTAATTCGGCGCTGAAAACAAGCACATCAACTTCAAAACTTCCATCCTCACATACATCAAAGTTTCACGAACCGAGTCAAGATAAATAAATGAACATATCTCCAAGTCTTACTTTAACTGCACTTAAAACGCCGCGTCGTTTATGTCAACTAGCAATTTGTAAGTTGTGCTTAACTTTTAGATCTCGCACCTGGTCTGCAGCGGCGTGCTTCATAAACTTTGCACTTTCACTGTGCCTTTCATCTCTAATTACTGGAATCTGTTATTTCATAGTTTCAAGGCCTAGGCGTGACAGGAAGTTCTGAACACGGTTTAAATTCGTCGCGTTCTAGCTTCTGAAAGTTTAAATGCAGTTCTGAATTTAGTTCTTCATTTGGGATTCTTTTGAATTAGTCCGCTTTAAAGTTTTTATTAATATGTTTGCCCACATGTTGTATAACTTCGAATTACAACAATTGGGACTGTTGAATAGCTTAAAACTAACAGAAAAACGATAAGACGATTTGTTCAATTTTAACCTTTTGAATTCATTTTATAGCAAAAACGCTCGTTGAGATTTGTTATGCTTCTTTTTATGCAGTTTCACCTTATGTAAAACATATTTACAATACATAGGCCTTATATTGACTTCAATACGGGGCGTTATCTGTCCGAAGTCACGCCCCTTGGCCAATTGTAGATCATAACGTTTAGCTATTACAACATCTAGATCACGGTTATATTGATGAATGAGTTTTGTTTGTTACCTATCATTGGAAATGTGCTTCCAATATGGAAAACTTAGAGCTGGAATTTAGTTGCATCACCAAAAAGGTATCATAACAACGTGGTATATTTTTTCGTGACAGTTATTTCCTTTATTCATCTATAAACTTATTTTAAATATTTTTAAACATTTCTTAAAAAAAACCATATAAAAAAACATTTAAAATATAAAAAATAGTGGTCCGCCGGTAGCGGGAGCAGGGTCCAAGCTACCGGTGGTTAGGGCTCCAGAGACAGGAACCTCCTCACAATACGAGCCGTATCGAGGAGTACTGCCTTCTGAATCAGGCCCTTGATCCAACCGCCTAAGGAGAGCCTCGAAAAAATGGTCGTCGAGGCTCTTGGCTATAAGGCCATTGGCCGTCACGACGATCGGCACAATGATAGCCGAGTTCACATCCCACATGTCGACAACCTTTTTCAGCTTTCTTCGTGACAGTTATTATTATTATAAATGCGAAAATTTGTGATGATGTATGGATGTTTGTTACTCTTTCACGCAAATATTACTCTCCGGATTTGGATGAATTTTGGCACACAGATAGTTTATAATCTGGATTAACACACAGAATAATTTTTATCTCGATAATATGATCCCGTGAGACAATTACCGTACTCCACGCGGGCGAAGCCGCAGATATAAGCTAGTATTCTACTAAAGGTTTCAGCAGCAAAATTTTGGCAGTCAAAAAAAGATCAATCGAATGTCCTCAAGAAGTGTCGTTTAAATTAGTTTTTTAATTACCTGTAATCAACTTCTAAGATAAATCTTGCAAGCAAAATTGGAACACTTACAAACTAACATTTATATTCAAAACACAGCCTACCAAGCAAAATAGGCCATCCTTCATCAGTGCCGAGAATCTGCTCGATGCCCAGGACTTGTGAGAGGAGTAGCCCCACCGTGACCGCCAGCTGGTTGACCGTGCCCAGCCCCCCGCGCAGGTTTAGAGGCGCGATCTCCGATATGTACATTGGCACTAATGATGTGTTTAACCCTGGACAAACAAAATCACTGTCATTCTTTTCTTTTCTTAACTATCTCTCCTTCTTAGCGTGTCGATGGCAATATAAATTGCGTCAGCCCAGAACTGATCTAATAGTTTGGCGCTTTCGGTAGCGTCCATCAGTTCCTGAAGTGAACAAACAACAGACACGATATTAAGTGCCCCATAGTAACTAACTAACTATGTGTATTTATGTGTGTGTATCTGTGTATGTATGTACTGTGTGGCTTTGTTTTTTAACTACTTTCAGTTCGGTTTCCAGCCTAACCAGATGCAGATGAATACTTATTTTATATAGAACGACTGTTTGTCTGTCCTCCACAACTACTCGGTAATACGATTTCCCTTGGTAAGACTAGTTGTCAGACTTTTGAGCCTCTACCTACCAATAGTGTATGTCAAAATGAACAGAATCGATGGTGGTTGTGTCTCGCAGAGGACATGAAGTACATACGAAAATTGCATAGAAAAATATGTCCCGTTGAACTCATTACACTTCTTTGGCTTCTAGTAGTAGGTTAAGTAATTAGGTAAATTAACATAACCATAGCTTTCTGGTAAGCGGGAGATGATGTTTTTCATTAAATTCTACTAAACTAATTAAATAAGACTATAGAAATGGTCACAGAATTTAAAGCTTTTAATAGAAAAAATTGCGTCCCGTTAATTATATTCTGAATATTTTGCATTCAGAATATAATTAACGGGTAACTTGCACCATTCAGAATGAAATTGAGGTTTTAAAAAAATGTACCAGTACTACGAACACTACGCGCTTTAGCGCTACGTATCATATTTTTGTTAATCGATAAATCCCGTGTACATGTACCAACAACATGTTTGTGTTGTTGTAAACAATGTTGGTGGCAACAGTTTAATTTTTCATAATCATGATACACAAAAGAACATCTCGCAAGATATAAGATGCGCGATTGTTGCTCAACATTGTATCCGGGGCTAGATTCAGTTTTTATTTAATTTTATTTGGAGCCTTATGAAGTGCAACGACAAAATGATTAATACCAGTACTATTTTTTATTCCGTTCGACTTACCACAGTTGACTCCTATGATGAACCTTCCAAATATGAGGAGCTCGTAACAGTGTGATATCTTGGTGAACCCCATGAGACTAGCGCCGCTGATGCCAAGGATGTTGTTTAGCAGTAAGCCCCCTTTCCTGGTAGAACTTAGGTATTAATGGACGCATGTCTCATCAAAACGCAAGCATTATTCGTCAAAACGGGAAATAGAATTGAATCTATTGCCGATTCACAACCGTAGTTTTGTATGGAGAAGAATAAGGAAGAAACTCTATCGTAACTCTTTTACATGTTTCCTTTTCATAGAATAAAAATGTATAGAAGTGAACTTTGAATCTATTTTGCTAACTCTGCAACTAATGCATGACGTTTGTGATTGCCAACTGACATACACGTAGATAATAGTCGTCCTCGTAATTGCTTTATCAACTATTCCTCGTGAGATTGAACCTTACGATGGAAAAGGTTCTAGACGATGAGACAGTTTTTTAAAGTTTAATGAATATTTGAGTAGCTAGTTTTTTCTCAGCTTAGCTATCATAGATAAAGATTAGTTAATACATTGTTTCTAGATATCCTCGTCAATCGCACAAGCTAATATCAGACGCATCTCCATCTCCTGGGTCAGTCGAGTGAATATTCTTCTTTGTTCTTAAAACACAGCTGAAATCACACAGAAATGGATGTTCAACTGTTCCTTTAATTTTATTTCTCCATCATTCGGAATGCGAGTGAAAGTTGTCGAAATTCTCATCGTTAGCTCGGTTCACTAATGAATTAAAGTTTAGCTTTCTTTCATTTTGTGTTCAGATGTATAACTTCAAGTGAAAGATGCAATTAGATATAAAATGAACTGAGTGATAGGTCTGATATCAGTTAAGTAATTGTATTCTTGCGATATTGTGTTACTGGCTGTCAAACTCACGTTGAGGGAAAGTTCCCCGAAAATTGCGGGTTTGGCGTTTCAATCGCGGAATTGAACATTTATTGACTGAAACCCTTACTAATATTTCATCGTTGTGAAATCTGTCAATTTGATATTAATTATTTCATCTAGGGAATAATTTATTTTGAAATTGAAATGGACAGAATCATTTGGCATAGCTTTTAAATTATTGTAATTAGGAATATATTTTGGTTCTTATTAAATTAGTTAAATTGGTACAATCTTTGACATTGGGTACTTTAGTTTTAAACCAATAACTCAGATGAACTCAGATGCACTCAGATGGCATAGACGAAGAGTCATTCTATGTGATAACGATGCTGATAAATTGAAAACTGTATTGGATTGACATAATCACAATAATCCAGCTTGTAAAGAAGTAAATAATTATCACAGTTTTAACGAATGCTCGAAAAGAAATGACAATGGCTTGACGTCATAGGATACAAAAAGCGTACTTTATTCATCCTAACTACTCACTGGATTTTTCTACTCACGGTTTTGAGCACCACTAAGAAGATTTATTTGTTTTTAATATTAATATTTAACTAAGAAATGGCGCAGAAATATCTGATGTCGACATACAAGCGCTGCTAAATATATCAACACCTGCTTTGTACGGGCAGGTTGCTAATGTACCTACTTATACTGGATAGCAATTTAATTATCGCCTTCACGGAGGTGAGCTCCCCGTCATAAATAGCTTTCCCTAAAAATCTAATAATATGCAATTCTTGAAATTAAAAACCCTCTAATAGACAGACTATAAGTTATAAAATAAGGCGTTACTTTGCGGAAATCCATGACATGACTAATGTTATGCAAACTATTTCGTTTTAATTCCGTGAAAATTATCCTAATTAGCTTGGATTTCGATGCATGTAGTATTCACTCACAGGCGACGCATATCTTAAACAGCATTTTAAAGCAGAGATCCTTGTGGATTTGGGATGAAAGATAATTGGGTTGTTCATTTTTTTTGCTATAAGAAATTCCCATCAGACGTACGGCTAGTAAAAAATCAAAAGGTTCACGACATTCTTACCTTCCGAATCTATTCGCGATCATGCCACCAGAGAAGCCGCCGAGCATGCCACCGATAGCGAAGATGCTGACCGCTATGGAGTACAGTCTGTTGACGGTGTCGTCTTGCAGGTCCATGCCGTACCGGTTCTTGTATACATCCTTCATGAAGTTTGCGATGTTCTACAAGAGAGAAAATGGTTATACCTACAAGGTGTAAATATATCCTATAAGAAGCCGTTAACTTAGCATTCTGTACATCAAACTAAGTACGTTTTGGGGTGATAAATCAGGGTTTAGGATTTAATGGAAATCGAAACGTTGTGTTAGTGGTTGCATTGAATAGTACAGGGCTCATGGTGGTATTTAAAGTAAAGTCATATCATTGAAAACGTGTATTTAAAAAAAAAGATATTGAAACTTTGACTATTAATATCTCGGTAACGGATAGTTCCCAGTACAAAAAAAATATCGCAATGACGGGGAGAACGAGTGCCTTTTGGCTTCGTGAAAGGTCCTTTTACACCTATTATTGGAAAAAGCGAGCATCCTACAGACTGTTAACGGACTTACCGCATTGATTGACTCGGGTTCGCAGGAGTCGGTCAGAGGTTCATGTCCACGCAGAAAATGGAAACTGAAGAAGTCTTTCGCCTCGAGTCCGTTTGGACGACGTGACTTGACACCACGCCGAGCGACATGACACGTGATTGGCTCGAACGGATAAAGATAATGATGGCTTTGCTCTTGCTTTCTGCTGCATGCTCACTTATTATAAAACGTCTCGTTTGTTTCCCGTTTGCTACATTTGGGTGAGTTTTTTTTGAGATTCATAGAAATGTTTTCTGATAGATTTTGGTATAAGTAGTCCGATTGAGTAGTCAGATTCAAATAAGCTTCGACCAGAAGTCTGCCGTGGCGACAGCGTTGGTGGCTTCGGACAGGTCCTTAAAGTGCATGTGGAATTATACATAGAGCAGGACAGGATGTGAGCCATAGTTTATGTTGAGGCACCAGTCCACTAATAACAAATAGCTAAATTAATATTCCTGGCCTAGTGTCTGTTCCTAATCCGTTGTTGATCAACGTTGTAGTCATGGTATGTGCATGTGATGCCGAAAAATAAGGAAAATATCGTGAATAAAGTTTTATGTGGGAGAGTGGTTAAGTATAACAGTAAGAAAATTTCCAAAAACGACGGGTGGTCTGTGGGAAAGATGATATGACTAGTAACTAGATTAGATGACAACTAATAAAGAAGAACTCTAACTATATACATTATTAATTAAAAACCATTACATAACCTAAAATAAATAAACCTACAACAAGCTATAAAAGGGTATCAAAAATCTCTTCCTCAACGCTTACAGCTGGTAATGTGCCCAAGCGACCGGCGGTGTTGCCACGTTGTATGGCAACACTTAGTCTCTGGCCAAAGTAAAAGCCAGTCCTTGGGTCACGGGAAGCGTCAACTAGGCGTTTAGAAATTTTCTTAAACAGGCTATGAGCACTTGGACCCCAGGACCCCAGAGTTTCAACCACAAACGGCTCTAAAATATAGTTACCACAAAAGTTTCTAAATTTACGCCTCTTGAGGTTCTCTGCAGCCGCAGCGGCAGCGCCAGTACAGCACGATGAGCTTGGAAGATGTGATGGCGCAAAAGTATGCACGCATGTTGCATCCCGCACTAAAGGCATACCCATCTTACAAGGAAACAACGACATGCCGTCCGGTCTTTTGTCATCGTCGCGTACCAAGCCATAAAGAAATGCAGAAGAAGAAGACACTGATATGGTTAGGACAACGATGACATTGATCAACATTCAATTACGCGTAACTAATGAGAGCAAACTGCTTAACAATTGATACAATGCTCAATGATATTGTCACGCTCAATGACCTAACCTAACATGATGACTATGCCGTAGGTGGATTGCTAAATCAGCTGTTTAATAAGCGGCCGGCTGGTAAACCGGTTTGGTTTGAAATCGGGATTGTCCGATAACAGAATTATACAACATTATTTTTAGTATATGCGAAACCTGAATATAGTTTGTTCAGAATAAGTAACTGAATCGATTCCAATAATTTTTAAACCATGTTATATTTTTTCCCAAAAATATTTAAAAAAGTTAAAAGTTGGACACCGAGCGACTTTGAGTACCTATCGCAATAATTTAGGTACCTACTGCCAAATTATTAATATCAATGAGCTCAAGACGACGCTGGAGGCGCGCTCTGCGTGGTGACAACGTTTTTGTGCGGACAACTAGGTAACAGAACAAGCTTCTAACTTTGAGATTTTTCATGATACAGTTTTGAAATTTTGTACATAGATTCTTTACATAAAAATACTAGACACGTGTAACAGGTTTCACATATACTAAAACTAATGTTGTATACAGGGTGTCGGACCCTTCACGAAGCCGTCCACCAAACATTCTGTATATCAAACTAAGTAACTTTACGCAAAAATAATTGCTGGGAAACGACTTTTTTTTTTGTGCTGAAAAGTCACGTTTTACGTTAGGACTCGATGGAACGCACTCAAAGCAAATATCTCCGTAACTAGAAGGTTCCCAGGTATGGCCTAGAACAAAAGTATGATCGACGGGGATATGAAAGACGGGGAGAACAAGTGCCTTTCGGTTTCGTTAAGGGTCTATTTACACTCTTTATGTACTAGCTGTTGCCCGCGACCTTCGTTCGCGTGAAATTATTATATAAATATTACTTTTCTTTTTTATCGGATTTTCTAAACAATTTTAATGGTTCTAATTTTTTTGCACGGAACCCTAATTGTTTTTCTAAAATAAAAGGAGTCTTAGTTAGACCTTATAACATCAGCTATCTGCCAGTAAAAGTCCCGTCAAAATCGGTCCAGCCGTTTCGATGATTAGCCGGAACAAACAGGCAGAAATGTTGAAAACAATGTGTTTTTGTTATAAGTGGCGTATATATTTTCATATGATTTAATAAAAAGTAGTTATTTTGATATTACAGACAGACACTTCAATTTTATTATTTGTTCAGATGTATAGATTAATGACACACAGACAGAGCAACGAGCGACAAAATTTAGAACTTAATTTCACAATCTGTGTCTAAATCTCTTTTTCATAACCTCTATTAAAAGGTTTATACAATTGGCGTGTTAAAGTTCAGTAATAGCCACTAAACGTCGTAAGGGTGTCAATAGACCCCTAACGGAGCCAAAAGGCATGGTCTCCACGTCATTGAGATCATTTATTGTTCTGGACCATGCCTGTGAGAAACTTCTAGTTACAGAGATATTGGAGGTCAAATTTCCAACTTTTCACGGTTTTTTTTAATACTTTTTTATGGTTATAACCACAATTTTACTTTAAATACCTCCATGACCCATTTACCATTCAATGCATCCATCAGAACAATGTTTAGAGTACGTTACATTGAGTTTTACCGTAAAACGTGATTTTTCACCCTAAAAAAAAAGTCGTTTCCCAGCAATAATTTTTGCGTAGGGTTACTTAGTTTGATATACAGAATGCTTGGGGCTCCTAAAGGGTTCGTTTACACCTTGAATGTTTTACATTTTGAACCTGTTATGTATAGTGTAAAACAGCCGATTATTTAATCCATCTGCAACAGTTGTCGGCTCTCATATCATATCCATTAGCTCACAAAAACCTAATACCAAGGTAGCATTTTATTATTTTACTGCGAATCGGAGCGGAATGTATTAATTCAATAAAGTTTACGCCAGTTAGTTATTTGCGCTGTAACATATATTTTCAGTTCGATTTAACATCAGAGTAATGCGTACGGCAAGGTCAGACGGATAGGTCAGTGTGGCTGACCTTTTCGTAATTGATTTGGGGTCGGTGCAACATATATACAGCGTGGATCATAAAAGGGTGCTCATATTTAAGGATGTGGTATTGACCATCATCATTTTCCTGCTCTTAGTCCAAACTAAAAAAAATATAAATTGTGTGTGTCAGCTCCGATGCCAGGCTGGAGTTTACTCCTAAATAAAACAGTAAATCACTGGGGCCACGCTGTTATGCTACTGCCTTGCTGCTATGATATGATATAGCCCCACCACACTATCCATATATTTATAAAGAGAGAGAGAGAGAGAGAGAGACGAAAGCGAGGGTAAATTTGTACTTGGCGCTGAGGAGCGGGGCACGCTATGAGGTGTGCGAGTTTATTGTGGTGAGGAAAGCATTTGTTAACGATTGCTTTTACTATCGATCTATTTTTCATACCGTGCATATATATATGAAACGATTCTCAAGCAGTAAACGTCAACAATTTTCTACATATGACCAACATACATAGTAATCCAAACATTTGGGTCGATTAGGTAGGTCAAATATTTTTATAGGACATATCGATGATGGTCACCTCTGGTCTGTCCACGACATTGAATGTGACCACTTCTTATACATGATATACATCAGTACTCATACTATATTTAACTATGTCTATATCATCGTTCACACAGCTATCGCGTCTCTACAGTATAGCTACAGACGCTATTACAGGATTCCTTTCATAGAACGTTTAATTACTTGCGCCTGCAATCGAGACGATTCCTCTAATTGATTCACTCGGGTCCTTCCGCTACTCATCGAGTTGAGTTGCATCGTCGAGATAGTTTGCGTTTGTGGGCAAACGTTGTCATTCAGTTAACGAGCTGTTGGAGAATCTAGTGAATGAACGGAATGAACTGAGTGTCGGTGCTTCGCTTGAACTAATAATCTTTGACTTGCTTGTCCACTCGCTGATCGTGATTATTTCGACTAAATTGACTTTCTTGAAACGCGCTTCTCAAGTGATTCGCAAGTTGCATTCAACTGTTCAATTTCTCGGTATTCGCGATAGTGGAACAAATTGATGGTGGTTTCAATTATGAATAGAATTATCGAAATGCACATTTATTTTATAGATTTTTTAAGGCGTAAGAAAAATATGTTCTGTATGTGTGTGTATTCATAAATTTTGACCGTGTAGGTATTTTAGGTACTTTTGTAGGAAACAGCTGTATTTTTTTTTAATAATCGATGTAAAATTTGTATGTGGCCGCTCAAAATAGTGAACTGATTACGTGATAACCGTTTTCGCGTCGGTGTCCCTTCCACCCCTTATACAGGATGGAAACTTTCAGCAGTAAGAGGAACTACTTTAACCGTTGTAGCTACACGAAAATGGTTTTAAGAGACTGTCTATAATTATTCGTGAAATTTTGATCGCCATTCACAGATTTTCAAAAATAATTACAGTTTGCAAAAAAATGGTCATGTTACACGATTTTTTGTTTGACGCCAATCGATCCTGTTTCTAATACCGATCCAAAATTTCTATGAGACCAACCCAGGTTGGAGTACTAAAAAGTCAGAAATTGCCAAAAACTTTTCCCATACATGAAAATTTTACACAATTAAATTTAATGTTCATCGATCCTGTTTCTAATTAAATGCTGATCAAAAATGTACATTGATCTAAAAAAAAAACAGAATAATAATCGAAAGATAGCATTGCAACGTTAGGTTTGAATTATAAATCATCTAGATATTTTGTTCAGTTTCACAAATTCTCTGATAGGACCTGGAATGTTTTCCTACGAAATGTATGAGAACAGTTTTTTGGAATTTCTCACTTCTTTAGTACACCAACGGTGTTTGGTCCAATAGATTTTTATCAGTATTAACCCAACAATTTATTACATTTTCGGGGGGTTGGGCAGTGCCCCGGCCAATCTTACAATTTACATGATATAAAAACTAGTCGCCAGATTAAACACACATGAACACAGGTAAATCTCGCGACAAGCTTTTATATCATACAACTTGTATAATCTAATAATAATAGCATTCAAATAAAAGCTTGTTTTTAATTATTTTTTATAATTAATTATTTTTTTAGATCCACTGGTTTCGTTTTTTTCTCAGCTAACCCTTTTAATTGATACTATATCATTTTTTTAATTAGCCTGTTTGCCACTGCTGGGCAAAGGCCTCCCCCAATTCCTTCCATGTGCTCTTTTCCCGTGCCTCCTCGAACCAGCCTTCGCGGTACGCGTCCAAATCGTCTCGCCACCTCTTTCTGAGCCGGCCTCGACGGCGCCGTCCATCTTCCGGCAACCATCGTGTGGAGACTTTCGCCCAGCGGTCATCGTGCATACGGCTGACGTGACCCGCCCAATACCATTTTAGCCTAACAGCCTTCTTGCCAACGTCCATTATGCCCATTTTGGAACGCAGCGTGGTGTTACGAACCCTGTCTTGTCTTTTGACACCCAGAATGCTGCGTTCCATTGCCCTTTGGCAAACTCCAAGGTGGAACTTCTGGGTCTCGGTGAGTGACCAGGTCTGAGCACCGTAGGTTAGGACGGGCAGAATGCTGGGTCTTCGACCGATTCATCGTAAGTCCCACCCTAAAGCTGGCCGTGCTCAGTTCTTGGAGCATGGTCTGTAGTTCCATCGGCGAATCGGAGGTTCGTCAACCTCTTACTGCCGACTTTAATGCCTTTGGTGGTCCATGAGGCTGCTAGTATTATAAATATCTCCTCAAGAGTGCTTGTAAATAACTTTGGAGGGAGCGGGTCACCCTGTTTAACACCCTTCTGTATAGAAAACGAAGGTCTAGCAGTATTCAGTTTGACGTTTGCGGTGCTGTTATGGTAGATATTTTCAAAAGGTTTATATATTGCTGTTCGAGTTCCTGATTTGTTAATGATTTGAATATTTCGTAGCGTTTGAACCTATCGAAATCCTTAGCATAATCTGCGAAGGCCAAGTATAGTGGTTTATTGAATTCGGTATATTTTTCTATGATTTGGTTCAAGGTCTGTAGGTGGTCGGTTGTTGACAACTAAAAAACTAGGTCGAAATGCGGCTTGTTCTGGTGGCTGATGTTTATCCAGTTTCCCGTCTGTGCAATTGTGTATCACTTTAATAAAAGTCTTGTAGATGTGAGATGTTAAACTGATTGGACGGTAATTGCCAATGTCACTTTTGTCGCCTTTTTTATACAGAAGAACTATATTTGATTTACACATTGATCTTGGAACTTTTCCTGATTGCAGTATGGTGTTAAAAAAATTAGCAAGGTGGGGTAACAAAGTGATAGAGCCGATTTTAAGCGTTTTCGTGGTAATTCCATCTTCCCCAGGACTTCTGTCGTAGCGCATAGTAGTAAGTGCTTTGTGCACTGCATGTGTTTACTGGAGGAATGGAATCTGAAGGGGTATATTCGGTGTTAATATCGGGCGGTGAACAATGTTTAGATTTTGGTTTCTATTTCCATTATATTTACTCTACTGGAATGCTTGATGCCGTCATTGTCTACCAAGCTGTTAATCCAAGTTCGTCCTCTTGTGACTCCTTGTTTTAATACTCTTAGGGATTATTTTCTAAAGCTATTTTGCAAATCCTTCCTAATGCTTCTTTCAACTTCTTTTTCTATTATTCTAAATTCTGGTGTTCCTATTTCTTTACCAGTCCGTTTTTCTAACAAATCAATACTATGACGTGTTAGTTTGTTTTTATTACTACGTTTATTTTTTTATATTTTTACAAGTATTGTTAATTCCGGTAATTATTTTTTTTTTGTTCTTCTGCGTCTGTTTCACTTTGAGTTCTTTAAAATAATTTGATAGTTCTAAGTTGTAATGACCGGAGCTGTTAATGAGTATTTCTTTAGAAAGTCTTTTAATTTATTTTGTAAACTATATCATAGGGGTGCAAAAAACATAATTTGTCCGCCATCTTTGGGAGTCCGTCATATTAGATTTATAATGACGTCATTTAAATAACCATGCATTGTCATCAAACTAAACGTGTATTCAAAATGTCAGCTAAATCGGTTGTGGATAACTGTTTAAAATTCAGTAACAAGATTTGACCTAAACAAACAAACATTGCAAGTTAAATAAAAGCTTGTAAAAAAGGTGTATATCTGACCTTGCCAGGAGCGTTGATGACACCAGTGTTGTACCCGAACTGCAACATGCCCAGGACAGCCGCCAGAATTGCATACGACAGGAAGAAGGTAAGACCCTGAAACAATAACTCTTGATAACACACTATATAAAACAACACCACAACATAAAAAATCGAAAAAAGTGCATTTAGTTCAAAAACAACACAATGTCATGACGTGGTGTACAGCGTTATAAGTCTTGAGTTTATTCTTAATTTATTGCGGTGACAAATTCACACGAGGACACCCACTGAAATAAAATTTACGGTACGTACCAAAATAATAATTTTAAAAAAATCTAAAAAAATGAAAACACAAACAACAAAAAAAGCAGCAGATGAAAAAAAACAATAAGCTCCTAGTTTTTACATTAAAATTTTTAAATTCTCTATTTCCCCTAGTTTGAATGTACCTATTATAGTATCAAATCTTTCTACTCCACATTTTATTGTAGCTTGGATTGGCAGTGTGCGTTCTCTAGCAAATGTCAATGTCTACAGTGCTGAATTCTGTTGGCGGTTGATTGATGTTGGCTGGGGGTGCTGTTGGCAATTTGTGAACTGTTTCATTTTTATTGAAAAAAATATTCTGATTAAGGCCACATGACAAAATATCCATGTAAAACTATCATATATATTGAAATAACGTCACCGAGACGCTTTTGAAAGATTCGGAAAATAAGAAATTACCCACGGCCACAGAGCATATAATAATTACATTACACTGGACCCGTCCAACTCTGTTTGCCACGGGTATGCATATTGAAACGCCGGTCTCAGAAAATAAGAAAGTGACGCGTTTGTATGCAATTTGTGGTAATTGATTAAATTTTGCAGGGGTACTCTGCGTTTAAGTTTATTTAGTGTAAGCTCCACGGCCTCTAACCCAATTTGTTCCTTCAAAGTTGTGGGCTAGGTGGGATCTGCACAATATTCATCTATATTTTTAACAAAATTTTTGATGCAGTTACTTTTTATCTTGCCAACTTGGAAAACGTGGTTGTTGATGTTATTTTGGAAGTTTTAACCTACATAGCCTCCCCGATGTCGGAATCTATCTAAGCCAATGTTTGAACATGTTGGTTCTACAATATTGTGATACCAACCTCTATCGGAAAACAGCTCTTGCGAACTTTCTTCGCTTTCGGAACCTTGTGAACTTTACTCGATGCCTTGCACATAGTATATGTGTAGTACATCATGACATCATTTACTGCAGATGGGTCTACTTTCAGGCAACTAGTGGTGGCGTACTTTGCTGCTCTTCTGATGCCTCGAACCTGTTGGTATCCAATTCATCATAAGTTACCTACCTGTTCTAGCGCCCTGATCTTCTGCTTCTGTTTACAGTCTTCGCTCTCCAAATATACCGAGTGCCATCCCAAATTTTGAGCCCGAATCCAATGCTATCATATTGATTCCTTCTTTTGTGGTATTTAGTGATTGTACCATTTATGATTGATTAATTTAAACATTCATGCACGACATCAAAGTAAAGAGTAAGCCATTGTACAGTTCTAAAATAACAAAAACAAAATATGTTTAATAATAATTAACAAAGTGAAAATTATTCCTATTAACAGCTAATTACATACATCATTATCATAACCAATTGAGTACCTGATCCAGTTGTGTGACGCCTCTCTCCTTGTCTTTCTTCGTATACTATTAATGTTATCATTAAAAATATCTGTCTAATCAAAGCCTAGGATTATTATAGCGCTTGAGCTTTGGTGCAAATCTGCTCCAAGCACAGGCTCCAAGACTCTGAATATGGTTACTTTCAAACATCAACAAAACATCTTCTACTAAGAATTTGTGAAAAAATTACTGTGTATCCACTAGAGGCATTGCTTCGCAAACAGATCGTATTTAATCGAGCTCAAAGGAGCCATTTTCAGAATCATCTGTTTGGGAAGCAACGACACCTCATCCGCCATCAATTTGGCGTGTAAATACACAGCTGGTCTTAGGAATGTTCTCCATATCATCATCACCAGTCTACGTACCTGTTCTAGCAGTCTGAGTTTCCGCCTCTGTGAGTGTTCTTCTAGCCGGTCCACGTATTCTCGCAGCTCTTCAATCTCTTCCTTTACTTGCTGCACTGTGTCCAACTCTTGCTTGATGGCAACCATGTCACGTTTGACCTGCGAATTGTCCTTAGATTTTATATTTGCTATGGAAACGTCTAAGACAAAGGCGAGACAAATATTCGTAGGATTCGGTAACAAAGGTGTTCGGTAAGGTAAAGTTTTGCCAGTTAAAACTACGAACGCACTACGAATATTTACTATAGTTTTTCCCAAATCTATAATAACATTAAAAAGCGATTGCGCACTGCATATGTTCGAAAATGTCGGACAAAATTGTTCTAAACGTCCTTATTTGACTCTGGTACGCAAGCGTTCATACGGCTACCTCCGGACTGCTATGTTCCGAGCAGAAGCTGCTGCATCCGATTCGAACACGAGAAATGACGGTCGGAAATGCTATAAGAGAATCCGTTTGCTGCGGCCAAGTTCAGATATAACCTAATGCTTTGACTCATCTGTGTGGCTTGTTTACAGGTGTTCGTTGCTAATTAGAACTGTTAGTGGTTGCGCAATATTGTATTATGAACCCCGTATTATTGTTACCCAGTAATATTGTTTCTTTTTGTCAAAATAATGAAGCTATTTAGCTGTGCAGCCATTTTCGTGATTAAAGGTAATTTTGTTCAAAATACTACTTAAATATCTTGTGAACTGTAAAAACAACGGACGGGAAAGTTGTTATTATTTGTAATAGTTTGTGTTGTGAAGATTGTGTCTATATAAGTAAATAACTAGTACTTTGTCAGCGACTTTGATTGACCTATATATTCCCTAATACTGGTGTTATTTCAAAAAACCCGGCCTTATTCCTCCTCTACATTTAAAAGGAGAACCTCATAATATTCCGCAAAAAAACAAACATTTTCGAGAATTTAATTGGGCGTTTAAAACAGCCTGTTTCTAAATTAAATAATATTTTTTGGCCTACTTATGAAACCTAGTTGCCGCAAAGGTCGTGCTTGCTTGCAGCGGTCACTATGTCAAGGTTTCTCTACGGTGATCTGCCAATTAAGCGAGACCAGCTTAGAGTTATGATCTATAGGTTGACCGCAACAATAAAGCTGAACACGTACCGTGAGCTTGTGTAATTGGCTTGTCACTGACCAGTTTCGATCCGATGGGGTATTGATTATCCTGATACTATAGTGGTCAATGTAGTGATTTAATATTAATTAATATATGAACTTGCTATATAACATTTACTACAGGCAAGTTTTTTTTATAGGCTGAAAAGTCGTAACAGTTTTTTAAGTGTGTGCCCCCGCTTACTGGCGAACGCTCTAAGGAGACACTGAAGCTGTGGCGGCAAAGTGTTTCCCTACCCAACCCATTCTTGAAAATCTTCCACCTGAAATGAGTTGCCATGACTGACCTGCAAGTCTTTAAATAAACTCCAGACACAGGTTGGCCGAAGCAAGGAAAACCTGTTCAGGTGATGGCATTTACTGACACAAATTGACCGCAAGCGAGTCCCGTAGAGACCGCGAATAAGCATGCGTGGGATGGACATCCCACGCTACGCCAGCTAGACATACTGACAACTTTAAAAAGGCGCCTGAGACAGTCTGCTCGTTATACACGAACCCGGTTGCTATCCGGAAAGAGTTGCTAGGTTGATGGAATGCCCCGTGCGTACGTCTGGCACTCATAGATTGTCATACTTGACTCTGCGTCAGGCGTACCTAAGCCACCCACGGGCATGACGCGGAATCCGGAGGGCTGGGGTGTTGTGGTTTAGTTGATTGATAGACAACATATTTCCAAAACATCACACTGTCTTTTTCGAAGAGTTTTCTGAGTTGTATCTACGTTCTAGGTTATTGAATGAACTTCTAAATTAGTTCGCCGTGTAACCCCCTCTTAACCTTCGCAAATTAAATCGAATGAACATCCAGATAACGCTACAATACGAACGTCTTCTTTATCGAGAGAGCTTAAAAGTAACTTATAATCATTATATTAGGCTAATGCCTGTTGAAATTTTTGCTTTTCTAACTTTTCTTCACGCCTCCTAGGGCCTAACTTTCAAATACTTTAACATGACTTTTTTTGTCTTCATATATAATGCCTAATCTTTACATTAAAGATCATAGCTTACATACTATTTACTCGATTTTTTTTTTAATACATCTTACTTCTCCTTTCCTTATATTTATTTTAAATCTAAACCATTCGAAACGAACGAAAGACACGACAGTTAATCCTATAGCACTGCACTATTCACTTCACTTCACACCGTTTCTTGTTCATTATTTCCTTCACTTCACACTATTTACTTTACTTCACACCATTTCTTGTTCATTATTTCCGATTTCTCCTTCCTGCTGCCTCCTCTATCCTCTGCCGGACAACCTTGCCTGAATACGCCGTAACATTTCACGCCTCACCTCTCTTTTTATAATATTTTGGCCATATTTTGTACATATCTTGATGAGAAAGATGATCGTCAAAATGCCAACAATTCCAACTAAGAATGACAGAAGAATTGTGTGCTCTGTCTGATGATGCTCCATTCGAGCCACCAGATGCCGTTTGTGCAATTGCAACCTTGACTGTCTTTAGAATAACTTTTCCCATCTTTGAAATATTTTACTATTATTGTTTTTTCTTCCGATGCCTTTGCACGTAATATAATTCTTACGCCCTTCTATCGTGACCACTTTGAATGCAATGTGAGCCATTGTTTTTTGTAGGAACTACTGCCACGTTGCAAAACTCGCGTTATTACCTACCACGCTGGGCATGGCAGAGTCGCCATGTAATGTGGCGAAGCGATAAATAAACAGACATGTAGTCGCTTCTAGAGTTTACTTGCTTGCTTTAATGACTGCATTTACAGTGATACTTAATAACTAAACCCACTACAGCCGATTATATTATAACCGTTATTATGAGCAGACTTTGAAGCTTTTGAGTTCTCATATTTGCACTTGGTACATTGTGCATTTAAACACTTAAATTAGTTTAACTGCATCCTATGTTGTCACTTCATTGATTTCTTTTGTGAGTAAACTTCTGAGACGCTTGTGGTTGCGCTAAGATCGAGGGGAGACTGAAGAATGTTGGAGAATGGACGCATAGACTTGGACCCACCAAGTGTATGCGTACTACTGGAACTCGACCGAAAGTCACGACAAAACTCACTCGGCATCTCTTTTGATTACATAACATAACATCGTGCCTGTAATCCCAAAAGGGTAAGGCAGAGGTGTACCTAATAGTTTACCCACATTTCACCAGTTATGTTTTAAGTCCCTTATAATAGGGGGCGAGCCTATTATATCTAGACTCCGTGTCTGCTACTGAGAAATTCTTGATGGAAAAACCTATTATCACTTTGTCCGACCCGGGAATCAATCGCTGCATAGCTTGAAAATCAGTAGCGTTTTTCAAGCTAAGTAGCGAATATATCGTAATAGAATATATGGTCTACCCCGAATGTAAAACACTTTTTTTTTTATTCTTTTACATCGTGTTGATGGTTCCATAAGTTACTATTATGACGCTTCTTAGCCGCATCGAGACGGTTAATTCTAATTTAATCGTATGTACAGTATTGTACAGATGCCAAGCACATCAAACTACTAAGATGTACAATTTTATCGCTAAAGCATTAGGTTCAAGGTTGATTGGGAGAATTTGACAGTTTCGGATAGCTTGGTGTGCTCTAATTTAAGTAGTTTATCGAATAATGAAGCTAAATGTAAATGTATAAAGCTTTTTAATTATAAATTGACCAATACAATATCTGTATTTAAAAACAAATTAAATTGTTAGCACTACAAACGTTCACCATTATGTAAAGATCTTTTGTGGAATTACTAGCGGCGAATTGCTACGTTTCACCGCTGCTTTATACAATTAAATTGGTTCGTACATTTAAAATAATAGTGCAACAAACGTAGAGAACATGCTCACAGGATGGTTTAATGAAACTCATTTGAATGTTGCATTTCTGGAATTTACTTAGTGCTAGGAGGATACATAACATTTCACTAAAATGTAAGGTCTAACGGACAACTAATGTATTAATATATTTGTTTGTGTGTGTATATTTTAGCTGTGCCTTTGTACTCTAAGCATAGTAATGATATATACTTATGTTCTATCTTGTGTGTGTGTACATCTATACTATATAATATATATAATAATATCATAAATCTGAAGAGTTTATTTGTTTGGTTGAACGTGCTAATATTTCAAGATTTGGTTGAGTCGTTTGTTTCCACCATGAAGCGACTCCATTGGCTACTACAACGTCATACGTGTCCATGCAACTGTATCTTTGAGCACTTTATGAACGGCACTGACGCAACTACTGAGCCCAACTTATCTAAAAAGTACCGTTTACTCGAAAAGAAGAAGAAAGATCATAAATAATTAGTTAATCCTACAAGTGCCGAAATACTTCTGAGAATTGGTGTGTTCACATGCATAAATTCAACTTAAGCATAAGCCTTGACAGTCCATAACGTGCCCACTGCTGGGACACAAGCCTCCTGTCCATGAGAGTGGGCTGTAATCTACGACGCGAGCCCATTGTGGGTTGATGTTTGTCACGTGAATTCCAAATATCTATATTTTTAATAATCAATATTATTAAAAAAAAAGTTGCAGTCAACCCGTCGCAGCCACAACCGTATAGACGTAGTTGAATAGTTGGAAATAAATCAGATGCCGTTACAGGTTATTGCGCCGCACCGGGGCGGCAAGACGAAGGGTTGCCAGCGAGCTGCACGGTTGTGCACGCTAGACACGCGACGCAATACCGCTGTGATACGACCGCGCAATCATCGAGCTATTTATGGCACGTTCGCGGCCTGAATGTAGGCAATCGAGTACGAGAATAAAGCTTCGACTCGAGCATTTTTCGTTGTAGTAGTAAATCTTTAGAGTGGTGGTAGCAGCCCCGATTTGTGCATTTTAGGTCGTGGGTGTCGCCAGCTGAGCATTTTCTGCATTTTTTTAACGGTCTAGGAAACAGTAAGTCTGCTTGCAGCACAAATTCTCTAATATGCGTTTAACGGTGAACGTATTTCTGTGTATCATCTTCAAAAAATTTAAAGAAAGACATTTAGTCAACTTCCATGTCCTAGAAAAAAAATGAAGACATGAAGTGCTTTACAAACCTGCAAAAGACGGATAATCTACACCGAAACTTTTCTACGTAACCGTTTAAATATTTTACTTAAAACAATATTAAACTCAACAGGACACTGACCACTTTTTGTGTATTTCATAATTTTTATTATTTCCTTCAATATTTTCAAGATAACTACGGAACCCAGTCAGTGAGAGCGCTATTAACGTATAACATGTTTTCGTTTTAAATTCCTCGATCGGACAATATACTACACAGATGCAGTCGACTATATATAACAGCAGTATATAAAGAATGGGCGTGGCAAATGGGTGGAAACCTAGTCTAGATACTGAAGTACATTTATGTATGCACTATTTGTAAATACCTCCCTCCTACGAGTCAAATTCTCCGAACGCTGTGAGCTCTCAGCCGGTAAATGGATATTATAAGGTATTTCACGTATTTTGACGAGGAGTGTTTATTTCAGTGTTTGTTTTATTTTATTGTTGGATATTCTGGTTCGTTTCTATTTATTATTTTGGTCTTAACGTTATGAGAAGATATGAGAGATATTTGATCAGATATTTGTTTAGTCTAATATTTACGTCGGCATCATTCGACACCATTATCGAATATCGAGCCGAATCCGAATATGATTCAACGAAAATAGACGCCGAACGGAGTTTACCGATCGGCACGAGATAAAATAAAACCGAATATACGTACGTCGTAACTGCTTCGGGTCGGCTTAAATGCTCAACAAATACTACCGACCTGAACAAGAACAAGCACCCCTAAACCTTTGTGTCTTAGAACAACACGTGTCCATACAATTTTAAATACAATAATAATTGAACAGAGCGCAGTTGAAAGTTATTTTTACCTGTTAAACTACACAAGCCTACAGAAGCTGTTCTCAAGCCTCATCTCTATTCTTCATAACTTTGACCTCCAGTGGAGTAGTCGCCGGGCGTCAGTGTCAACTGGCACCTTGACCCGGCCGCAACCCATCCAACTATGTACTACTTAGCCACTTGAGACCGGTCCTACAGCCGGCGATTAGCGCAAAGAGCGAGTTGAACTAGCAATTAAAAACAACTTGTTTATTTCAAAGAGTTCTCGCCACGTTTGTATAAATTTTCTGTGGAATTCGTATTGAAGAAGCAATATTGAAAGAATAAGAAGTGTTAGTTCGGGCCACACCGCCTATGGTTACTCGCCAGAAGAACCATGCTGCACTATGATTCGTTTTTTGTACAGACACCAGCACATCAAGCTTCCTGATACTGGCAAATTTTCAAACTCAACCTTGAACCTAATGCTTTAGCAATAAAGTTGAAAAACTATTAAAGAAATCTGACAGATTGTAGTAGCGAGAACATCTTGGATCGCTAGTCGCTTTCTCTCTGCGGTGGGACATGTGCCTCACGTGTAATTTGGCAAGTTAACGAGCGTTGCCCTACTTTGGTAAAACGTATCACTAACTAGTTATACGTAACTTAGGCGTATTAATAAAATGGGAAAGAAGGATCGTAAGTGGAGGTTGATTTAAATGCAAGATGCGTCTGCCGTAAGCCATGCCACACTATTTGTGGAACAATACAGCCTATCCGAGCAATTACTACAGGTATTCTGCTATTGTTCGGCTTGTGCCGGTCATGTCCTGGCTAGTTCGGGACAATTCGAGCTAACCCGAGTGGCTTTTAGCCGAAGATTAATTCCACATATATTCGATTTTGGCTCCCAGCTGTGCCGATCCTGCCGACTTGATCTTGAATGGAGCATCCATAATGTGCATATAGCACATAGCATAGCATGTGTGTGTTAGCAGCTTTTAGATCAAGTTTTAGTTCATTGGTATAGTTAGAGTTAAATTCGGCTAGGCATTAAGTTTTTAAATCACGACTTTCTTTATAACTTGATAATTGACTCGGCGATCCTATTGCATGGGACTTAAACATAACTGGCCAAATGAGGGTGTACTCTTACATACACCTCTGTCTAACTCTTCGGGGATTACAGACGTGTTGTTAAGTTATGTTATGTTATGACTTGCTTGTATCATTACGAATAGCAAACCTGACGTTATCCTTACCCAATATCCGTTTCTCTAACATGAGGTGACACCCAAATGAATTCCTAAAAGTAAACGTATTATTAGATTTTTAACGCTCAAAGTGAACTTTCAACAGTGTATTATGTCTAAGCTGAATATAATCTTTAAACTTTTTACTTAAACAACATTTTATAGAAATAGCATTGACGTAGCTAATTAAACTCCGAATGTCGAAACTATACTCAACCACTTTGCAATTCTGCTAGTTTTAGCCATTTCCAGTACGCTGGTCAAGTATCGTTTAAGATAACCATGGCTTGTGGTTGTCGGGTCATTGTTTGTCCAGACTCATTGTTTCCGCACAATGGCTGCCCAACGAGCGTTGAACTATTGACGGGGAACTGTTTATCTAATACAATGCTCTGCTTTCTTTTACACGTGACTGGGCAACGTCGTGAAATTCAGTGTTACTAGGAGTTCAGCACTTCAGCGTTTCATACCGTAAGGATACACGGTCACAATGTGTAAGTTATTTAGTTCGTTATACCAGTCTATTACTGTCCCACAGCTGGACAAAGGCCTCTTCACATACTGAGAAGGCGCCAGCATGGACCATAACGCTTACTCAACACGGTTTTGCTACTTCAGAGTTATATTCATTTTAACCCCAGGTTTCCTCACGAATTTTTCCTTCACCGATGTCTGTGATGTCCAAGATAAACTTAGATAGTACATATGTATTGAAAAAGTCACATTGTTACTTCCCCGGATAACCTACCATCTCGTACAATAAAATGTACCTATAGATCAATTTTATTGTTTGCAATACCTGACTTGTCAACGTTTGATGGGTTAGAATAATATATAATAGAACAAATCCATGGTTATGCGCGCGGAGTAAAGACTGGATTCATGTATCTATTGGCAATACACAGGGTGTAAACAGACCCTTCACATCATTCTACATCAAACTAAGTAATTTTACGCAAAAATTATTGCCGGGAAACGACTTTTATTTTGGGGTGAAAAATCACGTTTTACGGTAGGACTCAAAGCATTGTGCTGATGGATGGATTGAATAGTACGGGGGTCGTGGAGGCGTTTAAAGTAAAAATCTTACATTAAAAACATATATTTATAAAAAAACTTATGAAAAATTTGGAACTTTGACCCTCAATATCTCCATAACTAGAAGGTTCCAAGGTATGGTTGAGAAACAAAAAAAATATCGCAAAGACGGGAGAACAAGTGCCTTTTGACTTCTTTAAGTTTCTATTTACACCCTTTATAGTTGAATATGTCGCAAAAGTTGTGTTTTAGGGTTCCGTACCCCAAAAGTAACCAACGGGACCCTATTACTAAGCCTCTGCTGTCCGTCCGCCCGTCCTTCTGTCTGTCAGCGGGCTGTATCTCACGCTCCGTAATAGGTAGACACTTGAAATTTTCACAGAATGTGTATTTCTGTTGGAGCTATAAAGACAAATAATAAAAATATATTAAAAAACAAAGGGCCCTACTGCGATGGTACGGAACTCTTCATGCGCGACCACTTGGCCAGTTTTTTTTTTTGCAAACGAACATTTCCAGTCATCTCCAAAACGGTTTGACTGATTTTTTTAATAAAACTAACAAAACTGACGAAGCATATTACTTTAGTAAAAGACGGTTTGATTACCTAACATTTCAAGTCGGGTAATCAGTATGTTCAATACTGAGTAAAAAACTTTGTTTTTATTTTAAAAAAATACCTTTGCTTTTAATATTCCGCTGTTGAGTGAAGGAATTTATTGGAAAACTCAAGATTCCTTGTTCAGATTCTGTAAGGAGCTTAACAGGATCGTCTTCAATTGCTATTAAAATGTTAAGATGCTTATAACTTAAGTTTTTAGCTTTAGTTTCGTTATAAGGGTTTTTAGTTGATCGACTCTCTTGGGTAGAAAAGTGTTTTTTATGGTTCACTAATGTTTCATCCAAACTCCTTTGACTATTTTTTTATTCGCAACCAACTTTTCATTTACTATTAATTTTACTATTTTTTCGCTCGCAAAATAAGCGCTTTGACGAGGTTTTGCGGACACCAGCCCGTTTTACAATACAATACCATACTATTTATTGCACAAACAACTTATTCCACAGATGTTTTATTTTATAAACACTCACTTTACAAAGCATTCATTTGGCAAACGCTTCGCTTTACAAATGTTTCACATGACATTTAATCATTTATAAATTGTTCGTTTAATATTTGAATTTTTTTGGCAAAATCACGTTTAACCTAAAATGATATTTATAATAAATCTTCTAAACCAGACACAAAGTGATCATGAGCGTACGTATAAAAATATTTAAAACTAAGAGTTTAACATACCTGACGGCTGACTTACCCAATGGTTCAAAATATCTGTAGTTATAATGTCAAAGTGCAAAATATATACGATGACAAATGGCGCTGCCGATTGATTTCATGACCTGGGAGGCACTGTACATTTTGTTACAGCTTGTATTTGTAGTACTACTTTTTTCGGGTAGTTTCGATTTTTTGTAGTTTAGGAATTCACCTAAAGTCCAAGGTAAATAATATCAATATTTTGTAATAGGCGTAGTCGTAGCCTCGCTGCGCGGTCTCCTATTTCTGTTTGCAGGATTTTAAAGTAACCTAACCTAACCTAACGTCGGAGTGCTCCAAGTCCCGAGCTCGTTTCGCTCGCTCTTGAATCCCAAGTGTTTGTTCTTCCATTAATTAAAATTAGCGTTGTGCCTATTTAAATGTTCGAGTTGATTTTTTATGAGTTATGAGTATGTAATTGCGTAGTCATCTGCCTAGCCTATTCCCAACTATGTTGGGGTCGGCTTCCAGTTTAACCGAATGCAGCTGAATACCAGCGCAATAAATACGTAGTAAATTGCGTAATGTGTAATGCAATAAAAATTGTAAAACGTTTTTATTTCAAACGTTGATTTACGGGAGGACATAATTAGTAAATGAATTGTTTGTCAAATAATACGTTATCAAATAAAAGATTATCGAAAAAAAAATTTTTAAGGGAATTTTTTGCCAAACTTGTTATTGTAAAATAAGTAAATAAATAAATAAAAAAATGCCCAACCATGTTTTTGCCAATCGTTGCTTGTCAAATGACAATTTGTAAATTAATTTTAGGTAAAAAGGCAGGATACCGTTTTTTTTTGCCATGTGGATTTGTCCGTTTGTATGGTACGCATATTTGCAACTTTATGTAATCTGAATTAGTTGTGCCTTGATCGGTCAAACAAAGAAAGCCTCCCAATGCCTTTATAGGCACATACATAACTAATACCTGACGCCTGAACTCCGGCAAAATCACAAGAAATAGCACCGCTGCAGACACCAGACTCTAACAGATGAGCCGATCAAGGTTGCTACGATAAATTACGACAGGCTGCTATGCTACATCTTGCTACGCGTAGCAGCCTCGCGTAGCAGCTACCTGTAAAATCCCCGCGTAGTAGCCGCGCTTAGTAGCTCCGCGTAGCAGCTACGTGTAGCGACGCCGCGTAGCAGCTACGTGTAGCAGCCCCACGTATCAGCTACGCGTAGCAGCTACATGTAGTAGCCCCGCGTAGCAGCTACGTGTCCCCGCGCCGCGTAGCAAGGACGAGCTGCTCCCCGTATAATGTCGCAGCTACGGCGTAGCATCTAGACCCCATGTACCGAGTCTTCATCTAAATTAGAATATTTCCTTAAAGCATTTTTTTACTTCTCCTTTCACGTTTTTAATGTTTATTGTCCTATCGTCCAGACGTCAAAGGAATATACATATGAAAAACTAACTGTGTAGGTACTCCAATAGAAATATTTCTTCGCAAATTACACTAAATTTCAGTACAGATTAAATCCACATTGTTAATTCCGTTTAGTCGCTCCTTTCTTGTTTACTTTCATCGTATGCCATTAGAACAGCCTATAATTACCGCTTTGATCAACAAACAAGTCAAAGGAAAATAGAATCATTATCTGTGAAATTATATTTTACCTCGACCACTATTCACTTTAGAATTCTCTTTTCAGTCCGCCTTCCCTGCATCGTATGGAGGTTTGTGAATTTACTGTGAAAATGGTTCTATTATATTTAATCAATCGATCGATCGAGTCGATTTGTGGTTTTCTTTTTATTTATTTTTTACCTTGGAGTTTGCATGTATTGAAGCCCCATACCGAACTCTACAATCTTCTTTTTTCAATGATATTATTCATCACAACCAACCAGCCCAATTGATATAATATATGTTCCCAAAGTTGGGACACATGAGAAAACATGCAAGTACGTCCTTGTACCAAACCTTCAAAACCAAGCGGCATACGCGCTGGGCCCGGTGTGCTGGATTAGTTATCCGTTTATTCTGTTACCGTATAATTATACAGGGTGTAACAGAATAAACGCTAGAACTCTCGTGTGGTAACTCTTTGACTTTTGGAAATTCATTATTTTTTTTAGCTTTCCCATACATGTCCTGTAGAAAACCCAATTATTTTTGTGTATTTCAAGATCTCGTAGAACAATAGTTGTTCAGTTTCAGAGACCACGCGAGAGGTCTTTCGTTTATTATGTTACACCTGCAACCCGCCTGCCTGCTGTATGTGCAACTACAGTACTTTCTCAAGATATTATGCCTTGTGACTGTTACTGTAGCTTCGCTTTTTTTTTTGTTTTCTTTTGACATTCAAAAGTGCCTGTAATGGTCTAATTGAAATAAATGCTTTGAGTTTGAGTTTGCTTGTATAAAACACCAATAATAACATTCTCGTATATGTTTTTCGGCCATTAATGAAACTAAATAAAAGCTTGTATTAATATTGAACTCTGACGATCAATTTACAGTTAACAAAGTTAATCAATCGAGCTGCATTCAATCCTTCGCTACCAAAGGTGATTCATTAATTTACCGGATTAAGCATTCTCTGATTACCGAATGAACTGAGTCAATTTGTTTATTTAACGAACTTTAATTAATAACGCTGTATTAATAAAAGACTCATAAATGTTTCGTTCGTTTTTTGCTGTTTCGGTGTTGGTGATCGCAAACGCAACTGATAACTTTTGGGTGAGATTCCCGGGTCGGGTAAGGTGTTATTGGGTTTTTCCATCAGAAATTTCTCAGTAGCCGCCTGGAGTAGTTTGTAAACTCTAACTGCCGAAATATGGCTGTACTATAGGTACCTGCCTAATCTTTCAAGGGTTATATGCGTGATGTTTTGTTGTTATTACTCATTCTAGTTGTATGCCTATTAGTAAGTAGATGATTGCTGGTTATGGGGATCTCCAACGTTAAGTGGGGTCATAACGATTAGACTTCCAGCTTCACCAACCCCAGTCTTCCTGCAGTTTGGAGGGTGAGTTACCTGTCTGGAGGAGACTACGCTACGTAAACCAATTTGCTACCAGTCCTTCAGTAGATTACTTTTATTCAAAATATGATCAGTTGACTGTCTCGTTGGTCTAGTGGTCGCAAGCGCGAATGCTGTGCATGAGGTCCTGGGTTCGATTCCCAGGCCGGGTAAAGTGATAAGGAATTCCTCAGTAGCAGCCACGGAGTCTGAATTTGGGCCCTGTAGATGGCAATAGGCTCGCCTCCTATGACATGGGACTTAAGCATAACTGGTGAAATGTGGGTGTAAGATTAGGTACACCTCTGCCTAACCCTTCGGGGATTACAGGCGCGATTTTAGGTTATGAGTTATTCCTGTCACTGTCACACATTTGTCCGTGATACGTGCAAGATAGAGACGCAAGATCCATTCAAAGGTGACCTATTTAACAAAAGATTTGGGCTCTAAGACGAGCACCACATGGAGTATGGACTAGTAGGTACTATAGACTGTTTTTTGTACTATACTATAGATATCAGCTCTGTTACTTTGCTAGTACTAATATTATCAGCAATATAACTTGAACTGTGGTGAGTGTAGTGCATTTTTAAGATTTTCAATCACCAATCAGCAATTGTACCTGTGTTTTGGGCACTTTTCCTGTAAACAGCGATACATATTTATGTCTTTTTTATACCAAGTGAGCCTCATAGCGCCTTTTTCTTTTACTTAAAAAAAGCTAAAACTACATTAAATATAGAATACATAACTGGACAAGCTAATGATTTTCTTTGAACACTATTTGATTCTGCTTCTGTCGATACAATCCGTGATCAACGATTATTCTCGTTAACTAAGTGCTCTTGTATGTATCTATGTCCATTATATTGATTTGTGTTGACTATTCACAAGACGTCTGTATAGGAGTACCACGTTTCGATTCATACTGCTTACACACTGCAAAGCACTTGGTGTCTGAACTTAGCCGACTGCGCAAGAACTGCACTCTTGCGGCCGCCATAAGGGAGTACCACAGTCACGTACACAAACATCTACACGAAGCGTAATTCAAAAGTATATTCACTTGAACGAAGAGGACCTAACATGTTTACGTCCAAGCAAGTTATGTTCAAACAAATGTTTAAAACTTTGAATTAAAATAGCTTTTGAATTATGCTGTAATTTACATCATTTTGACATTGCACACTTTATCATTAAATTAGTTAGAGAGCAATCGTTTGTCTGTACCTATAAAATAATACAGGTTCAAAAAATAACTAACGAAACGAAATTGATATGTCGGGTTTCGATCGGTTAATGTTCAACTGTTAGTTTAGAAAAACATCTTTCTTTGATCGTATCGATACCCGGCAAGTCTGCGGCGTGTCGCTAGCTAAGTACAGTGGAACTTACCTCGGAGACCTCACTCTGGCATGACTCCACGCTCTTGGTCAGTTCCTGAAGCTGCGTGCGGATCTCGCAGAGAGCGACCGTCGTCTCGAGCTGGCGGTCCCCACGTTGCAGGTCATCCAGTTTGGCGGATAGATTCATGCTCATTATGCTCACCTGTCTCTGTAGGCTACAGCCAAAGTCAAAGTTAGTCACACCAGCAGCGGGCTTGGACCTTAGCCGCAGAACCTTCCTCGCTACACGACAACAAGTACATCGTTCGACAGATTTGGAAACAGGCTTCAATGTTCCAATCAACCAAACTGATCGCCAAAAGTTACTTCCTGAGGCTTGGTAGCAGCTTGATCATGAGTTCCGGTTTAACTAAGCCTTGCGCCTCCAAGTTGTTCCCACTTGTTATTTTTCAGAGACGGAGCGAAACACACAAAAATCTAACGACCGGCGACCTACGAACTAGTGCAACTTCCAACGTTGATCATGTTTGGTGAACCACCTGTCGGCTGCCTGACGAGCGAGGAAGGCCCGACGACCTCATACTGATAGTATATGTGAGACATAAACAAAGTAGTTCTTTTAGTATTTATCACACTGCTTGTTGACGCAGAAACTGATATTTTTGACATTAAATGATTGATCACTTATTTCGTTAATTAGAAAAATGATAAGACTTTTGTCCTAACATACTTTAAATTTCATCTACAATTCTCTTCTGTACTTTGTGAAATCTATAAAAATATAATGGCTTACTAAAATGTGTTTGATTTCACAGAATGGAATTTTAATAAGTTTTGAAACGAAAATTCTTTATGCATATTTAGTGTTTCGTGTGAATTATAAATACCATTGTGCTAATCAAAGTAAAATAATGTTCATTTATTTATAAAATGTTTTCAGAACTTTAAGGTGAAAGGTGAACAAAGACAAAAGGTGAATGCAGTGAGTCAAGTCCAATTTAATTTGTAACTAAAACTCTGTACATTGTTTTTCGCGAAACGAAAAAAAATGATAAGTTTTTAGGAAAGTCTTTCTAATTTCTATGGGAAGAAAACACTTGATTTAAACACTACATTGAAACGTTACAACCACACCCATGCAAGCATAACCCCGTCCTATCCCAAGGTTAATGTCAGAGGCAAGTGCTAAGCACGCGGGTGTTCCGGGTAGCGAGAGACAAACAAGGTCGTGGCCATAGATGCTAACCACGGCGCCATGGTCCGATGTATGATAGGAACTGTGAATGATGCAGCCACCGCGATTGGACTCGTCGAACGCATCGTCATATCTGTTATACGAGATAGGATGCCAAGCCAAGGTGAAACAAAATGTAGAAGACACATCGACACAGAGAGATCCTTATGATCGTATGCAAATGAAGCCAGTATTAAAGGCGGAAAGCTATCCGGTATTGTCGCTATGGTCACGTACCTAAGTAGTAGCTCCCTGAGTGTGGTCTCGTCTTCCTCCGTCGTCGCATATCGTGTCAGCTTGCCTCCGGCCTCCCGGCCCACATGGTCTGGTACCACTGCGTCAAAACTACTTGTTTATTTTTTACATAACTAACTTCCCGATTCATTTCGTCATTGTTTTCCCGTATTTTTATCGGTTTTATTTCGACGCAGAGTTTGTGTTTTGGAATTTGGGTTGCCGAAAGTGTGCGTGGCTCATAATTTAGTATGGTTGGTGCTACGAGTACCTACTCAGCATCGAACCGTTCACCGTTTGCCAATTAGCTTCGATGGCCACGACAGGGTCCCTAATCAATTTTGATGTTCAGCGATACCCACAAACTGGTACGGAAATGAAATTAACATCGGAATTTTTACCGAAACAAAAGGGCTTTAGTTTGGCAAAAAAAAAGTTTAATCCAAAATAAAAATTTAGCACCCTGGTCAATTTCACAATGGACACGTTTTATTGTTTTCAAAATAGTGTCTGAATACTTTTCTCAAAGTTACGCCATTTAATTCAAAAGTATTAATTAAACTCTTGTTAAAGCAGTGGAAAATACCTGTGGATTTAGACATTTCATTTTAAACACGTTGAATTTAATCGTACAATTTCCCGACAATAGTATTGCAGGAAAATGGCACGCTTTTATATTGTGAGATCAAACTCGAATGAATGAAAACATAGATGAGTGTTTACAACAGAGACAGCATGTGGTCCGAAGTATGATTACATTCCGAAGAAGTGTGTTTGAATCGGATGGTTTACGATGTGAGACATTCCATGCACGTGACAGTACTAATATAACACCGACAATGATTTAATGATTTAGTTAGTGCATTGATAAAAGACATGTTCTAAATTCAGAAGAAGGTATTTTTACGTTAAACTTCTTAGAAGTCTATAAAAAAATTAATGTGTTAATTTTTTTGCAGAAATAATTTTGTTCTAGTAAATCCTCTGGTTAGCTTCACTACTCTGCCAGCCAGCCAGTCAATGAACGGATTCTACGAAATGCTGGTGCATTTCGTAGAATCCGTTCATTGACTGGCTTGGATGGAAATTACTCAAGTTTACTCCGGTTCGCGTATTTCTCTCGTATTGAATGGATATATCTGAAATTCGTGACACACAAACTCGGTTTTCATTCATGGATTTATTAAGTTCAACCGTCCTTTCTGTGCAACAATTATTTTATGAATGAAATCTTTAGATCAACTACACATTTTGCGTCTTTTTATTGCAATTTAAAATTTTAGTATTTTTAAGGCTGTTAATCATTTTTCTCTGATGCTATATTTTTACAATGTTGTTTATTAAGGATTGTAGTTGAGCCTGTTGTATAAAATTGTATCTATACTAATAATATCAAGAGGTATTTATTTGTAAGTTTTTATGTAGGGGGTAATCTTCGGAACTACTGATCCAATTCGGAAAATTCTCTCAATAATGGAAAGCTAAATTATTCCCGAGTGTCATAGGCTATATTTAAAACGTTTCCGTGGGATAATTTACGACCATAAGGCGAGCGAAGCCGTGGGCAAAAGCTAGTGAGTTATATTAGCAGAAATATGTGCCATGTAAAGTTCTGTACTAATTCTTATGCCAAGACAAGCCTGGTAATAACAAGATGGGAAAGGAAAAGTAATTTAAAGCCGTTCGCAATTTGAACATCTAAGATTTTTCTTTCAACTATTCGAATAAAATTTACTGATATGTTTTTTTTTTTTTTGCTCCTAATTCTTTCACAACTTTGTTGATTTGACACTTACACCTAGTAAACCTATATTTACGCCTAATATTAAAAAATACGACAAGGCGACTTTATTTTGCCTAAAAACTGGGGTAAATCGCAAGCTTGCATCGAGCCTAAGTGACGTCAGAGGATGCGATTGATTCAGCTGTCGAGCGTCTGACGTTGACAGTCTGCTCGCTCAGAATGCTGTACAACAAATAGGGGCAAGCGAAAGTGCTCTCAGTTCCGAGAAACGAAAGCGAGTCTGAAAGCTGATTTCAGCGCGCGTAGTACGCCTCGTAGTACTACAAATTATGGCTGTTTACAAACACAGGTGTTCGCTTCTCTTTTCCGAACGATGAGAGCTGTTCGTCTGATATTTTAAATGGAGTTTTATTTTTAAGTTTTGTACCGTTTACAATTGTTTGTGTTGTTTTCGGTATCACGGATATTTATTTAGATGTTTGTGAAACGTGTGGAGTTCATTCAGGATTTGTCATCGCATCTGCTGGCTATTTGTGTTTTGATTTCCGTTTGAGTTTTAAGTTTAAATATGGAGTATTTTACATGGAATTGTGAGTGTGTATTTGTTTGCATCTAATTGTATATTGTATCTTGGGGTTCGTTTTGACTATTCGATCATATAGTATCGACTATTGATTGTGTACTTTGTTATGGAGGTTGTCGACCGCCTACTTGGATTTCTGTTGATAATAACTTAAACAGCCCTTGTTGCCACAGACACGTCAGATACCTTTACGTGTTAGTTATTTTTACGTTTCTTTAAGGTTTTTCTTTGAAATGATCGTTTTAAGATGCGGCACGTCTCAAGTTTATCCTGACCTTTAAAACTTTATGATGCTTTGAAGAGAGCAAGATGCGTTACACAATAATTAAGTAATGCTTGTCAGAAACAAACTCCATACATGTGTGTGTGCATCTTTAGTAAGTCTTGGTTTTTCCAAATTGGAGTCTAAGCATGAAATACTATGAGTGAAATGGCATCTTTGCCAAAGGAACTATAGGTCAAATGGCATGACTGTTGTGGACTTATGGCGATAATGGCATCTCTGTCAAAGGACTTATGGGCAAAGGCATCTTTGTCAAAGGACCTATGGGGCAAATGCATTTTTGTGAAAGGGCCTACAGGCAAATGGCATGTCTGACAAAGGACATATGACTGTTTAAAAGAGCTATTGACACTGAGGCCGACATCTGTAAACTCTTTGTTACTTAGCACGTGCATTGGCTAACCGTTACTCCTGTCACTGTCAAACTTCAAGTACAAGATAGAGACAGGTACATGTTCAAGTCCTAGTGCGTGCTAAGTAACGTTAAGATCTCGGCCTAAGAGCTATCGAAGGAGTGAGAGAGATTGAGTTCTATGACGGGCACAGAGGGCACTTGGTATTTGATGGATGGTAACCCATCCACGGACCGACCTTGCCAAGCGCGGCTTTATAATAATATATCGTTAGGAGGTTCCTCTCTCAAGAGCCCTGACCACCGGTAGCTCGGACCCTGTTCCCGAAGCTGGTGGGCTACTATTTTATATATTTTTAAATGTTTTTTTTAATATTATTTGTATAGAAATATTTAAAAATGTAAATTATATGTAAAGAAAATAAATAAAGGAATAATAATACTTTTAAATGTTTTTTTATATTTTTTGTTGATATAAATATTCTTCATGATGGCAAATTTTTAAAATATGTTTTACTCCTAATTCGGCTATGCGATCTCCGCTCGCTGGTGCGCAGTCATAAAATCGTCAAGAGCGCGGGTGTTAGGGCATGCAGCGCAAGATGGAAGATGTGGAGACACGCCGCATACACATTTTGAGATCTGAGCCGTCCATCCACTCCTATCTGAAGAGATTGTCTTTGCTACGGCCGACTTGGGTTCGGAGTCTTTTCAGAGATTTCCAAGTCGGTTTTCAGACGGGTCAATGAAGTCGTCCGGGGCTTAAGCAGCTCCCAACAGATATCACATCTCGCTGGAAATGTAATAAGTATGTAAGAATAATAAACGAATATATAATAGGCTGTTAGGACTGGACTTAGGACTAATACCATCAGCGACAAACTTTACTATGGTAACAACATTTTCGACGATTGAGTTGCAAAGACCCACGTGGCTAAATAATAACAGCCGCTCGGATCAATTTTCAGGTTAAGCCGCGCTTGCTTAGCTTGGTCTGTGGATGGGTGACTACCCATTACATACAGAGTTTCTTCAGTGCCTCGGAAAGCGCGTTAAGCCGTTGGTCCCGGCTGTCATTTGTAGATCTTTGACAGTCGTTACAGGTACTTAGTGGCCCGAAAGTCTGACAACCAGTCTTACCAAGAAGTATCGTATTACCCAGTGTTTTGTGGAGGTCAGATAGGCTGTCGCTCCATGTAAAATACTGGTATTTAGCTGTATCTGGTTAGACTGGAAGCCGAACCCAACATAGTTGGGAAAAGGCTAGGCAGATGATGAGTTGCAAAAACTTGGAGTTGCGATTCTCGCTTGTAATAAGAACAGTCGATGCCTATACCAGCACTAGACTAGAAGGTTAGACGAACTTGTAATCGTTACAGGATCAGCCAAACTGATTCGGACAAATTTCGAACATGCTTGAACACCGGACATTGACAGAGACTTCAGTATTGTATTTGTCCGGTTTGACCAAACATAAGCTTGGTAAGTTCGGGCCGTCACGTGTTGTAGTTTCTGTTAGAGCGATCATACAGAGTTTCTTGTATTATTAGAGAAGAGTTTTGATATCTACTCGATACTTGTTTTTACTTTAAATAAAATATGAATGATACTGCAAAAAAAAAAAACAAAAAAAAATTTAGATACTTTCGCAAGTTTGTTTTATTGTCTTTTTTGCCACCGGCTGCACATAACCTCCTCCTTTTTTAGAATTCGGTTAAAAAAACGGAGAACTGAGTGCTGTGGCTACCTTGTCCAACAGTAGACTAAGCTGATGTGAAGAAAAGCTATTGTATCATATTTAGCACCGAAAAATCTCATTCTGTTAGCCAATTAGTAGAAATTAGGTATACCAAATTCTTATTGAAATTAATATTAGAAGAAAATATGTTTTCTTTAACGAAATTATTCTTAATCAGCTTATTATAGAAAGCGCGGAACTAGGAAAAACAGGCCAAGTGCGAGTCGGCCTCGGGCATATAGGATTCCGTACCATCGTAGTAGAGCCCTTTTTTCCCTTTTAATTTTGAATTATTTCTATTATTTGTTGTTTTAATCGGCAACAGAAATACACATTCTGTGAAAATTTCAACTTTCTACCTATTACGGATCCTGAGATAAAGCCCGCTGACAGACAGACGGACTGACGGACAGCTAAGCCTTAGTAATGGGGTCCCGTTGGTCACCCTTCGGGTACGGAACACTAAAAATGAGCGGAAATATGAAAAATGATGATAAAGTTTTTCTTGTTAAAGCACGGAATCAAATGTTAACAACGCGTATTTCAACTGGTTTAGCTTCGTTTATTGACTACTAGCGCCCCGCTCTTGCTTCGTACAGCGCCGCCTATCGGGTCCAAAACTATATCCAATTTAGCCTATATTTGAAGTTAAGCATCTAGCAGTAGAGCGGTGAAAACTGCGTTCAAATCCACGCTGTAGTTTTTGGGTAATGCGCGTACAAAAATACAGACAAACATTCTAAAAACTGTTGTTTTGGCTTCCGTTTTTCTAATAAAGACCCCCATATATTTTTTTAACAATATCTGCAATGCACGGACATCGAATTGTTACTGTTACTTAGATAGATTAAAGTTCCTTGTTAATAGTATTTAATTACAAATAGAAATATAAGACTTTTAAGTATTATGCAGGTAATACATAAGTAGGTGCAATTATACACAAGAGTATGTTATAAGTGACTTAAAACATTACCTAAAACTATAGTTGACGTAGTATTGTTGCTAGTAAGCCCTTAACTAGACAGTTAGTCTGCATCATTGGGCTCGGTATTTGATTTCCAGAGGTGTGTGCGTGCCTGGAGCGGTGTGTGTTTGTGTCTACATATGTGTGTGTATGGTGTGTGTGTGTGTGATGTATGTATACAACATTACTTTTAGTATATGCGAAACCTGATTCACGTGTCTAGTATTTTTATGTAACGAATCTATGTACAAAATTTCAAAACTGTATCATGAAAAATCACAAAGTTATAAGCTTGTTCTGTTACCTAGTTGTCCGCACAAAAACGCGGTCACCACGCAGCGCGCGCCTCCAGCGTCGTCTTAAGTACATTGATAATAATAATTTGGCAGTAGGTACCTAAATTATTGCGATAGATACTCAAAGTCGCTCGGTATCCAACTTTTAACTTTTTTTAATATTTTTGAGAAAAATATAACATGGTTTAAAAATTATTGGAATCGATTCAGTTACTTATTCTGAACAAACTATATTCAGGTTTCGCATATACTAAAAATAATGTTGTATAAGATCCCATTGAAATAGATTGACAAATTTTAACACAGCGTTTAGTACGTCTAACCAAAGATATCCAAGCAAAAAAAACACTCAATAATTTTTCTAATGTAATGTAATTCTGATAATTAGGTTTTAGCTATAATTTATGTCTTTGTATTTATTTTTCATTATTTTTTTTTATATGGATCTCGGACTTGAAATAAATGGAATTTATTTATTTAAAGTGATTTTATTTTTACCGGAAATAATAAATTGTCGGCTCTCTAGAATAAACACATGCATTATGGGTAGGATCTAGCACTCGTACATTTTGTAGAAACAGAATTATGGGATAACAAAGACATGGATGTGTTTATGCATTGGGTAACCAACATTATTAGTGTATTTTAGTTAGCTGATTTAATTTGTAAGTATCTAATGCGTTTTTATATTATTTTTTACCATTGTCCATAATCTAGTGGTCTGAATGATATCTAAAAGTTTGTTTTTTAAGTTTATTTTTAAGTTAGTTAGTTAATATAGGTTATTTTAATTTATTAATGTATATAATATTTACTTCTTCAAATAAAAATCTGAAGTTTGTTCATCTATTTTAATAGGTCCTTATATTTGTGTATTTGTCCCATTATTTGACCCGGATAAGGGCAGGATCTTTATATTAATTTTTCCGAGTCTTCATAACTAAGGCATCGTAGCAAGTTATTTACTGTGTTTTTGCAACCAAATGTAGCAATTGAAAGTGGAAAATGTCTATCCTTGAAGCTCATCAGCCATATTCCTTTATGAAACTTTAGTTGTTTCCTGTTTTATTTATTTTTAACTTCATATAAAAGTACAAATAAATAAAGTAAGTTACTACTTTATGTAGGCAGACTCAATGCCTTGGCTATTAACTGGCTTTTCAACTATTTACAAACCTATTAATAATAATCAATCAATTAAACCTACATGTTATCTTGAAAAGCATCCAGCCTACACAACTAATCAATTTCCAGGTAAAGTAAAGAAAGCAATTAGGTACATGGTACATATAGGGTGTAAAAATACCCTTTACGAGGCCGAAAGGCACTTGTTCTCCCCGTCATTGCGATCATTTATTTGTTCTGGAGCATACCTGAGAACCATCTAGTTACGGAGATATGCGGCTTAAAGTTCCGACTGTTTCAGAAGTTTTACTGTTATAACTTTACTTTAAATATCTCCGTGGCCCTTGTACTATTCAATGCATTGTGCAAAACGGGATTTATCACCCAAAAAAAAGTAATTTCCCAGCAAAAACTTTTGCGTAGAGTTACTCAATTAAAAATACAGAATGCTTTGTTGACGGCTTCGTTAAGGGTTCGTTTACACAGTGTAGGTGCCTAATCGAATACCGATCAAGTTTCTCGATAACGTTCCGATTAATCGCATGCTTGGCCTTTGTATCCCGATGGCTGCATGTGAGCCGGGTGCAAGTGGCGGGTTAATCACGTCACCGGATACTGTAGTTGGCCCACAGTGCCAATAGGTAGGTAAGTGTTAAGTGCTGATAACGCGGAACAATCAGTCTTAAGTGCTTCATATTCGTTTACGTACTATCTCGTTTGTTGTTAAGCAAATTGACACCCTACGTCAATTATGAATAGGGGTTAAGGAATAAACTTGCCGTTTTAACGTAGTTGCCACTTTGAATTTAAATTAAAACTATAACATTCTAAATTCAAAAAAAAAAATGTATATATTTTGATTGACTTTCAATTGTTTTTATGTTTAGTATTTAAGTTAAACATGGAGACCACAAAAATTAGAGCAATTTTCGAATACGAGTTCCGACGTGGTTCCTTACGATAATAGCAAGCGAAGAAGGCAATGGCAGAACCCAGTTCAAATAGCGGAACAAAGCCCTCTAGCGAAGCTCACCCATATTAAAGTTATAATAAATGTTTGGTGATTCACTATAGCTTTTGAGATCCAGTTTATCAATAACAGCAGATGTCTATTGTGAAGAATTTCGAACAATGATGGCGAAACTTGCAGAGAAACAATCCTGCCTCGTCAATCGATCTTCACCATTATTGCTCCATCTAACCACACGATAAAGATTGCTCTATGATAACGCAAGACCTCAGACTGCACGACAAACCATGTCAACATTACACGACCTGCAGTTAGAAACCATTCGTCATCCTCCTTACTCGCCAGACCTAGCCCCAACAGATTACTATTTATTCCGCAATTTAGACAATTCAATGCAAGCAAAAGTGTTCTCGGGAAGCGGTACAAAATGCCTTCATATACTTTGTACAGTCCAGAACCCCAGAGTTCTATCGCCAAGGCATAAATTGTTCTTCCCTCTAAATGTCAGAAATGTATAGATAATGAGGGTAAATACTTCGATTAATTAAATATATGTGTTGGAATTTTTCACCAAAAAACGTCAATTTCATACTTTAATAATATTTGCCTTATTATAGCCATTTGATAAAACTGTCATTGAATAAAGTTGGAGCTCGTTGCAAATACGAAGCATAAAATACAATTCCTACCTTCCGTAAATGTTAAAATGTAAGGTCTTCTAACACAAGTGTGTAATTGTACATGTCACGAAGTTGCACTAAACATGTTAATTAAACGTGAAAACGTCGCCCTTAGTGGGCTACGTTTGTGAGCTGAGTGTATAACTGTTGACTGGCAACGAACAAGTTTTAACTAACAGACATTAGTCCGACAGCATACGATCCAAACTCCATCGAATCTCGGTTGTAACATGCCGAACTGAGCGGCGGAACTTTCTCCTGCGTTTTAACTGACGTACGTAGTTTTTATTCACTTTTCTGCCGACTTTTTACTTTGTTTTAATCATACCATCCTGTAAACCTCTATGACTTTTATAAGGCATAGAGGTTCTCAAACATAATTGACTGAACACAGTTATCTGTGTTCAATGTTACTAATTATCTACCATGGATGGTTTCTTCGACCAGCTGGGCATTGTGGCTGGTGGACCACTTTCTGCGCGACGGTTGATATCGGGGTTTTATTTACAATATGTTCATCGCACGGATAACTTTAATATCGCTGTAAACGATATGTCTGTATCGAAGTCGCTACATACGTTTTATAGCCAACTAGCGACCGCCCCTGCTTCGTATGGTGAATAAGACTTAATTTAAACATCGAGATTATTTTATTATTAGTTAGACTTATATGCAGGTCAAACCAGCAGCAATAAATTCTCGAAAAAATGTGTGAACCGCATCAAAACACGGTCACACATCGGTCGGTCACACGGAAAGAGACTTTAATACATAATATGCATTGACAGACATAATGTAGTTATAAATCTATTTTTTTACTGCGCCTCAGTAGCGCACAAATTCAATTAGGGAATTAAAAATAAAATCACGAAAGAAAGGACGGAAAAGGCTGTCTACATTATTGGTCCATTGGATCCGTATAATTTAAATTTATTTTCTATCCACATTATAATTGATTTTGACGGATTGAACTATTATAAAATTCAATCAAAAGAATATTAATTGTCAGTATAAAGTTACATGAATATTTCATAACGTTTACAGGCCTACCACCGCGTTGCTTTGTCCAAACGCATTCCATTTTATCAAATTGTATAAAGTCTTTATTATCAAATATGCCGTACACTACTCAATTAAAACTGGTGTTACAGCTTAATTATTTGTATTAATTGAACTGAATAAATCACAATGGTTTCCGATAATTTTGTATAATTATTATACCCATATGAAATTGTAGGAACGGAATGTGTGGTTTTTCATGTTTAATTGGAAAACGGATGCACTGATTCACGAATTTAATTATATTATTATTGTTTAATTGTGTGGTTTATTATTTTATACCTCTGTGAACAAAATATTTTATTTCTACATAGCTTTTCAGACAGTAGTAGGTACTTGGGAGAATCATGAGAGTATTTTTTTTTTATTACAGTGGACTGTAGAACCAAAGAATATGGTACTTTTATCTTATTCTTTATAGTTGAATGACGAGTACCCATTGGCTACTGAAAGTAAAGCGATAAATGTAGCCGATAGGCACGCATCATTTTGAATAGATTGTCAAACCAATTAAGTATGTTCGTTTTAAAATGTAAATGCAATAAAGATCGTGTGGTCAGACAAAATGATGTAAGTAGTAAATGATAAAGCGTGCAATGTTGCTAAACGAATTTGATATCTAAGGGTTTCAACACAAATATTCGGCTCGCACATTCGGTATGGCAATATTAAAATTTGTTGGACAACAAACCGACTCGAAGCTCTAGTCCAGAAGCTTGCCTTCAGCGATCGCTGACTCGTGCAAGGATGGGTAAAATTCGAGAGGTTTTTCTCTTCTATCCACTTATATTTGATTTTACCAATATAGACGAGTCGAATATCTGCGTGGCACCCCTCAACTGTTGCGCTGCTATCTTTACGACATTGATACCTTATCGATAGGTGCCATTTTCATGGTTTTGTTTCTTATCGATAAGACAAAAGTGTATCGATATCGGTCTAGTAGCAGCACTTGAGTTGACACACCATGATTTAACACTTATAGGTATAGAATATACTAATATTAAATAAATTAATATAACTTCTAAATGATAAATTGGCGACCGCGCTGATAATACAATTATTTTTTAAATGTAATTTACTTTATATATATATGCATATTAGAGTATACTTACAATATTTAAGTACCTAAGAATGATATAACAAGGGAAGTACTAGGCGTTATGAAAACTTGGGAAACCTCTATGTCCAGCAGTGGACTGTGGGAGACTTAGTTTGCTATTTTTCTAGTTTATTACGATAATAAGGTATGATTGAAATTATGCTTGTATAATTATTGCAATAAACCGATCTATCCAAAATGTTAAAAACCCAAGCTACACGGTTCAACCAAATTTATTATTTATTTATTATTTGATATTAATATTACAATCGTGCAATTTAGTTACTCCAACTAAATTGGAAACCAATATATTTCGGGGAACTGGTTGACCGCGGTGTTACAACATTCACTGAAATTAAATTCTAGGTAAATTCAATCAGAACTTGGCTGGAATTTGGCTGGTTATAATGAAATGTATTGATACTAAAATTATGATCAATTAATGATGATTGATTTTAACAATTCGCTAACATTTCTGTGTAATTGCAAATAATTATTATCAAATCATTGTTTCGACATATTATTAATTGAATGCTTCATATTATTTTAGATGAACTAATAATGTTTACCTATAAGTGCAGTAAACTACTTGGTTTGTAATTATAACATTGTATACAGATCTGACAGAGAATTTATGATTCGAATTTTTGTTTTTTTTTCGATTGTTTTTTTTTTTATTTATGACTTTTGTTTTGTACCATATACTCAGAAATAAATTAATCTAATCTAACGGTAACCGTCCTTTAGTTTATTTACATACATTCAATTAGTTAGATATTTTTTACAATTTAGTGCCTATAGTAAACAAATAGTTAGCTGTTTAATATTTGACTCTTGTGTTTTAATTTATAAGATCTCTTAGCAAATATGGTCACTGAGATAATCGGATGTTGCCATAGGTTTCCATTTTTTTTTTTGGTTGTTAATTTTAATTTATACTTAGTTGGACGTGCCATTTTCCGTCACAAGAAAAACGTTACTTTTTCTGTCTTTTCATGTATTATCTTACGTTTTTTGTTATGTCCAGAGATAATAAGACAAAGTTTCTAGGTATATTACATTCGGTAATTAAGTAACCGTATAATTTTTCACCATGGCAACCCTAAATGTCATCTTTTAAATTGGCAAGTCTTGGTGAAAGTATTTTATTATTTGCAACGTGCGAAAAATACCTACTTATTAGGATAATAGTCAGTCTGTGATCCATTAATACTATGCCACAACATTCATATTTACCATGCAGTATTAAAAAGGCTGTATTCCTTACTTTTGTTGCCCTTGGCACGTTATATGCACACCCCTCCTGGAGACTTGTGTCTGCAGTAAGTATGGAGAAGTAAAAATATATAAGTTATTAGTGCATTATTTTCAGTGGCTTTTTTCATAGAAAACTGTTGAAAACTTCTTGGATAGTTAGAAACCAAGCTTTGATTTTATGAAAAATAAACTACTATTTTGGAATCAATTTTGTAATGCTAGATTAAAAATGCTTGAAGGTTTTTTTAAATTTATTTTAACTATGACAGTTTTTATATTATGAGAATAAATGCAGCGTAATGCGCGACTTATACCGCCATAATGGTAAATATGACACGTTAAAATAAGTCTGTCAGATCCGTGCGGGAATTAATAAGTATCTAGATTAGATTCTAAATAAGAATTTGGGAAATGGTAGTAATTTGGGGCAAAAATCTTGCATTCAAAATTCATTAGTATTTTTATTTTCATGAATATTTTATGTTTCATATTTTATTTGGTAGTGTCATTGGTATCATACCTATATGTCCCTTTCGGATCAAACAGTGTTTTTTTTTTAATTTTTGTATATCGTCATATGCATTCAGTAAAGAGATGTTATTTTGATATTACAAACAGACACTTCAATTTTATTGATTTGTGTAGATAATGTCATTGGTATACCTATTTACCTTTAATATAGAACAGGGTTGTTTTAACCTATTGTAATTAATTACTACTAATATTTATATACCTTCTTCTTCTAGTAATTTGGTTGGTAATGCTTACGAAATAGAGCCCGATTTGTAAAAAAATATGTAATTTCTATTTATTTTATTCTTTGACGCGTCATACATTTATTTTGCCTCTAATTACCGTACCTATATAATATTTTGATAACTGGAGAAGTAAGTAATTTAGAGTAAACGGTGATGAATTTACGAAAATTGTCTGCGACATTTTAGTGGCTTTATGAGTCGAAGGTCCGCTTGCACCATATATAACTAAATGCATTCAGCGCTAAACGGGTTTAACCAAACGTTATGTTTCTGTCAATCGTCTGAACATGATAGACAATGATATTGTTAATATTTTAGCGTTTGATGCACTAAGTGAATTTAGGAACGATGATACGATGATAATTATAAAATAATACCCACCATCTCTACTTCTACTTTAAACGTGTTTTTCAATCCTACGAGTCACAATAAGCGTGTAAATTTTTACTAAAGAATATGTTATTAAGTTTAATAAATGTTGAAAGCAATAAATAGTTCAAGTTACAGTATTATCAGCGTGCTCGAAGTTACCAGCTAACTTGTGCTTAATGCCGGGGGCCAAAGTTCGGAGAAGATGCGCCATAATGGCCATAATCTCGATGCAGGTAAGCCCCCATTCACCCAGTTATTAAACCCCTCGCCGTTGAAGCAATAAGCCCCTCTTCAAAAATGTAGTTCCATTTTATGCTATTTTTAATAATGTTGGATTTCTTTTTTTTTAAACTTTGCCTCTCACTAGGAATTTCTCCTGTATCGTGGGTGCGTTTACAAACATTTAAATTCACTTACACAAACAGCTAGACTCGGAACAACTATCTGTAGGCCAAACAAACATTTGTTCCGTGCGGGGATCGAACCCGCGACACGCAACGCAGCAGTCAATCGATCAGCCACTGCGCCAACCGAGCCGTCAAAAATAAATTCATGTTGAATGAATTATGAAATGGACATCTTTTTAAGACAAAGGGTAGTAGTATGAAAGTGATCGTTAGTATTTAAGTACTACAAAAAGAAATATTAGTACAAAATGGAAGTTAAGTATAATAAAAAAAAACATATTTTATTATTGCAGTTCTACTGGACTAAGCACTTAGGGGCTTTATACATTTTTAATTCAATACTTATGTAAATTTTGCCAATGAAAGACATATTTAGTACTTGCTAGAAACGAGCAATGGTGTTTGCACAAGTGGATTTTATTCAGTAATTAGGGGAAATAGACTTTGGCGTACTATAAAGTCCTAATAATATGTAGACCGAAACGTCATCATGATGATGCAAGCCTAGCAGAGAAAACAATAAATTATTCGACAGCAAAACTGCAAAAAACTGATTCCTCGGAAACGTTTATAGCCGTACACGTGACCTTGAAAAATCAGACGGAAATAAAAAAGTGCGGATAAAGTTTTTCATTCGCGACGCGGCACGCTGCCTCAAGTTAGGCGCTGGCTGGGCAATGTTGTGGCTCCTCGTGTTACCGGCCTCACTTAGTTTGGCCTAGTATCCTTGGCCTAGTGTTTATTGCCCCCGAGTTAGCTGATAACTTTGATCTCGATAGAGTAATCTAAACTTTTATGCTATGGCTTTGGAGCGAGCTGGCACTTGATTAAAAATATAAGTTTCAGTATTTGGTTAGTTTTAAGTTGTTCTGATGCAACTTTTTTATTGGCAAGTAGTAACGTCACGGTTTTCTCTTGCCGTCCAACTTGGTCGAAGCAACCAAACTGAATGTTGATCACAGAAGTTAATCTGATTGAATTGAGTATCTGCCTTTACACATTGCTCTCCAAAACCTTAGCAGTATGATTAAGAATGCTACACAATGGTTTTACCTGAAATTTGGTCTATGGGTGAGTACAGAGGGGGTTCCTCCCCTCCCGGGTGTTGATGTTCCAGCAGACGGTGACACGACTGTCTCATGAGCGCTCCCGACACTGACAGACAGACAATCAGACATATGTACAGACAAACGAAGATAGGTACAATTGTTTTAGGTTCTAAAGAAATCGCGTAAGGAACTCTGTGCCAGGCGCGAGCACAAGGCCCGGAGGGGCCACGGAACTAAAACAAACACTGTATATGAAGCGGTTCGTACCACACCGTACGGCGCCCGTGTCCCGTCCCCGTCTTGTTCTGAAATCGCAGTTATGACTCGCAAAGCAGGAATGATAGAAGCAAGCGAAGAAATGCAATCGCATAAGCGGTATAAAGTGTTGGTAAATCACTGGTCAAAGAATCAGTAACTAAAAATAACTAAGAATGACAAAGTTTAAAACAATGAGTGAATGGAGAAAATGTAAAGCAATGGACTGGAGATCAGATCGGTCTTAAATTATAATGTTATACAGTTGTTCACAATCCATTATACAGGTTGTGTTGCCCAGACCTTGCGCTCACTCAAGCCCATCTCTCTACAAAATATAACATCTACAATAGTTTAAATATTTACCTTTATTCTAGTTATTGTCATTTGACTACGACTGTTGTCAGTCTAACCGGCGACATTCTGTCTGTAACAAAATAAAACTACCATTAATTTAAACATCAAAACATAGAACTTGCAGGAAGCCAGGGGTCTTGATTAAATGGTAGTCGAAGTAAGCGATCGATCGGCATGAATTGCAATATCCTTGGCGAATATTTGTCTTGCCGACCACTTTGAACACTAAAGACGAGGGGTGAGAGAGGTCGATCAAAGTCATAGATAGTAGTCAGTTTGTTACTGGTAAGCGGCAATCAGAAACTATAAATTTGAGCGGTTCTGCAGCTGAAGGATATCGTTACACCTATTATTAAGATGTTGATACAAGTTTTATTTAAGATTGAGTTAGACTGAACCCATCAGGACATTCTAGAAATGCAAGGAACTTCTATAGACCCTTTGTTTATAGACAATAACTACGCAGTCTGCCTGGCGCTCGTAAACATACTTGTCGTAAATAAACCTGCAACGGTCCGATTGAATTACACGCCATGCTGAGCACGATGACAAAGCAAAAGTGCTCGAAAATAAAACATTTTACTCGCTTTTACATTTTTTACCTGCTTAAAGGATTAAACCCATAAGCTGTGTACAAGAGAACTAAAATTGTATACAATTATGATACTACAAACGAGTAATAAATATTATTAAACGCTCTATTCAAACGCTGTAACTATATTGCATTTTGCTCGAAGCGTGATTGCTGAAACGTCAGTTCAGTGGAACGCGATAGCAATTTCAATTGTGAAGTTTCAAACATTGTGTTGTTCATAATTTAAAACTTCAATCAAACAAAACATCACGCCTATAATCCCCGAAGGGTAAAGCAGAGGTGTATCTAATAGTACACCCACATATCACCAGTTATATTTAAGTCCCATGTAATAAGGGGTCAACATATTGCTATCAACCGAGCACAAATGCAGACTCCGGGCACGAATCAAACATTCGCACAACAGTTTGTTGACGACAATTGAAACCGTTACACGAATCCTAGTGATACGGTTACAGAGACAATTCGCTTTGTTTTATGATGAAATGACGTGAGCGTGTACCACGTGAGTATTCCAGAGTTCGGTCACACTCGCATCTGCCGGCAGGACTTAACGAAGCTTAATCGCGTGTTAGATGGGTGTGTATGACGTAGTCCCCATTGCATACACTAGGCATTGCATAACTCTGTTAACCGGGCCGTATTTCCCACGGCACGGTGACAACGTTAAGGGTATTACGGTAACTTATCGGCTATACAGGGGCAGGGTAATTGGTTCAAGCGGTCTTCGATCTTCTAATAGAACGCTTGAAATACAATTTGGTACAAAGACAAGGGCGAGGTGTGAAGTTGTAGGCAGATGAAAGCACACCTAAATTTTGAGTGTAATGTTAAGTCGCTAAATCACACACGAACCTATTGTGAATTCCCAAATGGAAAAACCCAATAACACACGCCTCCACGCCTTTTCTTCGTACAAGTTACACACATGCTTGATGATTGGGAATGTTACGTGCCAATAACATCACGCCAGTAATCCCCAAAAGATTAGGTACAGGTGTACCTATACAGGATGTAAGGGACAGCCCTCCACAAACTGACAGGGTGCATTCAGCTCCTTATTTTGAATCATAAACCACCGGAATTTTTCTAGGGAAAATTTCATTTTATTTTTTTTCATTTACTATTCCTCTATTTCAGTGTAAAATTACATTCCCTGTACGCAACACACAATTTATGTAAATAATACGACTAAAATCCAATAATGGATGTTGAATACTCTTACGAACGACGCGTGAAATCAGCTGTTCACTCCCTACCAACTGCAGAGTTCATCGAACTCATCGTCGCACTTGACGTTCGCTACGTGCGTTTTGCTACGGTAACCATATATTGCGTATGAGGAAATGTAACAAATCAAATTTATTGATTCTCATAACTTTCCTGAATATTTTTCGTGTACCGTACATCTTAGTATGATATACTGAATTCACCCCATCAGTTTGTGGAGGGTTGTCCCTTTCACCCTGTATAGTACACCCACATGTCAGTGCCTATTGCCAAGCCTGAGAAATTACAAATGAAAAACCCAATGACTCTGTCCTTGATTTGAGAATGGAACCCGAGTCCTCAAGCTGAACAGTTGCTTGCGTCCACAACCACAAGCCCAACGAGGCTTGTTATCGTAAGAGAGGAAACTATATTAAACAATATTAATTTGTTCATTACCTGTGTAGGTAATTTATTCTCCGTAAATTAGCACTGGACGTCAGACTGCAAATCAATTACACAGAAAAAACACCGTAATGTATTTGTCCTTAATATATCTTAATTGAAATCAGCACATTACGATATTTTTACTATCCGTGCTAATTTCGTCAGTGATGTCGTAGCTGCGACGACAGCTAGGTCATTTTGATGTTAATTGGTCATTTTGGTGGTAATTATATGGGGCGGGGTGGGGTCAAAATGTTTGGAACAACTGTTTTTTTTTAATTACCGATGAAAATTTCTACGTGGAGCTCAGAATGATGTACTGATTACGTGTAATCGTTTTCGCGTCGGTGTCCCGTCCATCCCGTATAGTTAAGGGAACCGTTTGTGTTCATAGTTCCGATGTATACGACGATAAATGAATTTCCTGATTCATATTTAGCGCATACACCTGCCATTTAAATACGGATGTATTTCCACGTTATTAAGAAATAGATTTACTTGTGTTCTTGGTATTATTATTCGCAACACTATTATTTGTTTAGATTTAAGACTATTCAATTCTGCATGTCTTGGCGAGGAGAACAGCGTTTAGATGAATTCCTAACAATGCGTGCCATCTATAGTAAAAAGAAAGAAAAGCAAAGCGAAGAGCGTTGTCGATCCGATGTAATATGCTGGCCCGTAGGTTGCCAAGTGAAACTCACACTGTTTAGGGCGTTGCCAGTCTTTTTACACTTGCAGCCTGTGGGTTCATTGTGTGTTCGTGGAACGAACATGAACAAAACGCTTTTAGGGTGCTGTTGGGGCTCGCGGGTCTGTAGCGCATCAGGCAGCTATCTACTACATATTATGCGACACAGAACAGCATCCCTAATCCGTAGCTTTCGGGTGAGGAACAACAGCATTTTAAAGGTGATAGTGGATAAGCCTGATTGCCCGTTCCTGGGGCGCTGGACCCATAGGCACAGCTGCAGGTCTGGTGCAGCGGGAAGCGGACATGGTTATAGTTTAGGTTTATGAATTAGTTTTATTTTATTTTAATGGGAAATGTTATGAACTTAGTTCTATAAGTATTACTAACAACAATGTGAATCATGTGTTAGAATTAAATTATTGTACAGTGTAGTGACCATCCCGCATGACGAGAACCTCGTGAAAGCTGAGAAAGAGACACAAATAAAATATCTCGACTTGACATACGAGGTTGTCGACATGTGGAATTTGAACTATCATTGTGCCGATTGTCGTAACGGCCAAGAGCCTCGACGAATTTCTTTAAAGGCTCTCCTTAGGCGGTTGGATCAAGGGCCTGATTCAGAAGGCAGTACCTACTCCTCGATAGGTACAGCTTACATTGTGAGGAGGTTTCTGTCTTTGGAGCCCTAACTACCGATAGCTGGGACCCTGCTCCCGACACCGGCGGACTACTGTTTTTAAATGTTTTTTGTTTATCTTGTTAAAGTTGAATAAAGGGAATAATAGTGAACCGAGGTTCAAAACAATATTTAATTTCTTAACCTATTTCGAGCAACCGAATTATTCATCAAATGAAACCGGAAAACAGTTTCTAGAAAATCCATTTCAAATGATATTAACGTTTCGGCCTACATGGTATTTAAAAAAGCTTAATTATGGGAGCCATGTTGTTAAAAAAAAATCCGTTTTAACCCACGAAAAAAGAGGAGGAGGTATATCTCTTTCAAGGAAATATATGAAAGGAAATATCATACGAACGTTTGATTTCTTTTACATCAAAGTTATTTACGTTTAAGCTTATTAAATGATCACGAGGCTTTGAAGTGGGTATTGACTTCATTTGTATAATTGCTTCTCTTGTATGTACACAAATGTCAGACCAATGTTACGTCCTAACGAATCAACACTAGTTTTCTTAGAAATCCTAGGTTACTCGAGATAGATCTAATTACGCTGACGAGATGATGAGTATGGAAGAAGAAGACATGCTGCGCCGACCCCAAATAAATTGGAATGAGGTCAGAAGAATGATGACATTGGGATATACTCGGAGGCGGGCCTATAGTCATCAACCGGGCACAAATCCAAACTCCGTGGCTACTGATAAATACTTGATGGAAAAAGCCAATAACTCTTTGCAGAATCTGGGAATCGAACCCAGGGTTTCGTGCTCAGCAATCGCGCTTGCTAACACTAGACTAACGACGTAGTCGAGGCAGCGAATATACCGATATACATAAGAATACAGGGTGCAAAGGACAATGCTCCGCAATCTAATGGGGTGAAATCAGTATTTCATACTAAGATGACCGGTACAAGAAATTATTTCAGGAATGTTATGGGAATCCAATTAATTTGATTTGTTTTCTTCATAAGCGAGCAGCAAGCGCGACGACGAGTTCGATGAACTTTATAGCTAGCGTACAGCTAGCGTACTTCCTTAGATTATTGCAACATCCATTGTTGGATTTTTTTTTATTTTAGCTTTATTATTTACATAAATGGAGTGCTGCGTACAGGGAATGTAATTATTTTACATTGAAATAAAGGAATGATAACTGAAAAAATAATCCGGAGAAAAATTCCGGTGGAACATGATTCAAAATAAGGACCTGAATTCACACTGTCAGTTTGTGGAGGGCTGTCCCTTACACTCTCTATACATACAGATTAAACGACACAGTCTCCTAATTCTCAGCACGTCGTAATGAAACGCGACAAAGTATGACGTATGGAAATGTCCCCTTTCCCTTACGTAATTACTGTTTCGTAAAAGTTTTTTGTGGACTTGAAAAACTTTTAATTACGAAACGATTTTCCCCCAACTAGTGATGTAGGCTTTCCTATTCACTGACCGTTTTCAACTAAGGGAAACAATCTTACGGCGAGTTATTCATCGTGACGTTTTGTTTTGCGATTTTTCTGTTGCTCTGCTCTTTGGAATCTGAACATTTAATTTGGAGAAGACGTATCAGTGTGAATGGGCTGAGGAAGTATCTGCACGTGAGGGGATGACACAATGACCATTGTAACGTTGTGCCGTGGAAAGGCACGACTGTTTTGTTTTTGTAATTACTTTGGCTTGAAGACATATCTTTTACTGCAGCACTGTGATATTTTTTTCATATAAAGAACCATAGTGAAATGTCTTAACTTTAGCCTACTGTTTACAGTCATAATATATTAGAATACTCTCGGTAAAAGAAAACTTCAAACTATTTAGTGAGAAAAGAAGTAAACAAAAACTTCAATGTCGTTTGTCTGTGGAAACTTGTAATTATCAATTTAGTTGTGTATTATTGTAACTATAATGTATCTGCAAATCTTCTTATGATAAGTATAATGAACAAAAATAAAATAATTTCATAATATTTCAGAACTAATATTTTAGGACTATAAACTGAAATTTGTTTTATTTCAACTATAATAAAGGTGTTTCCAAACGTACTTATCAACGTAGTCACACGAGGCAACACTTTAAACATATTATTATGTAATATATTTCATCTTATTACAATAATGTATTCCATCCCGCCCTCTCCCACCCCGTTTAAATGAACCGGAAGTGCATCCATTAGCGTTCGGAAAAACATCCACTTCCTCACTCTGGGTGCAGAGCCGGGAGCGCACCCGTCAAGTCAATTTAAATTTTTCATATCGGTACAAATATCGGACGCGGCAAACAAGTTTTGTACGAGAGAAAATCTCCTAGAGCGTCGTGTCCGAGAGATAAGCTATCAAAGGAAGTTGAGCAGGCCGCGCTTTATACATACACCTTCCAACTCCTTTAAGGTATTAACCCAACAATGTCTTATAAACAGGCGGTTTATATAAACGTTAAAATCTTGAACCTCTTACGTGAAGAGGGCGGGTAAAACCCCCATGCAAGACCATCCAGTCATACTATTAGGTCGTACTTACATTATGTTGTCCATTCATTTTAATCTTAATAAATAAACATAATGAATTCTCACCGGCCGTCTTTATCAAAGCTACTAGATACAGGACGAGCTTTTCCTCGAGTTCCATATACGCTCACAAAAGAGTGAAGGAAAATATCGTGAGGTATCCTGGTAGCTGTGATGAAATAAAATACACAAAGTATTATCAACTTCAACGTTGACGAGAACTTTGAGGCCTCCGTGGTGCGAATACCAATGTGTTATCTGCACCTCGTCTTTAAAGAGGACTTTTGGCCACAGGGGTGTCCCGTCGCTTCCATGAGCAAGTGCCACATGAACGCGCAGCGACATAGTGCACAAGTGAAGTGTTACTAACATACTCGTAGTTTTAAGGTTCTCTTTACTAACAAAATTTGTATTTTACCATATTTATGTTAGTCTGTAAGGTTGCCTGAGAATAAATGAATGTTATGTTATTAATGCTCCTACCCGTGTTCCAACGCTCAGACAGTTGGGGCCGATAGCACTGGTCCACCACTGAATAGAATAGAATAAAAGTTGGTCAACTGTTCTCCGTATTGAATGTTGGCGGCAGAGAAAACTATCGCCGTGATAATTAGTTTCGACTAATTTAGATTTCTGATAAATAAATTCGAAACGTCACCGAACTGCAGCTAACTTTTTACTTAAATCTCTATCTGGTTAACAAAGGGGGTTGTATTTAGTAGCCGGCCTAACTTCCATCATTTTTTTTTTTTAAATTTGCGGCCATTCATAAAATTCTTCCATTCATAATAGATAGCTGGTATCAATACAAACCAGTTTTGGAGGAGTCAAAATGTTCTTAAATGTCACGTTACCAATATACGAGCTATCAAATTTAAAGTCCATTCACTGGTGGCATCTTCAGCACAACTAAACAGAGAAAAAAAAAGGGAGAAAAAATCTATTTCATCACTCTTATCAAGATATAAACCAAAGGGCATCGGGTATTTGAACTCCCTTTTGTAGCAATTGCTTTGTCACCAGAATGTCTGCATTTTATAAAAACTGTCTTAAAAGCTACAATCTTCTGCCGTCGATCAAAGAAAACCGAAAATGCTACGACCTGTTTTTTTTTTTTATTGCAACGGATATCCGTCTGAGTTTATGCTTATTTTTATTAAAGCATTTCCATTCCAAATTACTATTCAATTAAAAACATTAATTTGCACGATAATTAAACAATTACTCGAAGTCGACAGTTACGGACATGTTTGCCTACTTATTAAACAGTAAAATTATACCGAAGTTAATTAAAGTGTCACAGAATCGGAAAGATAGTAATTAATTCTTATTCAAAAACAAAAATGGAAAACTGAAGCTATTTATAAAATTAAAATATCTAGCAATCACGATAACACTAACTATAAAAAAATGTAAAATAATCAAAGTCCAAAATTTAATTCTAAATTCAAATCATATTCTCAATTCAAATCTTTATTTTAGTACTCACATTTCAAGAACAGAAGGGTGAAATGACCGCGCGGCTGAACGGGAAAACACTTAGAATATTCGCGGCCTGAATGAACAGGTAGATGTGCGAGCGAACAAACGGAGCGATGGAGCCGAGCAAACGAACTTGCGACAAGTGCGACCGCGGGCCCGAGATGCGATGCGAATGCGGAGCGCTCTACAATCGGAACCTCACTCCGGGCGCGCGCATGCGTCATCGACGGTCGGTGTTTCCCCATCACCCGGTTGCTAGCATATCTGATTTTAAATACCTTTCGATTTAAGCTATGAGAGATATTTTATGCTTGGATTCGGAAAAAGTGCAACTCGGGTTCATTAAAAATGAAAAGGCAGGAAAACCAGGGTTGCAATTATAAAAAAATTAACCACAGATTTTATATAATTAGCACAGGTTTTTTCTAGTGAGTTTGTGGAGGTAAAATCGAATTATATTGATATAGCACAAATTAATCATCTTACGTTAAAAATGTAAAGGTGTGATTAAAAAAAATGAATTGTATTATAGCCCGTATCGGTCTATTTACTGCACCGGTCGTGTGTCCGGCACAAATAGATAGCGGCTATACTAACCGTATCCGGACACCACACGGACCGTACTATGTCGGATGTCGACTTGCCGCTTTAACTCGGGAACATAGAAAAGAGAATAACGAACAATACTGTGACTACAATCTGTATGTATTTGAAAAAATATAAGTCTGGAAACACCCTAATAAATGACGCATATTGCAGTGCTCCTATAATTGAGTGGGTATGCCACACGTGTCTGAAACCGCTACCACACCTGCCTGTGGTTAATATTATAATTATGTAATTAAAATTAAATAAATTAAAATAAATTGCCACATGTCCTCACACGTGTGGTAATTGACTCAGTTGAAAATTATTTGATGGCTGGAATGATATGGCTGTTTTTATTTATGGTTGACTTCGTAATTTTTAGGACAAGTATTGTATGAAAGAATATCTACGGCCTACCAGTAATTTTAATGATATTTTTGTGTAAAAATCTCAATAAAATAATCTTCATTAGTCAATTGTACCCGTGCGAAGCCGGGGCGGTCGCTAGTTATCTATAAAACGCATCACCCTTTGGCAGACATAGTTGAATTTCTGTACTTTATAATAGAATACTAATCGGTTACAACTTCTTGTTCTTAGAACGTAGTGCCGCCTTCCCCTGTACAGGTTCTCGTTCTAGTTAATAAAGTGTCGCATTACATTTGAGCGGAAACTTTACTACTTAGTTAGGCTCTCGAGTAGAACTGTAAACACATCTCAAATGAGTTAGTGCAACGAAGTTTCCGAGCACAACCGCCGACCAATTTGCGTGCACACTGCCTATGCAAGAAAAACATGAGACATACATTAGGTGTTTCACTACAAGTTCTGCAGACTGTGCGAACTCGCCGTTCGCCAATAACTTCGTAACCTCGCCACAGCTCGGTTCGTTTGCCACTTGAATAATGTGAACAAGTATTTTATTTTTCCAATAGGAAATTGGATATTTGGTGGTTTTGTTACAACGGTGTGTGCATCCTCCGTTCAATTTAGTCGCAATGTGTATTTTGTACAACATTTTGGGCTCGGTCGGATATCATCATTCTCTTGCCCTTATCCCAATTCATATGGGGTCAGCGCAGCATGTCTTCTTCTTCCATACTTCTCTATTACTCGTCATCTCATTAGACACCTCCTTTCTTGCCATATCATTCTTTACACAGTCCATTCATCGTTTCTTTGGTCTTCCTCTGCTCATATACCCATCCAAATCCATACTCAAAACTTTCCTCACAACATTTTCGGTCAGATAATTTATTGGAATATTTTTTTGCATAGGTCAACTCTGCCCAGTATTGTTTCTCCCATTCGTTTAGATTATAATATTTTTGGAGCCTTTTTTTAATTGACCACTTAAATAGCTACCATTGATTAATAGAGTCAGTAGGTGGACAATTATTATTAGTCCAGCTGTATTTGGCGAGGGTATACCACTGACTGATGGAGATATTTTCGAAATACAGACACGACAAGTATTTAAAGCCAAAACTAGTTAGTGGTGACATCAATTTGTGAGACCGAAATAATTAAGGCAACATGATTCATTTCATTAGACTACCTCGCCAAATCGATTAATCCCCTCAGCAGCATTTTAGGCCACCTACCGCTACTCGGTCAACTATTTCAGAAATTTTTGACTAAACTTCGATCCCGCCGTGATATTAACGACTTTAAACGATATTTAGGATATGTATGTCGAAGGTATTTTTTTGCAAAGTAATGCCCTATTTCAATGCAGTAAGGTGTTTTTAAGTAGTTTTTTTGGAGGTACACTACCTCTCAATCACTCATTTAGGTTGGATAATGTTCTACGTCCGTCCGTCCGTCTGCCTGTCACCGGGCTGCATCTCATTATCCGTAATAGGTAGACAGTTGAAATTTTCACAGAATGTGTATTTCTGTTGCCGCTATAACAAATAATAAAAATAAATTAAAAATTTAAGGGGGCTGACTCGCACTTGGTCGGGTTTTTAATATTTTAGAGTATAAAAAAACGAATTTAAAAAACAAAATGTAATGGAATGAAAATAAAAAAATCCCCTGAAAGATGTAAATACATGCTGCATTTATCATCTTTTGTAACGAAAAATACTGCAAAATTGTTGAACGGGAAATGCTATATTTTCCGTAGAGCAGGACTACGACGATTATAGACTGATATTATGAAATAAAGAGGCGAATAGCGTACCCAACCTATAAAGTAACCACGGCTTGGACACTTGGTTCCTCTCTGTGAGGGTTGGTAGACCAAGCGGTGGACGTCTCGCCCATTTTCACACGGTTTTGAGAGCAGGGGAGAATAAATATCACAAATTGAAGTGCCTGCTTTGAAGGATTAATTATTTGGCTACAAAGGACGTGACTGCTGAGATGACGAATAATAGAGAAGTATGGAAGAAGAAGACATATTCCGACCCCAAATAAATTGGACTAAGGGCAGTAGAATGATGTTGATGATTTTGAAATGCCGGCTCTATAATTTAATCAGTTTCATTGTGAAAAGTTATCATTGGTTGTTACCAATAAAAATATTTTGAAGTGAGTTCTCAGTTCATCTATTTGCCCCTACACAAGTCACTATCGCTTTCAAAGGGTTTCGTGTTTTTTAATTATTTTTAACGAGTTTAAATACATTTTTGACTTTTAATTGGGCGTGATTGGTTCTTTGCCGGGGCCCTCTGTTAAATATCGCAATATAAGTATCAATAACAAAGAATAACAAAGACTTTTTATACAGTATGTTTCATAAAGATATGGTCATTTTTTAAGGTGCGGTAGAGACCATCAAACTGAACCACTTTCAGTATAGCACCAAAAGTTAAAAATTAAATTAGCAAAGTTAAACAAATAAATACCTACGCGACCCAAATGTATGGGACAGCTGATTATTTTTTCGCGGTTACTACTTTGGTGTCATGGAGAAAGTTGTACAGTTTCATGGTCTACACCACATCCCCTAAATATGAACGCAACTTTCTGAAACACGCTGTATTTCACATTATTTTTTCCGGAAAGCAAAGAGAAAAAGAAATACTTAGTGCTATTTGTAATTACGTTTAATTCAGATAACAAAGCGAATCCTCGTTATCCGAGGTCGAATTAGTTCGTTATATTCAACCGATTAAACTAGGAAAATGTTAATTATAAAATAGTTGTGCACATACTGATAATATGCAGAATATTTGCAGCGTGAAAGGTTTGGTATTTCATTAAGTTTTAGCATTCATATAGAATGCAGCCACTGCTCGCAAGCCTGGAGCTTCGTGTGTTTACTTATGCCTGATTAACAATATAACTTACCTTAACACATCCATAATCCCAAGAGCTTTTTCCGCATAGAATCAGTAAGTACCACGACTTTTACTTGCTCTTTCGGCTGAGCCTACTGCTGGTCATACACACACGCCAGTTACTGTTGCGAGTACTAAGCACATATAACGTCAGTGAATGTTACCTGTATTTTCTTATTAAAACAAATCTATCTGTGTTTTTGATAGTTTAGAATTTGAGTAAATAACGCCATTAGGACTGCTGTGCAATGTTTTGATACGACAAATAGGTACTTAGTTTTTTCCGTGACCAGAATTTTCTCTTAAAACAAAAAATAGACTTCGGAACTCACAGATAATAGAATTCCGCCAGGTATTATCGTTTTGTTGTAAACAATCAACAACAACGGCGGGCGGCGGTGCATTTTTTAAATTATCAACAGGCAATGCCTTGTCGGATAGTATCCGCTACTCTCGCCAGGGAAATAAGAGAAAAATAACTATTCACTATGGCTTTTTGTCTACAATGGCGGGACTTTTATAAAAGGATTGGAGTGGGTTGCTTTGTAAACCATTACCATTAACCGGACACAAATACACTCTCTGGGATACCACTGAGAATTCAGATGATACATGATGGAAAAACTCAATAACATCTCGACATGGAAATCGAACCCATGACCCCATGCTTGACAGGAGCGTTTGCGACCACTAACCAACAAGGTAATAATAACATTATTGAGGAGGGAGGAGAATTATTATTTAATTAAGGTAATTGTAATATTTACAATATGCGATACACAGGAAATGATCAAAGGATTTATGTTTCAGAAACGAAGTGCAGTTAGATGAATAAACGGCGGCACAGCATGGGGTTCCGCAAGGTTCAGTCTATGGTCCGGTTGTCTATGTTGTGCATGTCACTAGCTATAGTAATGTGGTAAGGAAATTTGGGGTGTATATGAACGCGGACGAGATGTGCCTTACTTTTCTTAGAATAAACAAGAGATCAGGGCCTCAAATATGCTATTACAATTGTGTCAGAAGGGTCTATCATTGATTTCATAATAGATGATTTTGACAGGTTTGGTAATCTGCTAATAGAATGACGTCATTATGACTTTGCAATTGAAAGAAATGGTATAGAATGGTAATCTGATAAATAATATGTAAATATATAAATGAAATCTGGCATAAATGAACATTTATTCATATAAATGTTCTTTAGTAGAAGTTTTTCGAAAATCATTTCTACTAACGGGTTTTATAATAATGGCAATACGACAATGTCATTATAACACAACTCTATTACGAGACCATTGACCGACCAATGATCGACCATTACGAATTTAGCAGATTACGAACTTTTAGCAAAATGACAATGGGATCGTGTTGGAATGACGAATTTATAAAAATAGTAGACTTGGGCCCAGGGCTGTGCCGCAGGTTGACTTCGATAATATTACCCGGCGGACGCACGATAATAGTAATACTTAACCTAAATAAGACGAAAGTCATGCATCTGCACTTACCGCATAACTTGGTGCCGAAAAATGTTAGAACGTATATATAGGTATCGTGGGTCGCACGTAAGAGTGACACGCTGGAGTATGTTAGTTTTAAGTATCTAGGTCTGTGGGTGGACCGCAATATGAATTGGAAACACAGGTTGACAAAGTGTGTACAAGTCTTAGGGCAGCGTTGAGTAAGTTTCATATCCTGAAGGCGAACGCTGCAAGTAATTATTTTTTATCTCGCCGAGTTATTCTTAACGTATAGATTAACCCAGAAACAATGGGCAAGCATCATCTTCCTGTCCTTGCCCCATATTATTTGGGGTCGGCGCAACACGTTTTTTTCTTCCATTCTACTCGCCAATCGTTACGCTATCATTTACTCCTTTTTCCTTCATATCATTCCTCACACAACCCATCAATCTTTTCTTTGGCTTTACTCGCCCTCTCAATCCATAAGCATTTCTATTCATTAGTTGTTTAGTCACATGCTATTCATCTCTCCTCATCTCATGCCCATACCAAGATAGTCAATTCCCTCAACAACAACGTTCATATTTCCTCCAATAAACTTACTTTATCCATTCTTGTCACACCACACTAATGGATAGAGTAGGTAAACAATGCGCAAGCATGGGCCGCATTATAAGTCTAAGTGCACTCACCGGTTCTATTTAAAGAAATAAGCAGAAAAATTCTTTATACAATATAATGGGATGCCATTCATAGTATCATGTCAACTTAAGTAAATGGCTCGCTCCTGTAGGTGTGTGGTTCTATGTAAAGCTACGATCCTTATACCTACAGTGCTTACACGTGCGAGTATGTACTGCTTTGTGTACCTCGCCACAAGCATGCATATACATACATATATTTTCTTTACAAAATTCCTTTTATTCCTTCTCTCAACTTAGACATCTATTCCAGCGCCGAAAGGACTAGCTATCAGCTAGTTTCTCGCTCCAGAAACCTACAATAGCTGTAGGTCTCGTATCAGTAAAAGAGATAGATTATATTACCACTGCTAAAAATCTGAGTCTACTAGTTAGCATCACTTTCAAAGAACTCGTTTCTAGCCGCTAGTTCTATTTGGTTTTCACTAATGTCGAGGACGTCAGGACAGGAACCTTAGTCGCCATTCACTACTCCCAGGGAGAGACGTCAGGTGACGGGCCGATGCTCACAGTATTTATTTTTCGATGTTTAATCCGAAATAAGTAATCAAAATATTTGTTGGCGAGGCCAGTACTTAATTGCCTTGTTTCGCTAGAGTGGACCGTCGGAAAATACAGAGTGTAAATGCGAGCAGCTTTTATTATTTTAATAGCCGCGCAATCCTACTTTTGAATAAAATCATTTTCGAATTTTATTTTTTATTTCATTGCTCATGCGAATAAGCACTGTTCCGGACCGCTACTCACCTCATATTTAATTTACGATGCGCAGGTATAAGTGTGCATTGCAGTATGGAGTTCCATGCAAAGAGTTACAAACGACTCCAGTTGAGGCTCAACGTAGTGCTGATCTTGTGTAGTGGCCTAGCGAATCATTTGATTTTTTTGTAGGTAGTGTGCGAAAAATAGGGTATATTATCACTGACGTCATCAAAGTTCTGACAAGAACAAACTGGTTTAACAAGTGTCGATACAACCTGCTCTAATAGTTTATTTATAGCGATCACGGCTCAACAAGTTATAGAGTCTGGCCGTCAATATACGTTAGTAGAATTTGAACAGCCAGCCGTCGGCAGCCTTAGTTAAATTTAGATTTACAGTTTTACACAGGTATTTGAACGTTCAGACTTTTATTGTAGTTTTTATTTAGTGTTTTGTGACTCTGTTGACGTTGAAGAATAATTTAGCATGGACTTATAAAGTGTGTCGTAAACAAATATTATTGTTTCGCATATTGAGTTTTGAGCTTTGAGGACATCAATCAAGAAATAAAGCTCTTCGTGGATCAAAAATATAATAAAGTGTTCTTTTTATTTGAGTAAGTAACAAAGTCAATTGAGAAAATTAAGGGCACGTGTAGGCTCGAGTTAAGGCCGCTCGGGATGACAGCTCAAATTCAAATTTTGCCCCCACTTCCCCGCGCTACGGGGAGCGCGCTATCCCGCTCGCACGATCATAAACATTATGTTAGGGTGAACTACACTACTGATAGAGGATAATCAGCATTGACCCTAATATATTTTTACGAAATATTGTAAATTGATTGTGTAGCACCTACTATTATTTGTATAGAATAGATGTTTTCATGAAAGATAAATGTGAATATTTTTTTTTTCATAAAATATTTAGGTAATCTACAAGGGTTGGTAAAGAGTACATACATTTATTACATTATCTATGGAAAAGTATTCGTTTCGTTGAATTTTTTCTCAAATTTTAAGGATAATTTTCGCCAGTAAATTTTATAACCCGTAACCATAAACTGAATAATATCTGTTCAGCACCACCTAGATCAACAATAATCTTGGTGGTGCTGAAGAGTCGCTGAGGATGTCGCATGCAGCACAGCGGTCGTTCAACGTTGAAAACTCAGGATAATAATAATGCTAAATAAGGAATATCTTTGGCCTCTTAAGACAGACATAATGTTAACAACATATTATAAAGAAAACGTTTTGCTGCATACATTGTAAACATCCTCAAAAAACGACCCACCAAATTCACATTTTTTTTTCCTTTTTTAAAAATGACATGGGATTACGATTTTTACCAGTTCAAAGATGCTTTTTCAAATGGAAACTACATTGTTTGAAAAAAAACCAAATTCGTGTGTCTTATTTTTAAATGGCGGTTCAAGGTATGAATGTTACTAAGCGATATTCAGAGGATTGCTTAAACGGTGAAAATAATGGAGAAATAAAAAAAGCAAATGGACAAGTCCTTCTTCATACGAGTGCATAGTTCGATTATTCTTCAGTTTCATGATTTAATGAGAAGTTTTTCTTTGAATATTATCCATTTGAGTTTTAATTTAAATTTAATTAAAAAGAACACTAATCTTTACTATTTAAGGTAGCGAGGGCCCCAGCTGCTACCTCTCCACGCGTCGGGACGCGGCGCTGCGAACGCTTGTAGCGAGTTCATTTAGCATAATCATTCCGCGCGTGCAACAAACATGTCGAGATAAATTACTCACTGCACTTTGTACGCGGTTTTAGATTGTTTGCAATACCCAGTTATGATAGGAAACGACGTTTGTTTATTTTATTGGACCATACCATAAAGCCTTTAATCACAGGATGTGTAAGTGACTGCATACCTGACTCCTACTCCCACGAAGCTTAGGTAAGTTCTTGTTAGCTGTGCTTATACACTTTGTTACCAGTGAAAATAAGCTCTTTTTACCAGGTCTTTAAGGTTCTGCTTTCGCACCATTAAACAGAAAACAATAATTCCAACTTGAACTGTAACTTCGCAACCAATCATTGTGGGACTTCAAACTTAATGTACTCGAAAGCTATACTATCTGAGTACGCTAAACTAGCTTGAAATGTTCGCGAAGAACACCGAGTAGCCTAGCTCCAAAGGGTACTAAGTAAGAAACTTTCCTTGCAGAGTTGCAGGCTAAATTTAATAGGTTAGCCTCGGCGAACAGGCTTTAAAGTTCCCGTTATGTTGTTACTAAGTCCCTGTGCACTGTGCACTGTACAGGTTCGCATACCATACTGAGTGTATTTAATCTTTAGTGGCCTTCGCATCCTGTTATGAGGGGACTTAATTGTTTATTAAATTAACACAATATATCTTCTCCGCGACTGAACGTGTCTGTGACATTTTTTTTTTTTAATTTACCTGTATGTCTAATTTCGAATGTGTCAAAGAAATTACATCTGTGATTTGAATATACAGACAATTTAAGTTGGTTCTCAAGTAGGTAAACAATTAATTTTCTGTCTTTACTAATAATAAAGTAACATGAACAAGTTCAACAAGGAAAACAAGGGCCGAACCTCGAGGTCAAGCGTGAACTTTTTAAAACAGATGTCATTTATTTCGCGAATGGTTCGAAATATCGCTAGCCATACAAAAACATCTGATGACTTCAAAAATGCAAAACTGTTTTTTAAAGTTAGGAATCAGCTATTTCAAAGATTTCGTATCTTTAATTAATCATTTCCGTTTCAGACACTTACAAAGTTGCTCACTCTTATACAACACCCTTGCAGAAGTATAATAAAATAGTTTCGTTGGAAAATTACTACTTGTCAACCACTATTAGAAATGAATAAAAAAAAAACAAGAAATGAAAGAAAAATAAAATTGTTATTCTTTCCACATTGTCGCATCTATTATTCAGAGATTTACAAAGATTTAAAACGTTTGAAGTCCTCACCGTTCATTGGTCGCGCAGAAATGTCGAGTTGAGACGTAGAAAACCGAGACGAAGAGTAAAGTCGCACGTCCCTCGTGGAACGATGGATATGATTTTCAGCAGGTATGAGAGAGCGGGGCTCACGTAGCCCGGGGAAGAATGTACTATTGGGGGGAGGCCTATTCTCAGCAGTGCAGTTGCGTGGAATAAGGCTGCCGATGATGATGAGAGAATCCTCCGTAGAGATCTGCGCTTTAGAATGGCCAACTACAGTACTTTCACAGTTTATATGCCTTGTGACTGTAGCTACATTTCATTATTGTCTTTGTTTCGACAGTTCAAAAGTGCCTGTAACTGGCCTACTTAAAATAAATGCTTTGATTTTGTTTTATGAGTGAGCAGGACAACTAATTTTCAAATGTAAAATAGCGATCTAACAATTTAAATCTTTGCCGCTTTTGCCTTCAGCAATCGCGGTCGGTGTTGCACCGATGACAGTTCTAGGAACTGTTAATATTGCACGTCATGCGATATCTGAAGCGTTTGTTTTTTCTTCGCCGTCTTTATCAAGACAATTCCTTTCAACGGAAAATGTTCAAATGAATTTACCTAGAATCATTCTCCGGCACATAACCAGCTGACAGAGTTGAGGAGGAGTTTTTTGATGCCGTTATATTAGTTTGTTGTTAGTTTAGTTTAATTTATTTAATCGGTTTTAATAGTAAAAATCAGTAGCAAAGGATCAATTTTTGGAAGAGGTAAGCCGGAGTACGTGTCTTTAATGTGGTTACCACATTGTACACTTAATTTTGACTTTGGTTATATTATTTGTCTATAGAATACTGACTGTGATATTTTTTAAACGGAATCCGGTAAGAATCGAGTTGTATGGAACCTTCACCACTGGTAAGAATGCTTGAAGTTTATTTACAAAATAAATATAAATCCATTGTTTATATCATAACTTCAGTTTCGGTAAATTTAATCTTTTCTTTCTCAAGTATTAAATTCACACTTTCAACTTCAAGGCTGTCATTATATTCCACCTCAGTTAGCACACTTTAATTGTCAGAACCAACACGTGTTCTTGGTCTCACAGTAAATAAATCGAAGCAAACTATACCCGTTGAGGCGTCGGCAGTAAAATTACAGGTTAATTTTATGTGAACAACCAGGTATATGAAGGAAATTAACAAAAAAAAAAGTAGATGCAAAATAAAAGATGGCGTAAGAAAATTTCGATTTACAAGGAGGATATATAGCAGGGATGACGGCTTGTAGAGACGTATGACAGAAAAAGATATGTGTACCGGCCAATTAAATTGGGATAAGGTTAGGATACCTCCTAATGCTCATACTTCTACACTATACTATCATCATCCGATGATGATGGTTGGCAAACAGAGCGACAAACAGTCCCCTATGATAGAAAGTGGCTAATTCCCCCGACATATTTTAAGATTAATTTTTTTGACTTTTCCGTTGTTCGAGTGGTCGCAAGCGCGACTGCTGAGCAAGAGGTCCTGGGTTCAATTCCCTGATCGGGCAAAGTGTATTGGGTTCTTCCATCAGGAATTTCTCAGTAGCAGCCACGGAGTTAGGATTTATGCCTGGTTGATGGCAATAGGCTCGCCCCCTATTACAGTAAACTAACTGGCGAAATGTGGGTGTACTATAAGGTAAACCTCTGTGTACCCTTCGGGGATTACAGGTGTGATTTCTATACTGTTTCTTATATGAAGAAGACATTGCGAATTACCTCGTATTCATAAGCGGCATGTAAAGTTTCCTCTGCTGGGTCACAGACCTCTCGGCGAGGGGGACGCGCCCCAGGGATGAGCCCAGTGCGAGGTGGTGGGTGTCACATGACTTCCAATGCTTGACATGCAAAAAAACAAAGTTTTCCTTCATTGCTTTGTGAAAATTACCTACTTTCTCATTTTTAATTCATGTATTTATGCATTTGAGGAACTAACAGCGAAGACTTATGCTGACTTTTTTCTTTAACGTGCAGCCAACATACACATTCGATGTTTGCGAGTACTGCGTTCCTGACCTTTCAGAACAATATCGCCAATAAAGTCGGTGCATGTCCTTCTAGGAGGGCCCTTACTTGTTTTCAACTACTTTCAAAATCTACCTTTATTAATATTATAAAGAGGTATTTGTTGTAAGTTTGTATGTAGGGGGTAATCTTCGGAAAAACAGATCCGATTCTGAAAGTTTTTTCAATAATGGGAAGCTAAATTATTCCTGAGTGTCATAGGCTATTATTTAAAACGTTTCTGCGAGATAATTTACGACCATAAGGCGAGCGAAGTCGTAGGCAAAATTTGTGTGTTAAGTAATGTATCATTACATCCCACACACATAACCCACACAGTTTTCGAAAAACACACAACACACAGTTTTCGAAAAAATCAATTATCTTTTATTCTAATTCGGGTGAATTACAGCATTTTTCTCAAAACTAAGTTTAAAATATGAACAAAAACATGATGTTCGGTCTGTGTGAACCCTGCTCATGGCATGGCCGTCCTCCGTCTAGCGACCGTAAAGTACGAACGTGTAATTACTGCAATTCACACTTAATATTCTACGATAATTATTTCGCGTGAATTGTGGGAAATAAGCACTCTGTCGAGTTTGTAGGTCAATATTAATAACGGGAACCAACAGATGTAAAGTTCAATATAATTCTCAGTCTAGAATAGTTTTTCAATTGAACCTTGCAGGACAACTTTTGCAAGCGAAAATAGGTCATACCGAGTATTGTTTCCACTTTTTCGTATTGATGCGCTGAACGAAATATTCAGGGCGCTATCGGTGCACTAACTTTTTCGATACGTTGGTATTGACTGGCAAATACATAGTTTTTTATTGTGGTATGTGGTGATTCCAATACTCGGTGGACGGATATCATCTTTTTTGGCATTTTGGTTGTAATACTTGTAATACCTGTATGACGTGGTGGCAGAGAGACCCGCAGCAAGATAACCAGTATCTCTCCTTGATTGGCAAAGCCTAACTAGTAAGTAAGAATCGTATAATTTTACATCAACAACGGTAACATCAATGTTCCAAACAACTTCCTAAGTCCGGGCAGTACAGACAAACTCTTAATGGGACTTAACTACATATCGTCACTTACAAGGAAGTTAGCGTACCAACACTAGTTAAACTTACAATCGAGTTACTGCCGAGCCACGCGCAGGCCGCATCCAAATCGATACTCACCAATCACGGCACTCTAAAGCATAAACATTTACATGTTCTAATTGTGATTTAACCCGTTGCCTATAAGTGGGCCATTTATGTACACAAAATGGTTGTATCGAGCTGCTCTGAACGAATATAGGTTAACGTAAGGTTAACAGCTTATTGTGGTAGGTATATGCAAGCGTAACCTCGGCTCGACCTCGGCAGTACATACATCGGCAGCACACAGAGTTTACTCTCAAAATGCACGGAAATTGAATTTCAGAAAGAATAAGTGATTTTAGAAGTATTTTGACTGAGGTTGAGAGTGGGTTGTTATCCTACTTCTAATGCATCACCTTCCTATTATTGTAAAATGAATGCCAAATTAAAAGCGCGCTTTTGGTTTCTAGCGTTCCGTACCCGAGCGAAGGGAAACCAATGTCCGTCCGTCCGTCCGTCCGTCCTTCTGTCTATCAGCGGGCTGTATCTCATGATCCTTAATAAGGTAGACAGATGAATTTTTTACAGAATGTGTATTTCTGTTACCACTATAACAACAACTAATTAAAATAAATTGTAAACTAAAGGGGGTTCCTCTACTATGATGGTGCGGAACCCTTCATGCGCGAGTTCGACTCGCTCTTGGCCGGTTTTATCAACTTTTGGTACTGAAACAAACTATGAAAAGCTCTAAAGTTATTTTTAACTTAATTGCATAGTGTTAGTAAAAACAATTATAAAAAAATGTAGTAAGCAGAAGTTAATATGTAACAAACTCCAGTTTTAGAAGAAATTGTTCACAGGGAAGACACAGAGACGGCGCTGTTCAGAGCCGACTAGCTTTTTTTTCTGATCAAGCTGGAGTGACAGTGAGATGTCTGTCTGTCGAACGACCCATGTCCGAGGGTGAACGTGCCCTGGAGAAGAGACCAGCCAATATGTCACCCAATGTAACATGTCTACCTTTTGATACTTGTATTTTGTATGATTTACATAATAAAGTCGGTTTAAAAGAACATGTAGTGAACAAAATCGAAAAGGTATGCTTAGAAAAAAATTGATAAGTTATGATGGTTTGGTCATGTGGAGGGGATGAGTGAAACGCGACTAACAAAAAGTATTTACTTGTCAGATGTGAGCGTCAACTTCGGGTAGGGACGCCCTAGAAGGATATACTGGTGAGGTTCTTCACAAAGGCCAGGTGCGTAGTACTCGCAACCTGCGTGTGTGTATGACCAGATGTATGAACGTGGACGGGGCAAAAGGAGTATGTAAGGATCGTAGCAGGTGGCGTTCTGTGGTTTCTGCCTACCGCCATGGGAAACAGGCTTGAGTTTATGTATGTATGTATGTTACAGATTAAGGAGGTATCTATCGACAAGCGCAGCAGATGGTTTTGTGCACATATCCAGCTGTGAACTTCTAAAACTGGGTATATTGATTGATATTTTGCCTTTCTGCAGACTTTGTGTTCCTCTGAGGTAGATAATTATTAAAATTCACTCAAATCAACCTACCGGTAAAAAATACATAATCGTGCAGCTAAGGCCCGCTAAGGACTGGTAACCCGCCTCGACGGATGGCAACACCGACTGCTAGATATAATAGCTCTGTACAGTGAACCACTAAGATGTGCGCCTAGTTAGTGTGGTGCTTCAAAAAATTCAGGTGGGTAGTTCGATATCTTCACTAATTGAAAGCGGAACACGGATTCTTGGAAAGGTAACCGGTATTTTTTTGACTAGTGCGAATAGTCTAAAAGTGAATATAGGTGGTTTACTGAATATTTTTCGTAAATGTTTGCGAAACTATAACAGAACAAAAATCCTAAAACCAAAATGTTTGTTACGCGGAACAGAATATTTGCCTCTTGAAATATTTATTTATTATTCTCATATTTTCAATGGTCGATACAACTTTAATCCAATAAAAACACAACACAGTACACTGCGCGCTGCCGTTTCTATTTCATTTTTCATAAAATTAAACTGAAAGCTTAATGGAATGAAACGTAATCCATGGATTCACAAAGCTATATAGATACATTCAGAACGGACCACGGAAACATTTTATTTGTTTCGATTTCATCGGGTCATTGACTCTTGGTGCAATGTCATCGATTCAGTTGCGACACAACTTTTCGTCCCTGGCTGAGAGCAAATAAGTCTCTTTTTCCCTTTTTTAATGGCGCCACAGGCTAAAGGCTATTCAGTGACGAAAAAAATATTTTCCAGTCAGTAATAATAGTAGCGGCCCCGACTGGACAGAATGAACAAACTTACCTAACTATCATTAATAAAGGCTCATTTATAACTCCTTGTGAATATTGAATGCGAATAATTGGCCGGTAAACTGATTGACCACACAGTAAATCGAGCTTTAACAGAGCTACGGAAGGTTCAATTTCCACTACAATGGCACCAGAATGCAGCCACTAATCGAACGACGGTTAGCGTGGTATGTCGAAAATTTCGTTTGACATGATAATATTCGGTCAATAATTTCTAATTAGTAGCGTCGCCTCCACGTGCGGGTGAGGGATGGGTTAAACCAATAAGCGCTTTCCTGTTTCCACAAAATACTGCTTCTGTCATTTCAAATAAGTGAATAGGAAATGCAGTGGGATTTTGAACCAGAAATGTAAACAGCGGTTTCTGTTTAGCATAATATTTTCGGCGCGTATAAGCTCGTAACATACAAGCGCGAGTCACGAGATAAGTCGTCACTTTTGCTGACAGCTGTCATTTCATACGCGCTACAAAATACGCTAGTCTGAAACCGTTCTAATGATTTTTTTAAGCACAACATTTGTTATTTGTTAAGACGAACACTTTCTTAAAAACTTTCACTTTCTGTAATTACGAACTTTATGGCTGCTTGAGAAAAAAATAAATGAATGAACGAAGGACTTTCCGGTGAGGTCTGAATGAAAACGAAGTGGCTCGAAACAGGCGAGCGTCTTGAGGCACCAACATCCCGAGTGGAGCTTTCCGCGATTTTTCCATGAACACGAGGAAAGAAGACGAAGTGGTCCTTCGAGCCACAATAAGTTGGATTTAATTGTAGTATTTTAAAGGAAGCTTAATAGAAATCACAACATCAAATGCATATAACAAGACATTCTGTCAGCAATACTTAGGATTCTGCTCATAATCCACAACGCGTATGCTTTATTAATACAACCGTCAGTGTGTAATTACCGATCGCGTGCCGAGACGGCCCACTGCATTATGTCGGCGGCATATTCACAGAAAACCTAATAACAAACGGACTGACTGTTTGTTTCATTGTAAAATTGTCGAGGCGTGGCGCGAAACACCCCTTCGATGACCGGCGATGTGGCTTATACAGGTGGTTCTGAATAATAGTATCGGAGCGTGAATATAGGGTTTCGTGAATTAAATACCGATTTTTTGGTAATGACGCGGCGGTGTGGAATGGTACATTGAGTACTTCGTCTGTTTCAATCCACTGAAATATCAGATTTATAAGAATCTCCAAGCAAAACTGCACTTTGTAAAATAAATCATCGTCTATTTACGGTAATACAAACGAGAAATGAAATAAAGATCTGTTACAATACAACCAAGAAAGTACTTGCCCCGCAGCGCTGTGGTGAATATTTTTTAAACGCACGCCAACGGATTATAGTGCCGGGAAAAGTTAATCCGCAGTAACGAGGTCGAACGGAGGCTGGATAGAAGATCCTAACTGAGTTGTACAAATAGTTATCTAGGGCTGCATCAACACAATATGCACTGGAGTAAGGCGAGAGAGGCAAGAAGCTAAGGCGTTACTAGTCGGCACTATAAACAAACTTTACTAAAGATTGAATTAAAACTACAGTTACGCACATGACGTGACTACCACTTTTATAAGAGTAAATAAATATTGTATTGCATTTATTACGAAGAGGACGAAAAGGAAAAAGGAAAAAAAGAAAAGGAAAAAAAAAGGAAAGGAAAGGAGGAAAGAAAAAGAAAAAAAGGAAAAAAAAAGGAAAAAAAACAAAGAAAAAAAAAAATGCCAAAGGATATTTAAAGCAGCATGGATGAATCTGACACGCTGCTACAACCACAAATAAATTAGTGAATAAATTATGAGTTTAGAAATTCGACAAGTCTTTTTGAAAGACGAAAGTCAGTGAATTCTGTTCGATTCATGCTCGAATTTTTGTATTAGAAATCTAGTTTGTTGCTGTTACTAATAATGCAAAAATACTTGCATAAATAATTGATAAATTAATTAAGTAAAACTGGCACTGCAAATAACCGTTTGCCTTCCACTTGGACAGAGGTATGGAAGGTTATTAAAAATGTTTTATACATGTAGAGTAATTTTATTTGAGAGCGCGTTTTCAAAGGCTGTGTCGCTCATTTGCGAGATTGAAGAGGTCTGGCAACATAGTTTTAGCTTCCAGAAAAGGGTCGCTTCGGGCACAGACACAACGATCCGTTCGTATTATAAAATACGATGCAATTTCTTAGTGTTTGTTCTTCTTTGTCGGTTAACTTAAACGTTTCTAGGAATGTATTTCATTCCTTAGATTGAGCTTGTAGTCCCTGTGGGAAATAGTTATATTTTTTTTAAGTAGTATTATCTGAGAAGAGATAGAAGCCGGCTGCTACGTAGTCTTGCTATGATCGTTCGTGCAAAGAATCACCGTCGATTCGCGAACAAGATTGTTTATCTCTTTCCTAACTCGCACTCATCCCGCATAGAACTTGTCAGCGCTAGTGAATTAGACAACACAATAAAACATAATAGTTATCTTTCTGACGCGGTACGGCGAATCTTAGATGTAAATGTTTGGTACTTAGTTAATTTGGCGGTAAAGCACAACACACAAATACGGATATGTACTGCAAATACTCCTTTTTTGAAGATGGTGCCGTCGGTGTCGTCGCGTGATACCGTTATTTATAAAAGGGGTTATAAAATACGTTAATGCACACCCTGTACTATTTTGTGAATGTGTGCGTATAGTGCACTGTAATAAAGGCATGTTTTTTGTTTTGATGAGTGTAGTTAAGCAATTTCCACACAGTTCAGACACTTCTTGTGATGAATGGATTTTAAAAGCATGTGAATTTAGTTTCCTACAAACTTTACAGCATTGCTCTGACAAACTTTTGCTTTTAGGACATTATAAAGGTGCTTGGACTGACTGCGGACACCAGTAGACAGATATTTAAGTACATTGTCTGTCAAATTCCAATAAAAAAGTACGGTCGAACCAAAAATATAGCCTCAATTTTAAAATAAAGCCTTTTGTTGCATCTCGTTTAATTAATTGAGTAAACAAAGCTGATAATCGCGACAAGCGGCAACAGTGAGTGTGAAAACTGACGCTTAATAATTTCACCAACGCGACATCAATCAGTTACGCTGAGCGTGAAGCATCCTCGACAAAGTAAACAATGTAAAGCGCCATTGAACTGGAAAATACAATAAAACGAGTATATTTACCAGCGATACACGGTTGCAATAACGACATAACAAAACTTCTACATTACTGAGCTATATCTCAGTTAATTAATCCAAAAACCAGAAGGAATAAATACTCTAAATGATGGTATTAAGAACTAAGCCACAACACAGTCAAATATGAAAAGCAGTTTTACACTTCATATAGATATTTATCTATATCTATAATATGTAGTGTATCGCGATATCTTACCGTGTAACCATAGATCATAGAGATATGGCGCTGAATAAATAGTAATTAAAACACAAACATATTTTAGGTTTTACTAAAATGATAACTCGTGCAAAAACACACATATTTTAAAATATTGTTTTATATTTAGTGCTTATTTTTTTCATCGAATTCGGTATTTGCGAGTTGTGAGCAAATAATTAAATGTGTTCGACATTTAATTTTCAGCGAAAGGATTTATAAATTTTGTCAATGTGGCGACACTTGGGGGAGGCCTATGTCCAGCAGTGGACGTCTTTTGGCTGAAATGATGATGATGATGATGGGCAATTTTGAAAATATTTTTTGTTCAAAAATTGGAAATGTTATTTTAGTAGAACATGTTAATCATTATTTTGCATCATTTAACATGTTCAAAGGCTTTATTTTTACACTGCATTTCGATATTACGGTCGGATTGGCTTGCGTTATTCCTCAGTTGGCTTAATCAGTATTTACTTTAGTTAAAGTTTAAAATTACAAACGGGTTTAATAACCAATTTATTTTATATTTTATATATCTATGTAAAAATTATGTATCAACATTAAAAACATTTTTTTTTAAAATTAAAATACTTAACCTAAACTAACCTACTAACTTAACAATAAACTTAAACAAATACAAAAGTTACAAACACAATATTGTGGGGCGGCCCGCAGCTAGATGGACCGTCAAGGTGACCATCTTAAATGGTGACTTGGGCAGACTGTATGTAGAAAGCGGTGATCCAGGTGTTGCAGAGCAGCCTGGCGGAGGTTGACATGCTCAGGTAATTGAATAAACAATAATAGCTGGCAGTTTCGTCACAACGTTAATGTTTTCTTCATTGTTTGTCTTTTTATTTTAGTATATCCGTGTAAATTTCTATTTACATATATATATATTGATATATATTTATAGTATTTTGATATATTGTTATAGTATTTTATATATCCTTGTAGTTTATCTTAGTAAGAAATTAAATTTTTGCAGATATACACCTACCACTGTTTGTCTCTGCATCATCCAAAGGTTGACTGGTAAAAAATGCCTATGGCATTAAGTCCGCCTCTGTACTTTGTGCTTGAAGTGTTAAATAAATAAATAAAACAATCATGTACATACATACATTTGTTTAGATTTGAGGCGAGGGAAGAACCGTCTCAAAACGTTTTAAGAAGAGGTCCTCATCGTTCTGGTAAGCGACCAACGGACTGTTGTATGCCGGCTGGTGTCACGGCTGAACCCCAGACACTGATACAAGATAACATTACCGATTAGTATTTGATAACAAGCCGAAAGCTTTACCGTGCTACTTACTAAACGTTTAGAGTAACCGGTATGGACAAGTTGTGGATCGGGGAACCGCGTCCGCTACCGGTCCCTACTGGCCGAATGCTGGCCTGTGGTTGATACTTTTAAAAAAAAAAAAAAACAAAATACAGACATCTGCACATCAAGTTTCCCGAAACTGTCAAATTTTCTTTATCAACCTTGAATCTAATGCTTTAGCGATAAAGTTGAAAATCTATAAAAGAAATTTGACAGGTTGTAGTAGCTTGATGTGCTGGCGTCTGTACTATAGGATAGGTATATTTTCGATACAAAAAGCATTCGAATTAACGTTATGTTCACTCTTTCGTGATAGGGCGTCGGTTTTTAATGAGTTTTCACTCGACTTCCAGAAAGCTCCAGTTCGCATGTTACAAATTTAAATTGAAAAACCTAAGCAGGTTCTCGGTAAACCGATTTGCATGTCACACATCCAATTGAACATTCTCGATATAAACCGATTTTAAATTAAAAGGTTACTTTGAATAAAGCATGTTGATTAGATTTCACTGTAAAGGTTGATTTCCACCAAATGGATCGCATCAGAATTAGTTGTCAATCACGATTTAAATTAAAGCGATGCACCTACACGCCACGCCACGCTGTCACTCAGAGCTAGTTTTAACCTACGACCTCATGTAGCATGTTAACCTTAACGTATTTTACAACATTATTTTTAGAATATGCGAAACCCGAATATAGTTTGTTCAGAATCAGTAACTAAATCGATTCCAATAATTTTTAAACAATGTTATATTGTTTTCCCAAAAATATTTGAAAAAGCTACAAGTTGGACACCGAGCGACATTAAGTACCTATCGCAATTATTTAGGTACCTACTGCCAAATTATTATTATCAATGAGCTCAAGATGACACTGGAGGCGCGCGCGTGGTCGCGCTGCGTGGTGATCAATTTTTTGTGCGGACAACCAGGTAAGAGAACAAGCTTATAACTATGCGATTTTACATGATACAGTTTTAAAATTTTGTACATAGATTCTTTACATAAAAATACTAGACACGTGTTTCAGGTTTCGCATATACTAAAACTAATGTTGTATAAATATACTTGTATTCGAGAATATCAGCCAATATCTTTTTATTTTAATATGGTTAGAAGCGTGTGATAAGAAACACCAAAGTGGCCGAATATAGAAGTGTAATATAATTACACTCATTCAATCACGCTGAACCAAACGGGACGTGGCAGGCATCAGCATGTACATTAACATACACCAACCCTTTGCTGCACTTCATTATTTGGAATAATAATATTTAGGAACTCATTTATTACGACAGGTTAAGCCATTAAAATAGCAATCATCCGCTACAAAGGGCCGATTAAATTACTGGAACTCAATTAATAATTATTAATTTTAACCCGAACAATACGCTGACCGCACGCAGAACTAAGTTGAGTATTATTATTTACCTACGTTCTTGGCGTCGGTATTCAAAGTCACACAGACGTACATTGGCTTTGAAAGCATCTGATTAAAATATTCTACGAAACGTTAATAAAACACTGGGGCTTCAGACAGGGTCCTTTGTACATAGAATTCAACGAGTAAACGTATTTCATATTAATGTAATATGAAATACGTTTGCAGAAAACAAAATTAGTACTTTTCCTCAGATTTCTTGTTCTTGGAGACAACAAAATATGTTTGTTTAAAAACACTTCAAGAATAAATCAATTCAGTTTACTTTTATATTACTGGGCAGACGACATTGTAGCCATCGCCGCGCCATAATATCCTGGATGAGGCTGGCACAAGAAAGTGGAGCTTGGCACAAGAAACTGGAGCTTGGCACAAGAAAGTGGAGCTTGGCACAAGCAAAGAAAGACCTATGTTTAGCTAGCAGTGGATGGAGTCTGGCTGTGGATGATGATGATTACATTACTGGAAGGGGACACTTCCAAATGATCAAGATGGGATTAGTGACTCGCAAATACTTAGTTGAATGGGCAGCAGCGTTCTCTGATTCTACAACAACCATACTGCGATCGCCAACCCGCCTGCCAAGCGTGGCGATTATGGCAAAGCCCCCCTTCTTGGGGGAGGCCTATGTCCTGCAGTGGACTTTTCGGCTGAAATGATGATGATGATGAAATACTTAGTTGGGCCAATCGGCTAAGAAGATCAAAAATTATACATAAAGGATGTAAATAGACCCTTATTCTCCCCGACTTTGCGATATTTTTTTTGGTCTAGATCATACCTTCTAGTTACAACATTTTCACAAGTTTTTTTTAAATACATGTATTTAATTTTTATTTTAAACACCTCCACGACCCCCGTACTATTCAATCCATCCATCAGCACAATGCTTTGAGTGCGTTCCATCGAGTCTTACCGTAAAACGTGATGTTTCACCCCAAAAAAAAAGACGTTTCCCAGCAATAATTTTTGCGTAAAGTTACTTAGTTTGATTTACAGAATGCCGGGTTGACGGCTTCGTGAATGGTCAGTTTACACCCTGTACAACTCGTGATAGCTGAGAAATGTAAGCAATTCAAGTATCTTTACAGCAATCGGCACAATCGTTACTTATGACGGCCAATGGCTTAATAATCAAAATCCTCGGTCAACATGTATGGAGGCTCTCGCAAGGCATCTGAACTTCTGGCATGGCAAGTACAGTTAGGAGGTGCCCCTCTCGAGAGCCCGGACCCACGACGGTATCTAGGACCCCGTTCTCTATGTAGGTACGCTACCATTTTAGATATTTGAAAAAGTAATTCATAAATGCTTTAAATGGAATAAAGCATATTAATTTATAAGTCAGACAAATAATATCCAAAAATGTCACACACAAAAACATTCATTATATTGTTTATTATGATAATGAAAATATTCCCTCTTATATTGTCACAATATAACAGGGTAACAACAATATAAGAGGGTTTATTTATCACAGATTGAACATAAATTTATAAAATATAAACCCCAACTTAACTGTAAAAACAAGGTAGGTGACGTATACCATAGACATAACTTTTTCGTTTCTTTCTTATAACAAACAAGTAAGAAATTGTATCTAAGACACAGAGACACAGTAAAAAAGCATAATGTAACATGCAATTTTAATGGCGTACGTCGCGTACTCATATCTAGCTAAACCTTTGTACTTTAAGCTAATAGTTCAATCCATTACGGCTGGAACCTCGACTTACCTTGAGAGTAAAATTTACGAGCGAAATAATAAAAGTTGTACACAAAGGAATCTTCGAGCTACGACACGCCCGGGGCGACAAACGCTATTTTCCAGACTTGTACGTAATTTGCTTTGTGAAGGGTGTGTTCAGTCATGGTGTTTTTATCTAAGCTTTTTCCCACAAAGGGTATTTTTCTTTTAGTGATTAAGTTTTTATTCCCAAACACTTTATTGGACTTCGGGTTTTGTCTTTAACGTGCATAGAATAGTAAATTTTGATACAACCGGGGAAACTGTCATTGCAACCGAGGCGGAATTCACTGTGTTATGGAGCCGAGAACTGCAGTGACAAATGCCCACGTGAATTGAACGACGTTTTTCAATACACGAAGAAATAAAATAACGGATCAAAAAGTTTTTTGTCACTAATAAATAGAAAACATTCATAAGATAATGCACCTCTTTCCTGAGCTAAAAAAACGGTCACCGAATTAAATAAAAAAATCCACGTGTGTGAAATACATTGCATTTTGAACAGTAGTGCGGTAACAGCCGGTTTTCGAGGAACTGTGTTGAAACAATAATTACTCAATAATAATTTAGGAACAACTTGCGACTCGCGGATCGCGGATGTCCCTCAAGTTAAAAGTGAAAATATGTAAGTGATCAGAGCTGTCGTACTGTATGGATCGGTATGCTGGGCTGTGAAGAAGATGAATGAAAAATGATTGCATTTAGCGGAGATGAGAAAGAAATTTGAGGTGGATGTGTGGTGTGACAAAAATGCATGAAGTAAAGAATGAATATGTTAGAGGAAGTATGAAAGTTGCGTCATTTACAGAAAATTTGAAAGGGAATCGACTATCTTGGTATGGGCATGGGGTGAGGAGGGACGAATCGCTTGACTAAAAGAGTTATGCCAAACAACTAATGATTGAGAGGAAGAGGAAGACCAAAGAAAAGATGGATGGATTGTGTGAGGAAAGATATGCAGGAAAAAGAAGCAAATGATAGTGTGAGGATGACAACGACTCAAAGGAGAAATAACATGGGACAAGGGCAGGAAGATGATGATGAATTTATGAAACTGGCATGAGCATGCCAGAGTTTATTAAAACTCAAGTATAATTCATATCACCTACAAGTGAACGTCAAGCTCTGTACTATTTAATTAACCATGCACCAGCATCTCCAAAGCAATTTGCTCCAGTTTGCCGATACACCAATATCGTCATAGAAAGTAAGTCGAGTGGACGTTTCCACTAGCTTACAGGCACGCCCACCAAAGGGCGGTTACCAGCTGACTGGCCAGATTGGATTTGACTAGTGCTGCGTTTAATTATTGCTTGCGCACTAGGTTAACGTGTGTTTATTTAATGCAACGTAGCAGCACGTTGATTTTAATTTTCCGTTTCAGTGTAAAGATTTCATGCATGAAGGCTTTGCGAAAAGCTGAAGTCTTTCAAGTTACAGATAAACACGATGGCACGACGGCATTACTACCCAAGAGACATTGCATCTCTCTACTAGGTTGCAACTTTTCGGAAATCTTGAATACCATTAATTCCGTCGTCTGACTTTATTTCGTCGTACAACGTACATCTTTGAATGTGCATTCGCAAATGAAGTCCCGAGTCATCCCATTAAGTTCGCTGAGCGAATATAAAGTTAACTTGGATCTAAGAATTCCTGATTTATTTGGCATGATTAATTTGTCCTTATGCGAGGTGACTTTGGCCGTAAAGTTCTCAGTATCTGAACATCTGAATTTTGCTAGATTTGATTTGGATTTAAAAAATGATCTAGTATAATTAAACTAGACTAGACTGTTAGATCGATACGTAGTTTTTGTGAGATTTGAAGATGGGGTATCAGGTTTAATTTTGAATTGAGCCACATGGCAGAATTTAGAAGATATTAGACTAATTACTCACAATGAAGGCAGGACGTGTGTCTTTGAAAACGTTGTCCTTGTTCGGAAAGCTGATTTTGACCGCTACGAGTTTTTATCGAGCACTGAAATTTCCACTCTCTGTATTCAGGATATTATTGAAAATCCAACAAGCTGAGATGCACTCTGTTGGATTCTCAATACCGAGAGCTTGAAATCAAGTGCTATAATTAAGCAGCTTGTTAATTTTAATTTCATAAGAAATGTACTTGACAAAGATAAGTCCCTTACATCATATACTTTCCAATAAACACTTATTTACAATCCACATACAATAAAAAAGACTCCCATCCCCCGCTCTTCTAGCTTGCACCGCTGATACTGACTGCATAAAAGATCGGGCCAACCAATACGTACTATTTGATGACAGACTTTGACAGGTACTGCACTCAAGTATCGGTCAGTTTCCGGTGTGCGCTCAAACGGTCGTAACTAGTCTGTAGAAATTTGTTTTGTTCCATAATACAGGTCATAAAAAAGATAACACGATTCTTGGCCCCGGCGAGTTTAATTTTCTAGCTTACAGGAATTTTATAATAAGGAAAAATGTAAAGTAAAATTTGATATTTTCTCTTCTCCGTAGCAAGGTGCATCAGTAATTACATTTTCTGCGTCCCTCGGTTCCTCGGCAAGAAAATACGTGGTACCTGCTTATAACCTACTTACCAGAACCTGGTGCAGTAAACTAAGTAATTTCCCTGCGGGCTTGCGCCGAGGGTCTTAAGAAATTTTCTTGGAATATACTAATTCTAACTTGTAAACTAATAACAATACTTTGATTTTAAGATCTTTAAAGATAAACACGATACAATCCTTTCTGTTTATCCATGAAATAGAAATCTTACTCGAACTACTATTTTAAATGCGAAAGTTTGTGAGGATGTATGGATGTATGTTACTCTTTCACGCAAAACCTACTGAATGAATTTGGATGTTTGGCACATAGATAGTTTATAACCTGTATTAACACATACTTTTATCCCGGTAGTTTTCCGTGGGACAATTAACGAACAACATGCGGGCGCAGCCGCGGGTATAAGTTAGTAAATCAGACCCTTGTAAAATCGCCATGAAACAGCACCCCAAAATGCCATGAGACGGTACCCCAAAACGCCATGAAATTGCACCAAAAGGCCATGAGACAGCACACCAAAACGACATGAGACAGCACTTCAAAACGCCATGAGACGGTACCCCAAAACGCCATGAGGCAGCACCCCAAAACGCCATGAGACAGCACTTCAAAACGCCATGAGACGGTACCCCAAAACGCCATGAGACGGCACCCTAAAATGCCATGAGACGGCACCCCAAAATGCCATGAGACAGCACCCCAAAACGCCGTGAGACAGCACCCCAAAACGCCATGAGGCAGCAATCCAAAACGCCAAAAGACGGTACCCCAAAACGCCATGAGACAGCACCCCAAAACGCCATAAGACAGCACCCCAAACAAAACAAAACCTCAACCCTTCACCACATAATTAGTCCCTTTTAAAAACGAAACATCATTTTAAATTCACAGCGTAGGAGTTGGCGTATTATTATTTTAAAGTAGAACGCATTACCACAATAGCACTATGGCGCTGTAAAATATGATTTCAACAGAACGACTCCTACGTTGGACATTCGATCCACTCGTTTGCCAACTAATTGGTCAACCAGACAACCAACTAGTTGAGTAACCGAGGGCAGTGAGTACACACTAATAATATCAAGCGCTTTGCATGGGGAACGCTGGACAAAGGAATACGTGCAGTCTGTAAATGGTTTTCCTACACAAACAGGCTTTCCTCTTTGTATTCGTAACTCTGTTTACAATAAAAATGAACTTCGACAGTCAGTTAGCTTTTTGTAGACTAAGTGGTTCTTGCAGTTACCTATGTCAATATTTTGTTAGTGCGTATCATAATTGATATCATATGCCCCAAGTTCACTAATACAGGGGATGCTTAAATGAATGGGTATTATTACACTGATAATATTATATCTTAACTGCTTCGTTGGTCTAGTGGCCATTCAAATGCATTTTAATTTTTTATTTCCGCACTAGTTGCACTAGATGACTAACGCAAATAAATGAATATGAATATGACTTGCTTGATGAACCGACTTGGGTACCCAGAAAATATAACGAATTGACGTGTTTATGCACAATAAGGTTTGAACATATTTTTCGGTACAAAATAAGGCATGGTACAGACACCCTAGTAATCTTTTTTAGATTGAATGTACGCTATACATATCGCTGTATACTATGATGTTGGAGTGTCACGCTTCAATAGTTCTGTATAAAGATCCCATCAAAGATGTCAACAAAATGCAAGTCTCTCAACACAGTTCTACCGCACAAAGTTGTGAGATCTCTAATCTTCTCGACCGTCTCAATATTAGACATCTTTATTTCTTTAATAAATAGTATGTATATGTGTTTTTGCTGGACTTAGAGGGGAGACACTATCGTGCTCCCAGATACTTGGATGAGGGTGAGGAGTGACAAGGGATTAGCGGTGCGATAGTCAATAAATGGGCCGGAAGAGGAAACCGACGGAATACCTAAAACGGTCATACAAAAAGCTCATACAACATGTACGAATATCGGAATAATAACAAGTAATACAGCTCATAAAAATAAGAAAAATATGTGTTGCTCAAACAATCAGAAGTGTTAAGGCAAGTCTCACATGATACAATAGCATGACGCTGTCATGGCGTGATGCCCCCTCGACTCCCTTGTAATGTCAACCTTTTCCCATTCAAATAAAGTTCGTTTTAGATCGATTGTTGATCTGTTATCATGGTTTTTGGGGTCAGTGATAACGAAAATGAAAATCCAAGATGGACCCGAGGAAAGTTTTTGGTTTTTAACGAGACTCTATTTTTTATTTATTTTTATTGCATATTTCGTTATAGGTTTTTATTAATTTTTAATTTTAATATTAACATGGCTGTTTCACATCTGCCGGGCGTCCCGAGACGGTCAACTTTTTTTTCATTATAAAGGATTGTTGGTTACTTTTCAGTGGTAAGTTTAAAGTAGTTTTTAAAGGCAAAAGTGTGCACTGTTTATTATATAGCTTCAATTCAATTTAATGCACAACGTATACTTAAGCAGGTATGATATATACATATAAAGTTTAAGATTATCCTGCTATGAATGGAGTATAAATCACAATGTCTGCCCATTTCAAAAACTTCCACGTATTATTGAGTTTCATTCGCCGATGTCATATTCAGAATTCAATAGCACTGCGTTTTTTCGCGAGAATCCAAAGGGTTGTGTGACTATTGTTCGGCGGTACTCCATTGTCGATGGCCAATCAGCGTCTATTCATACATTTTTCTATGGCATGACAGATCCTGAAGTATCTGATAGAGTATCAGTCCACTAACCGACTGTGTTGCAATTTTTCTGTGCTGATTTGGCGACCCTTAGGCGATTCCCATACCACCCGTACGCGCGGTCGTGCGGTGTACGTGTGTTAGGCATCAACGAATTACAACAAGCCAATGTGACGTGAGATCCGCTTCACCGCCGTCTGCGCGGAAGTGCAGTGTCGTGTGAGTACTGCCTTAAGTAGTCTGTTTATTTGTTTATTGTAGTCGATGAAACGCATCTTTCAATTATTTCTAAAATACCGAATTTTAAGACTAAGATTTCTTTTGTCATTGCTAACTGATACTTTTTCACAGATAACTGGACATCAAAATGTTAACAAATGTTACACAGGTCACACTATGACGCCACAATATCGACGAATTAATCGAATTTAAAGTTACACATTAAAAAAATGCAAAAGGAAAGTCGCGACTCCCACCTCTAGGTACTCAATAAAAAAAGTTCAATGAAAATCCGACTGTAGTATGACCACTTTAATCAAACTTGGTACATTTATTTTAGTTCTATGTTTGCCTGCCTGTACAGCTAAGTTGGTTGAAGTGTACTTAACTTCGTGCCACCGTATGAGTATTTTTTGGCTAATTGCAGTCGGGTAGACAGTTAGATATAAAATATAGAATTATATCACCAAACAGGTATGAATACATTCATATTTATAAAGATTTTCATGTCAAACACGACTTTAGTACACGATATCCTATGGTACAACGTTTGCCGTATGTTAATAGATTACAAGAAGACATGTATTTGCTATACATCCGTGTGGGTTTTAGTAATTTGTATTGATCTTGGGTTTTAAAAGGCCTGTTAGACCGAAAGCCTCTTCACTAACGTAATACTAAGCTCATTTGCGATTCGAGGTAACTGTACTGTTATTCGGATTAAGACAGAATTTGTCTAGGCTTCCGTTATTTTTATTTTTTTCTAAATTCTTACTTATATTGAAACGTAACCAAAGTGCATGTCGCACATTTTTACAGCATAAATGACATGATTTTATTTATATATTTATTTATTGGATCTCCAACAGAAACTACACAATTAGATGTAAGTATACATTAAACAGGGACAAGTTTTCTTCTCATTTGTTCGAAACATAGGAGCACCTTGCGCTACCGCATCGGGATAGTTCTCTCCTCCCCTCCCCTCATTCAAACCGGAGTCCCTCAGGGCTCCGTTACCTCTCCCCTTATCCTCACGCTGTTCACTAGCGATATTCCCAAGAGGGTTAAATTTATTGCCCCTGGCTGGAGGCCTCCCACTCAAGGCACCCACAGGATAGTCCGGTTAAGCAGTCGTCAACCTCCTAGGTTGATCAGCGAGAAAGTATGCACAAAAAAAAAGATTATGGCCCACTCTTTCTTACAGAGCGGAAGCCTGTGTCCCAGCAGTGGGCACGTTATAAGTATGATTACGCCAAATTAAAAACCATTCCTTTGTACCAGTAAATGATTTGATTGATTTTGATTCAGTACTACATATACAGATACCTACATATATAACACCATAATTATACTTTACTTGAGAAAGTGGTTCATTGAACGCCCCCTTTATTTTCAAAGAAACTACATAAACGAAACCTCATTTGGGGTGAGTGTAATCTTTTTCATTTTCACATTTACTTTTTTATAGCATCTATTTTGATACAACCTCGTACAAAATCGTATCTGGCATTTCTGTATGTCATCAGTTCAACAGTGTGTTCTATTTCCTACTGGCGTCGTGGCGTTCTCTTTTGTAACTGTCTTCGGAACGTCCATAATAAATGTGGTCAATTCTTTGAGAGCAACGAAATGCACTATAGATGATACATTTTGCGGCGTCCCGACCGCTCTCATATTTTCACAAAGAAATTGCAGCGGTTTTGTTCTTGTGATATTATTAGACTCGCCATTACTGGCTTTGATTTGTTAAGTTTTATTCTTGGTGACTATTTGCGGATTATTGAAAAAATCTACACTAATATTATAAAGAGGAAAGATTTGTATGTTTGTAACGAATAAACTGAAAAACTACTGGACCGATTTCAAAAATTCTTCCACCATTAGAATGCTTCATTATCCCTGAGTAACATAGGCTATATTTATTATTTATATTGAAACTAAAAACTCACACATTCATAGGTACACTCATGAGTACCAATAAGTATACGCTTTCCTAAATTTAAAAGCAATTTTGCCGAAAAATAACGATTATAACTTGGAGATAGGATATTTTTCATAAAATATGAGTTCCAGAATATTATGTTAGTAACAACATGAAATTTTAATCAGAACAGTAGGAGAAAAACATTTTTCAAAAGTCACTTACGTGCATTGTATAGAACAACATAAAATACGTTAAATTGGGCAGACAACTGGGCTGACTAATAGTGACGAATATAAAGGAATATTGAGAGCAATCAGAAATCAAATGAGGCTGTTTGTTGAATTATGGAAGAAGAAGACATGCTGCGGCGACCCCAAATTAATCGGAATAAGGGCAAAAGAATGATGATAATGAGAGCAATCAGTAAGATTCCTGAATAGATTTGACCGATGAAGAATTTTACTTATGTAAGTGTTCGGATCGCCACAGCCGAGCGGCAAGACCAAATATATTCTGTAGCTCAGGTCTACAAAGAGAACAGGATTTTTAGTGCAAAATATTTAAGACCCGATTTTAAGTAAGCGTGTTTATCATCGTGATTTTTAAACTGAGGTTATTTTATTTGAATCAGATCTTGTTTCGGAAGTAAAATAAATACAAACGGCTGTCTTTCAAGCGTATACACAAAATGATTGCATTTTCTGTGATTTTCACGAGTCCCCAACAATTGCTGTCTGTCATCATAATTAGGAGCTTTCTTATCTTATTACTTGGTACCTAAATTCCATTGTTTCTGTCCTGATGGAAATGTTCTAGATCTTCGAATTCAAATTCAAATTCAAATGTTTATTGCTAACACAGTACATAATTATACATTTCCCGATGTTAAGCGTTACAACTGGAGTCATACATACCAAAAAATTTCTGGTAAACATATTTGTGAAAGCTCTGGACAAAAATGACAATGTTTTCCTCACGATGTTCAAGGAAAACATCGTGCGGAACCCAGCATGCCTGAGAGATATTTCAAGTTCCAAGTCAGAGGTCCATGGGCGTCATAAATACTCTGACACCAGGTTAGGCACTAACCACACGATAAAGAAACAATTAATCATTACGAGTAAATTAAAAAAAATGTGTGTCCTTTTGAAAATTTATGCAAAACTAAAAGCAGGCATTTCATCGCCAATGAATAAGAACGTGGTTACGTCGAGCGAAACACAATTCACGCGCTTAACTGAGTTTATTGTTCCTCTTTGATTGCGATCAGCACAACGTGAACGCCCAATTTTTGGTGTTGAAGTCTTTAAGCCGAGCTCATTAGCTATCAGTGTAATCATTGTTGCGATATATTGTATTTTATTATAAACTAGCGACCCGCCCGGTTGGCACGGGTGTCATTTTCTTAGAAATCTCAAAATTTTCATTGATTTTTATAAAATAGTTTCCTATCATATAATTTAACAACCTATTTTTATGTACCTACATTCTAAGCAAATAAAGATCTATTCTGTTCTACAAATATGTAAGCACCAAAAGATGATTTAGTTTAATGAGATGTACCTACCTGGTTTATAAAAGAATTTGGCCTATCCATTATATTTTGTGTTTCAGAAACCACACCATCATCAATCAGTTGTTATGTGCTCTACGTCTAATGGTTTGTTACGGGTGATATCAGATGTCTGCTGCGGATTTGAGTGCCTGTAGCATTTCTACTGCACTCCGAATTGTGCACGAAGTCAGTGCTACTATCGCTTCACTCCGACCACATTGATCCCTAAGCTCGTAAGTAACGGAGCAGTAATGAAAATGAATCAGTAACGGACCATAATTTTAGCTCTGTCACTTCAAGAGTCAATCTCCTTTTCCATACACAGAGTTTTAGCGTTTTAGATTGACTAATTAACTTCTAGAACAATAATTATGTTGTCAGATAACAAATATTACAAACTTTTATAGAAGTCGGCTTCCTTGTCTTTATAATTAAATATAAACCCAAAACTGTTGCCTAACTTCCGAAGACAAATTGAATTCAATATATTATTGCCTACCATCATCCGGGCAATATGGCTCAGTAGCAATCTGAATATGATTAAATTCTCGTAGCGGTATCCAGCCAGGTCGTATTGAAACGCGCTTAATTCATCTGGGTTTAATGCTGGCGTGCATTCCGCTCGAAGAGAAGCATATGTGCAACGTAACACGCAGTTTAGATTATTTTTAATAAACGTTTTGTTACTTAGCTTTGTTTTGCTTTTGTCGAGGGAGCAGTAGCGGGTCCAAAGGCAAATGGGGGGCGTTCTGATAGTCAAGAGCTCCGTCGCGTCGTACCTACCTAATTAGAATTTTTATATAATAAATTACTTTGAAAATACATCTATTTTCACGGAAAAACATTTTATCTAGCCGTAAGAAGCAATTCATTAAATGACAGATTATTTGGGCGACTTTGTATTGAAAATGATGAAGACTACAATCACTTGCTGCTTGTGTGCTTTGGCTCTCGAAAGGTATTTGTCTGGACCGCTTTTTCAATCTATTTCAACTAACTAACTTTACTCAATACGACATTCCTTGAAAACAGAGACGATGAACACGAGGAAACTTGATTGCGTCAAAAATGACATCGCTTATGTGACAATCCTTTTTAAAATATTTAATACGTCATTAATTAATTAATTTACAGTTACAAGGTGATGAGTTGAATTTAATAAAAGCAAAAAACGTCATAGCTGCTTTTGTGGGAAAAGTTTTTCTATTCAAACGAAATATAGGAAGAGGTGAATACAGCAACTTTCCGACATTATCAGCATTGTCGGTAAAACAGGAAGATTTACTTACTAACTACCAACACCTGGACGATCTACATGCTGATTTTACAGAGCGATTCCAGGATATTTTAAATATGAATATACCAAGCTGGGTTTTAGACCCTTTCGCAAATGCAGATACAGCAGAATCATCAAATTTAGTAAAATTCAGAAGTGGTTACCAAGAGTTCTGGGGTAAAAAGCACGATGGGGTTGACATATATGTTTAGACAAAACCCCAAAACAAATAATGAGAGAAAAAAAAAGGAGTTCTGCTCGCCACCCTGGATTGTGGGAAATAGTACAGATTTTTTTTATTGCGATTACTTCAACATATTTTTCTGAGTGAGGGTTTAGCGCAGTAGCTAATTTACTGTGTGATTTGCGACTGATGTTAACTAAATTGAAACACGATATTAACAAATTGTTAAACCCGCACCAGCCTCAACCATCTCCTTGATATTTATGTTTCTTATTGAATTTTGTTTTTTTATTGTTTTTACTCATTTTGATTAAATCGTCTTGTCTTTGCATTTGAGCGGTGCTCCAGTGCGGTGAGCTCCAGCTTTGGCTTGCATTTGTGAGTTGAGTTAAAATTTTGTTAATAACGCTTTGTATAGTCTTTGTCTGAATTAAATGTTTTTATTATAACATGTTATGTCAACATATGCTATGTTAACATGTCCTTATATGATTGGTGACAGAATTGGGTCAACTTGAGGTAAACGGATTCTAGATCTATATCAGATTACCTGGTTTTGCATTGCGGATCCCGTGTCACCGGGCTGCACGGACATTGTTTCGGACCTGTTGGATCGATGAACCGTAAATTTCTATTTAAACAACGGTTAGTTTGTTAAGATTAGATCCGGTTTCGTAAAAAAACTTTATGAAGGTAGAATTTTTCCCGAGAAACGTTTACATACCTAATAATGCACCCAAATTTCGCCATTAATTTTTAAGCTTATTACCGACAACCGGGCACAAATCCAGACTTCATCTGATGAAAAAAACCCAATAACTATTTGCCCGACCCGGGAATCGAACCCAGGACCTCATGCTCAGCAGTGGCGATTGCGACCGCTAGACCAACGAGGCAATCTGTTTAATATCTGATATGTTTTTGGTTTTTTTAAGGCTTTCATCTCTTTTCTCGTTTTATTTATGTGCAAGCTTCGTAAAGTCTAAATAGAGTTGTATCTGTGTATGTTAAAGAAAAAAAATCCTCCGTAACTCCAAACACACCGACCCAACATTCCAAAGAACCCTTCATCCTTCATCCTTCAAATAGAACGACTATCCAGACCGGTTAGTGTTGTCGTACAGAGGAGAGGAACCAATCTAAGCTCTTTGTTACCATCTAGATTGCTTTCTGAAAAGCACACAGTGAATTTTGCGGTCCGTTGTCTCTAACGTGATGTTGATCAGCGATCTTCGTCTAAAGTTAAATAAAAATCTATTCAACTCAATGAATGGAAAATAACAGTTATTCTTCTCTCTGCGTATGAAGGTTAATTTATGTTCCCCAAACGAAGCAAGCAACCGTACTAGACAATGCTTGTTTGTTTAATCTTTTTGCAACAATGCCTTACTTTTTCTACATCAGTCAAATACAATTGTTTGGCCAGAAGGCGTCGCAGCAGATCTCGTAGAAGATAGCGGAACGAGCTGGACAAAACAAACGACTAGTGGCCCACATTAGCCCTGGATCGAAACAACTAGAAATCATGGGGAGAAGATTTGCCCAGCAGTGGGATGACGCAGGCTAATAGTATCAGTACCAGTACAATTGTTTAAATTCAATTTAGCAGGATTCATTTCAAACACCCGGAGCTAAAATAAATAAACTATTGACACCACCAGATGCTATCTAAGCTCTTTGTGATCGGAATCGTGACCTATTTCCACTGAAGCCGTTTGACTTGTCTCCAAACAACCGAGTCGGTGTCAACACGATTGAATTTGTATCCGACCACCAACAAATAACATCGTCCTCCTATTCCTTTACCAACGGAGACCTTCTCGACGTGTTTGGAAACGACTTAAATGGAAATTGCTCGCGATCTCGCCATCTTCGGGCGAGGCACGCTTCGTGTTGTAAGCCTGGCGAACGCGCCAGCAAAGCGGGAATTGTTGCCATCGATTTTCTATTACAACAGTCTCACCCCTCGCTTCCGAATCGTAGATGGAGTTCAACTCACCAGGGTTTACTCTCAACAAAACATATTAAACCTTAACTTAACGAAAGCAGAACTCAAATTTCAATGAGAACTTGCTGTGATTCTTTTTGTATCGGAATTTGAGTTCTAAGTTGAGCGAGTGAAGGTGTATTTTAATTTGTGGGATTGGGTCGCACCCTATTACGTACCCTAGTAATACCGGTGTCCGCAAACTGTGTTAGTTGAAGGCACACATTCTGCTCACGCCCGTGGGATCACCGGAGCGGACGCGACGCCGATATAATATTTAATGCGTTAATAAAAATGCGTTAATAAAAATGCAACTAATGAATGAGTTTCACGTTACTAGAGAATTTGTTATAATTGCTAAGTTTATTTGAGGCTCTTACACTTCTTTTCGATAACACGTCTTATAAAAATTTTGGTGCCAGTAGGTAGACACATTAATCCCATCTTCAGCCGCGTTTTTAAGTGCAAGTGAAGCGCCACTTGAAACACTTCTTTTCATTATGGTTTTAAGAAGTAAAATCCCTATTACTTTTCTGACTCACTACTTCAGTAATGCAAATGAGCTTTAAAACAGAGTATTGCTCAGTAAAATGTCGAGTACGAAAAGAAAACACAACAGCGGTCATTCTAATAAAACGAAGTGTTTTTTATGTTAAAAAAATCAGATCGGTCTGTGAAAAAGCATTTCCCGCTGTGGTTTACTCTTTGACACAGAATGTCGATAGTGTAGACAGCTGACAATAGCAGGCCGTCGAATGTGAATGTTTTCCTAACTGTACCGAGTCTGTTCGGAATTTAAATTCATTTGTAAAATGTCCGTTTTTGGCAAAATACTGTTTCTAACAGGTTAATTTTGTGTGCCATTTGAACTTACATATTCCGATATTGCTTTGTCCCTTTGCAACATAAATGTGTTAAGTGAGCGTACTGTGCTCTCACGATTTTTATTTTACCACTAACTATTGAGTTGACTAAATTGATATTTTGTAATTTAAAAAAAAAATCTATATATTTTTTCTATCACTTATACGTCAAGAGCCAACTTAGTAGCTAGAGGTAAAATAACTGTTTAAGGTCAATATTTATAAATCGGTCTGTTTCTGTCAACCGTTTGACGATGGCAAAGACATAATGGTGTTTTAAATATAACATAACATCACACCTGTAATCCCCAAAGGGTTAGGCAGAGGTGTACCTAATAGTAGACCCACATTTCGCCAGTTATGTTTAAGTCCCAAGTCATATGGGGCGAGCCTATTGCCATCAACCGAGCACAAATCTAGACTCCGTGGCTGCTACTGAGAAATTCCTGATAGAAAAATCCAATACCAAATTGCCCGACCCGGGAATCAAACCCAGGGCCTCATGCTCAGCAGTCGCGATTGTGACAACTAGACAAGCGAGACAGTCTTAAATATATTTAGTCTGAGTTTATTTTTTAATTAGTAGCTTAAAGATAACACAACTATCTTTAAGAAATATAATAAACACTACAAAAATACACAAATATGTGTGCAGAATTAACAAAATAAACATAAATACAATATAATACTGTCCTCACTCAGGAATTAAGTTCGCTAACCTTACTCTTTATTTTATCTTCATATAGTCTATCAAAAGGTTGTCTGGAAGATATCGCTATCAGTGATAAGATCGACTTTGTAACCATAAAAATTGCAATACCTTTACACTGTGTTTAAATTTGGACGTACCATAAAGCATATTTTGTTCTATTCTAACCTAAGGTTTTTGTTAAAATAATTATTACCAACATATGTCTTAACATCCTCAGACCAACAAGAAAAGGAAGACGGCGCGCCACGAACATCAAAAGCGAAGCCACAAAAACCGTGCTCTTGCAAGTAAATATACACGCTCACGCACACACCTACACTAAAACCATGCTCATCGCTCCTACGTACTACGTACGTAGCGATGTTGTGGCTTCACTTTTGATGTTAGTGGCGCGCCGTCTTCCTTTTTTTGTTGGTCTGAGTTAACATCTTATAGACGAAAGAGTTATTCTTATTAGTTTACAACGGCAGTTTACAAAGTAATGTTAAAACGAGCGCTCAAGTTTGGTCTGCTTAGTTCGAAGAAAGGTAAATATTGTTGTAGTGGTTTAATTTCCTTAGTCTGCCTTTTCCATTTACTCTGAAGTTGCCTGCAATGTATCATTTAAATTGTTGGTACGTGCAACGCGCAACGTGAAACGAGCAACTTCGAACAACGACGACTGCTATTTATTGAACTATGGATAAAGTTCGCGTCAGAGGAGAAGTATCAAAGGAAAATTGAGACAATGACCCGTTAGCATTCATTTACATGGATTTATTCAGTTTTACATGGATTAGAACATGGATAAGGTAATTCATAAATATAATATCTAGAAATCAAAATTGAAAATTGTATATTTAGAAAATCTGTTATTGAAAAACATGTTTAAACACATACGCCGCAAGTATACGGGGTGGAAGGGACATCGACGCGAAAACGGTTACCACGTATTCAGAACATCATTCTGAGCCCCCCCCCCCCCCCCCCCCCACATAGAATTTTCTATAAATAACCAGTCTGCAGAGCTGTGTAAAGACGTAGAACACAGTGTACCTATTCTATGTATCTACGAGTATCTAAACTCTCTGCAATTCATACGAGCTTTTAGCAAGTTTACAATGGTCAAATGCGAACAAACCTTTGTTTGTTTTAAGTTTTACAAAACCTGCTAGCATTCCATTAAAAACCGCGGTGAAAACCATTGGCTTAAAATAAAACAAAAATTTTACCTTTGTACAACATCATTCTACCACAATTATCGGAAAAATCGAATGGTCGAGCATGCCAAATGCAGCACACAAAATAATGTGGGAACTCAAAAACATTCTTTGTTCTCTATAGTTGAGTGCCATTTTAATAATTAAAACACAGTGCACGGTTCTCGAGCTCATAGCGAACAACGTTTTCAACTACAGAATAATATTTCCTTGGCACAAATAATAAAATTTCGGAATATTCTCTCAGTACCTCGTTTCTGTGGCTTGTTAAAACTCGCTCGAGCAATGCTCAACTCAGGGCCGAGCGACATAATTCAAAATGGCGCTCGAGATACCACATTCAGTGCAGAACGCTGACCGCCAGACTATTGTTTGAGAAAATCGAGAAGGAAATTGAATAAGGTCGGACCTAGCTTTTGTATAGAAAACTGAATTTAGTTTGATTCCGTTTCGTATGATCTTATATTATACTAGCTTTTGCCCGTAACCTTCGTCCGCGTGAATTTTTATAGCCTATAACCTTCCTCGATAAATGGGCTATCCAACACTAAAAGATTTTTTCAAATCGAACCAGCAGGTCCTGAGATTAGCGCGTTCAACCAAACAAACTCTTCAGCTTTATAATATTATAGTATAGATTTCACATACCTTCGGATAAAAGAAATTGGATCATGAACCGGTTGTCGGGATAGGCTGAGTGTTTCTACAAAGTTGTCTTCGCCAAAGATAGACAACAGCATATTAAGTCATTGCCATGTCTGGCAGTGTAGCTGCGTTGTCGCTTTGATCCACGAAACGGCTTGCGATCATTTACAAAACATCATAATACTATTAAATGACCAATATTTGTATACGGGGTGGAACGGACAGCCACGCGAAAACGGTTACCACGTATTCAGTACATCATTCTGAGCCCCTCACATAGACATTTTTCATCGGTAATTAAAAAAAAAAAACAGCTGTTTCCTACAAAAGTGCAGTACCTAAACGGTCAAAATGTATGGAACAGCAGATTTTTTTTTTTAATTATTGATAATAAGTTTTTATCTAGGGGAGGGCTCCAAATGATGCACTGAATACGTGGTAACCGCTTTCGCGTCGTTTTCCCTTCCCGCCCGTATTATTTGCAATCACTAGCAATAGGCTCGCTTCCTATTACACACTGGCGAAATGTGGGGGGGTACTATTAGGTAAACCTCTGCCTTGCCATTCGGGGATTACTGGCGTGATGTTATGTTATGTTATAGAAACCGAAGCAGGGGCGGGTACTTAATATTTCTAGAAACTAGCTCTAAGTGACAGTATGTTGAACTCGTAACAGACCACTAATCTTTACAGTGAAAACAACATGTTTTATTCAAACTGGCCTCCTTAAAAATCGGATTAAATTGAATCTTTTTAATGTTTTATATGTCATGCAAATGATTTATGATTAGGAATTATCTGGTATTCAACGAATGCTTAACACGCCATTGGACGCGGGCTTGTGTCAGTACGTTAGATTGTCATCGGTGACAATGTAATCTTATCTTCTTACTTTAGACTATTATCCATACTATCACTACATATTATAAAACAAACTCCTCCGCAGCGTCTGTCTGTCTGTCTGTTCGCGATAAACTCAAAAACTTATGTACGGATTTTTATGCGGAATTCGTGAGGAAGGTTAACGTTCCGTTGGTTACCCTTCGGATATGGAAACCTAAACTCGTCGTAATAAGAATCATCTGTCAACGATTTGTTAATAGGTTTTTACTGAGATCCCTACTCGTGTTGGTTAGAAACACATTAAAAACCGCAAAACACGGTTTCAACGTCCCCATTCAAAAACTATTCCATAAATGCAATTTTTTTTTAATCTGCCTGCTCTGTCCCACTGCTGGGCAAAGGCCTCCCCCATGGCTTTCCAATCCAGTTTATAATTTGCCCTCTTTGACCAATCCTTTAAGAATACGTCCAGATCGTCACGCCAGCGTTTCTTGGGCCTGCCTCGGTTACGACGGCCGTCTTCAGGCACCCACTGTGTGACTATCTTCGCCTATCTGTCCGGGTTCATCCTAAAAACGTGACCTGCCCAGTCCCATTTCAGCTTCTCAGCAGCTCATTTTCAGCAATTTTCGCCTTAAATGCAATTACGGGTGTATAATATATGGCATAATAACAGAAAGTATAATATGACTTGAAATAACGTTCACATGATATAATTTTCATATGCTATAAAAACAAATAACCTAATTTCATATGATCTTATGTTATATTTCATATAACCTTCTTTTGCTCGAATAATATTTAGTATAAAGTTCATTTCACATAATTTTTAATTTGTATAATGCTATTTTTATATAACGTTCAGTTGACCCAATTTTCATATTTACTCATTTTCAGTCAACATTCTGTAATGATTATGTAAATATCACGAAACATCACACTGTTATTACCTCATCTAACCCAAATGATTCACCAACAATATAGGGGATCTGGCGCTCAGCGGCCGCTGCCTATTTAGCTCGCTCTGCTCGCTCGCCTTCGCGCGCTATTGGTCACTGTTCTAACCTAACCTAACCCACATGATTCAATTACAGTAGATGGTATCTAACGCAGGTATATATAAGAAGAATAACAAAACACATCAAGATAATACGTAATAATTTATTCATCTAACAATGTTATAACTGATGACATAATACTATGCTAGGGTTGAGTAACCTTATTTTAGTTTTAAGTTAGAGGGCAAAGCCCGAAGGAATTCAAATTCAGTGTATTCCTCTTTATTTTTCAGGATATTACGACGACGTACTACGTATTTTGACGTTTTCGACGACGTCCATGGAGGACCTCAGTACAATGCTCGATGACCTTAGTAGAGCTTCCGAAGAGTAGGTCTTAAAATGAACATGAACAAAACCAAAATCATGTTGAATACCCATGTAACACCCACTCCTATCAAGATTGGAGACTCTACACTCGAAGTTGTAGACGATTATGGTTACCTGGGACAAACGATCCAGTTAGGTAGGTCTAACTTCGAGAAAGAAGTCAATCGTCGAATCCGACTCGGCTGGGCAGCGTTCGGGATGTTGCGTGGTATCTTCTCGTCCAACTTACCGCAGTGTCTCAAGACGAAAGGCTATGACCAGTGTGTGTTGCCAGTGATTACATACGGGACCGAAACGTGGTCGCTCACAATGGGCCTTATCAGAAGGCTTAAAGTCACCCAAAGGGCAATGAAGAGGGCTATGCTCGGAGTTTCCTTGCGTGATCAAATCAAAAATGAGGACATCCGCAAGAGAACCAAGGTAACCGACGTAGTCCGAAGAATAGCCAAACTTAAGTGGCAGTGGGCAGGGACATTGCTCGCAGAACGGATGGCCGATGGGGCCGAAAAGTTCTGGAGTGGCGACCGCGAACCGGAAGACGCTGCGTTGGAAGGCCTCCCACTAGGTGGACCGATGACCTGGTGAAGGTTGATGATGAATATTTATACTAATTGAATATTAGTTCAAATTTGCATTTTAGAAAATGTTCATTAAACCATATAAAATTAGGTAAAATGAAATTATATCAATATTTCGTTATATCATTTCATCGTTAAATTAAAAAAAAAGTAAATTAAATGAAAATAAGTCATCTGATCGTTAGAACTTTTGTTATTATTTCAAACGTTAGTTACCCATTAATTACCATAAATGATTTCACATCCAAGTATCATCGAATTTCGTTCGAATAATTGACGTTCATGTCCCGGTGAGCCCTTTGTGTAATGACCTAGAAATGAGGCCTTGATTCCATTTCAATAAACATGAACTAACCTTGTGTTCAGTAATAAGCGTTCATGTCAGTCAAGGTTAGGTTAGTTAGGAGACAACTACTCCCCTTTGAGAACGCTGAACTGTCTCTCACACACGCTTCAAGTTCTCTTTGATATTCGACACACGACACACATTATGCAACAGAATGGTTCCTGGAACAACTGAGCTCGTTTGCTAGCTAGCTAGACCGTAACTGAGTGAAACCGGACAGATTTGTAGACTTTGCGGAGATGGTACTATCTACAGGGACTGGCGCGCTCTGAGCTACTTTATTGAAAGAAGTTTTTGATGATAGTTTACACATTATACAGAGTGTAACAGAAAGGGCATATTCATATGAAAGGTTATGCTACAGACCATCAAACGTAAATGCGAAATAATTATCAGCTGTCCCATACAACATTTCAATACCTACTCGACCCAAATGTATGGGACAGCTGATAATTATTTCGCATTTACGATATTTGAGCGGCTGCAGCGCTGCACAAACACAACCAGGGTGAGCGAAGCCCAACATTTAGATTAAACTGAACCAGCATTATATAGAGCACCCAATTCATCGCGAGCTTTAGAAATATTCCCATTATAAGTATTGCACCGATGTGAAATGGCAAAACTCCATTTTATTTCAATACCCTTTTATGCCAGTGTGAAACTGCAAATGAATAGAAAAGAATCGTGGTGAGAAACGGCTAAATTTCCAATTAAAATAGGCCACCACCAGAATGCTTGACTTCGTTAAAACCACGTGAAACCCTTTTTCATCTTTAACAATACAACGTCAAGGTTGATTTTTCAATAGTCTGATAACTTTTACCTGAGGAATAAGTATAAATACGTATAGCAGTTTGGCAATAAATATTTGTTTCTTAAATAGACGAATTTGTTCTTCAGAGTATATGAAATGAGTTTAAAAAAAATACTTAGTCAACTCTACAGTGTAGTTAGGTACTATCCGTACGGCATACAACGCTGAATCCTTGTCCATCTCTGTATGATATCAAAAAAACAAAACATCCTAAAAAAAACTGGCCAAATTCGAGTCGGACTTGCGCATGAAAGGTTCCGTACCATCGTTAGTTAGTAGGGGAGCCCCTAATTTAATAATTTATTTTTACTATTTGTTGTTATAGCGGCAACTGAAATACACATTCTGTGAAAATTTCAACTGTCTGCCTGTTAAGGATCATGAGATACAACCCGCTGAAAGAAAGACGAACGGACGAACGGACAGCGGAGGCTTAGTCCCGTTCCCGGTCCCGGACCCGTTGGTACCCAACCGGATACGGACCCTAAAAATTCGAGAAATAGACTTAGCAGAATTCCACACACATGCTAACTTAACAAGGATCCCTCAGACCATTATGTTACTAATAACTTCGACATCTTCGACATATGTTCCATCATTCAAGGGGTTGGGGGGAGGGGTAATGTGCCAGATATTCAATAATTACATTGCCATGATCTACGCAATGTCTAGATTAGGTACTAATATTTCAGGAGAACGCTCAGACGGAATATGTGCTGCGGTTTCATTCGAGATTCTTGAAATATTGATAGACTGTTTAATTATTTAATTGAAGAATGCGGTTTGTTCTGTGAAAGGGTTAATAAACCGACGATTTCAGTGTTTAGATGATGTAATTCTAATTATACATAATAATTTTCTCATGTTTCTTTTTAGAAAAGTACACATTGAGCATAATCCTAAACTTCTAACGTATGAGCCGGAAAGTACATACAATGTAAAGTCAGTGTAACATGCACAACTAAATTTATTTAATTACGCCGTAGTCAAACGCTAAGAGTAGCGCTACGCCGCCGTAGCACTCAGCCGCTACGACGCCAGCCGTAGCAGCACTAAATTGAAAACTTTAAAAAGTTCCATGAACGATTTTGAGGCTCTTAATGAAATGTAAGAGTGACTAATATGAAAGAAAGTACAAGATTAAACAATATATAAATTATTTTCATCTACTAACGAAACCCGTAATAATATTCTGGACACGCTAAACATAACATAACATCACGCCTGTAATCCCCAAAGGGTTAGGCACAGGTGTATCTAATAGTACACCCACATTTCACAAGTTATGTTTAAGTCCCATATCATATGGGGCGAACCTATTGCCATCAACCGGGCACAAATCCAGACTCCGTGGCTGCTACTGAGAAATTCCTGATAGAAAAATCCAATAACAATTTGCCCGACCCGGGAATGTTATTACATTAGGGGCGAGCCTATTGCCATCAACCGGGCGCAAGTTCAGGCTTCATGGGTACTAAGAAATTCCTGATGGAAACATCCAATAACCGACCTGGGAATAGAACCCAGGACCTCATGCTCAGCAGTCGCGCTTGCGACCACTAGGAGTCACTAAAAGGATATAGAAGAGAAGAATAACAAAATATTCGACCGTTTCAAATAAATTTCGGACTCAAAAACTCAAAATGAAAACAAAAGGAGATTACAAAAAACACAACTAGTTCAAAAGCAATCGGACAATTAGACATATCGAACTGTTCGTTTTATAGATATGTCCAGCTATCCAATATTAAAGGCGCAGACTACGCGGAGAGAGCAAGTATTGGAGAGCCTGCATTTTTTATCTCATTCAGGCAGCGATCCCGTTGAAATCCGATGACAGATCGAACTAAAGTGAACAAATTGGGCGGCAGTTAAGTAGTGATTGAGTTCAGCCTGTATTATTTATATTTAAAAAAATGTTACTGCGAGAAAACGCTTAATCGAATGTAGAGGCGAATAAGTAACAGATCAACCACCGTTTGGTCAGTTTTGTGGAAGGTGACTTTTGATGAATTATTTTTGTTTTGTAGTTGAGTTTATTATTTCAGCCGTAAGATGTCCACTGCTAGCAGTGTTGCAGTTTTCGGCTTGGGCAATGTGGCGACACTTGGGGGAGGCCTATGTCTAGAAATAGGCCTCGCCACATTGACCGGCCCCATGCTTCTCACATCCTTGCAACCTTCACCAGGTCATCGGTCCACCTAGTAGGAGGCCTTCTAACGTTTAGTTATGTGATTGCAACAAACCTAATCACGGTTTTTACGACTTGACAAAACACAGAGTACTTAGTTCTTCTTCAATATGTAATAGCAATTTACAGACATCAAGCTACCCGAAACTGTCAAATTACCAAATCAACCTTGAACCTAATGCTTTAGCGATAAAGTTGAAAATCTATTAAAGAAATTTGACAGATAGTAGTAGATTGATTTGCTGGCTTCTATACTTTGCACATAAATCTTCTGAAATATATTTATTAAAAGAAGGTAACGACACGGTCATCCACCCAGACTCAGACCAACGACTTTAAAACGTAGAAAAAAATAAACATGTCGGATCCGGTCATTAGTACGGACATAAAATGAATTGGAAAGCGCGCCAGTGTGCAAAGGTGACATCATGCGACTAACTAACCAGTCTACCAACACAGCGTGCTTGTACAGAGCCCTGATGTTCAACTCGGGGGAGGACGACAGTCAATGTCTGATCGCGGCGGAGTTGAGACGTCATGGAACTGTACCCGATTCATTGTGCCCCGTGTTATTGTGTTAAGTTGTAATCTCAACTAATTTGTTAGTTTGCTAGAAACAGTGTATCGCACCCAGTGTGTTTTCATAGCATGAAACCCATTGTCTGCCCGCATGATGTAGGCTAACGGAGTAAATCCTGACATGTCCGACATACAGATAAGGAAAATCATATTATTTTTATTAAGTAGAGTAAACTAACAAAAAACATTAGTAATTAAAAATTATTAAATAACCTAAAATAAATAAACTAACAACAAACTATAAAAGGGCATCAAAAAACTCCTTCTCAACGTTGTCAGCTGGTAATGTGCCAAGGAGACTTGCGGCGTTGCCACGTTGTATGGCAACACTTAGCCTTTGGCCAAAGTAAAAGCCAGCCCTTAGGTCACGGGAAGCGTCAACTAAGCGTTTCCATATTTCCTTAAACAGGCTACTAGCACTCGGTCCCTACGACCCCAGAGTTTCAACAACGAACGGCTCAAAAATATAGTTACCACAAAGGTTTCTATATTTACTCCGCTTGAGGTTCTCTGCAGCCACAGCGGCAGCGCCAGCACAGCACGACGAGCTTGGAAGATGTGATGGTGCAAGAGTATCGACGCATGTTGCGTCCCACACTAAAGGCCTACCCATCTTCCGAGCAAAAAACGACATGCCGTCCGGTCTCTTACCATACAAAACCAAAACAGGGTAGTATTTATTTAACAGATATGGATGATGCACGTTTCCTAACCTGCACAAACTCGGAACATAACAAAATAAACCCAAGTTTGTACGGTAACAAAGTTGACCATAAAACAATGTTGGTTACGATTTTAATCACATTTGAGGGCGAACTGCGGGCCGCCCCTCGGGCCGCACTGACCAAAACAAAACGTATCGCAGTTTTTTAAAAGTTTACTGCAACGAAGTTATAACTTTTTACGCGGCAAATAAAGAATTGCTAATTCGATTCCTGCTGTATCCTATGGTAACAAAATTCTACCACTTCTGTACAACATCACGCCGCGTCTTTTCCCTCGATTATACACATACAGAAATGAGTGACCTAATCTAATGAATAGCTTTTACTAATGTTTTAAACCGTTGCTTAACGTGCTTTCCGAGGCACGGAGGTTACTCGGTATGTAATGGGGCACCCATCCAAGGACTAATCAAGGCAAGCGCGACAACTCGCAACCTGAAGATTGACTCCAAGTGGCTGTTATTATTTAGCCACGAGCTCCTCTCGCCCAATGGGGCTAAAACATAAATGTGACTGTATAATATACACCTCTGCCTAACCCTTCAGAGAATTACTGGCGTAATGTTACATAATATGTTCATAAACCGATACAAAACCAAAAGATGGTAGTACTTATTTAACAGGTAATCCATGAAAGGTGTTTCATATATTTTGCATTTAATCATGGACCCGGGGGGTTACCATAACGAATTAAAGCAGTATTGAGAAGCTAGACGTTACGTATATCTGTGTCTCTTTTCGACTCTAGAATAACACTAAAACAATATTCTTTTATAAGATTTTAAACTATCATGGTCACTGACATTATCATTCACACTAGAAAAAGGTACCGGCGAGCGGATACAGTTAGATTCGTGTGTCGGGAACAGTGCAGTACAGTGCGAGTGACAGTGGTAGCGGTACTGAGTGCAAAAAACGAACAAGAAAGAGGGTAGACCGAGCTCATAAACACCCACCCACCCACAATAACTTCAGTATATCCGTGATCATGGTGTTTGCAACAGCGCCGAAATATCGGGAACTCAAAGAAATCAGTAAACATGGTAAATACCCGTTCCTAGTGTTAATGATAATATTCCTTTAAACACATTGGTAGGCCACCAGCTGTCTATTTCCTATATTTTAGACTCCTTCCATAGAACAAGATGTGTGTATTCATGTCTGGTATCACCCCTTAAAATATAGGCCACTATTACTTTACAGTTTTTCACATAATGTCTTTACGAATAACTACCATCTAACGAAAATGCTATTCCTTACCTTTTGACCGAGTATAATATGGCGGTTTAGTATGGAAATGGCTCTTATTTTTATAAAAGACGACAACACTGCGGCATCTAGAATAATGTACTGAATCCCTGATGATAGTTAATCTCACGATGTATAAAAATATCTAGACTCTAATCAAACGTAGGAGTCGAACTACATTATCTAGTCCGAACTCGGAAACTATCTGTTCGAAAGCTATTCCAATTCGATCGAATGTGGTTAACAGGTCAAATAATTAAATGGCATCACCTATTAGCATTGTGGACGCCTCTGGCCCGGATTCAAAGGTTATTTTTAACTAAGCAGTATTTGGAGACACGTTAGCCTAGTTTCAATGCTAGACACCGGCCAGGTTTTCAATTAAACTCTCGAATTCTATTATGACGGAATTTAACTTCAAGGATAATAAGTAATCTATGTATGTATAGTACATACATAGAATTACATGTACTTGCTTATAACTTGCAATATTAGTTTATAGTAATATAAATTAAGGTCCATGATTGGCAGCCATACATAAGGACGGGTAGTATGCAGGTGTTGAATAGCTTGCTTTTAATCTTTATGTGAAGTTGTTTGTCTTTCGTAATCTCTCTCAAGCTCCAGTATCTTCTCCAGCTGTTCGTAATTCTTCTTTTTACTTCTTCTCGCATAGGTTCTTTTAGGGTTATGAGTTGTCCCAGATAGATGTATTCATCGGCGTAGTTAATTTCAGTGTTTCTAATCTGTATCGTGGTTTTCTTTCCATTTGTCATCACTCTAGTCTTTTCCGGGTTAAGTTTTAATCCTACTCTCTCACTTTCTATCGCTAGGTCTTCTATCATTTTATTGATGACTTCAGGTGTTTTGGCGAATAGCACCTGGACCTTAACTCAGGAAATGACAAATAGATTAGCGACTTGTCGATACGCGTTAGGAGATCAGACAGACTGGAAAATCGTGTCATTAGGAATAAAACAAGAACCATAGATGTAGTACGGAAAATAAAACGTCTCAAATGGAGATGGGCAGGACACTTAACAAGAGGTCATGACAAATGGAGTAAAAAGGTGACAAGGTGGTATCCCAGGGAAGGTAAAAGGAAAAGAGGTAGACCGCTGAAAAGGTGGGACGATGACATCAGAGAAGTGGCAGGAGTTATGTGGAACAGAGTGGCTCAGGAAAGACCAGAATGGAAGAGGTTGGAGGAGGCCTTTGCCGATTGGCAAACAGATCTACAGAAAATAAAAAAGCTTCAAATACTAGAATAGAAAAATAGAGAATAAGTTAAAAGTTTTATGTTTTATTTTAGAATATTGTTAATAGGTTAAGTCGATCTGAATAAAGGCTATATTATTATATTATTATTATAATATAAATTAAATTACATAAGTGAAATACTGATATTGACGTTGCTTTATTAGATTAAGATGAATCAATAGATTGGACACCAGTGACAACAATCAAATGATTAATTAGGAATCTAATACTTTTACATAATATTTAATATCAATGTCGAAACGCGAAAATCGGTGGAATAAACCATATTTACTGACACGTCTATCTCAGAAAAATCCTAACTACTTACTAATAGGTAAATACTCCCGCACTCCGCACGCCCCGCGCAACACTGCGCGCCATGTGCCCGTCTACGTGAGCTTCGAAGCCCTATTTGAGTCTGTTGGGGGATGATTTTGGAAAAACTGATAAACATCTCATAATTTTAATTGAAGAGTGTGTACACCAATTTTCGAGTCAATCGACCCAGAAAATATTAAGTTACACAGAAAATTCAAACCTCCATTTCGCCCGCTTAGGGGTGGAATTTCAAAAAACTCTTTCATAGTGGATGCTCACTCTTCACAAAGAATACACCCATCAAAATCCATGTCTTTAAGAACAGCAGTTTAGACTGTGCGTTGATATATCAGTCAGCCAGACAGGACTTTGAATTTAAAATTGAGGGATGATTTTGGAAAAACTGTGATACAGGTATCTCATAATTTTAACTGAAGAGTTAGTTCATAAATTTTGAAGTCAATCGACTCAGAGACTAAAAAGTTTCCCCGAAAATTCAACACGACGTTTCACCCTCTTAGGGGTGGAATTTCGAAAAACCCTTTCTTAGTGGATACTTACTTTTTACAAAGAATACACCCTCCAAAGTCGATATATCAGTCAGCCAGTCAGGACATTGAATTTTAAATTGGGGGATGATTTTGGGAAAACTGTGATACACGTTTCTCATTATTTTATTTGAAGAGTATGTAGAAATCCCTTTCTTAGCGGATACCTACGCTTCACAAAGAGTACACCCTAAAAATATCATGTCTCTAAGACTAGCGGTTTGGGCTGTGCGTTGATATATCATTCAGTCAGTCAGTCAGGACTTTGAATTTTATATGTATAGATGGTATTCGAAACAGATTATAGGTCGTAAAGTCTTGAGAAATGTCAGATGTCATAGAGTGTTAGAGTTTTTATCACGTATTTTTACTAATAATAATTCACCATTGTGGTCAAGATTGAGCCATTCCTGATTAATTATAACTTAAAGATTAATTAGTTAGTACTTGGAGGAAGAATAATTTTTAAATGTTTCATGCTTTCTAAACTTAGTAACAATATTTCATTTTCATTTCATTAATTCAATACCACTTTACATTGTGTCATTCTGTTCCATACAAAAAAAAGTTAAATAAACAATGAAAAAACGTAACTCGATTAATAAGAATTAGAAAAATATATATAACTATACCAAATTAAATTACTAAAAATAAAAAACTCAATAATAAAATAATGTCAACATAATAAGAAATAAAACCATTAAATATACTAATGTTAAAAATGATATAGACTAACAATAACATAAAATAATGATCAATGATAATTCATTTGAAAAAAAAAATCATAACTACAATTTTAATCCGTTCTCAAAAAATCAAATCATTTACCTTAAATTCATTTAAATATTTAAACATGTCATACTAAAAAGTGCATCAAATACAGTAAATATGTATCTGAAGTTTACAACACGTTGTTATACGTAATAAAATAAACTTTTTATGAACTGATTGGTACTTCAAAGTGTGAAATAGAATTAATGACAGGCCCTTACTCGCCATCTGGTGAGTTCAAAAACGAAAGCCCTCAGTGGCTTAAACAATAATGAAAATAACATAAAACCACAACAGAGACTAAAAATAAAACCCTAAAACAAATGTGGTGAAAAGATTAAATAAATAAATATAATTTTATTCAGTTCGCATAACATGATACAATATTCAAAAGCTAGTAACAAAAAAGAACAATGAGACTTAAGCGCTAGATTTTTACATATTCCCTGGAATCCACACTAGGACACCCTCTCTCGTGGTGTCCAGTCTCTTCCCAAGTAAGGCTAACATGTTAGCTTTAAGGGCATTACATTACTCGATGACCTTAATGATTTGATCCCTGTACTGGTTTTTGTTTTGTTGACTTGCCCCGCACATTTCGCAAAATTTCGGTTTTTATTTATTATTTAAAAATATTAAAAGAAATAACAGAAAAAAAACAATACAGATTGTTAAGTACATCATTACGTATTTGTTGTTACAAAATTCATGCCGATCTATTCAGCCGTTACAGAGATAATTTACAATTAAGGTTGAAAAAGGACCTGTTTTCTACGATTAACCAAAAAAAATTGAGAAGGTTTATTAAAATTTTAAACAATACAATTTATTTGTGATGAACTTAACTATAACATACTTTTTTTACACGGAAAACGCACGAAGGGATTCATCAACAAATTTCTTTGAACATACGCTGTTTTTGGGATTTGAGCCATGTAATGCCCTTAACTGAACTAATTACAACATAACAGAGTTAAAATCAAGAAAAATAATTAAGCTAACAAACATAAATCCATTATGTATAACAATAATTTTGGGAGAAAGTTTGAGGACAAGTGCTTTGGTGCTTTTGGAAGTGAGTGTGTGTATGTGGGATGTGTAAGGGTGTGTGTATGGCGTATATGAGTGGGTGTGGTGTGTATGGTGGGTGAGAAGATTAAATTAAAACTTTTCGCTAGTTTTAGTCAATAACATACAGAATTACTTTTCCATCGTGCTTATTTATCCCTGTCAAAATGTGGTGGAGATTGTTTATGTGTATATGTGGTGTGACAAGAATGGATAAAGTAAAGAATGAGTATTTTACAGGAACTTTGAATGTTGAGCCAGTAACAGAAAAGTTGTAAGGGAGTCGACTATCATGGTATAATCGCACATGACTAAAAGAATGATGCATAGAAATGTTGGTAAGGAGAGGGAGAAGAAGATCAAGGAAACGATGTTTGGATTGTGTGAGGAAAGTAATGAAAGAAAAAGAAGTAAATGATAGCGTGACGGTAGACAGAGGAGAATAGAAACCTATTGCGCCGACCCCAAGTAATGATGTGGTTTAATGTACCTGCATTAAACAACATTCATTACTTGGATTCCCATATTCATTCAGTTCTTGTGCGAATCATGGCTGGCAAACCAACTAATTTTTACAATGGACTCTTTGAAGCAAGATCTACACGTTAGTCAGTGTCCGTCGTCCTCTATCGTAATCTAGACTAGCTATAACACAGAAGACTATGTTCATCGTATGAATAGTCATGATTGTAAGCTATTCGTGTAGACAGCAATAATCTATGTGCAGTCATCAAAAGGCACTGCCTTCAGAATTAGTTTACTACAAGAAGCACGACGACAAGATAGGTACACATAGTAGTTGGTACATACCGTTACATCAAATGCAACCTAACACATCGGGTCGGCATGATTCGGTACTACGGGCGGTATTATCGAATATACATAAGTTGTTAAATTTTCGGGAAAAAGCCGCTCGACTTAGCTCAAATTGTTCCGACCCAACCTGAAATCAACCATAGTATTGCCGAACGAAGTTTGCCAATTTTAATATTTGTGTTGTTACTGCTTCGGGTCGCTTTTCTTATTTAACAAATACTGCCGAATCGATAGTCGACCACAAGTGTGTAGCATCGTCGCCCTCACACAGACGCAGCTCTGTCGTAAAATGCGTGGGTAGTTTATAACGATAGGTATTAACCACTCTATACAAGTTAAATCTAAAATTGACTCACATGACTGCCGTTTACTCAGAAGGTACTTTGTTTACCTGTTGGAGAAAATAAAATTGAAGTTATTATTTTCTATATAAAACTGGAAATAGAATACAGGATGATTTTTTGAACGAGAAATCTTGTGTATGCACTGCAACGCAAACTATCCATCATTTAAATTTTGCAAGCAGAAAACTCTTTTGAATTAGTTATTTATTATTTAAAAGTTTGTACGGCAATAACAAAAATATTGTTCGTTCTGTACATACTAATATTTTTAATTTTCCACTAATATACAAACAATCTGTTTAAATAACCCCTCATTGAAAATCATCCTGTTAGTGTAACTGTATTTAGTAGATTATGCACCAAGGGGTTAAAGCAGTGTCTTACGTCACGAGGCGCTATTTTGGATCCCGACCGCAGTGAAGGATTTTAGGGCACCCGAGCGGAGCGAGCGAGGTTTTAGTTAACACCCGACCAAAGCGATGGAGATACGACTCCTGAGAGCAGTGAAGGACTTAAGCTCGCCTAAGACGAAGACACTTTTATCCCCGAGGAGCCTAATTTATTTTTGACACCTATTGCGAACAAATAAAAACAAGTTTGATTTTCGAAATATGACGCCAAGCTCTACCCCAGGGGTGCGCCAGTGTTGGTAGATTGGGGATGTTTTTCTTTAATTTTTTAGAGAAACAAATTGTTCTAGGGTAATTTTTTGAACATTATAAAATAAGTTGTTTAACTTATTTTATAGGGTTGGCCAAAAATTGTATGCCTGGACCCCAGAATGTACATAAATATAAAATCTTTTTATTTAATAGTAAAGATCTTTTATAAACAAAAGTAGCTGACCCACGCCACTTCGTTTGCGTCACATAAGAGAGAGAGAGAGGGTTGGAGTGGGTGGTAGGCCCCTATGATTCAATTCTAAAGGAGCTGAAACTTTTTGTGTTATCCAAGAAACACAAATTTGGTACCTACAGTAGCTAATTTCGCACCGCGTGGTACTTGATCGTTATTTTGCTGCGGAGATATTTCAAAGCTATGATATCTCCTAAAATATTTATTGAAATCAAATGATGTAAGGGCAATTTTGTTCAAAATGAAATACTTGTGATGAATAACATATTTATTTGGATAAGGATTTATAAAAACAGCTTCACAAATAATGCATTATTTTAGTACAAATTTGATAACCATAAGGCTTACAATGACTCAACCTGACAAGATAGATAGATGCTATCGCGGCCATTTTTTGAAAACTTTTTAATAGAAACAACTCCATCATACATGATTGTTGCGTAACTTTAACAGTTTACGCCGCGCACGCAACGGAAATTCTCAATATAATTCGGTATAAAATAATTTGTTTCTGCAACATTTTTCAGAGAATCTCCGCTCCTATTGGTTTTAGCGTAATGTCAGATAGCTTTCCATAGTTTTTAAATGGACTATCCAACACTAAAAGATTTTTTTTCAATTTGAACTAGTAGTTCCTGAAATTAGCACTTACAACCAAACAAACTTTTCAGCTCTATAATATGAGTATAGTTAAAAAAGGCGACCCAATTCTGGGTTAAGATAGCCATTGTACATATGCTATATTATTGCAATTTGTATGTATATTTGTTATTTTGTGTGCAATAAAGATTAAGAAATGTGAAAAAATAAATAAATATTGCTCAGTAGTAACGGACAAAAGTCATAAAGGGTCAAATAAGTTGTTTTTGTCACTATGGTCAAAGTATTTTTACATAGATAAATCACATTAATATTATAAAAGCGAAAGTTTGTTAGTTTGTATGAATGTACGTTTGTTACTCCTTCACGCTCAAACGGCTTTACGGGTTTGGATGAAATATGGTATCAAGATAGCTTATATTCTGGATTAACACGTAGGCTACTTTTGATCTCAGAAAAATGCGATATTCCCGTGTGATGATCAAATAACTCGAATATGGATTTTCGGAATTTAAAATTTTGCCTAAAATCGACTTTAAGGCGACCAAAAGTACTCTGCTATCATTAATTCAAGGTGATTATTCAAACGAGTTAAGTAGACGTAGGTGGGATAGGTAGGATAGAGTAGTAAAAAGTATAAGAGGCAATAGGTAGGAAAAGTGGATTGGAAAGGTGCATTGCAACGCAAGCCGGGCACAGCAAGTAAATGAATATATCTGTTGCAGGCATTTAGTATACATAGCATATTATTCTGAGATATTAGTACTACGACGTGACAGTATTAGGTAAATATTATCCTACTTCCTACTAATATTATGAATGCGAAAGTCTGTGAGGATGTATGGATGTCCGGATGTTTGTTAGTTTCTTACTCTTTCACGCAATAACTGCTAACTCGATTTGGATGAAATTTGGCACACAGATAGTTTACGTCCTGGATTAACACAAAATATACGTTTTATCCCGGTAGTACGATCCCGTGGAACAATTACTAAAAAACACGCGGGCGAACTTTCAACGTTTTTACTTTTACAAATTTAATAACCCTACTCACTAAGATCTTGCATGCTCAATTTGTGTGTAAACGCATGTTTTTAACAAATAAATTATCTTTATCTTTATCTCTAATAAAAACTCAAACAAACATCAAATGGAAAAGAGAAAAAGAATATACAACATTAATTTTAGGATATGCGAAACCTGATACTTCGTGTCTAGTATTTTTATGTAAAGAATCTATATACAAAATTTAAAAACTGTATCATGAAAAATCACAAAGTTATAAGCTTATTCTGTTCCTAGTTGTCCGCACAAAAACGCGGTAACCACGCATCACGCGCCTCCAGCGTCGTCTTGAGCTCATTGATAATAATAATTTGGCAGTAGATACTTAAATTATTGCGATAGGTACTCAAAGTCACTCGGTATCCAACTTTTAACTTATTTAAATATTTTTGGGAAAAAATATAACATAGTTTAAAAATTATTGGAATCGATTCAGTTACTCATTCTGAACAAACTATATTCAGGTTTCGCATATACTAAAAATAATGTTGTATAGTGTTCCAGTTTCGGAGTTTTCCCTAAACTGACCAAGTACGACGTATGTGTCGTAAATATTTTAACATGTTTATCTTATAGCAATCTGAGAATTTTGCTATAAGGATAGTAGTTGGTCCAGAACGCATGCTCAGCAGTCATGCTTGTGACCACTGGACCAACGAGACACCATAATTTCACGAAAAAGTGGACATAATTATACTATCAATTAATATCTCGAATCTCGTTGTGCATTCAATTTTAGTAATTAGTTCCGGGTATCTAATTACGTCATCGATGTGAGATACAGCTGATGAGTTGATGCGTGCATAGTATGTCAATGCTAGATTGGCAAATAAGCACGGGATTGTGTGCTTTGGGTTTTGCACTTATAATCCAGTTTTCATTGTAGTGACAACAGATTTATTAGTCAACTATGTTTGAATCTAGTTCGAATTTATTGTTGCATGTGGTTCCCTTGTTTGTTTTTTTGCTCTTATAAACAAAACTAGTGCTATTTCGCTCAACGTTTAGCCTATCTATTCTGTGGCTTAGCTCTCTGATTCTCGTTTTGATGTCAAGTTGTCGATTAGATGTTACATTAACACACAATCATAGTCTGGGAAATATTTTAAAATTCGATTTCCAATCCAAAAAGATGTTTCGTGAAAAGAAGAGTTAATTACGTATTTACATAAGTTTTTTTATTAAAACAATTTTTTTAAGCATTCTTGGGCCTAAAATCGGCATTCCCCTTTACTGAAAAGTAACTTATTTAAATGAATATCTAAGAATCTAAGAGCGTTTTCCCGTGCGTCCAATTTCTTACTAAGTAAAAGGAAACACTAAGAACTTTACGAAGTTCTTATTAAGAAGAAGAGAACTTGAATAACGTTGCATTTTAACTATAATTTAAAATTCTATGTAAAAACTGCTAGGAACATAATGGAGCGTTATGTTAAACTTAGTTTACACCTCTGAGTTGTTCCATTAATTTAAAAAAAAATGTCACTTTTTTAAATGTCTTTTTAATAACCTTATTTTCGAATTTTGAAGTCAGTGTCCACAGCGTTTTGCCGTGCCGTCACCTGGAACCAGCGTCACCGTGAACGACATGTTGTTGCCGAACTAGCGATATATTGGACATTTACTACGGGCGCGCAGCCACCGCACGTCCGTCACTCGAGGCGCCGTCATGCCCGTCATCCCAGCCACCGTAGCTTCGAATAATCTCGTTTCTCGGGTCACCGAACCACAAAATCCACAGCCTAAGAACTTGTCAAACTGTACTTTGACTAAACTTAAGCTCATTAAAGTAATGAACCCCAAGAAATTCAGTTTTACGTGGTCTTGTTTGTTTCCCTATAATAACCACATCCTTAGAATAAATAAATACCGTGTAACTTGGTCCTTCTTGCCCCCGTAGCATGACCACCGTAGACAAGGATTGACAGATAGTGCAAAGATATCTGTCATTGTGTCGACACAGTCTATCATTTTGTCGATTCTTCCGTCAAAGAAATCCTTGTCTACGGTGATCATGCTACGGGGGTTGGTCCCTAGGGTAGTCAAATTGCTTCTTTTCTCAAAAAATATAAAAACTTCTTGCATTTAATACTTTCGAAGTTTTTTTCTGAAATAAAGGTAATTTTAATACAATTGTAAGCTTTCTTGTATCCTCTACAATCTATTTAATATTTAGGTACAACTACGCTCCATTAAAAAATACACGATAAACAGCATCACATCGGCAAAGTGAGGAGAAATATATCCCACATAAGAACTACTTGCTCCAAAAGACAAAATTCATTGCATACGATACATAATATATATCAGGTTAAACTTTAATAGTAGGTACTTTTATACATCATGGAACTAATTTAGGCTAGATTTTAGTATTCACCAGAAAAATTTAAAAAGCTGGAGCTTCAGTGCAAAGTTAGACCAGGTTACGGTATCAAATAAAAAAAAAAAAATAGTATCACCTTGTATAATACAAGTTCTCAGAGTAAGATTTACAAGTTCTCAGAAATCTCAATAAAAGAAAGCTTAAGCCATAATTGAACAAAATTCCCCTTGGCACAATTTGTCGGTTAAAATACAAAAAGATTTTTCTTAAATCCACAAAACGACATAAAACGGTGCTCGTGGTGAATGATTATGACGTCAAAGGGAGATGCAGAATTTCCTCCGCACTCACAGCTGTGAATGTTTCCGCCACTACGCGACTCTATTCCGGAAAAACGGACATTGGCATATTACAACAGTCATATGGAATATGTAGACGAGTGCAGAGTCGAACAAGACAAAAGGACGACTTTAATAGTGAAAAGAGCATTGCATTAATCTGGGTCGCAGCTTCTGGGCAGAAACAATGTTCAATGGATTCGTTATGTAGGTTATTTGATTGGTTGGTTGGTTGTTTGGTTTCTGATTTCGTTTTGCGCCCTTTCGTAAAATCTGGATTCAAAAATATGATTATGACTTTATTATTCCATAACTTTACGACTGAAGTTTTAATCCTACTAGCTCTACAGGTATTGGTCAAAGGTTCGACGAAACCGGTTTGGACAATTGCGTGGCGTCCGGACACTGACTTGTGACGGATAATGTGCTGAAGTATCTGTTAAAATTCGGTGTCCGCAGCCGGTCCACCATTTGTGCGTACCTGTTTGTTTGATCCCATAATATTTATTTTTTTAACAATTTTCTTTGTTCTTTGCGTAAGGAATTCTTCCTCTTAATCGAACGAATTTATATGCAATCAGAGCCACTACGCAGAAGTAGAAGTGACTACTAAAAGGCCAAGTTGATATCGTAGATTATTTGTTTTTCAAATAGCGAAGTTTTTTACGAACGACATGACAAAACATCGAGATGTACTTTATTTATGTATGTTTAAAAAAAATGTATGAAACACGAAAAACCTTCCGAAATAAAATCTCTAAACGTTAATTAAAACCACTCAAAATCTGTTGCGTGATTTAGAAAATCAACGCGGAAACACAGACAGACGCAAAAATCGATTCTAATTTATAATATGTATGTGTGTGTGTTCTTAATTCAATGTTAATCAAAGCTTATTACCGAACATTTAAGGTGGAAGCGCCAGGATAGCCCGCTAAATTCAAATTTTCTTACGTTTTTTGCAATTTGCAGGTCAGTGGCAGGTTGCATGTTGATTAAAAATGAGTCGCGCAAGGAACACGTATGTTGTTACAGAATTAAAATCATCAATACAACCCTCTAAGTTAATTTAACCCCATTAAATGAGTTTTTCATGAAATAGGTACAGAATAGGGTGATAAAACATTAACTAAATACATCAATGAATTAAACTTACTTTTAGAATAATTAAAATTAAATATTTACAAAAAAAAGGACTAATTTCCATAAATATATTGGTCTTCTTATTTTAACAGACCGACACGACTTGTCTTTTTTGTTTTAATCCCAATTTTCTCGCCATTTAAAACACTGAAGTGGTGACAGGCAAGCGTTCTTATCAATACTAAAAACTATTCATCCGATTGCAAAAACTATCAATAATGGAAAACTACACTCTTACTAAGTGCCCTATGATTATTATATTTCTTAAACGCGGCCGAAGCCGCGGGCTGAAGCAAGTCCTACTTCCCACTAATATTATAAATGCAAAAGTTTATGAGGATGGATGGATGGATATTTGTTACTCTTTCACGCAAAAACTACTGACCTGATTTGGATGAAATTTGGCACACAGATAGTTTATAACCTAGATTAACACATAAGATACTTTTTATCCCGGTAGTACGATCCCGTGGGACATTACCGAAATCCCGGGTGAAGCCGCAGGAACAAATGTTATTATAAATGTCTGATTGCCAGCCTCACGTCTTTATAGGACTTTAACTTTTGATTTTGATATCACTTTAACAAGACAACACTTCGAAAAACAACACTTTTTATTTTTTTTATCTTTTTTATTAGAACGTCATGGCGATAGCTGTCTTTCGGCCGTTACACGTTAATAAAAAAACTTTATGAAAATAAAGCGTCTCTAGTAAGTTAATTTCTCATTTTCAGAAACCGACCCCAATTAGAATGAGACAACCTTTTATGAACATCTTTCATAATTTCAATATTTACTATTAGCAGCTAGAGTCAGTGTCACGGGGTGCAGAGTAAGTGCAAATAAACTTGATTCAAAGAGTTAGTTCCGTGGAACAACTTCGACGGGTCGACAGGTAAGTCCTAGACGCATAAGAGTCTCGCCGCCACACTTCGCTATCCTACACATTAAGTGAAGGGTGGTGGTCATTTTATTGTAAAACTTAAGTTGAAGGCTTCACATTTCTCGACTTATGTTTTTTTCTCAAATCTCGTTATTTCCCGACAGAATTTCTCGAGTTGTCGAGTTTAAATTTAAAAGAAGGGTTAAAATTGACAGTAAACTATAACTGAAATTCTTTGAAAATAGAAATACATAAAATTGTTATTTTACTTGTGAGTACACGAAGTACATCATAAAAATTGAATCATCGTTACACACATATAAATTGTTGTCTTTTAAAGCAAGACTAAACATCGATCAGAGAAATCTCGATCCCTATTATAAATAGGGATCGAGATTTCTACTACTTACTACGAGACTTATAAAGTCGTGTTATTGTCATCGACAAATTTTGAGCTGCCTCAATGTGAATTGTCATCGACACGCTAAGAAGAAGTTGTGTCAGACTGAGAACTCTAATGTATATTTTATTTATTAATAGTTAATTAGTTTTCGGTAATTGGTTTTTTAGCTGTTTTATTCTGAAAAGAATAAGGTGACTAATTGGAATAACCACACGTGAAAGTGGCGCCGCCGCGCCGGTGGCATGAGATGGAAAGTTTTGAGTATGAATGTTGAAGGCTATAAGAGCAGAGGAAGACCAAAGAGAAATATGGAAGGAGAAGACAAGCTGAGCCTTCCACAAATAAATTGGTATAAGGGGCGAGAATGAAGATGATTAATGTCGTTACATACTGACGTTGAGAAGCGGGCACTAGTCGACTGGCGTAGATAACTAACTTGTCTCTATTGGCTTTGTGAATGGCTGCGAGAGCAAACTTACGCCTTCTGTCATGATTCACGTGATTGAGCGATAGATCTAAGGCCAGTAAGCCACACCGAAATGCAGGGTGCATTTGCCGAGGACTGACTTTGATTTACCGAGGTGCCAGTTTATGCTATATTTCGGTCTGTATCTTGCGCAAAGGTTAGTTTGGTGAGCTTTAGTAGTTGAAAGCTTGTCAATCACGTCAGTTATGCCTAAGTCGAGGAATTTGAGAAATTGACAAGGAATTCTGCCACTATTACCACTATTTTTTATTTATTGCTAGCTGTTGCCCGCGGCTTCGACCGCGTGAATTTCGGTAACTGTTTCACGGGACCTCACATAAAAAGTATCCTATAAGTTAATCCAGATTGTAAACAATCGAAGTGCCAAATTACATCTAAATCCGTTCAGTAGTTTTCGCATGAATGAGTAACATCGATCCATCCATCCTCACAAATTTTCGCATTTATAATATTAGTAAGAAAAGGAACTCATACGGTTTTGTATGTATATATTACGGCTAAAACCCGAAATAAGGTTACAGCTAGTTCTAGCCGGCTAAACCTAGGTGCGACCGGTAACAGTTGTGTATCCTTTTTATAGCTAGGACACACCAACCAAATGGATTAGGTTAGGTTAGAACTGTGACCAAACGCGTCTTCATCCAAATTGGTTGCATGTTCTAACTGAAGATAAGTAGGATACATCTAAGTTTAACCGGCTGCACGTAGTTGTACCCGGCTAAAACTAGGTGTAGCCACACATCGGCTATTAGCCGTAACATGTATAATTACTAATGTGGAGATCCGTGTTTTTAATCATTCCGTTTGCTAACCATCATTTGGTTTCTTTAGATAAGTCGCTTCAAAAACAGATTGGTTAATTTATCAGTGTAAACGGCACTCGCTTGGTGTCTCACACACGTCTGGTATCAAATGAATGAACCAGACACATTGACAGGATGTAGTGCCCTTGACAGTGAAGTAGACTGTGCATATAAAAGTTCACCTTTATTCGGAAATTACCTCGGACCTCCGTTCGTGGAATCACACGTTCGGTGAAATCAAATTACAAGGAATCGTGTTCAACTATCGAAGGGCAATAATGTAGTCCGCCATATTTTTTTTAACAAGCTTCTGCTCGCGACTTGGTGTGCGTGGACCGAGCTAAGAAGTGTGTGTTAATCCAGGTTAGAATTATTTAAATGCCAAACTTCGTGCATATACGTTCAGTCGTTTTCGCGTGTTTGAGTAACAAATATAATAACATAAAAACTTTCACATTTATAATATTAGGTAGGATTCCAAGTTATGAGCTAGGAATAAGCGATTTGGAATAAGTTATTAAAGATAAGTTTTCGTATTTTTGTAACTTATTGTTTAGCTATGATTTTACTTTCTAAATATATTTTATTTTATTAAATACGGAACAAGGTCGAAACTTTTGCGTTGATGTTATATATCAATTTTCGTTTTTTTTTTGTATTTTTTGTAACTTATTGTTTAGCTATGATTTTATTTTCTAAATATATTTTATTTTATTAAATACGGAACAAGGTCGAAACTTTTGCGTTGATGTTATATATCAATGTTCGGTTTTTTTTTTGTATATTTTGTAACTTATTGTTTAGCTATGATTTTATTTTCTAAATATATTTTATTTTATTTAATACGGAACAAGGTCGAAACTTTTGCGTTGATGTTATATATCAATTTTCGTTTTTTTTTGTATATTTATTTAGCTTACAGGTATTATTGAAAGCTTTAATCTAACACGTAAAAGTTAATTCACTTAAATATAAATCCAACAGAGTTATTTACGATAAGACAATTACTTGCGAGGTAGGCAATGGTCTCCAAACTGTTTAATCTTAATTGCATCATATCAAAAACCTATACGTAAGTTCAGTTCACCTGTCCAGATAAACAATGATCAAAAGTTATTTTACGCTTATGAGTTTATTTTGCCGCGTAAATAAAGTGACAGTGAAACTGAAGTAAAACTATCGTTCAAAACAAAAATAGAACGAAAAAAAAACTATATCTGTGTGAACCAAAGGAGTTTCACGTTCATCAGGTGGACAGGGAAAGTTGTTATCCTATTTTATTTAGAATTCCACGGTCATTCGCGTGATGCCGATGTGAAAGTGAATTCAATACAAAAAAAAGAAGTTAGTGACGTGGAATATGTTGTGAATGAAAATGTTGTAATCAGAACTGCGAACCTCCGAACAGAATTCATATTCTCTCATCGCATATTTACCAAATATATCGTCTGGCACGTGGAGCGCGCCGCATTCAATTTCCAATCGTTTATTAATTTAATGAATGGGCGGCCACACATCAGCTGTCGATGTCACAACAGCAATACGTCGATGTTTGTAAACAATCATTAAGTTCTAAAGTGTTGGCATGTCCACTATATCAGAACTAAGTGCTTTACGTAAACAAACCACAATTAGAGGTTTATTTTTTTAAATGCGTTTTCTTTTCTCGCGGCGTATTTTTGAGCACAAGTTCATAATTTTACTGGACTTTTTAAGATATATTAGTTTAGTTAAGACTGTACTGTAGAAACAATTATACAAGTGATCGCGCTCTGCGAATTCATTTGTAGATGCGATGATTTGTTATGTTTTACGTTTCTTAGAAACCGCTATGTTTGACTTGAAACCACTTCTTTCCAATTTAAAATTTAGATAGTATTTTAGTTTTAGGATGGAACTTGAATAGAAAATTGTATAAATATTAAAGTTTTAGTTATGTACAGGTGTTGTTAAGCATGCCACAACAGTTCGTAGAGATCTATGAAACTTGCTGTCGTAGAAAGTGCTGGCCGTTTCTGATAAGAGCTGGATGTTTGTAATCAGTGGAGGATTTAACCAAGTGGTTGATATTTATCAACAACTAGCTGTTGCCTTTACGGTAATTTTATAGCCTAAAACCTTCCTCGATAAATGGATATCTCAAACCGAGCCAGTAGTTCCTGAGATTAGCGCGTTCAACCAAACAAACAAACTCTTCAGCTTTATAATATGAGTATAGATAGTATAGATTGTTTTGAATAGTGTTGTTAACGTTACAGTTATAACATTTAATGCAGTTTGGTATTGAGATTACTGTTATTGGTTTGAAACAGTCATAGTTAAAGATTGTTTGTCGTTTACTTATTAATTGAAAGTAAGTTAATTAAATCATATATTGTTCATAGTCTAGAAGATGTTTATCTGCATTAAGGTAACTCTGTTATATAAATTGATAACAATTTTCTCGTTTTAATTTTGTTTTGGAGGAATCTTCTCTTAGATATGGACGGCCGGATTGCGTGTAAGTTTCTCTGTTCCTTTAATATATAAGAGAGGTTTGTACATAATGTATTGATACATAAGAGCGGAAGGATGTAAAGAAGTGGTTCCATGTCAATCAGTGGAGTTTCTAAGACTTTTGAGACAAAAGAGATGTCTTTTATCAATATTTTGTTTATTTGTAAGTTTTAGGCACTTTCGTACGCTTCATAAAGCTTTACATCATTACTGTCTTTGACTAAATGTTTATTAGTCTTGTGTATGCAATGTTTTGAATTGGTTTTGATCACTGCTCACCCAATCAATGAAGATGCGTGAGTTACATCGTTACAGATCATTCTTAATGTTTTGGGTCACGCAACATATTTCATCGAATCTTATTCAAGTTCTTTTTGCAATGTTACTTTGATTCATTGTAAGTACATATTGCACAGCAGTGCTATGATTTAGTCGACATTATGGAAGATGTTTCTTTTATATAAGTAGCGTTTGAATCATATTGGTCGGTCGCCAGCGGAAATATAGATCTTGAATCATTCATAGGTCTATGTATGACCTAGTTGAGGTTAATTTCACTCAGTTAAACTTTTGAGAATTTCTAGTTTTCGCCCGACCGTTCCCGTTTCACGATCAAAAGATTTCAACGCGCTGCGTTCTTGCAGTTTGATTGCACTCCGCTCGTAATGTTTTCGATACAGGTTTGGTGCGGTTCGGCATTTCGGCTCCCCACAGCCAGATCATTCGCATTGCAATACATTGTTGTGCTGTGGGGCTGTAGGGCTATGTATATGCGTGACACCGTACGTGGGAGCCCACATCCGACGACTCGCTCCTATTGTCCATTTATGATTCACACGCGACGTCTCCAACTATACTGCGGTCATACAACTTACATTAGCAAACGCCTCTCGCATCACTTTGAATTGCTGAGCTTAAATCGCAACATGGCAACGCAAAGCCTTATTTCTAAGTTATTGGGATTTGGGAACAGTGTGTCAGGGTCTCGGAATGGGAGTACAGATGTCATACCTATAACCGCCTAATTCACAAGTGCCGTCTTTTTTGTTTTAAATATTTTTTAAGAACACTAATGGTTTTTAACAACTGTTTTTTTTTGGGTTCAGCCCTCTCCTCTCAGCCCCTCCCCTGCTTGAATATCGACGGACGCACTTACATAAACGAAACTGTGTCACAGGTTTGTATTGGGCGCGCTGGCTGCTCGTTGGTGCGTTCAGGCAGCAGCAGACTGCAGACATCTCGGCCGACTCCTGCGTGAGGGTGTACGTACCTGGTCGTGGGCTGTATGCAGGGTATCGGTGGGCGGCCTGGGCAGCAGCAGCAGCAGTGGCGCGATTAGCTGCAGGGCATGTCCAGCCGGCCTGTCGGGGTCAATGGGACAGTGGGTGGGATACACATGGGGTGCGAGTGAGTCCGGGCGGCGAGCCGCTGGGCGTAGTGAGCGAGTGTATCGCGAGCCTGCCGAGCGCGGCCGCGGCACTCGCGCGTTTAATCCCACTCGGTTCGGTTCGGTCGATGCGGTACCGAAGAGGACACGCGCAGGACTAGATCGGCGTGCGGACGAACGCACGGCTGCCGAACATTGCGCGGCGCGGAACATGCGCGCAAGAATCGATATAGCGAGGCGTGCGCTGCGGCGCGCATGGATCCGACCCCGCGGATATACGACACCCTTTATTTATATGATGACGTTCGAAATCGACGTCATAATGAAAATTGAGCGAGCGTTTTTGGGAGAAACGCGTAAGAAAAGCGGGTGAGCGCGCGCAACTTTCGGTCGCCAGTGTAATGTGTGCGCGGCCTTAGCCCGCCGCCAGCCAGCCGAGTGCAGAAGTGCAACTGCACCGTGCCAGCCGGGATTGATGACACGCATGTTCGGCTATTAGGATAATCGTTGTTTAGAATGTAAGTTTAAGTTTTACGACATATTTTCAAAATATTCTAAATACAAAAATGGTTGCAATTAATAGTATGTTAATGTTAGCTTTTAACTTTATTTTTTTTTTAATTTTTGTTTTTAGGTTACACATTGCTGCATGGTTCGGTTAAAGTTGACCGCTTGAAAATGAAATGGCGCACGTAACATGTATTTTATGATATATTTTGTTGATTTAATCATCTGATATAACTATTGAGTGGTATTGGAATGTTGTATTATTGAGAGGGCAGCGGTCTGAGTGCTGGCAAGCGCGAGCGGGTCCGCCTCCAGGATCTATGGCTGTCTCACTTGCGGCGCGGCAGCCGTAGCGCGCAGACGCGAGCGCGCTCCGCCTTACTCGTCGGTTCAGCCGAGTGATAACTCTCGCGAACGATACTAAAGTTCTAAAAGTTGTCTAAAAACTTTTCCGGCATGCCGTGTTTCAGTAATTTGTATTCTAACTACTTATAAAGGACATTAACTATTTTTTTAAACTTAAAACTTGTGATAAAAACAAGTTTGTTCGTTGCTTTTTGAGAAACTTCGTTCTTAACGGAAAAAACGTTTATAAATGGTTTTGGAGCTAAAAGTTAATGTTAAAAATAATTCATTTCAATTCGGTTAGTAGCATCTAAAACCAACAGTTTTTGAGGACTTTTAAATTTTACAAAACTTTTTAGCAACTTTTAGTTTTTGACTTAACGCTCCTTTCTTCAGTCAGCGATGTCATTCGAATACATATTTTGAAAGTTTTTTCTATGCGAAGTACCAATTAAGTATTCATAACTACACAAAGAGTTAATTAAAAGTTTGGAGTATCATAACATAGTAGTTACGTCATTTTTGTATTTTATTTGAAGAGCAGTTTTCAACTGAAGGTATTTACGATTTTTTTTAGAGAATATCATCGCATTTTGATTGATATAACCACGACTGTAAGCAGATCCGATTTGCAAAAGACGGCAAACAATTTCGTGGCTCTCTTTGAACTTTTAATTATACGACTACTATTTTTCAGCTACTGTATTATAAAAGAACCAGTAAGGTGATACTTACGATTATTTTAAATGATAAAGTAGGTATTTTATTAATATAAGTCTTATATATGTAGAAAGTATTTTTTTTTAAATAGCCACCTCATAGACATATAAAACTATACAAATAAAATTAAATAATTGAGATCCCTCTTAAGGATCCAAATAAAAATAGGAATGATACAAACCACCCTCAGTTCAAAATACTCAACAAGTTTACTGCCGTAGTGTGGGACACGAGAATAGGCATCGAGCATCATCGAAATAGTATCAGAGAGCAGAAATAGTGTGCCGCGTAAAATTAGAATGTCGTGCTCGAGTATAGTGCGACTGGTCACTCCTAGGCCGACGCTGACATTGAATGTTCGTCGTTGTTTGTAAACAAGACGATCTATGCTTTGCAGCATCACATTTACACATTCTGTTTAGTTATTTTTAACCTGTTTTTTAGTTTGATAAAATATCGACATTATCTAAAGGGTGTAAATAGACCCTTAACATATCCGAAAGGCACTTGTTCTCCCCGTCTTTGCGGTATTTTTTTTTGTTCTAGACCATACCTGGGTACCTTCTATTTACGTTGATATTGGGGGTCAAAGTTCCAACTTTTTCACAAGTTTTTTTTTTAAATACATGTTTTTTATGCAAGATTTTTACTTTACCCACCTCCACGACCCCCGTACTATTCAACCCATCTATCAGCACAATGCTTTGAGTGCTTTCCATCGAGTCCTACCGTAAAACATGATTTTTCACCCCAAAAAAAAGTCGATTCCCAGCAATAATCTTTGCTTAAAGTTACTTAGTTTGATGTACAGAATGCTTGGTTGACGGCTATGTGAAAGGTTTGTTTACAGTTTAAGAACTAAAGAACAAAGGCAGCTGACCAGACCCAAAAGATAGGTCTCAGTCAAATTAAGATAAAAGTCAATCACAGCATATTTTTATAATATTGGATTTGGCTAGAATTACATAATTCATAATCGGAGTTGTCGCGCGGGCAAAATCAGAACTAACGCCGCCATCTTAATTTTCAATACATTTCACATATGTTTACCAACATCGCTCTCCTGTCAACCTCAATGGAGCGTCAAAAGATCCATATAACACTGTATAATAGGATAGATAATTACGTCAGCCGTAATGTCATTCAAAATAATTTTATACAATCCAATATCTATATTTAGCCTGCGGACAAATTGCCTTATGATATTGGCTTATTCTTTAATAGCGCGATTATACTAGCAATCGCAATGGAGTTCATACAAGCTTACAGTGTGAAAAAACAAACAATGAAGCTGGACTTAAAGACGGCTGGTTTGAAGACGGGCGTACTCGACCGCGTTCATTTACACTTGGTCGTTTGACGAATGCAATAGGCAATCGAATTCGGGTGAACGATCGCGCCATGGACTAGGCAAAAATGAAATATTAATTACGAAGTTGAATAAAACATTTATTTTAAGCAGCATAACATTATTATCTTAGAAGAACTTCTTCAAATCACTGAGCGGCTGGCGGGCATGCCATCATCATCGGCATTCCCATATTCACCATAAGATGCTCCTCACATGCTAGCAACAGTACTCAGTGGCATTGTTGTGGCCCGTATCATCTCTGTACACCATGAATGTCCATTTCTCGTGTTGAAATTGAAAACAAATAAGACTGGGAAACAAATAAAATACACAACTATTCACAACAAAACACCACATCAAGATATTTATTGATCAAGACAGAGAAGTGACAATGGACAATTATGACATCTTCTGTTTTGATCATAGACGACATAGCTTTGAATGTTGCCATTTAATCTAAATTCTCAAAAATTAAAAACGTTACGTGCGTACTTCACGTTTTTAATAACAGCAGTCACTAATTTATTTAATAGCTTGATTATTATTTAGTAACATAAAACGTTGCGAATCGAGTAAGAGGCTGGCTTAAAAGCAAAGAACTCATCTGTGTGTCCAAAGATGGAGTAGTCTTATTCAAATTCTCGGATTTGATAGGACTAAACAGATGAGTTATCGCAGCAATGTAAACGTCATGTCTTGTAATCATCATTTCAGCCGAAAAGTCCACTGCTGGACATAGGCCTCCTCCAAGAAGGGGGATTTTGCCATAATCGCCACGCTTGGCAGGCGGGTTGGCGATCGCAGTATGGTTGTTGTAGAATCAGAGAACGCTGCTGCCCATTCTCTGGTAAGTCCCTTAGTCGCCTCTTACGACACCCACGGGAAGATATGGGATGGTGCTATTCTTTACGTCCGGACACCATACAGAACATTCTTGTAATACTAGGTAGCAAACACTTCATGATACTCACTATTACTACGAGCAAAATCCTGCTAATTAGAATTATTATAAGAATATTATTAATGGAATATTCCATATTCTATTGAATATGGTCACTGTCTCTACGTTTCGATATTGCAAATTATTGCGTTTAGATTATCAGATTTAGTAAAATATTTGTTTCTTTTTTTACTTTATTCAGTTTATTAAAAAAAATGAACGCTTCTGAAATTAGGAGAGCCCCGTACAGCCGATCTTTTTTTCGGTTATAAGTTTGTATGTAATCTGCGGAACTAATATTTTAACTTTAAAAATTCTTTTACTGGCAGAAAGCTGCATTATTCATGGGTGCTATAGGCTATAAATTATATTTATATGATGCACATTAGACGAGCTATCAATTTTTTTGCGGGTGAAGTGCTAGTTTTTAATACGTAAGTTTAATGTGTAAGACCTCAACCTTAACTCAAAAATGAAACAACGATTGTATGGATATTCTTCGATATAATTCTCGCAGCAAGTAAACAAACGCTCTGTTCAACGGTTCAATTTCAACATCCGTCACACAGAGCATCAATAATCTCATGCAAATCGTGCAAAAGTCAAACTGTCACACTTCAAACTGATGGCTGCAAAAGACTTAACTCTATACAGCCAAAATCAATATTATTTTAAATTAGTCGATTACTCCTTTAGTGACGGGTATCTGTCAATGTTACCAGATGAAAAATATAAGGCTGTTAAAGTGTCTATGACAGCTGACAGATAGAAAGAAAGAAAGGAATGAATTACGTTAACATAAACCTTCCGGGATCAATTCTGGCTACATTTTGAAACCATGTCAAATTAAGACGCTATTACGCGACAATCAATGATGTTCTAATTACGCCATGACCTTCGTCCAGACGCAGGGTGGGACCGCAGACCGATGTATCTGGACCGCAGACCGATGTAACCGGACCGTTGACCTATGTAACCAGACCGCAGTCCGATGTAACAGGACCGCAGAACGATGTAACCGAACCGCAGACCTATGTAACCAGGCCGCAGACCGATGTAGCCAGACCGCAGACCGATGTAACTGGACCGCAGACCGATTTAAACAGGCCGCAGACCGATGTAAACGGGCCGCAGACCGCTGTAACCGGGTCGCAGACCGATGTAACTGGAACACAAACCGGTGTAACTGGACCACAGACCGATGTAACTGGACCACAGACTGATGTAACTGGACCGCAGACCGATGTAACCGGACCGCAGACAGATGTAACCGCACGCAACATTGCAATTTCAATATAAACACTTAATACATACATATGTATATGTGTAGCACCACGATATAATTAACTTCAATACTGAAATGAAATCTTATTATTTCAATAACGACTGTAGTTTACTACAGTTTGATTTCTGGTTTGCAGAATAACTAAGCAATAGTCTTTAACAAGCAGATAATTCTCAAAAGTTTTTCTTATCAGTACACGCTAAAAGAAAGAAACATGAAAGAAAAAATATTTATTTGTCGTAGGGACATGACGTGCATCATACAAAATTACAAAAAAATAAACAATAAACTATAAATTCAACACGACGGATCGCAAAAAGAAAAAGTTAACAGCTTGCACGTCGTGACTGCGACAAGCAGGTTACCACTCAGCATGATGCTGTGCTATGGGGGGCCCACAACACAGTGGGCACCCGTGAAAAAACGTACAGAAGCCAAGGCAGCATAAATATTTTTAACATCATTATGAAAATAAAATAAACAGTACTTGGGTTATAATATAAAACAACTACCTCTAGAAAATATAATAAACACTAAAAAAAATATACAAGTATGTGTGCAGGCTAACCAAAATAAACACAAATACAATATAATAAAACGATTTAGTGGCCGTGTTTCACGTGCATATCCCGAAATATAAGAAGTAGCAAAGTCCAGCACATACATACACAATAATTATAATAAAAACCCACAATGAAAGAATTCGAGAATCGAACATTTTACGAAAACTTCTATCTTGACATATAATGATTAATTGTTTCAGCAAAACGTGAAAACAAATCAACAATGTTTTGCCACTGCGGTAATACATATATTTATAATTTTTGAATAGATGATATTTCAGCGCGGGAGGAAATAATTCAATAATATCAGTTTACTGAAATGCGACACAGAATTGTTTTTCGTAAGAAGTTTGGTATTCATATTTTCTTAAAATATAAGAACACTAATATATGTACTAAAATTATTTTTATCTAACATTCAAATGAGTTTTCTATCGTCAGTAACTCAATCCAAACGAATGTGCTTAAATGGGTCCATTCAATATAGTATGCCTACATAATGCCATCTTAACCTGCAATAAATAAGTAGCCTTTAGAAAACCATGACTGACTGCTCACACTAAATAGCAACGGAAGTTTTGAAATTGGTATAAAAAATAAATGTCTCGACGACAGTTGCAATAGGAAACTTTGCGGGAATCCGACTCTTGAACTTTTAACTTGGAACTTCCTCTGCGCGCTGCAATTCCAAGACATATCAAACCAAAACAAATAAAATATTCAACGGACATTGGTCAGTCGTCGAGAGTCCATTAGCCAAACACGGAGCTCCACTATTTTAGGCAGTTGTCCCACCGCCGGAGAGCAAGAGACTAATAAACTATCGGCTATTTTCTCGCTCAAGACGTACAACAGATGTACATTCCGTGTAAACAAAAGAGATGCATTTATTAATAGCTGATAAAGAAAGAATATTTATACATTTATTTAGCACATGCGACAAGTGCACACGATATAAAACAAAAATAACACATGAAAAAAACAAAAAAAAAAAAACTTAATACTAAACAAAAAATGTAACAGCAAAAAAAAGCGAATGTATGAATGAATGTGTGAATGTGATAGCTGACTATTTACACTGCCGGCGACAAAAGCTATCAAAGATAATACTCGCGGTCAGAACTCACGCCAAGAGACCAAACAGCAGTCATTTCTACCTAGAGTGCACAGATATTTATGAAATCAGAACAATTACTAGAACTCTCATTGTTGTCGGGACGGGTACAGGTGCGCAGGATTAGCTGCCCCGAGCGAATGGTGCGAGTAATCGCCCGTCGAACTCGCACACTCGCTTATAGCCGAGCGACAAAACTATCGGAACTACACACTCGCTTCTCGCTGCTCGCCAACGCATTTCTAGTTTTTAGCTCTACTCGCTTCTCGCTCATCGCTGGCGGTGGGACAATTGCCTCATTGGTGAATATTGTGAAATTCATTTTACAATTCTTGAAAATGGACGCTCACAATTTATAAATTGAATTTCGGATGTATTTGCAGCATCCCGCCATTGGTTCAACCGTAAATATGTATTGAAGCTCAAAGGATTTTATATTCAACTGCAGAACATTTTTATGAACTGTTGATGTATACATTTAATTGTATAATCGCTACGTTTAGCACGTAGTTAGTTGATCCTGACTTTAGAGGAAATATTTTAACCAGGGATTAGATGTAAATATGATGTAAGTCACACCGTGTAAGGTTTACGTAACACACATTTAAAGGCTTAAATGGGCCCAACGCTGGGAAACGTTTGTTATATCTTTTAGTTACTAATTTATAATTAGGTTAGTTTGATGGGAGAACAATTAATACTGCCTCGTGGGTCGAGTGGTCGCAAGCGGGATTTACCATAATTCATTTCTCAGTGGCAGTCACGAAGTCTGGAATGATACCCGGTTGATGTCAATAGGGTCTGCCCCTATTACATGAGACTTAAACATAATAGGGGAAATGTGGGTGTACTATTAGGTACACCTCTGCTTAAACTTTCGGAGATTACAGGCGTGATGTTATGTTATGTTCAACGATGAAAATATATGCAACTTGTAGAATGACACATTAAAAAATCAGGTTAAGGGCAGGGCCCTGTATCAAAACGTTTTGGGGGCCCTTTAAATCGGAGTGCGGCGAAGCCCAAAAAGAGGAGAAAATCATTGGTATTAAACAAATATGAATGATTTTTGCAAAACTAAGAATATAGCACCCTGTATTCCTGACATGCTTTGCTTTAGCTGTCATTCATTTTACTACAGGAATGTGTGAGCGAGAAAAGTGAGACAAAAAAATATGTATCTGCGAACATGACTAGCATAGGTTAAGACTTCAATGAAGAGCTAGAAAATTACAGCATCCCGGAAAGGTTTAGTTTTCATCGAAAAGCGAGCTCGAGAAATTGGTGCGTTCTGGACCGCGAATGCTGAAGCCTTCATCAAAGAGCGCGCGAAGTGAGTTCAAAAAGTTGGAGCTTTTTGGATGTTGATAAGTTACATTTTCATTTTATCAAGAAGAATATTTGTGGATGTGAGAAGATTATGTGACTTTTTTTCTCTAACGGGGCCCTTGTTAGTCGGGGGCCCACTTATCATCGATACGGTGGATACTGCGCTAACTACGCCCCTGGGTAAGGCAAACAAAAGGTTTAATTGAATTGAATAAATTTAATAGACGACTTCAACCAACCAACTGTTAATAACCAATAGTTAAAGAAATGCTACATTTGATAATCCTGCTTAACGTTTGCTCGCAGTTAAATTCATATCACAATTGAGAATGGCAACACGTCGAACCTCCATTGAACGGGTGGCAGTTGATCTCCGTTATAAAGGTTTAAGTTACGTGCTCTTTCATTGCATTGAGTTTGCACTCATTAAAAATAATTGTATAGGCATTCAATTAACGAAAATGGGTCACCATCAATAGTCTCTCAGCCACCAAGTAGATCCCGAACGTGGAAGGTGAAATTATTATCATTGTTTGGTGCCTCACAAAATGTAGTGAGGAAAATGTTGAGTATGATGATGAAATGGCTTAAAGACTATAGGAAGACTAAAGAAACGATGGATGGACTGTGTGAAGGATGATATGGCTAGAAAGGAGATGACTGCTGAGGTGACGAGTAATAGAGAAGTGTGGAAGAAGAAGACATGCTGCACCGACTCTAAATATATTGGGATCAGGCAGGAGAATGATGATGGCGAACTCATCAAAAATGAATATCTCACATTTACGCTAAACTTACCAAGGGGTGTCGTATTATTGAGCAACTGGGTTGTGGAGGTCAGACAAGCAGTCGCTCTATGTACATCACTGGTATTCAGCTGCATCCGGTTAGACTGGAAACGGCTAAGCAGATGATAACTTAACAAAACAACAACTTAAGCAAAACTTATGCTAGTTCCTCAATAAATAACGGTTGACCTTCATAGAAATACACTTTTATTTATAGACACGTCATAAAAGTTACTTTTGTAACTACCTGATATGACACATGTACATGTTGATAATAATTTTGATACATATTTGACCCGAAATTTAGACACACTCTTTTCATAGAACATTCTGTTATCTAAGTGAAACATTTTACAAATGAACTGAAAAGGGAAAAACAAGTATCACAATACCTATACAAAATTCGTCTGAGTAGATAATGTATAATTTACCATGCATTGTTTTGTAAGATACTTACCTAATCAAATAATGAAATAACTACATAGATACAGGGTGTAAACAGACCCTTCACGAAGCCGTCTTTCAACCCAAAAAAAAAAGTTGTTTCTAGCAATCATTTTTGCGTCGAGTAGAACTTGACGCGTCAAATTAGTTGTAACTAAATATTTTAAGGTGCCGCATGCGGTGACAAACGTAGATTTGGTAGATCTTTCTGTGCCAGTAGGTAACACAGTATTGTGTGTCCCCTCCCCCCCCACCCGCCTGCAGCACCTTAAAACTGCTGATTGTGAGAAATGTACGCCGTTCTGGATGTTTAACACGATCGAAAAAAAATCAGAACATGACCTTTATGTCTCTTAATTTTTAAATCAGTTGTACTTTTCTGAGCTATCAGAAAAGTATCAGTTTAACATCCTGAACGGCGTAGATTTCTCACAGTCAGCAGTTTATGGTGGATAGTTGGATATTTTCCAAAAGAACTTTAGAACTTCGATATCTCAAAAACAACCCAGTTTGGACCCCAAGTTGGAGTCAAAATTGTTGCACATTAGGTCAAGGTTAGGTCATTAGGTTTAAGGAATACACCCAATTACCAATCACCCTGTATAACACTAGCTGTTACCCGCGGCTTCGTCCGCTTGCTTCTCGAACATATCCAACTGGAACGTACTTCCAAGTGGTCAGCTGTATACCAACTGTTATCGTATACGCATTCAATTAGGTGTCACTTAATGTTGATGAAACCGTTTTCATCAACATCTTTGGCATTTAGTTAGGTGTCACTTAGTATTGTAGAAAATGGGTACTAGGCATTTAGTTACATGTCACTTAGTGTTGGTGAAAGCGGTCATTATTTCACGTTCAGGGTAAGGCGATGCTCACACGACACCGCACGACCGCGCGGCCGGGCGGAGGCGGCGCGGCGCAGCGGACGCATGGGCAGTGCGACGTGCGTCGCGCGGTATGGCGGGGTACGTGTGTTTGGCCTCAACGGATATCACACAAGCCAATGCGACGTGAGATCCGTTTCACCGACGACCGCGAGTGCGAGCGGTGTCGGGTGAGCATGGCCTTAACCTGGAGAGTGAAAGAAGTGTGTAAATGGAGATCCTACATCATAACAGAAACCTGTTTCCTTAAGCCGAGTTCACACTTGTTATAAAACATGGTTAAACAAATAGTTGCGGGTTTGATTGCTGTATTGAGATTGAGATTTAACTTTTTCCCCACCCATGATGCACAAGAAAAGCTCCGAGAAAGAAACCGAAGAAATTCTGCAATCTATCAAGTTATGAAAAACATGTTTCTCTCGAGGCTAAACTTGAACAGAAAGTTCGCATCTTTCGCTGCAATCTTTAAACTTATTGTAACGGATTTACTTTTCTGCCAATATCGAGGATACTGTCGTAAGTTTGTTAGCCCAGTATAACACCAGAGGGCGGACGTCCAATTTACCCAATTACGGTTATCAATCTCATATCATCATCTGGTTAGCTTTTTCCCATGTTGTGGTCGACTTCATGTCTAGATGCATCTGGCATCTAAGTACCAGTATTTTGCATTATCTAACCGCTACACTAAAACCCAGATAACGACAGACAAACAGTCTTAAGGGGTAACGAACCCACGAATTGGTTTATTGAATTCAGTCAGATAGACAGTCGCTCCATGTAAAATAGTGGTATTCAGCTGCAACCGGTTCGACTGGAAGCCGAACTCAACACAGTTGGGAAAGATAATGACTTAATTAATTGTTTTGAAGTAACATCGTATCACTTCAGCAATAATGTTCACACATTCAAATTCTCATTACTCGTAACCTTTTAAAGTTTATATTATTATTTTTACAATTGCATTATTATTCCAACCATTAAACATGTTATAATAACATGTAGGTACGATATATTATACATACACGTAGTACAATTTCCCCCAACCTCAAAATGATTTATTATTTACTAAGGTATATTCCGTACTACAAAGGAAGCATTATTTTACTACATAGAATGTTTCAGAAGAAATAAGGATACATACAAAAAAACAATTAAAATTATTCAAAACAGTTTCAGAACCTACCATGGCGACAAAGTAGGTGAAATTTTACATCTGCCTGAAACCACGTATCAAGCAAACTTTCACGGCTGCTAGCGCCATCTAGTATCGAGTAGCAAAACTAAATGCAGCGTAGTGTAGTCGAACTAACTTCAGTAACTGTGGCCATTGAAAATGTTTCACATTGTTTTTGTAATGTAATGGTATTTTTTTTTTCAATCCTCATTGCATAACTTAACATCACGCCTGTAATCCCCGAAAGAATAGGCAGAGATGTACCTAATAATACACCCACATTTCGCCAGTTATGTTTTTCAATCCTTACCTATTTAACTTCGCAAATCAAGTACACTCGAAACATCAAGCGCGTCGAGGTCGGAAATTATCCCTTATGTCCTAACTCATAGGTTAGCTGTGTTCACAATCGACTCCGTGCAGTCATTAAGGTGTGTAAAGCTAATACACAGAGTTACTTTCGGACTTAGGTATAATCGAAGTAATATAATAATCGTAAGAACACTCAGCTGCTGAATGGATAACCAGAACCGATATCATGTTGTTCTTGAGGCAAATAAACATTTAAACACAGATGACATGGAATGGATTGTCGAGCTTTTCAGTAGCCTATGATGGTTTCAGGTTTTATTGATTCCCGAAACATTTAAAATACAACACACACCTACATTACACACACGCACACTATTAGTACAAGATCCCACCTACTTATTTTGTTTAGCCAAGGTTGCAAGAGCAAACGTCTTCCTCGTCCTCCTTCCAATAAAGTGCTGGTAGACAGACACTCACACACACAGCTAAGGAATACTTCTTCATCCTTTTAGCATCTCAGAACATGTTGTCCCCTTGTCGCAACGTCACTATGTGGGTACCTACAAGCGGCTGTGAGTGTGCATGTCAACCCTTTTTTTTTTTTTTTTTTTAGGATGGGAAATCATCAAATGACCCCCCCCGCTCTGGGCGGAGCGGAAGGGAGTGTCAGACTTGTACTGACTAAAACCCATCCATGTTCCTTCTTTGCCCTTTGTGTTCCAGGGCCGCGGTATCTCTTTCGAACAGTCCCGCAGCCCTGGCAGGCATCGGCCCGTGCGGACCCCTGCGTGGTTGCTGACATCTCTTTGAGGCGCGCGTGGAACACGAACGCGCCGTCGACACGGCCTGTCGTCATAAGACGGCCGGACGGCGAGCTAGCCCATAACTCGCCGTCCACAGGCCCGCGCCTACGGTGGCCGGGGGCCACCACGTGACCCCCGACGCCCAGGGCGTCTCCCGCGGCGGCTGGGACATGAGGCTCTTTCCCTCTCACGTTCCGCCACCTCCTTCACTAGCATGACTGCTTCGCAGAAGGAGGTGACGGCTTCCCATTCCCTCTCGCTCCGGACCATGGCTTGAACCAGGGCCGGGCGCGAGAGGTCGCCGCCGCCAATCGCCTCTACGAGGACACGGCGCTGCTCCGCCCAAGCAGGGCAGGCCTCCACAGTGTGCTGCACCGTGTCCTCCGGACGATCCTCACAATGGAAACACCCGGGCGTTTCCACCCGCCCGATTCGGTGCAGGAACCTCCCGAAACAACCGTGTCCGGTGAGGACCTGCGTCAGGCGGAAGGTGAGGGCGCCGTGGCGCCTCTCTAGCCACTCCTCAAAGAGGGGACTTATCGCCACGATGGTGGCGTGCCCTGCACGGGGTTGCGACAGTCGCTCTCTCCATGTCACCATGAGATCGCTCCGGAGGTCTGTCCGCTGAGCGGCGATTTGCCGCGGCAGCGGAGTTTCCCCCCGACGTAGTGCCTCCGCGCGCCATTCGTGAAGGCGCGCGAGGACTATCGCCTCCAGATCCCATGGCGGCAATCCGGCAAGGAGGCTAGCCGCCTCACCGGAGATCGTGCGGTACCCCCGGACTAGCCTTAGGGCTATCCCCTTTTGGGGCGCGTTCAGGTAGCGGGCGGCTTGCCGCCTCAGAGAACGCGCCCACACCGGGGCCCCGTAAAGGGCCATGGACCGCACGACCCCCGCGTAGAGCCTCCGGCAGGAGGCGTTTGGACCCCCCAGGTTGGGCAGGAGCCGCTTGAAGGCAGCCCCGGTCCGTTCCAGTTTGGGGGCCAAACGTCGGAAATGCTCCACGAAGTTCCACCGGCTGTCGAGGACGAGTCCCAGGTACTTCAGCGTCGACCCGACGCCGATGGAAACCCCTCCCGCCGTCAGTAGGGATCCCGACGGTGGCGCATTCCGAGGCCCATGAAAACACATGGCCTCGGACTTGTGCAATGCCACCTCGAGACCCAATTGCCGGATCCTCTCCACGACTATCGCAACCCCGCGTGTCATGTTTTCGGCCGCCGCCTCGTGCGACCCCCCTTGTGCCAGTACCAGCGTGTCGTCAGCGTAGCAGACTACGCTGACGCCGCTAGGGAGGTCGGCGCGCAGCACCCAGTCGTAACCGATGTTCCACAAGGCCGGCCCCAGAACCGATCCCTGTGGAACACCACACGACATCTCTCGCCGGTTCCATTCTCCGCACTGACCGGGGTAGATGACGGCCCTATCCGTCAGGTAGTCCCCGACCACACGACGAAGGTAGGTCGGCACCCGGTGATACCGGAGTGCCTCCCCAATGCAGCTCCAGGGCATGGAGTTGAAGGCGTTGGCGATGTCAAGAGACACCGCCAATACGACCCCGCCCCGGGAAACCGCATCCCCCGTCGTGAGGGCTCTCACGCGCATGATGGCGTCCACCGTCGAGCGCCCCTTGCGGAAACCAAACTGGTGTTCCGCAAGATCCGGCCCCATCCCCGCGAGGTGCCCGGCGAGGCGGTTAGCAATAACTCTTTCAAAGAGCTTGCCCACCTCGTCGAGCAACACGATGGGCCGGTATGCGGACGGAGAGTCCGCAGGGCGCCCTGGCTTCCGGATGAGGACCAGCTTCCCCGTCTTCCAACGAAGCGGGAACTGGCCTCTCTCCAAGCATGCGCTTAGGAGCCCTTCCAGTCGAGGCCCGAGAGCCTCAGAGGCCAGGACCCAGGCTTTGCCAGGCAAGCCATCGGGTCCCGGGGCGGTATTTCTGGCCTTCAGCCTGCGTACCGCCACTCTCAGGTCTACCCCAGTCACCTCCGGAACGTCGTCATCGGTGTGGTCCGCTTCCGGCACCGCAAGCGGCGGCGGAGCCATAGGCGGGGGAGGATGCCTCCCTCGCGAAGGGAACAGAGCGCTCACCACGTCCTCCACGAGCTCAGGCCGGAGACTCTGCGTCAGCGGGGGGGCCCGGGTGCGGAGTTTGTCCCGCACCATCTTGTAAGGGCGCCCCCACGGATCTCCGTTCAGGGACTCCAGCATCTCCTCGCGGGCCAGGTTCTTGGCCCGCCGGACAGCCTCCTGGAGGGCGGTCTTCGCCGCTCTGTACCCCTCGTAAAGCTCCGCCTCAATGGCTGCCGCATCCGGAGGGCGGATGCGGAGCCTGCGATGCCTGGTGTACCGGTGCCGCGCGGCAACGCACGCCTCACGCAGAGACGTCAGCTCTCGCGACCACCAGTACACCTGACGTCGGGCGCTTCCTGGCCGAACTCGGGGCATTGCCACGTCGCAAATCTCGGACATGGCCTCCTGGAACCAACCCGCCTCGTTGTTGATGTCGGCAGGCCTGGCTGGTGATGACACCCAGGCCTGCACGATCGAGGCTTCCAGGAGGAGCTCCCGGTCCAGCTGCTTCAGCGCCCATCGCGGACCACTCGGGGCCTGTAGGACCGGCGCGCTTGAGGTCTGGGTGGAGACGTCGAACCGGATGTACCGGTGGTCGGAATAGGTCTCCACCCCCTCCATGACGCGCCAGTCAACGACACGCGGCGACAGAGCGGGGCTAGCGAACGATATGTCCACCACCGACTCGCCCCGCATCCGCACGCACGTGGGGACAGAACCCCGATTTAGGACGACCAGGCCTGTCTCTAGAGCCCAGTCCTCCACCATTCTACCCCGCACATCCGTGTAACGAGAACCCCAAGCCAAGTTCTTGGCATTGAAGTCCCCGAGCACAAGTACGGGGAGAGAATGGCTCCCGATGACGGCACTCAACTCCCTGAGGGAGTTGAGGAACTCGGCGAGAGTTCGGTTCGGGGAGAAGTAGACTCCCACTACAACTATCTCCCCGAAACGTGCTGCTACGCACCCCTGACCCTTCCTGACACTCTCAAGGGTCGGGGTACCGGCGGCGGCCGACGCAATTATGGTCACTGAGCCGCTAAGGTCCTCCACCCAGTCATCCCTGGGCGGGACAAAGTACGGCTCAGCGACCACGGCGATGTTAATTGACCACTGCGCCATGCTCTGGATCAACAGATCCTGAGCGCAGGCGCAGTGGTTGATGTTCGCCTGGAGAAGGCGTAATGGGGCCGTTACTGGCACTCCATTTCAGCCCCCTCCCGGGCCTCCTGCGAGGGCCCCGCTGCAGTAGTTGCAGCAGTAGCGGCAGCGGCGGCGACAGTGGCGGCAGCTGCGGCGGTGGCGACGACGGTGGGGGTTTTGGAGATGGTTACGGAGGGCCTTCCGTTGCCCCTGGCCTTGGTGGGTGTACCGCAGGCCTTGCTCCCTGCCCGGTGATCGGCCGGCTTGCCAGATGCCGCACATGCGGTGCAGTGCGGCGCGGCGGAGCAAGCCGCGGCCATGTGACCGGGCTGGCCGCAGCGGAAGCATAGGCCACTGCGGTCCACCTCCGAGGTGCACCGAACCGACACGTGGTTCCCCACATGGCAGCGGAAGCACCTCAGAGGTCTGGGTTCAAGCAGCTTAACCTGCGCCGAAACCCAGCCCACCAAGAGCCTTCGGCCCTCCAAAATGGCTTTCGCCGCCGTCACAGGGCAGCTTACCGTTACGGTTCGCATGCCTGACAGGTCCGGACGTAAGGTGCCTGCCTTGACCTGCTCAGCAGGGCACCCACCGGTCCTGGTGACGGCGGCCACCACCTCCTCCTCGGTCACCGAGTCGTCCAGACCCAGGATGCGCAGGTCTGCGCATTTGACGGGCCTGGACACTCGGGCCTCGTCCGCATTTAGGGACGCTCTAAGCTTTTCAGCTAGAGCGTCCGCGGACGAGCCACGGGTTTCGCCGGGGATCTCCAGCACTCGAGCCCCTGTCGCGGTGACTCTGAGGCGGAGGCCCCCGGTGATCCCGAGCTCACCCAGATCCACCGTCGCCCTCGCCTTAGCGAGCACGTCGCGGTATCTCACGCCCCTTTTTTCCGCGTCCGGCTGTAGTGTAATCACTACAGCTGCGGTCTTCGGGGCGCTGAGCCTAGCCGCGACGCTCCGCTCCTTTTGTCGGCGCTTCCGCTCCAGCTTCCGGGCTTTTTTGGCCGCCTTCCGCTCCCTTGTCCTTTCTCCAGCCACCTGCCATCCGCTCTCGGCCGCGGAAGGCTTAGGGGGCGGGGGGGGCGGTGGTGGCGGCTGTCTCGCGGGTGGCGCTGGCACAGTCGCCACCTTGCCCTTCTTTTGCGCCGCCGCCTTGCCCTGCCTCAGGGCCGCCGCCTTCTTGGCCGGAGCCGGTTTCGCCGGAGCCGGCCCTTCGGGGGCCGACGCAACCCTGCCGGAGGGCCGGCCAGCCGGCCCCGGTGCGGAGGCCGCAGCAGCCGCATATGTGGCCGCCCTCGGTCCCGGGGGCGCCCTGTTTGCCGCCAGGGGGGGGCGCAGTACAATGCCCTCCAGGACGGAGAACCGCGCCTGGAAGGCAGCCAGCTCCTGCCGAACCAGGTTCAAGACCTGGTTCTCAACCGGCACGGGCCGGCTTAGTTGCTGCTGGCCCCCATTTTGGGGCGCGGACTCGCGCAGACCGGCCAAGTCTGCTCGGAGCTTGCGGTTCTCCTGTTGGAGAAGCTCTGTGGCGGCCGTCAGGCGAGCGACCTCCGCCCGCAGTTTGGCCACTTCGTCTGACGGGGGCCTCTGGGGATATCTGGCCTCCGCTGACGCCACGATGGAGGCGATTGCTGCGGGCATGGCCTTATGCCTGGTGGAGGGCTTCTGTTTGTATGAGACAGCCCTCAGAGCCGCCTCCACCTCCTTCGCGAAACTGGCCTTACGCTCCGCATCGGAGCCGCCGTCTGCGCCAGCCTCGTCGCCAGAGGAGCCCGAACGGGCCACCCCGCGACCGGCCACCCCCGGGTGGCGCCCCTCCTCGGCAAGCCGCACCGACCTCTCAGTGGCAGAGAGGCCTCGCCCCTTGCCACGGATCCCTCCACGCTTGCTAGTGGGGATCTTGCGAGCCGAGGCCAGCTCTTCCTCTGACGACGACCCTCGGTCGCCCTCTGGCCAGGACCGCTTGCGGAAGAACTTTCCGTTCACCGCAGCAGCCCCGGGCCTCCCGCGCCGGGAGCTCTCTGAGCCTCCCGCGCTCATATCGCCGGATGCGGCGCCGGACTCCGACCCCGCATCCCTCTCCTTCCTTCCTTCGCCATTACCGGCCGCGTTTCGGGTTATATTTTTTTCCATATAGTTCCCACGAGTATGGGGGAAATAAAAAGTCCATCTGGGCAGTGCCCCCTGTACCCAGATAAGCCATAGCCAGGCTCGGCAGTGGTTCGCACTAGCAACTGATTTTCCAAAGGAACCCGTCAGCCATACATCTCCTCGCGGTGCGCCGCCGCTTGAGATTCGGGGTAACTTTTTATAGAGGTTTTCTACCTCGCGGTCCGGGCGGTTAAGCCAAGACCCTCGGTCCCAATCGAAGCCGCGAGACGTGATCCACGACACTTCGACGGTGAGATTACGATATCGACGGGGACAGCGAATGACTGCGTCCTTCACTGCCTGCTCGGCGGCAGGGTAAGTGCACACTGAGCCCGCCCTTGCTCCTCCGCTGTGCCCTCTGCTTTTCAGAGGGTCACGCGGAGCAACGCCCCCTTGGTCCATAAAGGACCCCTCCCATGTCAGAATATTAGCCATGGACAGTAACATTCCCCGGGGAATAAGAATCTCTTCCCATTCCTCGGGGAAGGATACTGCCCACGCCCAGGGTGCACCGGCCCGGCAGCTGCTATTCCCTCCCGACGTATCGAAAGGGACCGGCAGCCATCAGGCACACGAGGAGGAATTCTGACAACGCACCCCGTGCATGTCAACCCTGCCGTTATATCCTTGTCATTTATAAAACAGGCATGGGTAGCCTTTCCATAGTTCTTGGTAACCACTTAACCAGTCCACTAGAGTCAACCAAGCTTGTAGTCCAATATCTTTGTTTCCATAACCTTTCTGTCTTCTTTATCGTGTGGTTAGTGCCTAACCTGGTGTCAGAGTTTTTATGCCGCCCATGGGCCTCCGACTTGGCTTTACATGCCGTCGAGAAATATTTCTCTTGTATCCTCACGATCAAGACTATATTTATTATACTTATCACTTCCTTCACCGAAGCAAGTGATAATTATTACAATACGCACAAGAATCCGAAATTCAGAGGTGCGTGTCATCATCATCTCAGCCGAAAAGTCCACTGCTGGACATAGGCCTCCCCCAAGAAGGGGGGTTTTGCCATAATCGCCACGCTTGGCAGGCGGGTTGGCGATCGCAGTATGGTTGTTGTAGAATCAGAGAACGCTGCTGCCCATTCTCTGGTAAGTCCCTTAGTCGCCTCTTACGACACCCACGGGAAGATATGGGATGGTGCTATTCTTTACGTCCGGACACCATACAGAACCAGGTGAGGTGCGTGTGTTGGGTTCGAATTCGAGACCTATAACTTGTCATTCCGACGGTTACACCACTAGACTATCACTGCTATCATGAGGCACTCGCTACTTATGCAAAAGGTTGTGGGTGTTTAGCCCAGTGGCAGACACCATGGAACTATTAAGTACTAAACCACATTCTCTAGTGTGTAAAGTGTAAAATATTGTGTCAAATGTTTAGACATCAGAGGTCATTTGTCACCATAATTTCTGACGTCATAATATATCTGGTTTATTCTCTGAGGTTCGATTTCATAGTGTTTTGTTTATGGTTGGTAACTCATAAATAGACGATGGCTAATTGGCCATTGTGTTTTGTAAAACAAGCCATTACCGCAGACCGCTCCAGGCTATTGTATTAATCAGTGCCAACTGAACTTGGACTCACAGATCAGTAGCATAGGGTACATTTACCTCTGTTTCTATTTTTCTTTCTTGTGCAAAGCAAGTCGTACGTTTTGTGTGTACACTATCGTACTCATAGGTATTAAAGTCAATACAAGCAAGGTGAGTTTTTAATACAGTGATGCATGGTTCTATAAGCGCGTGGCCATAGTCGGGACTAATGCCGCCATATTGTTTTTTCAATAAAAATTCTGCAGGCCAGTTTAGAAATGTTTACCAACAAGTCCCTTCTGACAACGTGAGTCAAACGCCAAAGAATCATGCACCACTAATTTTCTCAGTACGTTTACTTCTGATTGGGCATCAGTTTGTCAAGTAACAGTGATCTTTATACTCATTCGAATAAGTTTGTTGTTAGGTTGCAGCTGTGAAACGTAAACCAACTGTAAAAGGCCTAAACTTGGTTTATCGATCACTATGGCTTAAAAATATTGCAATGTATAGATTCGAATCGCGGTTTGTCACCTATGTTCGCATTGTTCTCTAAGAGCCAGAATATTTCTCTTAACCTGTTTTTCCTGAAGTACATAATTATCCTCATGTGAGAGTTTGCATGTTTAGCGTTGACCCGCATCTATCAGCACGAAATCGCATTTTTTCATGCTTCTATTCTTTTCTTATCTTTTTTTTTACACGTTGATGAATCAAACTTTTTGCTCACGACAGACCACGAAGACATCGTATTTCAAATAAAAAAGTTAAGTTTAAATTTGGAGCGAGGAACAGAGCAGCGTACGATTTTTGCATAAACTTTGAATTGATCCAGTAGGTGCAGCATTATAAGCCTTGAAGTGAAATAAAAAAAATCTATTTTTTAAGTAACTGTCCAGTTTTAAAGTTAAAACATGCGTGAATGTATATCTATACACGGAGGCCAGGCTGGCGTACAAATCGGTAACGCCTGCTGGGAGTTGTACTGTCTGGAGCATGGGATCCAGCCGGACGGGCAGATGCCCTCGGACAAAACCGTCGGCGGAGGTGACGACTCGTTTAACACATTTTTCAGCGAGACAGGCGCTGGTAAGCACGTGCCCAGAGCGGTGTTCATCGACCTGGAGCCCACCGTGGTGGACGAGGTGCGCACTGGCACCTATCGCCAGCTCTTCCATCCCGAGCAGCTCATCACTGGCAAGGAAGATGCCGCCAACAACTACGCGCGAGGGCACTACACCATCGGCAAGGAGATTGTGGACTTGGTGCTCGACAGGGTACGAAAACTTGCCGACCAGTGCACTGGCCTGCAGGGATTCTTGATTTTCCACTCTTTCGGAGGCGGCACCGGGTCGGGTTTCGCGTCCCTGCTCATGGAAAGACTTTCTGTCGACTATGGCAAGAAATCAAAACTAGAATTTGCAATCTACCCTGCCCCACAGATCTCGACGGCTGTCGTAGAGCCATACAACTCGATCCTCACCACACACACTACACTGGAACACTCTGACGCGGCGTTCATGGTGGATAACGAAGCCATCTACGATATATGCAGGAGGAATTTAGACATTGAAAGGCCCACATACACTAATCTAAACCGCCTGATTGGTCAAATAGTGTCGTCGATCACCGCGTCCCTGAGATTTGACGGAGCCCTGAATGTAGACTTGACCGAATTCCAGACAAACTTGGTGCCATATCCTAGGATTCACTTCCCGCTAGTGACGTATGCACCTGTCATTTCCGCTGAGAAAGCGTACCATGAACAACTATCAGTGGCGGAGATCACCAATGCGTGCTTCGAGCCCGCTAATCAGATGGTGAAGTGTGATCCGAGGCACGGCAAGTACATGGCGTGCTGCATGCTGTACCGCGGTGACGTCGTGCCGAAAGATGTGAATGCTGCTATCGGAACCATCAAGACAAAGAGAACTATTCAGTTTGTTGATTGGTGCCCGACTGGGTTCAAGGTGGGCATCAACTACCAGCCGCCGACCGTGGTGCCAGGTGGTGACTTGGCGAAGGTGCAGCGCGCTGTTTGTATGTTGTCAAACACGACTGCCATTGCGGAAGCGTGGTCGCGGCTCAACCACAAGTTTGATCTTATGTATGCTAAGCGAGCCTTCGTCCACTGGTACGTCGGTGAGGGCATGGAAGAGGGTGAGTTCTCGGAGGCTCGCGAGGATCTGGCCGCGTTGGAGAAAGACTACGAGGAGGTTGGCATGGACTCCGGAGAAGGTGAAGGAGAGGGTGGCGAGGAGTATTAACTAATTTGGAACTATTTATGTTTAGGTCATCTATTTTTTTTTTAGGTCTAACAATATCTTTACAACGTTTGGATTTTTTAAGGAAAATAAACAAGTGTACTGCATTAATATTTTCTTTTAATTTGTTTCTGTAACGAGACCAACAATCTCTGATGAATTTCTTAGCGAGCAGTTTCTTGGGAGAATTGTTAAGAGGTTATGCACATGGTACGTTGCGGCGCCGCAGCGCGACGTCCTGAATGTAAGTGTCGGAGCACACGATGCGTTGCGGCGCCTCACTGCAAAGATTTCGCCGTATCGGTGGGCACAAAAGCAGTGCGGCGCCGCAACGTTGTCGCAACGGCGGCGCCGCGCGCGCCCTTGCAGCGTTGGACAGTCTGTAAAGGTGCTCCCTCATCGGGAGCATTCGCTTTTTATGCAGTTCAGATTCACTTGTTTCCGTACAAAATCGAATGTTGGACTGTTTAGCGGTCTACACACCAAAGCCGCTGACCCGGCGGCACAGCCCGGCGGCTTAGTACCGGCGGGTTAACCCGGCGGCTTCAGAATGTCCAAGCCGAACGACTTTGCCGGCGGCAATGCCGGCGGCACGACAGCCGCGGCATGTGGTGTTCTAGTAATTGCCAAATAGTCGTAGAGATTGGACGTGTGTGTTTCGAATAATTCAGAAGTAGTATTTTCAGTACCTAATTGACATGGAGGAGGACGATAACAGTGATTTAATAATAGCAGTTTGTGGAGTTATTATCGGTGGATCCCTCAACACACGAAAGTGTTGGGTTAGGCCAAGTTTAATGAGTCGCAATAAATACAGTACTTGTCAAAGATTAAGTGATTTAAAGGAAGACGACTTGGTTCTATACAAACCCATTTCTTTTAAGACTTTCCTGTCATTAACCAGTACCGACTTTGAATATTTACTGAATATTGTTGGACACAAAATAGCTAAACAAGACACAAATTACAGAAAAGCAGTTTCACCAGTGGAAAGATTGTCAATAACGTTAAAATACCTAAGCTCAGGAAATTCTTTTAGTAGCCTGTGCGACGTCTTTAAAGTATCTCCTCAACTAATTTCAAGCATTATTCCTGAAGTATGTGATGCTTTAGTTGAAGGACTTTCAGATTATGTGAAAATTCCAAGGAGTCAGGAAGGATGGAGAGAAATTGCAGATGAATATTTAAAAAGATGGCAAATACCCAATTGTCTTGGGTCAATGGATGGGAAACACATAAAACTTCAATGTCCCCCAAAAAGTGGAAGTGATTATATAAACTATAAAAAATATTTCAGTATTGTGCTCTTTGCTTTAGTAGATGCTGATTACAACTTTTTGTACGCTAATGTGGGATGTCAGAGTCGGATTTCAGATGGTGGGGTTTTTAATAATTCAGCATTATGTCGATTGTTAAATGATAATGAATTGAATATACCACATAAAACCCCTTTACCCGGAAGGAATCTACCAGTACCGTATTTTTTTTTGGGTGATGACGCGTTTCCTCTGCAACCCCATATTATAAAGGCTTATGATGGTAATCACACAATGGGATCATCTAAGAGGGTTTTTAACTATCGCGTATGTCGAGGGCGAAGAGTAGTTGAAAACGTGTTTGGGCAGTTAACACACAAATTTAAGATTTTTCATAGACCTATTCAGCTAATCCCAAAAAAGCTACTACTGTAACTTTGGCGTGTATACATTTATTTAATTATATCAAACGAACCGCTGCAACTCAGCAAAACGAATACGATACTGAAAATAATCAAGGAGAAGTCTTTCCCGGTGAATGGCGTAGACATCTTGAAAACGACAGTTGCTTAGATAATATGTCAGGAGAAGACAATCAAACCTCGGATACTACAGTGACCGCTGAGGATACAAGAGTGGAGTTGACTCATTATTTTCTTTCTAGTGTCGGAGGATTAGAATGGCAATATAACCAATAAACGCCCATTAGTCGAATAAAATTAAAACTCATACAATCAATATTATTTTTAATCATTAAGTAGTTCCATGTATTATCCATTAAATCTAAAATCGTAAATTACACATAGTGAGATACACTTTTATTGTGATTCGTATAATAAAGTTTTAAACAAAATAAGAAATGTGTTTTTGTAAACCAATAACATGATATTAACTATTGGTAACAGTAGAAGTGTCACTAAACTAAAATTAAAACCTTGCTATTCCTTTCGCACATATGTCAAGCTCTACTCGTGTGAAGGAAATAGTCAACACTAATTTTAAATTTAACTTTAATGGGGCTACCTATAGCTACCTTTATTATACCAAAAAGAAAATTAAATATTTATAACATGTTTTGAAGATTACTTTATAAGTTTTATAACACTATCAGTAGGATTTAGAGCTAGGTATTCTTCAGCAAATGTTTCTAGTGACGAAGGTTGAATTGTTTGTGGATCTGGGTTTGTTTGGGCAGAGTATTCAGAAGAAGTTAAGTTATTTGTAGAAGGGCTTACAACCGTCTGTTGAAGTGAAGATGCTGTATAGTATCCTGGATGACTGTGTGAACTAGAAACACTACTTGGTCTTGCAAAATCCGTAAATGTATCGGATCTATATCCAGTTTCGGCTTCAAATATTATATTGTTGATCCGATGTCTCTTGTTGTGTGATGTGTCTGTTGTTTGTGTCGCTTTCATTTGTCGATCCATTTGTCTTAACTGACCCGCAATATAATCTCCAAATAAACCATCCTCATCTTTTGTCACATTTGGTCGTTGGGAGACATTCTTCATAATATTCAATGCTTCGGATATCAACTCTTTATTAGGGTTGATTTTAGGACGTTTATTTCGTTGCCAAGTTGTATTTTCTGGCGACATCTGTGGTAAATCATTTTGATTTGATTGTGAATCTCGTTGTGAATCGTGGCTCATCGACGGTGTGTCCTGCGAAAAAAGACGAAAAAGACTGCCCGTTTAGCCGTTTTACTTTTATTTAATAAAAAATAAATAAGTATATCTAGTCAAAATCAACATTTATTGTGTATTTTTTTATTATGGATTTTATTAAAGGCACTGAATAAGTCTTCAACATTTCAATTTTTTTTTTTTCAAACACATTTTTTTTTACCTGAGTGGCAACTATTTTGCCAATGCCCGGGAAAGGGTTAAAATGTAAATACAAAGATACACAAAAAAACAAACAAACAAACAAAAAACAAACAAACAAACAAACAAAAAACAAACAACAAACTAATATAATTATATGTCTATGGGGCCCTAGTTGCCTGATTATAAATAAAAAAAATAAAAAACCTTTACTAACAGTATTGGTGGTATCAGTAGGCACATTTTTGTTCTGCAGAAAATTTAGTGATTTGTAGGCAAACCATTTACTATGATAAATATCATCAGTACCCGCACCAGACTTATTTGAATTATCTTCTTTTTTTTTCTCTCGGTAATAATGACTAGTTAAATTTTATATCATTCTCTCGATTTCCGGAACATCAGTAGCAAATTCACTGGCAATTTCATTAAATGCGTCGTAACGCTTTGGCCGGCTTTTGTAGTCACGGTTTTTTGGGTTCCATAATATTTCTTTTAAATTATAGAGGTCTATTAGTTTTATAACTGTTGCATCGTCCCACTCCATATTGGTTAGTTGATAAAAAATAAAAGTGCCGACACTTCACAACAACAGAGAATGAATAAGTGATACGTCACTACTCTATGAAAGCCGGCGGGCAACTGACTGAGTGAGTGGAGAGGGATGCCGTCGGCATCGGCATGCTGCCCCGCCGGCTTGCCCGCGCGGGCGCAAGCCGGCGGCATGATTGTACAAAATAAGGCCGGCGGGTTGGGCCGGCGATCCGTGCCGCCGGGTCAGCGGCTTTGGTGTGTAGACCGCTTTACATTACAGGCGAATGGTCGCGGTGAGGGAGCACCATTACATTATTAAAAATGCTCCGAACAAGACCTCTGCTGTTGTTAAAACCTGCATCACGTGCGAGCGTGTGCCCTTTGTGTGACGCATAAACAACTGAGTGGTGCCACTCCGACGTCACAACGGATTTACCTCCCCTGCCCGCCCTCGTCTCGACGGTTGCAAGTCATGTGCCGCCGCCGCACCGCATCGTGTGACATGCCACATAGAAAGAAAAGGATGATTTCCACCAAACGGCTCGCATCCACACCCGTGCGCAGGCCTGCAGCGTAGTCTTGAGCTCATTGATAATAATAATTTGGGTGTAGGTACCTAAATTATTGCGATAGGTACTTAATGTCGTTCGGTGTCCAACTTGTAACTTTTTTAAACATTTTTGGGACAAAATCTAACATGGTTTAAAAATTATTGGAATCGATTCAGTTACTTATTCAGAACGAAACTATATTCAGGTTTCACATATACTAAAAATAATGTTGTATAATGTGATGCTCTGGGGTTGATGTGCAGCGAGAGATGTGCATTTAACCAATCACATAGCTTAGCTCAAAATATTTAAAATAAGCTTTACTGTTGGTTAGTTTCACACACATCCCTCGCTACGCGTCCTCGCTCATTTTATGTGGAAACGCAGCTTAAGGCAGAGAAAACGCTTGCTAGTCTTTTTTTTTTGTTTACATTCTGCAAGGTTTTATTTAAAATAACCAAGTCGGATATTTCATTCACATCGTTTGTATCGCTGACGTAGCTTAGCTTTATAGTTCGGGTTGTGAACCGAAGTATGAAAACAGGTGAAACGATACTCGCCCCGCTCGCTCACTAGCTGGCGGTGTGGCGTGCGCTATACTAAGATGCATACCACATATAATCCCAAACAGAAGAATAGTTATACCAAAGTATACTCATGTAATTCAGTCTTGTTAGGTTAATGTTTATTAAAATCAATGATTTGAAAAGTAATACGCATGACGTAGTTGTAACACCCTGTTGCGACCGAAGATCTACTCGACTCGTGCGCTGGGTAGGAATGTTCTACCATTTGACACGTTAAATCATTATCATTAATAGGATGTTTCATAATTCTAATGTTTTATTTATTTTTCTTTGAATATACCTATTATCATAATTAATGGTAAAAAAAGAAACGTACCTAGAGGTATTTTATGTAGGATACATTGAGTGACCTTTCTAAGACGACTAAAAACTCACGGTTTATAAGTTAATGATTAAAATACACTTTTTTTTCATTTCCATCATATAACACTTTACCGGAAAAACTCGGTTGGTATTGATACACGACACTACACCTGCAACTGTTTTATAAAATTTAATGCATATTTTTCTAAAATATGTTTATAGTTCGATATCTAATTAAAATATTATTTATAATTTAAAATGAATATAGTGAATTTATTCTTCAATAATTATCATAAAACTGGACCATTAACTTCTTAGTTTTAGATTATTCTAGCGGTTGTTTCGAAAGTCATCGATGCCTGTCGTGTAGTGGGGTTTCTTAAGACTTTAGCTGCATAACTTGTTGGTACAGAATTCAAGATGTCGCCACGTCCTCACAATAATTGGTTAGTGACGCCCCTGTATAAGACGAGCCCATATATCCAAATACTTGGAAGTAATTTGATTCTCGGTTTCTGTACCGGGTATACCCATACCTTCAAAACTGGGATTGCGATCCGGTGGTATGTCTCCTGCTTAGTAAAGGCAGTACTCATGCGTCACACTGCCGCTGCGGCGCCGCCGCCGCCGTACCAACGCCGCGACGCCGCACCGTCCGTGTGCTCCAATGGTGAGCAGAAATCATGCCGCGCCGGCGCCGTAACGCATCGTGTGCACAGGTTCAACGACGTATGAATAATTTTTATTGCTCGTGACCGATATTCATATAAATAATTTTCTACTTTAGGCAATGGTAATACGGTCCTATTTCCAATCCAGCCAGTGAATTACTCGAGATTTTTTCCGTTCTCTCTGTACTGATCCTTATGAATAGTTGATCGCTCACTGTTAACACCGCGCTGCCGCCTGCCACCGCCGCGCCAATCGCCGGTTAGAAATCTGTCAAACAAACCAGTTTTTAATTCGTACCTCGACTCGATTCCCACTTACCGCCGGCGGGACGGATCGAGTTTAAGATCATGTCGCGTACATGAGCTGTACCGCGTGCTCGAGAATATTGGGTTCAAAACACGACTCCAACGAACATTCAACTAATCCAAGCAAAGCAATTACACTGTGACCAACCCAGATGAAGCGCTCGCCGCCCGCTGGCGTGGTGTCGCTCGCGCTCCCTTCCATTGGCGTAGTTAGTCCTAGTAAACTGTTTTGGGGCCTTTTTGAACAGAAGTACGGCGAAGTTCAAAACGAGGAGAAAACCATTAGTATTAAACAAATATGAATGACTTTCGCAAAACTAAGAAAATAGCATCCTGTATTCCTGACGTGCATCGCTTTAGCTGTCATTCATTTTACTACAAGAATGTGTGAGCGAGCAAAGTGAGACAAAAAAATATGTAACTGCGAAAATGACTAGCCTAGGTTAAGACTTCAATGAAGAGCTAGAAAATTACAGCATCCTGTAAGGTTTTAAGTTTTCATCGAAAAGCGAGCTCGAGAAATTGGTGCTTTCTGGACCGCGATAAGTTATATTTTCATTTTATCTTTTATCAAGAAGAATATTTGTGGATGTGAGAAGATATTGTGAATTTTTCCTCATCAAGGGCCCTTGTTACTCGGGGGCCCCGTATCATTGATACGGCTGATACGGCGGTAGCTACGACCCTGCCCCCCTCATTCGCTCGGCTCGCGCGTGGTTTGTTACAATCCTAACCGAACCGAGACCTAGCCCAACGACTGGTACCTACCTAACCTTTAAATTATTAAATTAAAGTTAGTATTCCCTTTACATTTTAATTTAATATAGGTACGTAACTCCTTGTTTAAAAAATAAAAACAAGCTTTTATTAAAGTGAATCCAAGGAGGTTAAATTAGGTTTATCTATCAAAATTGAACGTGTATTCAAAGTTCCGTCTCCGTGCTATTAACCGCTGAAGAGTTCTCTCGTGAGGAGACGATCCTGACTGCAGAATCAAGTCATATCTGCCATAAAAATGTATTGTCACCAGATCCAAACGTGTGTGCAAAATTTCAGTCCAATCGGTTGGGGGTAACTGGTTTAAAATTAAGTTACAAGATTTAAGCAATGCAAACTAACCAACTAGGTAACTAACCAACAAGGCAAGTTAAATAAAAGCGTATAAAAACGATTCAACGCTGGTGTATGAACGGTGAAAGTGTACCACAACGTCCTACCGGTATATCATATAAAAACACAACTAATCATTTTCCAAACACTGTTTTAAGCTTTCACGTTTTACAACTAAACTTATACTGTCACTTACGGGATATTTTCCGTGATTGTTCATTATTTTGAGCTCCCGATATTAAGACAAAGAAAGAGGGTAGATAGATTTGGTTGCTCTTAACAATTTATTTTCCATCCACCCATTCTCCAGTCAACCCGCGATCATGGCGCTTGCAACAGCGCCGAAATATCGGGATCTCAAAATAATGAACAATCACGGAAGATATCCCGTAAGAGACAGTATAAGTTTAAAAATCTTGCCTCAATCGCTCGAAAATCAGCCAGAGTCACAGTACAAAAGTAGAATTTTATTGAGATTGGAGCTCTGCTGTCCATGAGGAACTCGAGCGTTATTTATGAGACGTAGGTATATATGTAAGTACGCCATCATACGCCCCGCGGCTGTGGTCCGCCATGCACCTTTTTGCCGAATCGTGGTATTAAACATTCATAAAGTGGGTTCGCCTGCCCTATAAAAGGCTAACTGTTTGTCACTGTGTTACCAGGACATGGATGGATGAGAGGTCACGTTTTACTTGAAAACACGTAGCTAGGTACTTAGTTTCATTAGTTCAAAATAAATTTAATTTATTACCTAGTACGGCAACTATATTTCTAGCTTATTTTGGTTGTTTTTTTTTTTATTGAGTTAAGTTCGCAGCCATGGGCGTTGGCAGCAGCCACCTGTCGAGAAGATTTAGATTTTTTTTTAAAGTTATTGCATGAATAAAAACTAAAGTCTAAGTTACTGTCCGAATTTGTTAATCACCCTGTCAATAAATTGAGTGTCCTCCTCTTCTCGTTTCCTGTGTACACAGCATGCACAGTCCGCTTACGGCTCGTGTCTTCCATCGTCAGGCCCGTAGGCAGCGGGCGGTGCGAAATCTTGGGCAACTATAGAGAAACCAATCTATCCGAGACGGAAAGCAAAAATTTTCATACTTTTGCTTCTCGTTGTATGAAAAAAAATACACAACATTATTTTTAGTATATGCGAAACCTGAATATAGTTTGTTCAGAATAAGTAACTGAATCGATTCCAATAATTTTTAAACCATGTTATATTTTTTCCCAGAAATAGTTATGTAGGAGCCAATGGTTGTAGGCACCCTACACTATCACTTAGTTGATGTTGGTTTAGTTGTGGAGTACACAGAAAGAACCACACGTTGTGTTTAAAGTTATATTAAAATGTCAAGGGTACAAGTTAAAGAGGTAGGGATTCTTTCTCTTGACAAGTGGTTCCACAGTTGTTGCCTAAATCGCTCTGCCTTGCGCGAAAAGTTACAATTATAGCGTAATATTTGTGACGCACGACATTCAAGTAGGTTGCTGCGTTCGCAAAGTAAATGTACGGTTGATGAGACCGTACATGTTGGCAACCCCACAAGATGTACGGAAGATTAATGAAAGCTTGTCAAGAGAAGAAACCCTATTACAAAGAAACAAATAATAGATTAAATTATTCGAAGTTAAATGCGACGTTGTCTGCATAACGTGGACGTCCCGTTTGCAGTTCTGCTTGGCTCGCCGTGTGAATGTTTTCTTCTTGCTTTCTATGTTGTATCGATAAAATTAATAAACTAATATATATTCATGATAAAAAAAAATACGAATGCAAAAAAAAGTTAATAACATGGCTACACAATTTAAACTATAATGATACAGAGTTACTCTTGCAACGTATGATTTAAAAATAATTAATATAGTGTGATGCTTACGCTTATTTAGTCACCCATCCATGTACACTCAAAATCTATCTCTCTCTCATATACACACACACAAACACACACGCGCGCACACACATAAACACACGCGCCCACACACACTCTCTTATACAATTGATCGTATTTTCTTTAATATATATATTTTTTTTTTTCTCTTAGTTCATAAGTTTATAATGTAAGGGAAGAGCGGAGCCTTCAACTACAGGCATTTTCTATGCCTAAATGGAGACTCCTCGTCATGCAATGTAAGCCAAAATGATATGAAATAAACTTATTTTTCTTTTTTTATGGGTTCAAATTCAATCTCTTCAAGCTGATTGTTCGTAGCTAAATGGCTCGTAGTTTGTTTTGAGCGACAAGATGGTCCGCATCTCTTGATAAACCACCCTACGCGACAATGACGATTACTCCCACGATAGTATAAGAGACGGCGTATTGGTGTATGTCATGAGTGAAAATGGTTGATGGGAGCTGGTTTTCTCGTCTTTTCATAATAGCTAATCGCTTGTCGATTTCCTCCAATTCTGCAGTTTCTGGTAACATCACGTGCGACATATTATGTGTTATGTTCACAACGTTATTTACCATCGAGTTAAGCGACGGTATATTCATGGCAAGATCCATCTTCATGTTGCTATTGTATTTGTTATGCGAGTGAATTGTTCATTCCTTCGATTGCAACAATGGAGTGTGTAGTGACGTCATTTTCACATACAATTCGTATTGTGCAAGTTCCGCAACAAATCGCCAGCCAAGTATTCATTGTGTGTAACGCGATCCACTCCTGCTTACATAGTACCTTTTTTACGTCACAAGATGAGGTCGTTCGATGACCCAGTAGTTTTGCTTCACATGGGGCATTGCTGTTTTGCAAGTTGAATATAGGTAGATTCTTGTGGCATATCAAATTGCCTGGTTGAATGTAAGTACACCGCTTCGTGTCATCTTCAGATAAGGAGACATAAGTGCTCTTCCCGAAAGGAGGGTGGACCCAAAGAATCTAAAAATTAAGGAAGCTCAATGCAAGTGTCAATATAAAATAATTATTACTACAATTTTATTAGATATTTATTTAAAAATTATTGAATTTTTAGGAGACGGAAATCGAAAGTTATAAATATTTTAATTTACTCAAAATTAAGTAATCGTGCAATTACAGAACGCAACTTTTTGTCAGATTACGTTCCAATCCAATTACATGTGTTTTTGCTTAAGGATTTTCTTACTATAAATAGCTCTTTCTCTTCGTTTTTATGCATTCTATAATGTACAATATTTATAAACAACAAATAAACTTTATATTAAAACGCCATTTAACAAGCCACAATCATGTAAAAAAAATGAAATTATGGTGATTTCGTTATAAAGGAACGTTATCAATGGTGATCGATTGAGTCCCGTCACTACTGTCACTGTAACATTTATGATGATCTATTCCAGTGTTTTTCAACGTGTGGGTCGCGACCCCCTGTGGGTTCGCGAAGCCTCTATAGAGATCGCGAATACTACCTCAGCAAAAAAAAACAATAAAGTTTAAAAAGATAGATTTATTAAGAAAATGTTAACTTAAGGATATAAATATTTTGTATGTTAATACAAATTAACAAAAAAAAAAAAATCTTATGAGTACTAGTCCATCATAATACGATGGTTGCGCTTGTAGTTCATTAATCAATTTCGCTCATCATGGATCCGTTTTCATCATCTGCTCTTTCAGTCTAGCAATAAATCCACTAAACTTATATTATCACTTACGGGATATCTTCCGTGATTGTTCATTATTTTGAGCTCCCGATATGTCGACGCTGTTGCAATGAACAATCACGGAAGATATCCCGTAAGTGACAGTATAAGTTTTGTTGTAAACCGTGAAAGCTTAAAACAGTGTTTGAATAAATCCACTGTTCGCACCAGTCATGGCTTTTGCTCCGTCACTACACATAGCAATGCATTTCTTTGCCCAATTGATATACATATCTTGCGTAGCTTCAAGGAACATGTTATGCAAGCACTGACCTGTAGTATTGGCGGGAAGTGCGCTACAAAAGAATATTTCTTCCATTAATTTTTCATTAGATTTAAAACGCACAAAAGCTACAAACTGCGCACAACCCGCAATATCCGTAAATTAATCAAATTGCAAGGACACAAAAGTTACTTTCTTTTATTTTTTTCTACCTAAATATCGCTTATCGAAGGGGCGGGGGTCGCGAAATATTTTTTCTTACTATGGGGGGTCGTGTCATGAAAAAGGTTGAAAAACACTTCTATTCCGTCGTTCGATACGTTTGTATTTTTGCGTGGGATTTTATGTTTATCATTGAGATTTTGTGGATTCTCAATGACTCGGTCTTTACATCTTGAACTGACGATACTGCACCCTGACTTGGACTACCGCATTCTTCTTTGGACAACGAGTTGCTCTTGATTTGGACTTTGATTTTAACCACTAAAATGTGTTGCGTTAATTGCCATTTACGACTTGTGCGCTTACGGAGGCATCGTCTCTCTGATGAAGGTGCTCAAGGTGGTCAATGAATCAAGCCCCGCCTGATCGTTATGATACTGAGCTTATGATAAACACTATTTATATTTTTTCTGGATGCGAGTCGCACGGGACCGGTCAATGTGGCGACACTTAGGGGAGGCCTATGTCCAGCAGTGGACGTCTTTGATGATGATGATATTTTTTCTGTTATTTTGTGTTTTTGACTACTTTTTACTGGTATTGTTTCAGTTAACACCTAATGATGAAGTGTGCGTACCATGCTATTTGAGAGCACAAAGAATTGTAGATAGCGCTCAGAGGAGTTCCCCTAATGTTGTACCCACAACAAGTTACTTGTTAGATAATTTTTTAATATTATAATATTTTTTTCTATAACACTATTGAAAAATATATAATAAAGCCATATAAAAATACCAATAAACGATATTTATTTCGTCACATTACACATCTTTTATTCAACACACACAGCCTTTTAATAATACACATTTATGTTCGCATAACTCGTCAAAATGTATGGAACGGCTGATTTTTTTTTCTCTCGAACAGCATCTCTTGAACCCTCTCCAAATTGGTAATCAACAGGTATGCTGTTAGTGAGGCTGAGTTGAAGTAGCTGGTAGCCATCAGTACTTCCATTTCAGACTCCACTTTGGCTAAGTTGGAGTTAGTTTGCGCCATGAAGTCGTCTATTAAACCAAACTGTCGCTTGATATTTTGTTCATTCTTCTTCAGCATATTGTTTTGAAGCTCGACTATTGAACTTTGGTTCTTTATCAAATCAAGTACATAGTTTTCATTATTTTGGACAGCTTGTATATCGTCGTGGTATTTATCTGCAAACCGTTGATCTAGAATACCAAAGAGGCTGTTAGCAATATATCCCACTCCATCAATCGCTCCTCGTTTCTTACGGTTACTTAAATGCTTGTGAGAAGCTAGGAGTATGGTGTTGTAGTAGCTCAGTATTTCCATTTCGTGGGTAAGTTGTTCTAAAGTTGTCTTGCAGTATCTTGGGTCGGTTTTTTGCCACAGTTCCTTCAAACCCTTGAGGTAAGCTTCAATTCGACGTACTCCGTCCCAGTAAGTTGTTAAGTTATAGTACAAAAGTAGTGTCCATTCATCATGAATGACTTGTACGTTGCCTATTGTGTCGTAATAAATCGGCCGCTCAAGTTCGAAGTTAGTAATTTGTACGCCAGACGTCATGATTTAAAAAAAAAACACAATTAATAGCATTGTAAGAAGGGTGGAGAAACATTTACTTCCGCCCGTCTTTGGCGTGATTGGAGATTTATTTTCTGTGTCATCTTGGATGTTGTTCTCGATAGGAAGTGGTGACAGTTTCACGACTGGACGTTTGATGATACCAGATTGAGTTTTAATCGTGGTCACTCGAACATAGCCGTCGGAACCGGGGTGCAGTTCAAGTGCGCGTCCCATGGCCCATTTTCCTGGGGGCAAGTTGTTGTCCTTGATCAAGACTATATCGCCTTCCTGGATGTTCTTTTTTGGTTTGTTCCATTTCCCCCTGATCTGGAGCTGTGTTAAGTATTCAGTCGACCAACTCTTCCAAAATTGGTGCAGCATGTGCTCTGTTAACTGCCACCGTTGACGTAGATTAACGTTATTTACGTCACAGTACGTTGATATTGGTAGTGACATCGTTGGGCTTCCAGTGAAGAAATGACCAGGTGTTAGGTAGTTTTGAAACTCATCGGGATCTTCAGTGAGTGGACAGAGGGGTCTTGAGTTCATGCAGGCTTCTATTTTTGCCAGTAACGTAGTAAACTCCTCGAACGTTTCTGATCTCCTAGTACGCGGTGAAGATGGTGTTTCATCGATTTTGCGGCCGCTTCCCACAGACCACCAGCACTCGGCCACGCGGGAGCGTTGAAGTGCCATTCTACCTCCATTTTTCCGATCTCGTTGAAGAAGTCCGTTGAAAGTTCTTGTTTAAACTTTTCAAATTCATTGCGCAACTTCTTCGAAGCTCCAATGAAGTTCGTGCCGCAGTCTGAGTACACATGTTTAGGTGTAAATGCTCTTGTTGTTTACAGTTCCGTTTGCCTTTAACTGTTTGTATTCATTTTCAAACTCCGTACTCTGCACATAAGTAATTACTCGATCAGCCGCTAGTTTGAGTTCGCTCACACTGAGGTGGTTTCAAATTTCTTCTTGGAGCGTGCCGTCGCGATAAAGCGCAGTACTTGAGCCATTACTCGAATTACTTGCGTTAATGAACTATATTTATGTAGTAAGTTATTTATAGAATGTTTATTGTTTTTCGGCACCGTTGTGATTGCCACTGCTAAGTTGTCAGTTTCATGGGTTGTAAACAAACATGTGGAGTTTCTCATGAGGTCAGAGTCCTGTGCCATTTTCAGAAATTCCGGACCTTGCCACCAGAGATCGAAGTTTACTAGTTTGCTCGGCAACATTCCTCTAGATGCACAGTCAGCAGGGTTCTGTGCCGATTTTACGTAGCGCCACTTGTCGGTTGGAATAGTTAGTTTTATTTTTTCAACTCTGTTGGACACGTATTGATCCCACCTTGATGTATCTCCTTACAGCCACGCTAAGACTACTTGAGTCACACCATGCTTGTATTGACAAATTGTATCCAGTTAAAGCTTCCGTAGTTTTTTCCATGAGTTTGGCCAACAGTAGTGCGCCACATAGTTCCAGTCTCGGCAACGTTGTTTTTTGTGATAGAGGCGCTGGCGGCCCTGGTTTTAGCGACGAGTAACGTTACAGTCGGTATATCTTGTTCGTTCCTTACTCGACTGTATATGACACACGCGTACGCCTTTTCACTCGCATCGCAGAATCCCAGCAATTCTATTGATTGTTGTGCACCAATCCATCGGTTCAGTTTTATTTTCCTTACATTTGGTAGTTCAGTTTTCAGTTTGACCCAATCGTTTAGTATGTCACTCGGTAGTTCTTCATCCCAGGCAAGTTTGCCGTCACATACTCTTTGAAATAATAGTTTTACTGACACTGTTATGGGAGCCAACCAACCCAAAGGATCGTACAGTTTCGAAATTTCGGAAAGTAAGTGCCTTTTCGTTGTCCGACCCTTCGCTTTTTCTTCCAGACTCCAGTTAAACGTGAACGTGTCGATGTTTGGGTTCCAGCCGAGTCCGAGTGTTTTTGTTGAGTCTTCAGTTTTAAAATCAAATATGCTTTTAGTTGATATTTGATCGTCATCAGTTAGATTCTCTAGTAACGCGGAGTGGTTGGCTGACCACTTGCGTAAGTTCATGCCGCCGTCCTTCAGTAAGTTTATGAGGGAACTTTGTAGGTCTTTAGCTTTATCCAGAGAGTGTGACCACTTATCACATCATCAACGTAGAACTCGTTCAGTAATGTATTGGCGGCCTCTGGATATTTATGACCGTCATCCAGGGCTAACTGTTTCATAGTCCTCATGGCCAACCATGGCGCGCATTTGGTTCCGTATGTCACGGTCCAAAGTTGTAATTCTTGTAACCTTTCAGCAGGAGAGTCACGCCATATTATCTTCTGAAGTGACTGTTGATCTTCAGCTATCCCAATTCATCGGTACATCTTCTCTATATCGGCGGTAAAAGCGTACTTGTATGACCTCCACTTTAGGATAAGGGCTTGGATATCCTTCTGTAGATTTGGGCCTTTTTCCATTAAGCTATTCAAGCTGTACCCAGTTGTTGTCCTTTGCGAGGCGTTAAAAACCACTCTTAGTTTCGTTGTAGTGGATTGTTCTCGCAAAACACCATGGTGCGGAAGGTAGCATTCAGACGTAGAAGATAATGTTAGAGTTTCATATGCTGTAGTTGCGTATATTCTCTGATGAAGTCCCGGTACATTATCGCGAGCTTGTTGTTCTTTCCCAGACGTTTTTCTAGTTGGAGAAATTGCGAAATAGCCATTGACTTTGATTTGCCTAACTTATTTTGCAACTCAGAGCTCATAGGTATCTTAACGATGTATTTGTTATCTGCGTCTCGTTGCACTGTCTGGGTGTAGTATTCTTCACACTGATTATCCTTCGGCATATCATTGTTGCTGATAGGTATGTCTTCGTTCTCCCAGAATTTAGTTAATTCGCTTAGGTCGACCAGTGTTACGTGACAGTTGAAAGTTTTCAGTTTGCCGGAGACAGGAGACTGTTGACTGCCTTTCAAGACTCCGTCAAGGATGATGTCGGAATACACGTCTGCCCCAAGTAACAGATCTATAGGACTAGATATGTTGAATTCCGAATCTGCTAGTTTCAAGTTTTCCAGGTGTGGCCAGTTAGCCTTTTCAAACGATGAGTTGGGTAAGTTGCTTGTTAGTTTGCTTAGGATGAGTGCCTGAGTTTCGAATACGTAGTCCGAGTGAATCGATTTACAGGTAAGCTGAAGTCGTCCTTTGCAGTTACCAGGTGCAGCTCCTACTCCCGTAATGGTTGCGTTAAGTCGTTTCCGTGGTAGTCGTAGCATCTGTGCGGCGTTCTCGGCGATCAAGTTTACTTGCGAACCTTGATCTAGTAGTGCTCGAAGCGTAATGAAATCCCCATTCGTGGACTTAATCTTAAGCTGCACAGTAGTTAACAAAACTTCCATCTCCTTAGTAGATACATGACTGGAGCTTTGTTTGTGCGTGGAGGTGGTTGGTCGTTGACCTAAATTGTCGTTGGTTTTTTCCGTATTCGATGAGTTGACATTGTTTTTCTTGTCTGCGTTGTGCAATAAAGTGTGATGCTTCATATTGCATTCTTTGCACGTTTTTGTTGACGAACAATCTGTTTCGCCATGACTGTATAAGCAGTTTTTGCACACGTGTAATTTTGCGACTGTGTTATTCCGTTGGAATGAGTCCATATTGATGAACTTTGGACATTTCATCAAAACATGATTTCCTTCGCAGTGTGGGCAGTGTCCGTATGCTATATGATAAGTTCTCTTGAAATATTTCTGCCGCTCGTAGTCATGCTGTTTTGCAGAATGATATTTGTTAAATGACTTGGACACGATTTGCTTCTGTTGGTTAGGTACTTCCTTTTTCGTATTATTTATGGTTTCATAAGCCATGAACTTGTTTTACAGGAAGTATAGTAGCTCATTCAAGTTTGGCACATCCCTAGGATCTCGCAGTTCCGTTATGTACTCGCTGTAGCTAGTTGTGTCAAGTTTCTGGGACATCAAGTGTACGATAATTAAGTCCCAAGTTCCGATGTCTAACCCGATGTTTGTTAGTCCGTTCGTACATTCAGTTATGACGTCATGCATCTTCTTGAGGTTGAAGCTGTCGGGTTGTTGAATGACTGGCAGGTTGAGCATGGTGTTCAGGAACGACGTAAATTGCAGCCTTCGATTGTCGAAACGCTGAGTCAGTATCTCCCAGCAGGCTATGTAGTTTTCTGCGCCGATACTGAGATGTTGCACCAATCTTTTAGCTTCACCTCTCAACCGTGTTTTCAGATGCTGCATCTTTTGCGCTTTGTTTATCATCGGGTTATTGTGGATTGTTTCCACGAAGAGGTCTTTGAAGGAAATCCATTGAGTATAGCTACCCGAAAATTCAGGAACCTCAATCTTTGGCGCCAACTTTTCGTACTGCACTGTCGACCAGATCTTGCTGTTCAAGTTTTTTCTTAGCTCGTCGTACTTGTCCTCCATTTCGACGAACATGTTGTGGTAGTTACCGTTGAAGCCTTTGAGTAACGCTTCCAGCTCCCAGTGTTGTTTGTCGATGACGTTCCACTTCGACTTCAGAATGGAGAGATGATCTTCTAACTCCCATTTCTCCGTAACAGTTTTTGTATCAATTTTCGACATGGCGCGGTCGAGGGCTTTATAGTTGCACTCTTGCTTACCCTGCAATGTTTTGGTGATATCGTCAGTATCTCGATCCAGCATCCCAGTGAAGTCGAACTTCACAATCCTTTTTCCCTGTAGTTGTTCCAGTAAGTTGAGTATGTCTCCTTTCGTAGATTCGTATTGAGCTTGAGTTTTGCTGTACACGTTGTCCACGAAGTAGTTGATGTTTTTGTCTTCTAAGATTTGCTCCAGCATTGCATGTCGTTCCTCGAAGTCACTCCACTGTGCTTCGAGAGATTCCAGACGTTTGGTTAGGTACTGTTCAGTTTTCCTTGAAGGGCTATCCTTTTTATAGTTAGAGCATAGCACCTTGACGTTTTCAAAGCAAGATTGTTGTAGTTGTAGCTTCTCCATAGTGAGTTCTCTTTTCTAGTTGGCGAAAAGAAGTAAGTTAAGTTTGATGTATGTAGCTCAGTAGTCCCGCACGTAGTTGACGGTGACAGACGTATAGCTTGAGGTTAGTTCACGGCACGAAGACCGCAGTTAGCAGGCTTCTATTTTCAAGTCTCCACGGATCCGTTCTCGTAGTTGCAGTAGAGTTGCGTAATCCTTAGCGTCTTGAAATTGTCGTTTGTTTCTATTTATTGCTTTCGCACTCTACGTACGATATTATGCGCCTTCTAAATCCAACTGGGGCGTCCCGCTTGTGGGAGACCAGCTGGACCGAATCACTATCGTAGATAGAGACACTACTCACAGTGAATATCCGGCTCGAAGGACCATTTAATGTAGGAGTTAATGGTTGTAGGCACCCTACACTATCACTTAATTGATGTTGGTTTAGTTGTGGAGTACACAGAAAGAACCACACGTTGTGTTTAAAGTTATATTAAAATGTCAAGGGTACAAGTTAAAGAGGTAGGGATTCTTTCTCTTGACAAGTGGTTAGTTCCACAGTTGTTGTCTGACTCGCTCTGCCTTGCGCGAAAAGTTACAATTATAGCGTAATATTTGTGACGCACGACATTCAAGTAGGTTGCTGCGTTCGCAAAGTAAATGTACGGTTGATGAGACCGTACAAGTTAAAAAAGTTAAAAGTTGGACACCGAGCGACTTTAAGTACCTATCGCAATAATTTAGGTACCTATTGCCAAATTATTATTATCAAAAAGCTCAAGACGACGCTGGAGGCGCGCGCTGTGTGGTGACCACGATTTTGTGCGGACAACTAGGTAACAAAACAAGCTTATAACTTTGTGATTTTTCATGATACAGTTTTGAAATTTTGTACATAGATTCTTTACATAAAAATACTAGACACGTGTTTCAGGTTTCGCATATACTAAAACTAATGTTGTATAAATAATACATATAAATTAAAGGGGGCTGCCATACTACGATGGTACGGAACCCTTGATGCGTCTTTGTCACTCGCACTTTTCCGGTTTTTCTGTTCCGAGACAGTATTAAATATATCAAGCAAAATAAAGTGGTAGTGGCACTGCAATAAAAAAACTTCCTTGCTGAGGGCTAGATGGCACTTTTTGCAATAAAAAAAATGTTTAAGTTACTAGGCCAAAAAAAGCCCTTTAGTTGCGCGATGTAGGAATTTTAAACATAAAATACATTTATTTCGAGCAACCTTAACTCATAAGTGGAGTACACACAAATACAAACGATAATAAAAATAACCGGCCCTGCTGACGGCAACATGCCTATCACAACAGTGCCAGTTATAGAACTGCGTGGATATTTTGGTAGGGGGCGCTGTTGGTTTACGTTATGTGAAATTATTTTGGTAATATTCATTAAAAATTATATGGCGGCTTAGATTCGATTTTAAAAATCACATTTTGTGGAATTAATATCGCACATGGTATTTAAAGAGAAAATTAGTTCCGATTTTAGTAACGTGCCAAATAATCTTTGTACAGTTAGCTTATTTATTAACTTCATACTTTTAATGCGAAATTATGATAAGAATTTCAAAAAACTATGTTATTAATAATTGTCATTCATTTTTTTTTTTAATTTTGCTTCAATAAACTTATTTGTTCATGTTTTAATGAGTGCACTATCTACTTATAAAAAACCCGACGGAAAAAACTGAAAAACATAAAACAAGCACATTTAAATTAAACAAAAGTTGAAAGCAGGCGGGGCCCATTTGCATATAAAATTATGAAAATGGAATGAGCCCAGCCTGCTACCAACTTTTGCTGTCGACTAGCCCTCTCTAGACTAGCGTGATGGACTATAGTCCAAACCGCCTGGCTCCTTTTATAAACTTAAGAACCATCACAGAATAACATAACTTCGGGTCCTATTACCCAGTAGAACCTCGCGAGAATGACCTTGAATGAGGATTCCCGAACATTTAGGGTACCTACTTGTAAATTAAACAAAACAATATATTTTAAGGTGTTTATAATTTTAAAATAACATGCAAAATAGATCATAAAGCTAACTAATAATATTAAACAATCATACTTAACGTAAAAAAAAATCTTACTGTTTTAAAACTAAAGTAAGTAGGTCAGTTGGTACTTTCAACTAAAATAGATACAAAGAAAACTGGAGAAAAAAAAATAATATTTCCATGGAAATAATAAATTGGGAAGTAGGTAGTGCTTCAAGAGAATGTAGTGAAATTAATTATACACAAGTACAATATTTATAACTAAGAAAGTGGCTAATATGCGTATACTGCGAGGACATAAAAATCAATTAAAAAACGACCTGTGCACTTATAACTTAGAAGATAGGTGCGGAATGGTCTTTTTCTATGGAGAAGACAACAAGAACTTATAATTATTACAATAATTCTCTTTTAGTACTACTCTTCTAATTAGATTTATTCACATAAAATTCATACGACTATTGGATTACTATATCACCTAACATAATAACCTATAACAACCAAATAAACGTATAATATTAATGGATTTAGGTTACGTATTACTATCAGGAGAAAAGGGTCTTGGTTAAAATAATGGAAAATTATAAATCTCAAAATCATAACTCGTACTATTGCGACTAGCACCAAAGTCGCCGGAGACCAGAGCTCCAGAGAGACCAATTGAATATTTCAAGTGTCTATTTCTATTCTATGACTTAGGTACTTGTTGTTTTGGAATGAATTGAAGCTCTAAATTGTAAGCTACTTTTTGAGATATATTACAATTCCGTTGGTCTTACAACCTGACAGAGGTCATAGAAAAATGCCCATGATCCTTTATTAATTTGTTTTTGATAATATTATTGGTTTGATGTAAGAATAATCTGATTTCTTTTATCGACGTAGAAAAGATTCCATTTAAGTATGTCGCGTTTGTGATTTCTTAATAAATAACATGAAGAGACAACAATAAAGTATCAGTGCATGTGCATGCTAGCAATGGACCAATAGGGATAATGACAAAGTAATATTAAGTTGGGCTAGGTATAAAATAATTAATTAAGTACGTCACTGGAATATCAAACAAAAGTTATGATAAATCATTTTAGTTTTTAATTGTTTTTTGTTTGGCTGGCCCGAGCAGGCGCGGGAAAAGAGTACCTGGAAGGAATTGGGGGAGGCTTTTGCCCAGCAGTGGGACAGTACAGGCTAAATAAAAAAAATGTTTTATTTTTATTTTTTCAAACTGTATATTTCTTGTGTTAATTATTTAAGTGTGTAGTGCATGATGTGCTTTTCTGTAAGTGATGAGGCACTTAGACTTAAGTTTGCAATGTACAAATTATAATGTAACAGTGTACTCATTGTTGAGAAGCCTAATAAATAAATAAAATAAAATGATTTCCAAGAAGGTAAAATGAATACGCATGAGGAAGATGTGACGCACAGCGGGCAACCGGACCTAGGTCAATCTGCCTAGCCCTGGCCCAGCCTTTTCCCAACAGACTATATGGTAGTCGGCATCCAGTCTGCAGCTGAATAACAGTATTTTACATGGAGCGGCTGCCTATTTATCAACCCAATTACTGAAAAATAGATTCGTCGCGGTAAGTCTGGTTGACAGATTTTCAGCCTTCTGACTGTCCGGGAAAACTATGAGAGATCTACAAAAAACAGCAGGGAGGTGATTTCTGATATTAAAGTCACCCATCCAGCGGACCGGCCTTAGCATATGTAAGTAGTTTAACCTCCAATAGACCTGAGCGACTGTTATAACTGACCCAAAAGCCCTTCAGACAGATAATTTAACTCAGAGCAAAAATATGTGGCCCAAGTCGTAGGCGAGAATCAAAGTAAACTTGTTCTATGGATTTTTTTATGAGAACAGGTACATCTTTCCGCCCACATACGAGAACGAGGAAAATATTTCAAATCCTACAAAATAAATAAATTATGATAGTGACTTGACAATTAGGTAGTTTATGCAAATGAAGGATGTAGGTAAGGAAAAACATGTATTTGACAAAAGATGTGATTTTAAATGGATATTGATCGGGATATGTCTTTAGCTATGAAATTGCAGTTTTTTTCTCACATTTTGTTCTGTTTGTAACTTTGACTTATAGTTATATTTTTTCTTAATTTCATTTTTATTGGATTAATTGTTAAATTACGTACCTTATAGAGTTTAAAAACTGTACTAGCAGTTGCCTACTACCTCATAGTGTGTGTCAAAACAACAGTTTCAGTGTGCCGTCGCCGTCGGTTTCACTACTTCAAGTAGGTATATTTTGTCATGGGCTGTGTTTTGAGAATTTAAGATACGCAGTGCAGCGCAGCTTTTTCACTCTAACTATAGTTTGCAATTGGATCATAATCGGTACAGACGTATCCAAGCAAAAAAAAATGGTAGTATGGAAATATCACTTTTCACGGAATCGTCTTTACAAATCGTCAATTTCATACTATAACCCCTAATAATGTATACAAAAATAAATATGTTTAATTGATTTAGAGAGTAGACGCGCGAATGGCATTTGGGGAAGCACGGATTACAGAATACATATTTTGTTTACTGAAAAATGCTCACCTGAAAGAAACATAACTGAGTAGAAGAATAACAAAAATGTATGTGGTATATGTGAAAAGTGGTAATTATTCACGTACATCAGCTATTTTTTCGTGTGTAATTGTATCTATCCAACTAAGTTGTTTAGTATGATGTCAAGAAGTTACCCGAGGCTATATTAGTATTATAAATTAATCCTGCACATTAATAACAGCCGGTTTGACAGCAGTTTGACGAACATTTTTAACATTCATTTGCATATCGCGATTCCTTTTCCTTTCATTCATTTTTTTTACGTAATATGCATACCACAATTCTCGATTTGTCTTTACAACTACCAAATAAACGTTCAGTATTACCGAGATAATACATTTATTTATTATAGAAGCTACAAATTTTGTCGTTCTATCGGGATTAAAATACATTACAAGAAAGGAAGACAATATAAAGCTGTCGCTTAATAAAAATATCAAAGTGGCGATGAAAAAGAGACGACTTTTGTTAGATGTTGTATTTGCGCTTGCGTTGGAACTACGAAAAAGTGCCCATATAATTACAAAGTAAAGTAAGCTGTTTAATATCAAAGGAATAGCAAATATTACATGAATCAGAAGATCGGCATCTGTATAAATAAACATTTTAATTAAAACAACAATGACACAAGATAACAAAGCCGCGCCATAACCAAACAGGGCACTCTTTAAATATTTCCTTCGCATATGCCCATTGAAAACTTTAACAATGTCGACATAAAACATGTGGCATGTTACAATCAACCAGAAGATCTTAGCTGCTGCTAAATACAGATATATACTCACAGTTATTAGTCCCCCCATAAATATATACATGTCTATGAAAAAAAAATACCATTGGAACACGAAGAAGTTCAGTAATATTGTGTTCAGAAGCACATAGTTTCTGTAGTTACGAAACTTTTGTAAGAAACACCATGATGTCACTCCGTAGACCAATGTAGCTGTTGTCAGCACACACGAAATGTAGAATAAAATTTTGTCGATGTAAAACAATTCCTCATGATCACTCTCTGTAGAAGCGTGCACTAGTGTGATGTTGTCAGCCATGGTGGAATTCACTTGCACAGTTTCCATTATTTTACTTTAAGATTACGGAAATTACCGTATTTGTGAACAACTTCACTTCTAGCACTGCGATGTTCGTTGATGTGTTCACAAAGTGGATATTTTAAATTCCATTTATTTTGTTATTTGTGCACACGGTAGACAACTCAGGAAAATAATATTCATTCAATAGCCAACGCTTATCAACGTGTTGCTTCCAAGACTGTCGATGGACCAATGTATTATGTAAGGTGAACACTTTTCTCAACCAGGGTTTTTCCAAAAAAAACGGATGAAACTAGTATAATACTGAATGCCTTCAACACTTGTTTTAATTTTAGGGTTCCGTACCATACAAATGGGTAATACGCAACCTTTAGGGCATTTTTTCTCCGGAACTGGTCAAAATCAGCCGTTCCCCGGACGGCGCAAAAATGAAATATTGTCAACGACTCAAGAATAGGTACGGTAAACAATTTTATTCACGTCTATTTTGTTGACACATTTCACTTTTCAAAACATAGGTCTATAGGACCTATCTACACAGGGTGTAAGGGACAGCCCTCCACAAACTGATGGGATGAATTCAGTATATCATACTAAGATGACCGGTACAAGAAATTATTTCAGAAATGTTATGGGAATCCAATAAATATTATTTGTTTTATTTCCTCATACGCAATGTATCGTTACCGTGGCAAAACGCACGTAGCGAACGGCAAGCACGACGACGAGTTCAATGAACTCGGTAGCTAAGCAGGAAGTGAACAGCTGGTTTCACGTTAGAGTATTTCAACATCCATTGTTGAATTTTTGAGTTTAGTCGTATTATTTACATAAATGGAGTACTGCGTACAGTGGAATATAATTGAAAATAAGGAGCTGAATGCACCCTGTCAGTTTGTGTAGGGCTGTCCCTTACACCCTGTATAATATGTATGATGTATATTAATATACAACAATAAAATTTGTATTGAATTAAAATTGATTTTCAGGATATTGAAATAAAAAAAATATTTTTATTCATACTCGATCGGCGTGACTAAAAATAAAGTGTGACCATCAAAAATCGAAGTGAGTACAATTAATTAAGGCCCAGAATAACCCCACACTAACAGCGAGACAAAACCTTGAATAAGTAGTAAAGTAAGTTTCTACAACAATACTCATTTTGAGGTGTGCCAGTGGCGCTATACTTAGATGCTCAAGGAAAAAATTAATAAAAACTAGTTGACTGAGTAAGTACGAGTACCTACCTTGATTTGCATTAATATAGTTATTTTACCTGTTAGTTTCGTCATCATCCTCTTGTAGGTTCACACAAGTAGTACCTACTGGATTTGCCACGGGAGCTACTGCGCCATTCATGTATTATGAATAAAAAGTTTGATCACCGTGATAATATAGTTTTATTCCCAATTGTCCCAAACCGAACACATGTACACAGAACGGCCAGTGCGCAGTAACTCGCGATCACTCCGATATACCTCTCTTTCATACTACAATCCGCTGACTCATAACATTCATACTTACATTGTCCCTACACTCCCCCCAGATTTTACATTATTTTCTAGGTTTAAAAATCTTAACACTAACATGTCCTTTTACAGTTATTGTACCATGTGGTCACATTATCATATTTTTTTTTTTTTAGAATGTGATATCATCAAATGAACCCCCCGCTCTGGGCAGAGCGGAAGGGAGTGTCAGACTTGTACTGACTAAAACCCATCCATGTTCCTTCTTTGCCCTTTGTGTTCCAGGGCCGCGGTATCTCTTTCGAACAGTCCTGCAGCCCTGGCACAATATCATTTAATACATTACAATATTATTCACTAAGTTGCACTGTTCACTGCCTTGTTATGAGTCATGGAATTCTATTACACTGTTCTATGAATAAGTTTCCGGTGTCACGCTACGCATAACTGGCTTGCTGTGGCTGCGGTCGTTACGCTGCCTGCATGTACCAAGCATTTGTCGTCATCATTTTATTTATCCAATTTTTAATACGATTACCGACAGTAGATGACAGCCCCAAAAAATATTATAATCACCATGAAAACCCATAACTGTTAATGTTATGTTGTATTTATACACTTGGGCTTCCACTGCACCGTTTTGGGCAATGATTACTTCTTCCTTGCTGAATGTTTCTCCCATTGTATTATATAGTAATTATTTCAAAATATGTACTTGTCACTACTAGGCTCTTATTCTTTTTATCTGTACTAGAACATTTGTAACCTAGTGCATTTTGCTTTATTTGCATTCTTATTATTGTATATTTTACTTATACATTTTTTCATATTGGCAAAATATGTTGGTCATTCTGTCGCAATACATAATGCTCTTATTTTCTATTAGAAGCATTGTCAGCATACTCCGATATTACATTGTGGTACGTATGCTTGTTAACTAAACGCTGACTGAGGTTTCTTGCTCTCATAACTATGCTACGTGTTTGCGGACACGGGCAAGGGGCCGACTTGAAATTGTTGCTATACAACAAAAAGCAAACAGTTCAAGTTTTCCTCATATTGGGACAAAGACACCTGAATGACATTAGGTTGTTAACCTGATCCTTTTCACAGAACCTATGATCTCGACTGGACTACTCTGCTATGAAAATAATAATCGCCTCATGGGGTCCACAGTATTCCTTATAACAACGCCACTAATAGATTACAAAAATATTATTACAGAATACATTCTTAACGGGGACACATTTATAATACGGCAATCGTATACATTCTTAATATTATCCTTACTCTATCTCTCTTTACGTTAAACAAGCGAAATAATTTGAGAATTCGGTCTCAAATTATTTCGCTTGTTTCATCATAGTTTATGGTATGATTACTTAAGGTGTAGTAATATCTGACATACTTATTTTCAACAATTAAATCGTACTGGTAATTTGACTACACGACCACTTCTGGTTTTTTTCTTGTCATTACAGTTTTCTTTTTTTTCTTCACTGTTAATGTTGCTTTTGTTATTAACTGTGGTCGTTGTTTGGGACTTCTCATTAACGTTTGGCTCGCATGTTCTATTGTTTGTTACCTCGGACTGATTGTTTATGGAGACTATATTTTTGTCACCAAAATTTATATTTTTCATCAAGTTGTATCACCTAATAAATAGATCTATCGCCACAAAATATTTTCGTTCTCAGATAAACAAAAAGTGTTCCCAGGTATGAATTATCAAATTATGTTAATATATGTGTAAAATAAGAGATGGATTACCAATAAAATTGTGGTGCATTAGATGAATATATACTTTGTTCTTATAATAGTTTTATTACTTAAATAATAGCTTTGTGCTCAGAATGGTAGATCTGTCACCAAATAAATCGATTATCGATCCCTGACTGCGACTCCTTTTTATTTGTTATTTTGTCACCAATACAGTAGTTACATTTTATTTCGTTCAGTTATTAAAATAATAGTATTCGTTACCAATTTAATACATCAATTTATAATTTTAATGAATATATGTACAAAGAGGCGGAGACAAATTGGCGCGCTTTCCGGCCTCAACGATGGGTCGTAGGTAACTAGGTACGATCATACGCCGCCAGAACAGAAAAAGGGGGCGCCCTTCAAAAGCCAAACCAGCGCTGATTATTCAGCGATTATTATTTTTAACAATAAATATTGATTATTTTGACTTTAATTAAGTGTTTTATTATGTTTTATTCTGCTAGAAATTTTATTTAAATATATCAAACATAATAATTTTATTTAAATATATCATACCTTGGGGGAGGCATATTTCAAGTTAAGTAGTAGACTCTTTTGGTTGAAACGATGATGACGACGAAAACCCTAATTTTTTTTTTGAATTTTATGAAATTTTCTAGTGACATAATATATGATTTATTGGTGATCTCTTTATATTAGTTTGCTTAAATACTTATTAGGACAAACCTATTATAATACATACAAAAACATTTATTTGGTACTAGACCCTATATCTTCAAGATTTTAGGTGATTTATTGTGTAATTGATTATATTATATTGTTTGGTGACTACATTTTGGTGACAAATCTACTATTTTGCGGGCAAAGCCTATTATTTAAGAAACACAAAACTAATTAAATTGGCGATAGCTTAAATGATACCCATTGTTGATCATAAACGCTGGTTATAACCTGTCAATGGATATGTTAACAGTTCTATTTGGCACCTGTATCATAAATACTTGTCCTTTTCTTTCGATAACACGGTAGGGACCATCATATGGTGGTGTTAAAGGTCGGCGAACTGCATCGTTCCTAATAAATATGTGATCGCACTTATTTAGTTCGCTATGCACAAATAATGTTCGCGAGTCCCGTATTTGCTGTATAACCGGTTTTTAATGTTATTTTTTAACAATTTTTGTTTTTCTTTACCAACATTCCGTTAGAGGTTACGAAACCTCTTCTTCTAAATTAGCTGAAGCTCTTCTTTAAGAAAACTTTACTGAGGACATACCAAACTTTAAATTTAAACCAATATGTATTGCTACAATTAAAAACGCATTCAAAGGTTTCAACATAAAAAATACTGAAGACTTATGGGGGATATCCGTCAAGGTTCTTGGAGATATTATTGACTCAATCGCACCTGTCCTAACAGGCATATTCAATCAATGTTTGGACAGCGGCAAGTTTCCTGATCTAATGAAACATAGCAAAGTAGTACCAATTTGTTTGGGTTGTAAGAGTGATCCTTCAAATTATAGACCTATATCTGTGCTTCCATTGAGTAAAAATCATGCTGGACCAGATGTTGTCTCACTTCAACTCAAATGGGATTCTGCATAGACAACAGTTTGGTTTCAAGAAGGGTAGGTCGACAACGGACGCGGGAGTAAAACTCATCAGTCACATTTTGGAATCTTGGGAGAAGTCCCAGGATGCCATTGGCATTTTCAGTGATCTCTCAAAAGCGTTTGACTGCGTCGACCAGAACACACTGATCTGTAAATTACACCACTACGGAATTCGTGGACAAGCTGCTGATCTTGTTCTTTCCTATTTATCTAACAGGCAGCAAAAAGTAAATGTAAATGGGGCGACGTCCTCCGGGTCTCTAGACAAGATGGGCGTGCCCCAAGGTTCAATTCTCGGTCCTTTCCTATTTCTTGTTTACATTAATGATCTCCCTTATATGATGGCCGAATTATTAGATATAATTCTATTTGCTGATGACACTTCGCAAATTTTTAAAATAGATAGAAAAGATACGAATGTCTTACATGTCAACGAAAGTCTAACCGTACTCTCGAAATGGTTCGCAGCTAACAATCTTTTACTGAATGCGAACAAAACAAAATGTCTGAATTTTTCTTTACCGAATGTACCACAACGGGATCTGGATTTGAATCTTGACGGCAAAAAACTTGATGTAATAGCGGAAACTGTAGGGATTACTATCTATTCAAAATTGCAGTGGGGCGTGTGCGCGCACATTAGAACTCCTTCGGGTCGGTTAAGCTCAGTTGCAAATGCAGTAAGAAAAATAAGGCAGTTAACTGATGTGGCTACAGCTGGGCTAGTATACTATGCTTATTTCCACAGTATAATGTCATAAGGCATTTTGCTGTGGCGATCAGAAGCAGACGTTGACTCAATTTTCATTCCAGGCAGTCCGCGCGATCTATAAAATGGGTCCTCGCGAGTCCCTCAGAGAAAAATTTAAAGAGATTGATATTGACTCTGCCTTCACTTTATATCTTAGAATGTATTTTATATGTCCGAAAAAGTCGAAGGCTTTTCAAAATTAGAAGCGACTTTCATAATATAAATACACGCAGTAAACACGAAATTGTAATACCTAAGTTCAGATTAACAAAAACTAGCAAGTCTTTCCTTATAAACAGTATACGCTTTTATAACAAGTTGCCAAAGTCAGTTACAGAACTGACCGATGGAAAATTCAAAAACTACATCAAACGTGTCCTTATTAAAAAAGCATATTACAAAATCAAGGACTACGTTGAAGATAAAGAAGTTTGGCTTTAGTTCCTTCTGCGAATGCGGCTGCTCGGTAGCTCATGAACGGCACAAATATGTGGATGTCTCTAACTATTCTCAATCTCATTTTTTCTCTTCTTTTGAATCAGATTTTTACAGTAGTTTTCAAATTATTTATTCATCTTTTGCTCAGAATAGTTACAGCACTGATAACACTATTTGTGTCACTTGTTTAATTTAGTACTTTACAATTTTTTATTTTTTTTTACCTTTGTATAGATTCTTTTTTATCGATTGTTTGTGAACGTGTGAACATTGAAGGCTTTGTAGATTCCCAGCTGCTTGTTAACTTTTTACTTTGTTCTACATTTTTTGTGTAGTAAGCAACGACTTATTGTCGGGCCTACGCTGTCCCCCCATACTTAAGTACAAATGCTGTATCCATGATAATATTGTAATACCAAATGATTTGAAAAGAGTAACCATGTAGTTTCTTGCCGGTTCTTCTCCATAGGAAACGACCAACCCGAACCGTGCACCTTTTTTTCGACTTTTTCTAAGTGCCCATCTAGGCCTATTTGAAATAAAATATTTTGATTTTGATTTTAAATTGTCTAGAAGCGCTTGATCCCCTGCCGTTCGATTATTTGAGGTGTCATAGTATTCCCCTGGTAACCGGATTGTTTGACCGTAAGTATATTCTGCGGGACTCACGCCGCGTAACCCTAATAAAACTGTAGGCAGTTCGTCGTACCAACTTGTGTTTTCCGTGAGTCGTTCTGTTACAGCCTGTTTCATACTCCTATGCCAACGCTCTACTATTCCATTACTTTGTGGTCAATATGGACTACTTCGACTTCTTTTGACACCTAAAGTTTTCAATAGTTCGTTAAATAGGTTGCTTTCGAATTGACGACCCTGATCGCTTGTTAATCTCTCGGGTGCGCCAAAACTTGTTACCCAATTATTATAAAATACTTTTGCTACCGTTTTTGCAGTAATTTCGCTGACGGGAATGGCTTCTGGCCATCGTGTAAACCTATCTTTCATTGTTATTAAGTATCTGTGCCGGTCCTTTGTTATTGGTAGCGGTCCTACAATGTCTATATGTACGTGCGAAAAACGCGTTGCTTCCAGTATATGGTTGTAGTTCTGATACTGTGTGTCTCCCTATTTTTGCCTTTTGACATTGAATACAGGTTTTTGCCCATTGCCCTACATCGCGATTTAGCCCGGGCCAAAAATAACGTTTTGCTATTAGTTTGCGAGTTGCTCTAACACCTGGGTGGCTATTCTCATGTACTGATTTGAAAATTTCTTTTCTGTAACTTTCAGGTAAATATGGTCTGCATACTAGTTGAGTTCTCACAGTAAATAGCCTGTTTGTTGTTTGGCATGTTTATTTTTTTAGAATAACATTGTCATTCCTTACAGTTAATAATTGCGTCGCTTGCGTCAGTGGCATGTCGACCCACATGTTCGGTACGCGTGATGATACCGAAATATTTGCCAGTTCTGCTGCAGTTTCTCCTGCCTCCGGCATCTTCAGTGGAGTTTGATACATGCTGTCCTGCTTGATGTTGCCGTGACAAAGCCTCACTCAGTTGAGTTACACACTTGTTTTGGTTTTGGATGGTTCACAAAAATGTTCGGGCTCACCACTGTAAGTTCACACAAGTAGTACCTACTGGATTTGCCACGGGAGCTACTGCGCCATTCATGTGTTATGAATAAAAAGTTTGATCACCGTGATAATATAGTTTTATTCCCAATTGTCCCAAACCGAACACATGTACACAGATCGGCCAGTGCGCAGTAACTCGCGATCACTCCGATATACCTCTCTTTCATACTACAATCCGCTGACGCATAATATTCATACTTACATTGTCCCTACACTCTTATCGTTATATTTATCAGTGAATGGAAGCAGTGGGTATGTTATTGGCTGACTTGACTCTGCTTCACACTTTCTTTCATTCAAAGTTCACGAATATATAATCAAATAAATAAAATTATTCCGTTGTACAGATATAACTTATATGAAATTAAAAATAAATTAGGAATATGACTCTTGTCCTTATATTATGATGAAACAGAAAATATATTGGCTATAGAATCATAACTTCAACAAACCTACCTTGAAAGAAAGCTATTTAAATACTAACATTTCACATACACTCCTCCCTACACACACACTTCACTCATATACACACCCCTGGATACACTAACACAATCATTCACTCCACTTGCTGTGTTAACAACCTCTATAAACAAATAGAAAAGTCACGGTTTTATTATATAAATTGAACTCCTAAGATATAGGTCTGCCCCTAAAGTACCTAGTTTAGAAGCCCGGAATCCTGACAATAACTTTAAACTTGGTAGTAATTAAACTGTTTGAAATGCTATGTATTGTGCTGTTTTTTTTTTATGTACTAATAAACTTATTATTTTCGTTTACATCTCTGTTTGGAATAGAACGTACTTAATTAGAAGGATGTTTTTATCGAGTGGAAAAGACAATGACCAAAATGTATGGACCAGGGGTATTTTTTTTTGAAAGCTACTTATAATGAAAGTTTAGAAAAGAGCTTGGGGGTGGCCTATGTCCAGCAGTGGTCGGCGATTGGCAGAGATCATTGTACTGCACCTGCTTTTGCATGAAACAACTTGTTTTGCTAAAAAAGAGAAAGCATGAGTCTATGGGAAGAAAGCATGAGTCTATGGAAAGAAAGCATTAGCCTATGGGGAAAAAGCATGAGTTTATGTAAATAAAGTCATGTTTCTTCCCATAGCATAGAGTAAGTATATCTAGTCAAAACTTACCGTGCCGTCCTTCTCTAAGAACTCTCTGAGAAGAGCACCTAGTACAGCCACTCCTATGCAAGTGAAAATGCCGTTTGCAGAATGGCGACTATTTCCTATATCAGACTGTACAGTAAACTTTGCCCTGCAGTGGGATAGTAATAGGCTGGTATTAATAATAGAAAACATTGCAGGTGTGTTCCTCTTCCTACTATAGCAACCACTACTCCCTGTTGCATTATCATTCCTGCGAAAGGATATACCTAAACTAGGGATGCATCCGATACCGATACCGATATATCGCGAGTTTTCATGTGCACGTTACTTGTTCTACTAGACTTTTTCAGGGCATTTGACGCTATTAATATACCGTTGCTATTGTCAAAGTTAAAATATTATGGTTTCGACCATGGAGCTATACAATGGTTCCGCAGCTACTTAAGTAATAGGGAACAACTAGTAGACCTGCGTTTGAGTGACGGCACTACTCTTAGCACCTATAGAAAGAGGAGTCCCGCAAGGCTCTATTTAGGTTCCATTATCTTCATTTTGTACTCATCATCATCATCATCATTTCAGCCGAAAGACGTCCACTGCTGGACATAGGCCTCCCCCAAGTGTCGCCACATTGACCGGTCCCATTTTGTACTGCGCAGACGTAATAAGATGCCTACAGAGATGCAAGTACCACATATACGCCGACGGGTACAATTATATATTTCCTTCAGACCGGAAGAGTATGACAGCGCCATTAAGGATCTTAATGAAGATCTCCAACGAATCGCTGATTGGTCCGAGGAGAACTGTCTGTCACTAAACCCTACAAATACAAAATATATGGTATTTGGTACCAGTCAGCAGCTGGTTCGACTACCTTTGACTTTTGACTTGGAACTAATGGGCGAACCAATTGAGCAAGTGTATTAGGCGCGAAATCTAGGTCTAACCATAGACAAAGATCGTATTGAAAAACACGTGGCAGACTCGGTAAGAAACTGTTTTTATCGCCTGAAGGTTTTGTACAAGATGAGGCCTTAATTATCCAAATCGCTACGGGAACAACTTGTAGAAACCTTAGTCCTGTCTCGGTTGAACTACGCCGACACTGTGTACGGCCCGCGCCTATTAGCTCGTACAGATCGCCTCATACAAAGGGTACAAAACGCGTGCGCGTTTTTGTTATAACATACCGCGTAGAAATCATGTCTCACCCTTTCTTAACAAGCATTGTACGCTAAAAATGAAGTCCAGACGCAAACTACACCTGGCTTGCCTTTTATTCGGTGTAGTCAAATATCAAAAACCGGACTACTTGTATAATAAATTGAGTTTTAATAACAAGTAGGCGGGAATGTGGCAGAAAACAATGTTCGCAACAACTCTCAAATCAGTCGCATAATGATTTCAGAGGCAGCTTTCTTTATGCGGCTTCCAAAGTATGGAATAACCTGCCACCACCGATAAGACTAATCAAGACGATAGGCACTTTCAGAAGTCGTTTGCGGCAGTTTCTCATAGAAGCGCAACGTAAGCTGGATATGATTGCCCTAAATGAATCCCTAACATGGTGTACGTACATCCTAATTAACTTGCGCATGACACAGTTTCTGGTCGAAAAATGTTATTTATTAAACATGGATACCGTCACACTACATTTCGACGTAGTTATGCAAAAACGTTCAGATCCACAAGTCAGTGAAAACTGAGAAAAAGTGACCAGTCAGTGTCCTGTCCTTTTTTACACCTTTTATAATATTAGCAACAATGTGTCATACCTCAAGCCGTATATCTTGGTTTATAATTCTTACGATACGTTCCAACCCACATTTTTACCAAACAAGGGCTTTCATTTATTTTTAAAAAGTGTTATACAAACTGAAACGTTTTTAATAAATACGATTCATAAATAATATTTTGTAATAATGACTTAATAATCTTGGAACATCAGTAAACCCAGGCTAGTAGTCCTTTTTTTCTTGTAAAATTGTTCCATGGATGTTTGGAACATTTTTACTCATTAACAATAGTGAAGTGTTTACGATCCGCGTATCTTTTTTTTTGCAGTCAAAAATAATCAAATTTTAAAACTTTTAATGGTTACATGAAGTTTGAATTATTGTCACAAAAAGGTTGATTTTCTTTAGTTCGATTTCTTCTTTCTAAATCCCTTGTTTGTAAGTCGGCTGTACCACGTAATGGGTACCTACCACAAAATGGAAAAAGGTTTGAAAACCGTTTGTTTATAAAGAAACCATTTTTAAATCCATTCTGAGGTAGCTAAGTCAAAATACTTAACTAAAATACATATAATAGCCATACAATTATTTAAAAGTGTGTTGTTGTCTCTCTGAATAACAATCAACAACGTAGGTGTCGTCGTCTTTTGTCTTTTACAGACATCTCTGATATAATTTTAGTATTTTGTAGTGTAGTGTATATTTACAACGGAATCCGAAGACAACGTATTAAATGATTGAATTAAATACCGATTTTTAAGTAATTGTTATTATTGAAAGGTTGCCAGCTCCTAATATAATATAAATTAAATTGCTCTTTGAATCTTTTTATTAATCTGTTATAGACTCTGTCATTAGAACATATAAACTTATACTGTCACTGCGGGATATCCTCCGTGATTATTCATTATTTTGAGGTCCCTAGTCTCCTCCTCCTCTTAGTCTTAAGAAAGAGGGTAAACAGACTTGACTGCACCTAACAATTTATTTACTGTCCACCCGCATTCTCTAGTCATCCCGAAAGGTATATTAATCTATGGTCATCCCGCGATCTTGGCGCTTGCAACAGCGTCGCATTATCGAAAGCCTCAAATAATGAATAATCATGCAAGATATCCCGCAACTGACACTATAAGTTTAGTTTCAAACCGTGAAAGTTTAAAAGTGTTTATCAGAACAGTTATTTCGGAGAACAACACTGATAACGTCGATGAGTTCGGTTGGGAGCCAGACTTTGACACACAAGCAGATGATAATGATGTACGATGATGATCCTTCCTAACTACGGTTTTCAATATAAAAAAAACTTGATTCCTATTGTTTTCTTTTATTTCATAATATTTTTCTACTTACTTACAAACTTATTATCAAGTTAAAATTACAGAACCACATTAAAATACTTTGTGGAACTTTTTTGCAAAATAATATAAAATGATAAATCTTAAAAATACATTTTTATCAAAACGTTCCAATACCATTTTTTCTAATTACTTCCCGTTTTAATTTAAATATTCAAATAATTGGTACATGGTTATCTAATTATTACATTTGTTTTCAATAAAACCAATAGTATTAGTTTACACTAGTTAAGGGAAAAAGGGTACCAGTGAAACACTAACTTGCGTTTATCTCAAAATGGAGTCACTGTGGATTGGAACGTATTTGTATAAGTACGTCCAATTATTAAACAATTATTAAATAATCAAGGACATTTTTATGCATAATCAATGTTGTTGATACGCGCTTACCTCTAATCTCCCTCCTTTTCCTTTGTCTACCTCCAGTTTCACTTTCGCTTGAAAATACTTCAATGACCTATTTATGTGCGGCACTGGATTATCATATTAATTTGTTACATCAACCCACTGTTAGGGAAAAATCTTTCCGTTTATTTCAATTAGTCCATAGCTCTCGTGACTTAACGTTTGTTGTATTAACGTTTTTTTTTTATAATTCGTCCGTCACATTTATCTATCTGTTTTCTTATATATTATTGTTTTTGTTTTGCACTTTCGTTTAGTCACTCTAGTTTATTTTATTGTTTGTTTATTTTATTTTTTTGTATGCAGATCTATTTCTCATATTTAAGTACCTATTCACCACAACCATTGACAAAAAATATAAAACTGCTTCACATCCGTAACCTCACTAATTTCAGGTCCAGTTGAAAACCAGCGTCGGGCACAAATTTTCCGGCATTTTGCTGAACTGGGCCTATTTGGTGCAGCCGTGAGGCACACGGTGTCACACTGTGTGCACTTGTGGCATGTGCCAAATTAATGTATTTTCTTTCTTTATTTATTTTCAGATATATCGGCGATATAAAATCTGCCAATAAGTACACCCATGCTTTTTGAACTTATATAATCTATAATCAATTATCATTTATATATAAATATTATTATAAGAATGAGTAATTTTTTTTCACAGCTTTTTATAGCTTTGTTTGAATCTTGACAGTTCGTGTCGGTATCTGTATCGGTATCGGCGGTACTTTTTTTTAATATCTGTATCGGTATCGTATCGGCTGAAGTGCCTATCGATGCGTCCCAGCATGCCTAATATAAACACAGAATTCTTTAATCCTTATTTTCGAACTGATGACGTACTTCAACCGTTTCTATTCTTATGTACATTTCTATGTGATCGTTTTAGGCCGTAAAGACGTCATCAAGTTATGAGTTTCTTTCACTTAAAAATAAATTCGGAAAAGGGGAGGAAGGAAGCCTTTTATAAACCATTGAACTTATATCATCACTCTCAAAAGTAAACGCAAAATGTAACTGACTGACGTACTTCAACTGTTTGGGCCTGCCCCCGTAGCATGACCACCGTAGACAAGGATTTCTTTGACGGAAGAATCGACAAAATGACAGATAGTGCAAAGAAATCTGTCATTGTGTCGACACAATCTGTCATTTTGTCAATTCTTCCGTCAAAGAAATCCTTGTATACGGTGGTCATGCTACGGGGGCTGGACACAACAACACGGCGCGGCGCGACGCAGCCACCGTGTGACGGCCATCCACCATATTGTTTCAATATAATTTCACGTTTGTTTACCAACAGTGCCCTCCTGACAATTCATATCCCAATGCACAATATTCGTAGTGTATAAAGGGTGTAACAAGATCCTTATAATTATTACTAACTAATATTAAATATTAACAAAGGTATCACCGACCATGGGTAACGATAGGTTATTTTTTCCTTACTATGTAACTAGGTACACAGTTTGTATAAAAATTATAGATATTGAACTGTTGTTATTACTATTCCGACATCCATATATTTATGTGCACGAGTGTACATCTCCTGAAGGCGATAGTCTTGACGTGCAAAACTCAGAATTTCACAGCAAAAACAAAAAGTCACATCGTGTGTGCGGGGGGACCTCCCCCTTAGTTCCCACGACCTAGCCGTACTTAAATTATTTGAGATGATGCTAAAGCTGCTCTACCCACATAGTAACCGGCTTAAAAAAGGGAGGTTTTCAATTCGACGACGATTTATTATTATTTCTAAAAATCATCATCCATGGACGTAATAAAAAAAAGTTTTTCGAATATAATTTTGAAATTCATGATCACTTGTTTTCGGACATTTTTTTTTTTGGCTTTTGTATAATGGAACGACGCCTTGCCACTGCATAATTGTTACAATAACTAATAAGGAGTTATTTTTTTAAGATCTAAGACAGTTGCGCGAAAATTTCCGGATTTTCTATAATTGGTGTCATTTTAGTGGTTGTCAGGGTCGATAACCAATATTATGGTGCACTAAAAATAATTGCAATTCATTAATAATTTAGTCAAATAAACATTGTATACCTGCGCGAATATTTCGACGGGCAGTCAATGTACCCTACTGGGGCCCTAACAGCTCAATACCATTGACAACTTAATTTGGTCGGGTTATACGCGGAGATTTAGTAATGAAAGCTAATTTCTCTTAAAATACCACACTTAGGAATCTAAATTTTTGGTCACTATAACTTCTTTAAAAGAAGTAATTATTGTATAAATTTGGAAAAAAATCAGAGTTAAAATCATAGGGAAATCTTGAAATGAAAATTTAACACCGTGACTACCAGGGTTGGTATGATTAAAACAAGTTGTTTAAAAACACAGATTAAAAAAAGTTTGAAGCATTGTATAAAACAATAAGAAAAAAACACGCTTTAAAAATACTTTTCATGGCGAATAAATGGATATAAAATGAAAATACATTAATATTTAGGAGTTTAAATAGCTTGACATAAAAACCAGTTGTCAACCGGGATGATGGGTTTCAACTGTCGAGAGCCTGGAATTCAGTGGTCCAGCTGTGTAAAAAGCAGAAAAGTGCAGAAAAAAGTTCGCGAGCGGACACAATGAGTTTCGTGTGTCGGGAACAGAATCTAGTTACGAGTTACAGTGGTAGCGGTACTGAGTGCAAAAAACGAACAAGAAAGAGTGTAGACCGATTTGTCTGCTCATAAACACCCACCCGCAATAACTTCAGTTTATCCGTGATCATGGTGCTTGCAACAGCGCCGAAATATCGGGAACTCAATGTAACAGTAAACATGGTAAATATCCCGTTTCTAGTGTAAATAATAATGTTAGTGACCATGATAGTTTAAAATCTTATAAAACTAGTTGAGTCTATGCTATTGCAATGTTATATTTTTGAACTTTAATTGGCATTGTAATTAAATAAAACATTATTTTTGTGATAAGTAATTTATTCAATCAAACAATGATCTAAGTACCAGGATTTATATGGGACAAGATAACATCTATTTTTAAACATGCATTAGAATATTCAAAATTTCAATTTCAAATCAATCAAAATTATAACAATTTTAATTGATTATTATTTTTTTAATCAGTAGACTTGCCTCCTATTATATAGGACTTAAACATAACTGGGTAAATGTGTGTGCACTATTAGGTATACCTTTGCCTAACCCTTCGAGGATTACATGCGTGATGTTATGTAATTTTTATTGTTGATATGCTATGATATGAAAGATCTAGTCTAGAAATGAAGCATTATAGGTCGAATTAATTTGAAATAATGCCCTAAACTAAAAAGAACAAAAAAAACACTTGTTTAAAACAATTTGAACTGTTTGTTTTATAAAATTTAAAAAAATATTGTTTTTTTCCAACCCTGATGACTACTGCCAGCAATGGCATGGTATATCTCGAAAACTACCGGAGTAATACTTTTGAATTTTGGGCACTACTTTTATCTTGCAGGGTAGTAATTTTCTATGCAGGTTTGAGAAAACCGACAAGCTCCTCAAACTTGGAATCATCATTCAAAGTCGTGGTCCTGCTGAACGAGCGTGCCAAAGTTATTACCGTTGATTTACTCGGTAAATACAAATATTTCAGTTCTGTTTTTTACGAAATGAATCCCGTATATTTTTTTTTCAAGACTAATTATAATTTGTTTCGACTTGGGACCCATGGTATAGGTTTGTCAGATCCGCTCGGAACAAAGCGCATTTGTAGAAAAATTAATGAGTCACATCTAACTCAAGCAGCAGACGATTTGTCAACAGCATACTTTCATTAACGATAAGATATTGTAATGAAAGTCTAAAGCTGATCTCACTCTGATAAAGAATTAGAAAGTTTATCTATATCTATCTGTACATATAATAAACTCGTAGACTTTCCGTGTCTGTAGGTACATTACAGATTTTTGCAAAAAAAATCACTGGAAGGTGCGAGAAATAAATAAAAGAAAGTAAAAAAAAAACTTTTTTATTTTTGTCTTTTTTTCGGTTTGTCTGTTCGTTTGTGCGCGCATTACGTAAAAACCCTTCATTGTATTCAAAATAGAAATATTACAAAACAAGAAGCATTGCTGTGGGTATTATTTAGCGTTTATTTCATCAAAATCGACCAACAGACGCAAAAGATATAAATTTTTAAAATTTAGTTGGTAACCTCATACGTGATTTCTATGATAAATTTAATAATTTACGTAAATAGGTTTTAGTAGTCGTAGTGTAGTCGGAATGGCTGAAAATTAATTTAGTTTTATTTTTCCTTTTGTCTTTACTCTTTGCTCTAAAAATTTGGCACTGAAAGAGAGGTTCAAATATGAGAAATCTAGGTCACTCACTCACTCATCACGAAATATCGAAAACCGCTAGACATATAAAGATGAAATTTGGCAGGGAGGTAATTTATAGATAGTAGACGTTTGCTTAGAACGGATTGTACCACAGGGCCGGATTAAGGAGGTCTAAGGGCTCTCGCAAGTTTGCATAAAAGTCCTTAACTTTTTGTGCTACAAACATGATATTTGGCAGTGAGGTAGTTTATAGTTAGTTGACGTACGTTCTTAGCGAACTAAGAACGTATTTTGCGACAGGGCCGAATTAAGGAGATCTAAGGGCTCTCGCAAAAAGTCATTTAATATTGTATTCAGGACGGTATTAGAATAAAAAGCGCCAAACAAGGTTCACTTTGAAAAAAAAAAGTTATATACCGTTAAAATACACCGATTTTAAAAGCCATATCGTCGCCTCAACACCATTTAATTTTGTTTCGGACCACTGCTCCCAGAATTACAGCACCCAAAAGGAAGCCTTTTGTAGTCATCAGTACACTATCACCATGATCTGGCAGACACACAACACACACACACACACACACACACAACACACACACACACAACACACAACACACACACACACAACACACACACACAACACACACACACAACACACACACACACAACACACACACACACAACACACACACACACAACATAACATAACATCACGCCTAAAGGCTTCGAAGGGTTGGGCCGACGTGTACCTAATTGTACACACACATTTCGCCAGTTATATTGAAGTCCCATGTAATATAGGGTGAACCTATTGCCATCAACCCTATAACACTATTTTTTATAGTATTTTTTCAATTGAATATACATTGTTTAATATTAAGTGGAAGAGCGGAGTCACCTAAGGGGGCGTCCATTAATTACGTGAGGCGTTTAAGGGGCGCGGGAGGGGGGGTATGTCGCGCCAAATTTCACCCAATCTCAGGAGGGAGTGGGGGGGGTGTCTCGGCAAATATAACTGGGTTTAATTAAGTAAACATGTTTCTCTACAAATTATTAATTTTAGTGAATTCAACGCAATCAAGCACAGATTACTGTATTTATACTACGCATTGATAAATATCACGTGAAATTAGGAGGGATATGAGGGGGTCGATAAACTGCCTCACGTAATTAATGGGCGCCCCCTAACACAAGCATCTCCTTGCTTAAAGGATGATTGGAATTTTTTTTTTTTTTTTTTTGGTTTTTTTTTTTTTTTGGATTTTTTTTTTTTTGGATTTTTTTTTTTTGGATTTTTTGGTTGATTTGTTTTTTGATTGGTTGATCATGTCTGTGACAACTTTATGTAATTGAAATAAACATATTATTTTTAACTACCCGACCCGGGAATCGATCCCCACGCTTAGTAGTCGCGCTTGAGACCACTTGACCAACGGGGCAGTCTTACACATGTACCCCAAAATTTCCACGCAAACGAAGTCGCGGACAACAGCTAGTTATTTAATAAAACGTAGAATCAAGTTTCAGACAGAATTATATTATTTGATACTTTTATGAGTTTTATTAATTTGATTACAACTAACACTAAAAGATACTAATTAATTAATCTAGGCTGCCTTTTCTTCTTTTATTCCGTCACCGTCATCATCTGAAACGAAATAGAACAAATTAAAAAAAATATTTAAGTAGAGGTTGGATCTCTTTCTAGCAGTGGCGGATTTGCCAGCAGGCTGACTGGAGCCTAGGGCGGCAGATTTTAGGGACGGATAATCCTGGGACATTTTTTTGTCTTAGAGAAATTTAAAAAAAACATATTTATATACCTAAACTAGCGACCCGCCCCGGCTTCGCCCAAGTGCAATATATTTATATAAACCTACCTGTTGAATCACTCTATGTATTAAAAAAAAACCGCATCAAAATCCGTTGCGTAGTTTTAAAGATCTAAGCATACTAAGGACAGACAGCGGTAAGTGTGTATGTAGTAGTGATGTTTTCAGGTCCATACAAACAGTTCAACATCTATATACAACATTATTTTTAGTATATGCGAAACCTGAATATAGTTTGTTCAGAATAAGTAACTGAATCGATTCCAATAATTTTTAAACCATGTTATATTTTGTCCCAAAAATATTTAAAAAAAGTTATATTTTGGACACCGAGCGACATTACGTATCTATCGCAATTTTTTAGGTACCTACTGCCAAATTATTATTATTAATGAGCTCAAGACGACGCTGGAGGTGCGTGTGCGGGCGCGCTGGGTAGTGACCACGTTTTTACGCGGACAACCAGGTAACAAAACAAGCTTATAACTTGGTGATTTTTCATGATACAGTTTTGAAATTTGGAAGTTAGATTCTTTACATTAAAATACTAGACACGTGTTTCAGGTTTCGCAAATACTAAAACTAATGTTGTATATAAAAAAAAATCCCTATTTGCCTTGGTCACGCATGAACGGCTGGACCGATTTTGCAATTTTATTTATTTCTATTTGTTACTGTCAGGAGGTTCTTAGGTAGGTAGTAGAGATGTAGTAGGAAAAGGTGTATTGCAACGGTACAGCTAGTGTAATATAACAAAGCGTATCAGTATTAAAGTTTTTAAACTATTATAGTCACTAACATTACCATTAACACTAGAAACGCGATATTTACAATGTACACACGGCGGCACAAAAAGCTCTACATTTCCAGTATAAATAACATGGCCTCGCTTTTCATAGATTTTCTATACAATGAGAGATCCGGATAAACGGGTTTTGTTTAGCTTGATTGGCCGTCGTGTGTACATAACAGTATTACAAACGAGAAGCTTTTCTTGCGTGCACAAGTGAAAAATTATCTAAAAAACCTTCCTAACGCCTTAGCGCTTTTGTGCATATAATCAGAACTAATGAATCAGATTTCATACGACGATATCATTTTAAATCGCACAAAATGGTATTGTAAAACTTACATGACTTAATTAATTGAAATTCATCGTCATCATCAGTCTCTTTGTTACCTTATAACTGAATATATTGTTTTTAAACTCTAAGTAAGCGCAAACAACAGATTTATCGAATATATATTATTGGGTAAGAAGTATTATATATAAATATATATATATATATATATATATATATAGAAGTATTATTATGTAAGTACATGATTAAGCTTTTATAAACTTAAAAACTAATTCTTGTTCAATCTTAACTCAATCATTGAGTTATAAAAATAATCTAGGAATGACACAATGTGTAGAGGTCGGTAGGGGCGGTAAAATTTCGAATAGCCTATTGGCGGCAAAAGTGTAAATCCACTGCTTTCAAGTCGTTGTTATAGTCTGGCAGACAACGCGGAAACGCCATAGCTGTTACTGCCGCAAAATAGCTAAGGTTTGAAGGTTGCGGTGACAGTTTATTATTATTATTTCGAGTTCTTTCATGTTCTTCTCTCGTAAGAGTACTCTCTCAAAAACCCTACCCACAGGCCGGAGTCAAGTTTGTAGGGGGAGATTAAATGGAGAATGTGGATGATACTGTAGAAGAAGTAAGGAATTTCCGGGTGATGCGAAAGGTGTTAAGAATTGTGGCTTTTTGGAGCAGCTGAAGTGTGTGGGGAGCCATTGTAAAGAATTAAGGCTTTGCATAAGAGATTGTGGTACTATACCGGTGGAAGAGAGCACTATAGGGACAATGTGGACGGTTTGTGCTTTCCACTGGGTTTTTATTTCTATAGCGAGGTCTTGATATTTACTTAGCTTTTCCGATATTGTAGGTTGAATGTTGTGTGAGTTTGGGATAGCTATATCTATTAGGTAAACTGTTTTATTGACTTTGTCGCGAAGGGTTATATCTGGTCTATTGAAATGTATGATTTTGTCTGTTATTATCGTCCGATCCCAATAGATTTTCTGGTTATTATTGTCTAGTATTAGTTCCGGTTTATATTGATAATATGGTTTCATCTCACTTATGAGTTTATATTTGAACGCTAAGTGTTGATGTATAATAGCGGCAACTTGGTCATGTCCATGCTTATAGTCAGTCTGTGCAAGTGATTTACAAGCTCCTGTAACATGTTGTATGGTCTCGGAGGCAGTGTTGCAATGTCTGCATAAGTCAGTCGGCTGATGGGGGTCTTTAATTATGTACTTCCTGTAGTTACGAGTAGCTAGGTCTTGGATCGCCAGCATAAATCCTTCCGTCTCGGGAAACAGTTCGCCTCGTTTGGGCCATTCGTTCGACTTAGCTTTGTCGACGTTTGGCTGGCTCAGGTAGGCTCGGTGTCTCCCGTGGAGGGCTTTGGCAGACCATGCGGCAATTTTGTCTGGTGTACTTATGAGCAGTTCATTAATTTGAGTGATTCTATTGTGTAGGTTAAGGGGCGTAAGTTTCGTATCGTTTTCCGTAACATGTTTGTGAAGTGCTGAACTTTCTGATTTGTTATGAAAGTACGCTCTGAGTGAATGTATCTGTTTGTTGTGTAAGTCTATCAGGCCTCTTCCTCCTTCTTGGCGCGGTAGAGTAAGTCGGTATATGCTTGATTTTGGATGGTGTTTTCCGTGTTTGGTAAGAGATATATTAAAAGTGCGTTGTAATTTATTGATATCTGTGTTTGACCAGCGTATAATTCCAAAAGAGTGTGTGAGGATGGGTATTGCGAATATGTTGATTGCTTTAATAATTAGTTACATTAATTTATATCACAAAAACACAGATTAAAACATAAAATGTTAGTGTGTTAGTAACACAAAAATGTACCTAAAAATATGTTAGTATTTTTAGTACCTAACTGATGCCTATGGCTGTCCTTATCCACTGATTCTGGAAAGGACAGTCAAAATGGGCAGCAATCGCATTCAGAATGCTGTTGCTGCTGCTTCGTAGACGGTGCAGCAAGGAGATTGCTTTCTTGCGCATGATTGTATGAAAACCATCCGTACGCGCTTCAAAAAACATGCCACGCTGCAGCGCCACGGCAGCCCCAACAGCATCCTAAAAGCATTATTATACAGTGTGCGCAGGGCTGTGTAGGTTCGCTGTGTATGCTTTACCCACAGGCCACTCGAGAACAACGACTGGCAGAACGCCTTAAAAAGTATTATCTTCACCTCCTTGGTGCGGCGTGCGAACCTGCGGGCGAGCATATTGCCTCTTACCGCCAAAGCCCTGCGCTCCCTCTCTATGTCCTCGTCATCCTTAAGGTCAGCAGTTACTATGTGACCCAGATACTTAAACCTGTCAACTACTTTTAAGGATACACCAAGGAACTTATATACTAACTGGAATGATTACGAACAAAATTTTAATATCAAAAAACAGTTTGAAAATGAACTTTATCTCCAACGTATAGAGTTCGTATTACTTTAATTAATTCAAAGGGGGAAGAAAACTTCAGAGCGAGAAAGCGAGCAGATTGGATTGTATCCTTGTCTAACAATTGCCAGTAAACAAAAATTTAAAAAATATTTTTACATTTTTTTATTATAGCAGTCGGAAATAACGTTGATAGCTAAACTAGCACCTAAATCGTAACGGGATTAATTTAATATTCAAATACTAGATATTAAAATAGTAATTTCTTGCGAAATAAAGTAAGCTTAATATAAATTAAATTATTTATGAACTAAGTAATTTCTCAATGGCAACATAGATGACACTCATATGACCAATACAATTTCGCGCTGAAGTCATATTTTTGCATTATTAAGTTCTTTTTACATTACTTAAGTGAAATGTTCCTCTTTAAATATCGTGAAATCAAGTTGTGCGAAGGGATGTAATAGTGAGGGGTTTGCTGGATGGAATTTCTTTTTTCAGGTAAGTTCTTTTAACTTTGTTTACAAATTACGACTAGGGTGGTAACGTTCAAGATACGTAAACGAGAATTATGAAAATATTGTAAAGAATACGTCTTTTCTATTATCCATATCGGTATTTATAATCTTGTGCAAATGCGTACAAAATACAAAATATTGTTATTTATAATGCAGTAGCAAAACTTAATCAATTACTCAATTTTATATGAACAAAAATAACTTCTTGAAAATAAACATTTGAATTCTATCTTTACTTTTTTATACTATTTACAACTGTTTATTGTTTGTGTATTAATAATACTGTTTTGTTTCCATGCAGACTCCCTAACAACGACAATCTTCAGCAACGGTGGCTTGAAGTTGTCCCTTTAAAAAAGAAGTATTTAACCTATTGCCTAGTTTGCAACCGTCATCCATCATCAGCATCTTCGCACTTAAGTTTAAGATTACTGACTCATACTAAAAACCAACAATTACATTAAACCATACATTTAATTATGTATAGTGCGATTAATAAATGTATCAAATACTAAACTGCTACCCATGCAAAGCAGGGAGCGGGGTGCTAGTAAGATAGAACAGAATGACTTTCCCAAATGTAAGTACAAATATTGGATACCCTATTAGAAAGAGATGACATCCACTCTCGAAGTTTTCTCGCTCAGAACGGCTTTCCGTTGCACGTCATCATTCCAGTTAGTATATAAGTTCCTTGGGCTAAACCGTTAAGAATGACAGAAGGAAAGCATGCGGGATAGTATGTACCTGCTCTAAATACTAGTAATTCACTCTTTTTGGAGTTGTATTGAAGCCCGTGCGACATCGCAAATGCCTCACACTGAGACACGAGTAAAACCATGTCGTCTGCTAATATGTATAGCTAATATTGTTAACACACTTGTCATCAATGAAGCAGCCGACCAGAGTACTACTGAGTCGCTCAATTAAATAATAATGGGGAGCTTAAGCCCCCTTGTCTCACACCACATTCCAATTTATAGTCGCCCGACAAAGTACCGGCTAAGTTTAACTTCACAATAGATATTTTACTAAGACATTCGCAATGTTGATTTCGTTTGTCATTTGATGATTTCGAATTAGAAAAAAAAAAAAAAAAGTTTCGATTATATGTAATACGTGTCAACATTATCACCTTTATCATCAGTATCCATAGGTTCTGATGGCTCTAGGTAAGCCGGGGCTAGCGGTGACACCACCACGCCATCCCACACGGTGATCTCAGTTGAGATATCCTTGCCACCTTCGAAGGGTTGTAGGCCCAGCACGTATCGGTGGCCACCTCGGGCTACTACGCGAAGCAAACTGTGGAGAAGAAAGAGATTAAAATGTATTTTCTTAATTCTTTATTTCTTTCCAAGGACAACATCAGCGCTTTTGTTTGGCTCAAAATGTGTAAATCTTTAACAGATTTAGAATTCTGTTATATGTATATGGATAATTCACTCCAAAAAGGAGGGTAATTAGGGGCAAATATATGATGAACTAAGTTACAACTTATACAGTTCAAAATAGCGTGCAGGTTTCCCTGCGGGGTGTAAAAAAAAACTTGACAGAAAGAAATGCCTTATCATTTTGCCGCAACTCACGTCTGATTTTTTCAAGTCTAAATCAGTGTACACTTGTAAATGTGGAGAGCATGCTTGCCTAGAACAAACCGATTCACTCTAGCATTTAATAGATCTAGATTATAATGATTGGGAAACAGAGGTAGAAGAACAAGGTTCGCACAATACATGTGGAAGCACTAGCGCTTTGTTCAGGTTCTTGGAACTTCAACCATATAACGGTGACGCTTCGTCGTATCCTTGCTCGTCCGATAATAGAATGGGGGAATTAGATTGTGTAATTCCGGAGAAAAAACCGAAAAGCTGGCAACTTTGCGGCGATGTTCAAGGCCTTCTCATTATAGTGTGAGTTTCAAAACACTATGTATAAAATTATGACCAAACCAGTAGAAGAAAATCACTTTGAAAAGGTGCTTACTGTTTGCATGTGCTCGTCACTGTACTCACATCTAAAGGGGTTCATGGCTAAATATTAACAGCAAGCACGGGTCGATCTTCGAAGTTAAGCAATACTTGCCGAGGTCGGTCTGTGACTGTAGTCGGTCTGTGACCATCCATTTCATACCGAAATCCCTCTGTATCTTGGAAGGCACGTTACGCCGTTCGTACTAGCTGTGACAGCAATGACAGCTGTCAACGGTTGTCACACTTCCGAAAATGTGACAACCAGTAGGGGTATCGCGTTACCCAGCAACTGGGTTGTGGTCTTCAGATAGCCAGTCACCCCACGTAAATAGGGAAAATGCATGTGATATTTTCTTTGCACTTAAATCAATAAAATACGGAACTATCAAGTATCAACCCAAGAAAGGTATTAAAAAAATTAAACTCCTACAATTTTCTACTACAGTTCACCGAACTGTAGTGAACCGTAGTGTACTACAGTTTAACCGTCGCGGACATGGTGTGACGTCATTTACCTCAATCTTACTTGTTTTTTTTTTGCTATTAGTAGAATAATTTTATGTGTTTTATTCAAGCGGAAATCATCAAATGAATGCTTAGGGAAGCTTTAAGTACTTTCAAATAAAAGTGTTTCATTGACACATAGTTTTTGACGTCACTATCGGCATTATCGAGGACAATAAGTTTCGTATTTGCGTTCCGTTTCACCAAAAACATCAATCAATGAATTGTAAAAAGGTTATGTTAAAAAATCCACAACTGTAAGAACTACATTGTTTCTACGGTCCAATAAAATCCATATATGAAAAATAAAGAAGTTTTCAATTGCATATTCATTAATTATGTTCAGCTGTACTCGGAAGTTCAGTTCGGAAAAGGCTATATGAGATGATGAGTTGACTCACGTCTGAGCGGTTGCAGCGATGAGATCCTGCGCGGCAAGGTCGAGCGAGGTGTGCGCGCGCGCGTGCGCCGACTCGCACGGGTCGGCCAGCCCCGCGCAACCCGGCAGGAACAGCCCGCCGGCCAGCAGCGACAGGGTGCGTCTGTGGAACACACATTTCACATGAGTATGAAGCGGAGCCGCAACTTTGAAAAAGAAATGGCGGAAATTAGGCTGGTCATTTAATTAAAACCCTTTTTTGAACTCGTTTTGCTCGGTCTTATTGTTTTTGTACATGATATACATGCATACTGATATTGTTTACAAGATTTTCATTTATTTTTAAGTTAGACAGGCCGCGTTTCATACAAAAATCTTTCAACCCCTATAGTTAGGTAGCAAAAGTTTACATATGTGGTATGCACAGACAAGACAAAACAAACAAATATTATATTTTTTGGGGTCACTGACTTCAACTTACTTGGTGTTAACAGTATACAGGCTTGATGGTATTGCTATTTAAATATGTCAAAACTATTTACGCCGGTCGAGTCTTGCTAGCTAATTTTATTGAAGCCTATATAATGTAGTTAAGCTGTACTCTTATAACGAAGTGTTGTGTTGTTGACGTGCTAATTACTTGAAGGCAACATTGATGGGCAGAGCCTGGCGCGATGGGTTGTTCATTATGCAGTGGTGAGCTAGCAGGTCGATCATCCAGGGGGTCAGGGGTTCGAGTCCTGAGTGACGCGCGCACATGTCGCGGAGTAGACGGATCAGCACCTGCGGACATAACAACACATGTTAGTTTCTGTCTGTACAATGGATACCTTATTTAAAAAATAAGTAAATCTACGAAAATTAGAAAAAAACACCTCACTTGTATTTTCCAGAGGGGTAAAGGTGGTATAGTACAGCCTTAGTACAAGCCAAATTTCAGCAACACGTTTAACTCGCATGTGATAGGGGGCGAGCCTATTACCAGAAACCGGGCACAAATGCTCTGGGATGCTACATAGACATTCCTGACTGAAAAACCCAATAACATTTTGCCCAAACCTGTGAAACCAGGACCCCACGCTCAGCCAGTCAAACCTTCCCCTTTATAAAAAACCGGCCAAGTGCGAGTTTGACTCGGGCACAAACGCCTACTTTTTTTCTGAATTTTCATCCTCTTACTTAAAAAGGGAGAAGGGGGACGAATCTGTAAGGGTTTCGATCGTCCTAACCCCAATAAACGTTGCTTGAAGTAAGAGACACTTGAACGTCAAAATAATGATGTTGAAGCCACAAGGCACAGTTTAGGTCAGTTCAAACTGTGACGCCGATCAATCAATATTATAAATACACTCACTTTACGTGCGAGTCTGTGTCCCCGCGTTGTTCTTCAACCTAAACGGAACGACGCTGTTTCTATACAAGGTGTAACAGAAAGGGTCTAGTCATATGAAAGGATATGCTGCAGACCGTCACACTGAACTACTTCCTCTATAGGTCCAATATCGTAAATGCGAAAAAAATATTAGCCATTTTATCTCATTTTCAAAAGCCCAGGCTTCATTCAAAGATCTTCAAACCGCTTTTGCTTATTATGATTAACAAATAAATGCCTTTCTCATATGGACTGACCTTGATGGAGGAGTGGTGGGCGTTCTCCTCGAACCAGCGGCTGTGGCGGATGGCCGCTAAGTGGCTGTGGATCACCTTGTACTCGAGGTGCACCTGTTCATAATCACATTCTTTATAAAACTGGTAATTTCATCATCTTTACAACCCGTAGGGTCCTTCGCTTGTAGCCGCGGTTTTAAGTTCTTTTAACCGATTCCTCAATAATTCGTTGTGTTTGTGTAGTAATCCGCACGTAATCATCATATGGCAATAAAATCAGTATATTAAGCTGGACTCTTATGTTGGGGGAACTTAAGGTCTTTACAATGAAATAGTCATTCAATGGAATTAAATGAACTTGTATTGATGATTTTAACAACTATAATTCTGTAAATACATACTTGTTAAGGTGGCGAATCATATTTTAATCAACATAAAGCTTGAGAATTACCTGTGAATTGCAAAAAACGAGAGAAAATTTAAATTTCGCGGGCTACCCAGGCACTTCCACCTTAGCCTCAGTGTCACCACAAACCGCGACTGCGGCACATAATCATTTGAGACAGTAAGCTTGTGCATGATCCCATATATTTTTTATTAAATATAATTGATTAGCTTTGAACTATCTTGAATAAAACTGATTCTTTTAAGCAAAATAACTGGGTGTAAAAAGACCCTTAACGAAGCCGAAAGGCACTTCTCCTCGTCATTGCGATCAGTTTTTTAGTCTGGACCATACCTTCCAGTTACGGATGTTTGTTTCAACTTTTTCACACAGTAAGCCTTGAGGTTGGGCTAGTGATGAATCGGTCAAAAACTATTCGCGAGACCAATACCACTAAAAGTAGGGTTGAGGTAGATCCACTACGTCGATGAGTACATGTATTTGGACCAGCTAGTTTCCTTCGAAAACGGGCAAGACAGGAATCGAGCGCCGTGTCGGGAAAGTCTGGGTTAGCTACTGGTTCATGAAGTCGCTGATGAAGGGTAACCTACGCTTATGCCTGAAGCGCAAACTCATCTAGAAAATACTAGGTTAATCAGCCTTAATTCCGATTTATATGGGGTCAGCGCAACATGTTTTCTGCTTCCATACTTCTCTATTGGTCGTCATCTAATGAGTTTCCTAGCAAGACCCTAATTCACCAGTCCAACTATCGTCTATAAATTCATCCTCAAAACTTTTCTTCAAACGACATTTTCCTCAATCCTCCTCATCACATGCTCATACTATGAAAATCGTTAACCACACAACTTTTTAGTTACGGGTGTCACTTACAGACTTCCTCTTACATACTCATTTCAAGTTCTATCCATATGAGTTACGCCACACATACCCCTAGCCAGCGCCGGATTAAGCAAGCGCGGGGCCCGTAGCAAATTCTATCGAGGGGCCCTTGATCTGCAAACCAAAAAACAAACAAATCAAAAATATTTAGCCAACTGCAACAAATAATTTGCGGTGTGCCCGGAGCTAACTTTTAGAAATATGTTCAAATTTATATTGATTGTAGTTGTTTTTGATACCACAAACTGTCTATTGATCAGTTGACATGTGTAGGGATAGGTGGTGTGTAGGGCCACAGCCAGAAATTTGTTTGGGTTTCTTACCCTAAATGAAAAAAGCAAATAGGGTTAATCAAAGATTAAAACAAAAAAAAAAGAAAGGGAATTAGGAATTAGCAAGGACTAACTTTTTCGACTTATACAGAATAGCTTACCAATTAAGAAAACGTAGAATTGAAGAGCGAGCGTAGCGATCTCGAAAATTTTAACATTCACATCGAATTTGTGGAGGTTTCTTTTACCCATTAATAAAAAAAAATTACGAATACTGCCAATTTATTTAAAAAAAAACTCGTGAATGCAAAGAACGTAGGAAAATTTTAATACTCCACCAGGGGTAGGTTATATTTTCTTCTGACAAGTCATACTGAAATAGGAGTTATGCAGATACTTTGTCGACTAATGCAATTGCAGTATTTCGCCTGGGATAGGTTGGTTTCTCTATAGTTGTCCGCGATTTCGGGGGGGTTTGAAAAACCAACGGCGGTGGGCGGGTTTGAATACCCGGGGCCCGTAGCAATTGCTACTCCTGCTACTGGGTTAATCCGGCACTGCCCCTAGCATTCTCTCCTTAGCCACATGCAATTGCTAGAAATACCTACAGCAACGTAAATCCTGAATTTTGTCACGACGCTACCTATGTCAGTCGATCGCTATTAATGTAATGCTAGCACTACTGTCGGCATATGAATGTGCAAATATACGCGTTATTTCAATAGATAAAATGAACATTATTACAATAGGTATACAGCACATTTTGTATTGGTCAAATAACGCAAATATTTGGACAAACACGCCAAGTGTAGTGACATGGGACAAGAGCAGGAAGATGATGACACCAAGTGAAGTGACAGTTACCTCCGGCTCCAGCTTCCTCAAGTTCTGATGCAGTGTGGTAACGAGTACACGCGCGCTGGCGCTCGGGCCCTTCACCGTGAAGCCGCGCTCGTTGGTCGCGCTCGTCACAGACACGCCAGGCGCCGGCATCTCGACGCGCAGCAACTTGTTCAACTCCTCGCACACCTGTGAACGCGGACATCAAACATGATAAAACGAGAAAGCATGAATCTTGAGCAATAATACAAGAGTGTTACAGTACCCATCACGCAGCCGTTATAATACGCGTTCTGTATATTATAACAAGAAACCCTGAGCCAAAATGGTTGCTGGCAAACGACTTTTATTTTTGGTGTGAAAATTCGTTGTCCATGCTGGTGTGCAATGCAACCCGCGCTAATCATTGTGCATAAGGGTGCCTGCAACAGTACAGGGCTTCTCTGGAGGTATATAGTCAATTACTAACATTTAAAACCTATATTCGTTAAAAAAGTGTGAATAATTAAGATTTTGATTTTCAATATCTCCGGAATCAGAGGGTTCATAAGTATACAAGTGACGTTTGGCTTCGCTAAGCGTTTTTGTTTCATCTGGTTTCATCCATGTCAAGCAACTTAAAATGTGGTTTGCTCCTATTTTATCGACTGAAATTTTATAAATTAAATAAGTCTTATTTCAAAGTTGCGTCACACATATTATCTCTTTGTGATGCGCCCTAGCTAGCCTAGTAACTGCAACCAAGTAGGATGTAGTGGATGTAGTGCTCGGAGACCACTCGCTTCCTTTATAGTTCGTTGATGTAGTAGTCTTTGTCGTTTTTCGAACACACACAGACGTCAGTTATACGTACGTACTTTTAACTCGCTGATGCTAACATTAATCAAATTGCCTTGGAGTATGTTAAGATTCACCGCCGATTCAACTTAATTAATGAAACAATTTCGAACTTACACCTTAGAAATCAGTGATTGTCGAGTGGTCGACGTTCAGTGAAGATTCTTAAGATTCACTCATTCCGCCCATTCACGTAACATGTACATATTAATGCTCGTGACTGTACACTGACCTTATTGGTGCCGCTCTTCAGAAATGTCAGGTGCGTAGTACTCGCGGGTGGCGTGCGGGTACGACCAGATGTATGAACGTTGACCAAGTAAAAGAAGTATGTTAGAATCGTGGCTGGTGGCGTTCTGTAGTTTCTGCCTATCCCCATGGGAAAAAGGCGTGAGTTTATTTATACAAGGTCGAATTTAATTGGCTTGCGAAATTCAATAGACATGATAGGTATCGGGTTTATATCTAAACAAGAAAAACAAATTATTTTTTTAAAGTAATTACAATACACGAGAAATTCTGATCGTCTAGATATCGATCAAATCAGCGTGTCTATTGAATTTCACTAGCTAATTAAATATAACCTTGTACCTTGGCGAGGCGAGCTGGATTCATTTTTAAGATAGGCCTACGGTAACATAACATCGAGAAAGGTGGATGGAATGAAGCGAGACCTTTTGCCTTGCAGTCAAAGCCTCGGAGCGTCTTAGGCGAACAATAACAAGTGTGTTAAATCTTACAAGAAATGAAAGATTAAGTAATATCATACCTTATTGGACAAGCCCTCAACGGCCTCCTTAGTAGGAAGGGTCTTCATGATAACCACAACGTCTGCCACATTCTTACCCGCCATCATTGTGCCTTTCTTGTAGGAACCAACTTGACGGACCTCATCGAGTTGCTGTCAAAAATATTTTGAAAACATTTTTAGTTACATTATGAACATTATATCAAGCCATAAAGTCAGTACAGTCACAAGCAATGAAATGTAAACACTTAGCAAAAGTCAAAACCTATTTTGTCGTAAAATACTGGTCTCTACTTTAAGATAAGATCTATGTCGTAATAGTTTGGCTTCCAAAATACTATGTTCGTTGTAAACGTAAAATGTTAACCAATACAGGTGAGATTCGCCCTTCAGTTTTGCTAAATGTATACATTTCATTGCTCGTGACTGTACACATTAGCATAAAGCTTTAATACGTTTATTTAAGACCTGATTCCGTCCAAAATGTTCCTTCACAAAATTTATATTAAACTTATAAGTCTCCAGATATGTACTTGTCCATATAACTGAGAAAAGTAAACAGCAACATTTAAATAAATGAAACAATATTTTTTAGTTCTAAATCCACTTTAACTAGATCCAGGCTAGGATGCTGGCTGTTAGGATGCTGCAGCACTGCGCTGGAAGGTAGGAAGTGCGAAAATGAAAGTCAGCCTTCGAGTCAACACTTCCTAGGGATGCCCTGTGAAGGGTCAAGCGACATTGGTTGCGCAGGGGCGCCACCAATGTCCCTTGACCCAATTATAGTTTTGGGTTGCATTTTACAATGATTACTGTGTGAATATAAGGTTAGTTATGTGGCAACACTGATTGAATAAGGGAATGTAAGATGATGGAGTGATAACACAGAGTGAAAAAGACGAATGACGATTGAAAAGATGTTACGTTGGTTATGTTGTAAAATATTGAAAAAATAAATAAAAGAAGTAAAGTTTGCTTGTCCCGTTTATTTTCGAGACTCCCAAAACACACACTACATTACTATGTTTCATACTTGTTGAGTTAATGTTAGTAATTGTTAAGATTTTAGAATAATCCGGTTTAAGCGGAATCAAAACTTAATGTAAAGAATTCCGAAAAGGAATGCCTCATTTGATAACTTGCAATACATTTCGCTTCCACAACATCTTCAAGATTGAGTGCAATGCAATAAAAAAGATAATCATGGTCAAAAGTCCGCTACGGTTAATTCTGCAGTTTTGCCTTTAATAAAGGCATTATACCACAAGAAACAGTAAAAAAGACAATACTCACACAAGCTGCGAAGTCACCAGGCGCCACAACAAGGTTGTCCAGCACTGTCTGCAGCTTTGTGACAAGATTCAGCACTGCCGACTGTTCAGCAGGTGTTGGGCATAACTCCGCATGCCTTTTAAGGAGTGCCTGTAAATTGGTATTTTTAATTATTATCCATTTAACTTCAATGCTTCTTATCACTTCAATGCTTTAAATCTATGCAAAAATAATTAACTCAACTGTTTGTCCAAATTAACCAAACAATGTTAATCTGAATAACAAAGTAAAAAGAATGTTTGAGAAAAAAGTTAAAATAAAAATAAATAAATATTTAATTTTTATTTATAATAATATATTTAAGGATATCAATATCCTTAAATGATAAATTTTAACTTTTAAATAGATCATTTTTAATTTAATGGTTTAACAATTATATAACAATAATAGACTTTTTCCTGGTCAAGCGAGACAGTCTTAAATATGTCAAAAACTGTAAAGTGCTGCCAGGCGAAGACTTAGTCTCCCAACACAGATTGGTCATAATGGAGGTAAAAGTCAGTGTCTCGGCCAGTAGAAACAAAGATCGGCCCCCACCCAAAACCAGATGGCGTATGTTTGAAAAAGAAGAATGTGCAGGTATGTTTAAGAGTCAAGTAGTAGATAAGATGATTGAAATGAAGGATATGGATAGAAAATCTGTGAATGGATGTTGGATAGAGATGGCAGATTGTATAAGAAGAGTAGCAAAAGATGTTTTTGGAGAATCCAAAGGGAAGGGTATGATAGATAAGGATACATGGTGGTGGAATGAAGAGGTGCAAAAGAGTCTGAAAGAGAAAAAGGTTGCGTTTAAGGAATGGCAGGGTGTAGCAAACGGGAACGACAGTTTGAAAGAAGAAAAGAAAAAGATATATAAAGAATGGAAGAGAAAGGCAAAAAAGGCGGTAGCAGTTTCCAGGGCTAAGGCGCAGGAGAAGTTATACGACTCACTGGACAGTCCTAGAGGCCAGAAGGAGCTCTACCGGGTTACAAAAGCAAGAGAAAGGAGAACAAGAGATATAAATCATACAAAGTGTATGAAAGATGGCACTGGTAAAGTTTTGTCTAAAGATGATGAAATAAAAAAGAGATGGAAGGGTTATTTTGAAAATCTAATGAATGAAGAGAATGAATGGAGCGGTGTGCTTAGGTACAAGTAAATATGGGTTTGGTGAGGGAAATTAGCATGGATGAAGTGAGGAAGGCCGTTCAAAGTATGAAAAATGGAAAGGCCATGGGCCCTGATGAGATACCAGTAGAAGTATGGAAGTGTTTAAAAGAAGACGGATGTATGTGGCTGACTTTATTCTTCAATAAGTTGTTGCATGAAGGAGCGATCCCACAAGAATGGTGCAATAGTTCACTAGTGCCCATCTTCAAGAATAAAGGTGATGTGCAGGACTGCAACAACTATCGGGGGATAAAGCTCATGTCACATAGTATGAAAGTATGGGAGAAAGTGATAGAGAAAAGAATAAGAGAGGAGAGTAAGATCACCCAAAACCAGTTTGGGTTCATGCCAGGTCGAGGAACAATGGACGCCACTTTTGCACTCCGCCAATTGTGCGAGAAGTACAGGCGTGCACGCAAAAACTTGCACATGGTGTTCATTGATCTGGAGAAAGTGTATGATAGGGTACCTCGGGATGTGTTGTGGTGGGCCTTGAAAGAGAAAGGTATACCTGGGAAGTATGTAGAGTTAATTCGTGCTATGTACAGCCAATCTTGTACCTACGTCGGTCAGCTGCTGGCAACACCGATGAGTTCAGTGTGGCTGTAGGCTTGCATCAAGGGTCGGCTTTAAGTCCTTCCTGTTGATTATGGACGCTTTGACGTCGGACATACAGGAAGAGGCACCCTGGTGCATGCTGTTTGCCGACGACATTGTTCTTGTCGGTGAAGATGAACCTGAGATCCAGAGCAGATTGGAGAAATGGCAACAGAAGCTGGAGAATGTTGGGTTAAAAATCAGCAGAACTAAAACAGAATACATGTTCTGCGATTTCGGCGGTCTCTCCAGTTCTGGAGCCATAGCGCTAGATGGCGCGTTTCTTCCTGTCTGCTCCGACTTTCGGTATCTCGGTTCACTCGTGCAAAGCGATGGCGAAATAGATCGTAGTGTAAAGTACAGAATTAACACGGGATGGATGAAATGGCGGCAGGTCACGGGAACAATCTGCGACTCCCGCATTCCCCTTAAACTTAAGGGGAAGATTTATAAAACAATGGTTAGACCTGCTGTCTTTTATGGATCAGAATGTTGGGCCACAAAAGGGATGAATGAAAGGCATTTGCATGTGGCGGAGATGAGAATGCTAAGGGGAATGTGTGGTGTTACGCGAATGGATAAAATAAGAAATGAGTATATAAGAGGAAGTCTGAAAGTGGCGCCGGTGACTGAAAAGTTGTGTGGTAATCGGTTGTCGTGGTATGGGCATGTGATGCGGAGGAATGAGGAAAATGTTGTGAGGAAAGTTTTGAGTATGAATGTGGATGGGTATATGAGTAGAGGAAGACCAAAGAAACGATGGATGGACTGTATAAAGAATGATATGGCAAGAAAGGAGGTGTCGGATGAGATGACGAGTAATAGACAAGTATGGAAGAAGAAGACATGCTGCGCCGACCCCAAATTAATTGGGATAAGGGCAAGAGAATGATGATGATGGTTTAACAATTAATCTTTTTAAAAATGAATCACATGTCTAAGTCACACCAGAGCACTAAACCTGGTGCATGACTTCATTGTCGGCAATCGCAAGGAATGCATTTTACCCTTTATACATTTTGTAGGACCAAGTTCAAATTGTGACAATGCAGTGACACCATAAACTATTTTACCCTTATTAGTTGAGATATCCTACACAATTTTTTGTCATAGGTTGAATTTTTTCAAGAGTGTATAGGTGGCCAAATCTGAAACTATGAGGAATAGCAAAAAATACTCAAAGGCGTCTCAAGCCCGATTTTGATGAAAACTAAAAATGCTTTATTAGATTTTGAAAAATCAATATTTCAGCAATAAAAAACACTGTATTGTTACACTATTTGATAGTGTCGCTAATAAGGATCAAATTCTGGGAAGTAATAACATAATGGCAAACTACTGGTGTGAGAAACATGCTTGAATTTAATTTTCTCTCATGTTAATCTTTAGCTAAAGTTTGTACCTAATGTATTGATATGGGTTTGCCCTATCACACAACTTGTGCCACCAAAACTGGCTTGACAATTCACAACTCTCAAGACATTTTCAACCAATTAAGAAATGTTTCTGTATTATTCAAACAACTGCTTTGAAAACACTGAACCTTGCGCTTAACACAAGCTATATTATGCAGAAGAATTGTGAGATACAAACAACAGTGCAAACAACAAATAACACCAATCTTTAGACAAGACATGTCATTTGGAATTGTTTCGAAATGTTATTCTTCTCTTTAATCATCTTACAAACAGTTTTTTAACATTTTTAAATATTTCTTATAACAACGTAAAAAAAACATTTAAAAATATAAAAAATACTGGTACGCCAGTGTCGGCAGCAGCTATACAATGTATCTATACTAATATTATCAAGAGGTAACTTTATGAATAGTTTTATACAGGTCCTCCTACTCTAATTAGAAAGCTGCCCCTGAAATGGCCGTCTGTCCGAGACGTATAAACGAGAGCAATAACTTAGATTTACCTGTGTTAGATCAGATTCATCCGGAGGGGGTTTGCATCGAGGAAACGACGGTTCAGCAAGTACCAGGTCAAATGGCGGCCTAAGCATCAAGACGCGAGGCCTGTTGAACGGGGGTCGCCCCATACCACCGCGTAAGCACATACCCCGTCCTCCGCGACCACCGCCACGAACCATATTTTACTTAAACAACAGAAAATCCAGTATTTACTACTTCTTGGAATCTCGTTACAATCACTTAAAATAGGTACTCAAATTAAAAGTATAAAATTTTGCCCACTCGCTGGGCGAGCGTACCGCCCCAAAAACGACCTAATATCGCGTGACTGATGTTTTGTCCCGTGTTTTCTATATGTAGTAGATATTTTCCAAATTAAACACGGAGTCAAAATGGTTGAAAACGAAGCGGTAAGTGTTTGGCACAGAGTATCATATTTATTGGCTTTGACAGACAGAATGACAGAATGTCAAACACCATGTCAACAGAATCAAAATCACTTTAATCTACAGACTCCTTTCACATAAAGTTAAACGGACGTTAACGGACGTAATACCATGGTATGTACTTACGACCGTTAACTTTATTTCCATAACATTATGTGTCTTTTACGAAAGCCACTTCAGATTAAGTGATCATCAATTTGATGTCCACTATACTTTTATTATTGAGATTGTGTAAGCACAATCGCAATAATAAAAGTATCGATACAAAAGCATCTGTTAAAATGAGTTACGGTGACCATCAGGGACAATGGAGATGGATGACGTCCGACTAGATGGTCAATGGTCAACGTATTGGCCATGACGCCAATACGTAACTAAGCTTTTGCCAGTTAATTGATGAACACTCAGCCAAGTGATCATCACTATGAACTGTCAACAGAGATACGCATTAGCCCTGCATTAACCTTGAGGAAAAATTTTGAATTTTCCCCTAAATTTTGTCCAATGGTTCTATTTTTCCAAAAATGTCTTATTACATCCGTAGTGCTCTTGCCACCAACGGGGTGGCAGCTGTCTTAGAACTCAATGGCTTGGCACGGAAGAGATTGGATAGTAGTGGTATGACCATAAGGTAGTTGGGTAGGGCTTTGGTGTGGGAAGCAACTTGCGTCCCCACCGTTGCGCCATCCCATTTTCCTAGCACGCTGGGCTGCGCTGGGGCGGCTGTTGCAGGTGCTTAAAACCTCAAACGGCGAAAATACAATAAATTAATTGCTAGTTATGTGTTTGAGCCGTTTGGGGTTGAAACACTAGGGCCATGGGGTCCGAGTGCCCACCTAAAATTTCGGGATATCACCAAGCGGTTGGTGCACTCGTCACGTGACCAGAGGGCTGGTCTTTTTTTGTCCAAAGAATCAGCATTGCCAACCAACGTGGCAATGCTGCGAGTCTACTTTTCCTATTGACAATGCTGTGTATGAATTTTTTGACACCCTTTTCCAATTTTGATACTTGTACATATTTTTATTATTATTTAAGATCTATTTGTAGTTTGTTAATAATAAATATTAAGGTGGAAGCACCAGGGTAGCCCGCGAAATTAAAATTTTATTAATTTTTTTGCAATTTGCAGATCATTTTCAGGCAATATGTGAAACAAAATATGATTCACTACCGTAACATGTATTACTATTATTTAATTAATGACTATTTCATGAAAAGTCATTCAATGGGATTAGATGAATTATGAGGATTGTATTGATGAGTTTAATAACTATAACTCTGTGAAGCCATATTTATATCTTAATCAACATACAACCTGAAAATGACCTTTAAATTGCAATAAGCATAACAAAACTTAAATTTCGCGGGCCACCCTGGCGCTTCCACCTTAAATTAATTTTTATCTTGATTTTATTTATCAAAAATAACCCAATGTACCAACACTACAATTACACCAACCACAGAGTAGAATACAACCAAACGGAAACACCAACTGTCAGAATGTCAATGTCATAAAAAACAAAGGACTAGCGTGGGTAGAACGTTGCCATTGCCTTAAGTATAAGTATTCTACTCACAGAGCATCAACTCTTACTCTTTGGTAGAAACCGTTTGGTTTTGGTGGGTTAGGGATTAGGGAGACGGTTAATAATTTGCACGTGAATTTTATTTACGAGCGGTTATTTTAAATACCTTTGGTTACACGACACCTAACACATCTGGGATGGGATATAAAATGTCTTAGTTTTTGTGTTTATTTATTGTCCATTTTGTTTTTATATATAATGAGAAAAAATGTGCCTTGGTCCAGCGATCCGGCCATTCGATGGTGTTCCCTCGGCGTGGCGGCGCTCGGGCAGGCTTTTTTGTACATAACTAGGTATTAAAATTGGTACCTATTGTTGTTTACGAATCCAATCCCGACAGGATTGACTTTGGTTCTTGTGAGTGCAAAAATTTCGAAAAGCTTCGTCGAATTCCTAGAGATTTTTTTTTGTCGCTCATCATGATCACTTCTCCTTCGTTTCCCATCCCACTCCAAGGTGATAAGGAAGTCAAGCCGTTATGATGAATCATTTACTGTTGGCGCTGTGTGCCTTTGTAATTCACTTTCACTCTCCTTGCGGGATAGCCCTTCGTTAGACGTGTTCAAGAAAATAATTTGAGAACACTTCCTGTCAAAATAATCAATATGAATGCATTTAGGATTTCATATGTATGTATTATGTATAATATGTATTGTGTGCTACTCACAGATTAGTATATAAAGAAGTTTTTAGATGACATTTATCATTGAAACAAGGTTTGCTGTGAGAAAAGCTCGCCTTTGCACATAACTGTATTATTGTATATGTCTTGTAAGTGGTTTGCATTGTAGTTTTACTGATATCAAAATCGAAATTTAGGTTGGAGGGCTATTTTAGAATTGCTGAACCTACTTGGTTCCTTACATAAGACCAACTACTTTCCTGCCAGTCTCATTGGCAGATTTGAAAAGGCAGAAAGTGTGCCTTAAAAAAAACATTAAATGCTTCCATACCTCACTCCTGTGGTATGGTGTATAAATATAGTAACATTTTACTGCCCTTCTTGTGGTTCTATTCCAGGTGTCTTGTCTTGATTACATAACTGTATTTGCTTAGTCTGATGCTTCAGCTGTTCAGAAACCTACACAACCATTGAGTTTTAACTTCAACACAAATTTACAACTTTTTAAAAACCTGTTATAAATAATGCTTTACCAGTGGATTTGTACCATATTTTTCCAGCTTTAATTTTTGTGATTGTTGTTGTTTGGTCATAAAAAGCTTTTAATTTGATCCAAGACAAGGAGCTGGTAAAGAGCTTCTGCTCTTTACCAGCTCCTTGTCTTGGATCAAACAGTATGTCTTGCTGCCAACACTCATAATAAATAAAAAATATACATTATTTAGGTATATTGGTTGATCTTCTTCTTAGCTAATCAATTGTTGTTGGTTCAGTACTTGGCAATCACTCGCAGCTTGCTCCACATTCCGGGACTGCTACTTGTTGCTGAGATTTGACAACTGAAGCTTGGTTTAATTGTTGATCGATACTAATTAAGAAAGGATATTTAATGGATATTATTCATTCAGTTATAGGTAGTTGGTGGCTCAAAAAGTCTGACAACCAGTCTTACCAAGACATACCATATTACCTACTGGGTTGTGGAGGTCAGATAGGCAGTCGCTCCATATAAAATACTGGTATTCACCTGCATCTGTTTAAGACTGGATCCAAATCTAACATAGTTAAGAAAAGGCTAGGCTAAAGATATTCATTCAGCATTTCATATATACAAATTATTACTTATTAATTACTTGTTGTTTTTTTCTGAAGTCATGTTCTTTTAATCAAATTCTTATTTTATTATGTTGTCCCAACCATTATGAAAAACACTAAATAGACGTTTATTTGGTATATAATGAGAGCTAAACGGTATTAACTCAAAAGAAAAGCTAATGTTCAATCTTTTTTTTTTTTTTTTTACTTTTCAGGAATTCAATGTAACACTATAAAAAAATTATAACTAAATTGCTAATTACAAGCGTCCACAGATAAATACAAAATTATTACTTATAGCATAAGTTTCCCAAAGTTGGTTGATTTTTAATTTATTGTTATTAATTTTAGGCTTTTTTTGGGCAATGAACGGTTTAAGTGCAGACATGTGCCTCTTCTAAAAAAATGACTTTAGAATTTCATTACTGTGCTTGCTACATTATTGGTGCAGAATAAGTCCATGTCAATGCAATAAGAAAAAGTAATTCAGACTTGGAATATTATTCAAACTTACAATATTTTCCATTTTCTTTATATAGGTATATTCGTCCTGTCTGTCCGTATCTCACAGCCATTTTACTCCTTGTTTTTATGTGACTCAGGTTGGCTGGAAAAAGACTTTTTGTATATCAACGGGCGTCACATAAATATGTGACAGGCATCGAGTTAAAAGTTTTGTGATACGTACAGTGGTGTAGTAGAAAAATGTAATATAAATCTGTGTCCAGCCAGCTTGAATTTACATAGAAAACTTTTGGCTGGCACTTCCGAATCTCAATAACGGGAGCGTTTTCGAATATGGTTCCTTTTACTAACATTTGGAGACGCAATGTGTGACAGTAATAACGTTTGATTTATGGCATCACATGTAAGGGTTTACGAGAAATCAATAAAAACTTAATGTCCAGCCAGCCTGAGTTCAAGCTGGCAGGACACATGTATCTCCGCTGCCTGATGATCTACGACCTTCAAAATGTGTTCAAAATTTTGTGAGGGGGACGATAATGATAACCTGAATTTGTGACGGAGAAACTTTGGGTACTTTCAAAGATATTGATCATTTAAATTTTCCCATACAAACACTGCAGTAGGGTTACCAATATTGTAGGTTTTATGTAGGACGAAGTATATTTCAAGGTGTTTTCTTTAATGGACGAAAATAAGGGGCAGACTGTGTTAAACACAAATCGGGGCAGATTGTGTTAAACACAAATCGGGGCAGATTGTGTTAAACACAAATCGGGGCAGATTGTGTTAAACACAAATCGGGGCAGATTGTGTTAAACACAAATCGGGGTAGATTGTGTTAAACATGATACTAATTTTGAGTTTCACCAACTGGACCCACGTGTGTTCAGTCTCTCGTTTCGAGTTGGAAACAATCCGGCTCCCAGGCAGCTTGACTTTTTCCGACACTTTCAACAATTATCGTCATATGTCAATCAATTTGCACAACTCCTTGACAAATTTTATACTTTAACCTTCCTCATGAATCACTCTTATCTATTGGTGAAAACCGCATGAAAATCGGTTCACTACTAAACGGATTTTCATGCGGTTTTTACCGATTTTTGAGTTTATCTCTAACAGACAGAACGTGGTATATAGTGATAGTAACAGTAGTAGAGAAGCAATATAATAAGCCTTGACTAAAAAAAAAGTATTTTTTGCTTGTCCCGATTTAAAACCCTAAATCGCGATTTGTTTTACCATCTGCCCCGATTTGTTTTATAAGACCTTTGTCTTAAGGGTCTGTGGAATACTGGACGAGAAGACCCGACAAAGCTGCTCAAATGCTGTCTTACCCAGCTAGGTTCTTCTGTTAGCCAGATTACCACTGTCCACCCCCTGCTTGTCCAGTCAGGGTGGACAATGTCACAACTTTTAAAAATAATTCCCACTGTCCCCGAGATGGCCAGTGAGAATCATTATTAAGATCAGTGTAGCCACTGGTACACAGTACTAGTGATGTGCCGAGTCGGCTATTTTTGGTATTCGAGTATTTTGGTACTCGTTGAAAAAGGAATCGAATCAGGATTCGAGTCACGGAACTCGGATAGGTACTCGAGTACCAGCATGAGTATTCGAGTACTTTGGTAGACTCTACTTTTTTATTTGTTCTCGAAAGCTTGCTTTCGGTTCATAAGTATTAAATGACGATAGGACAGTAAGTAAATAATAACATTATTATGGTATAATCAGTCTTTTTAATCTAATCAGTCATCAATATAATCAGTCTTTTTTTTATTGAGTACTCTGACAGTAAACTTTGCATTTATTAATTAAATATTATGTACTTTTATTGAGTCATTTAGTAAGAAAATTCAATCTTAGTAGGAATTTGGAATTAATATTTTTCTTTATTCATCTGCTCTTGCATTATTTTAAGCTGGTAAGACGCAATGTTACTTCGTTTGAAATAAGTAACGATATCTCGGCATTTTTCCGTCAAAAGCGATAATCTCTCATTGTCCTTACAGCAATCAGTAACTGCCAAATTCAAAGTATGAGCTACGCATGGATGATGTCGCTTCTGCAAAATTTCCACTACAGCCTTCTTCATATTACTAGCATTGTCTGTGGTAATACATACAACTTTGTTAAAAAAATTCCAATCTGCTTCAAGTATATGGCGTATTAAAGCCGCTATATTTTCCGACGTATGTGACTCGGCAATCTCCTTCGTAGTAAGTACTCGAGATTCTGCTGTGCCTTGATATATGTAATGTATTGTTAGAGTTAAGAAAGACTTATTGCTGTCTGATGTCCATATGTCAGTTGTGCATGCTATGTAATCTACTTGTTGTACCTTATCAATTAGTGCTCTTTTTGATAGATCATATTGTTGTGACAGTAACTTTTCCAACAGAATTTTTCTTGAAGGAAGGCAGTAGTTTGGATTAAGTTCCTGAGTATATTTCTGAAAGCCTGCATTTTCCACTATAGAAAGAGGCTGCAAATCCACACAAATCATATTTACTAGCTCCCGGTCTATACTCTTTGAGGTGACCTGAATAGTATTTTTTGACAAAAATGTCATCTGTAGCTGTCTTTTACGATTTCTCGTAGGTTGGTCCATTTCATAGCCATCATTTGTTTGTGATTGACTAGCAGACGACGACGCCGATGCTAATGACTCCAAATCAGAAGTATCTTCTAAGCATTCATTTTCATTTTGCTTACCGGTTTTTTCTATGGACACTGTATATATCAATGGATGTATCTTTTTCAAATGTTTCAATAAATTTGTAGTGTTCCCAAAGTCCACAAACGTTTTTTTGCATTCTTTACACTCCACTTTTTTATCTTCTAGAGTAGTGAAAAAGTTCCACACTTCCGATTTCTTTTTCGGTGCCATCTTACACACACAATTATTCACAAGTCCCGGAAGGAAAACGATGCAGCACAATTCAATAACAAATCAATAACTAATAAACTAAGTAGAAATATGAAAACAATCTAATAACTTTCTGATACCGGCCAGCTGTTAAGAAACGTAAACATTAAACAGGTTCATACTTGATTGCTGTGAACGTCGAGTCACGCGCGACACTCGTGACTAGCTTCACTCAGTAAGCTACGCGAATCGTAAGCATGCAAAGTTCGACTTTATGCGTGGAGGTACAAGATTGCGATTAAAATACGCGACTTGGTATTCGAATACTGTAAGTACTCGAGTCCTGTATCCGAGTACTGTGGATTTGAATCCTATATTTTGAGTACTCGAGTATGTGAGTACTTACTAGGTACTCGAGTCAGTACTCGAGTCAGCCTGACTCGGCACATCTCTACACAGTACTGGTGGTATATAATCTATTATGCACTAGAACATATAAATCAAATAATTATTATACAATTCTTGTAATCTTAAAAACTATCGTCATCACTCCCTTCTGGTGTACTTTCTGCAGATACGTCAATAATAAAAACTGCTCTAACAAATTTTCTACATGATTGTCGACTCAGTACATTTTTGTTTCGATATGTGAATTGTATATAATTTGTTTTTCTGTAGATTGCAAAGGGCGCTTAGTACGCTACAGAAGACATGTCCGCCATGACTCACGCACAAACAATCAAAATTATATTCAAAGTTAAGTTAAGGACAGGCTAAAGCCGTGTTAAATTGAAGTGAGTCTCAAAGGACTCACGATCGTAGATGCCATTGCTAGCCATGGCTTCGACATTCACCAACACACGATGGAGTTCATTGATCGCCACATTAGCGGATCTTTTGGCATCATTCGAGTCGAAGTTCGACGCGGCCACTTTCTCAATCGTTCTATCCGGTAAGTCCAGAGCCGGTAACAGCTGGGAGAGCCAGCTATCTATAGCTCCGTTGTCTAGGTGAACGTAGACATCACTCTCCGGAAAACGAGCGTGCTCGGCTAAGGGAGCTTTCGTCGGCAACGCTGCAAAAGCACCACGGATTCTGTTTCTGTTGGCTTTTACGTTAAATTGAATGAATCTATGAGATTCAACGAAATCTAAAAGTAGTTCATACTTGACGAACCGTTGGTTGCAAATTATTATCTTGGTCAAAAAAACTCAGGGACGGTAAGAACCTCCATCGGACGGCGGCGCCATCTCGATGTCGGAATCTTCAACAGGTGTTTCCAAGAGACGCTCCTCCGTGGGTGACGAGACGGAAGGTTCAGCAGCAGTACTTGATGCGGCAGTCGCATGTGTTGTCATTGCGGGCAGCTGCGTTTGCTTCTTCTTCCTAGACTTCTCCTTCTCCCCTAACGTCAAGTCGTGCAAACCAAGCACGGACGAAGCATGAGATGAACTTTTCGGGCGTAGTTGAGCCGGAACATTCTAATATGTTTGTTGCGGGCTTCTGCCGCTTCTTCGGACAGTTGTCCAATGGGAAGAATTACATCCCTTACCACTTCAGCCCCATGACGCAATACTTTATGTAATGTCGGAGACATTAGGTAAAAGTTGTACAAGGAAAAGTGTAACTTTGCCGTTTCCAGGCAATATCTTTCAAACACCTCCACGTTTATTTTAAACCACAGCACAATGTGCCCAAAATCACTTTTACCGCCGATATTTCGAAGTTCTCAAAAAAGCGTCTCCTGGTGTTTCCGTCATTGGCATTTCCGAAGTTGGCTTGTTTTTATTTTCCACTGCTTGCTTTTCCTCGGCAGTAAGGCGAACGTTCCATTATTTTTACGGGCAATCTATAGGAGACGTAAAATGCTCTCAAAAAATCTTATCCGAGTATGCAACAAAGATAAGCCGAATTCTAGATTTTCCTTTTTGCATGGTCTCTCCTTCTCCAGATTATTAAACTGTAATGATATGGCGCCGCATAAGTAGCATCTCATGGTTGATTTAGTATGCGTAGCGCAGCATTCATAGTTTTCTATCAATCATAGTGAAAAGCATTTTATGCTTGATGGATAATCTGTTGACTTCATTATTAGTGAGCGCTGTTATTTGAGATTTAATAATCTCTTCATTTGTCACATCTGTGGTTTCTTTTATGAATCGTATTCTTATTGGCCGACAATACCGTGGTCTTGCCAAAATTTGGGTATCACCTACCTGCTTTCGGTAGCGATATGCATCCTATAAGCCACTCGGCATTGTTTTCTAGGAATCTGGCCTTTGTATTGTGAGCAGCTAACCATTGATGATCGACAGTTTTTGCTTTACATCAGCAATATTTTGGTCATTTTCTGCATATTGATTGAGCAGTTCCCGCTTCATAAATTGCAACTTTTCATTAAAAGTTGAAGTATTTGAGCGTTCCATTTTATTAAACAAATCATTTTGAGTCATCATAACTCTCATTTCAGAAGAGCCTATAAAAAATACACGGTAAACATTTACTGTGTATCGAATGTGCCTACGGAAAATAATCATCAAAATAGAGCTTAATTATATCCTAAAAGTAGACCTTTTTTCCTATAACTAACCATTACAATTTTGGCTTAGAAATTATGAGAAATATATAAGAACTTCCTTTGATCTTCCAAGTGTTTTTTTATAGTAGTTTCTTGGTGTTTACTTCTCAAGGATATAAATGAAGAAAGGCTTTAGATTAGTTGTTAAAAGTAATTGCCCAATAAAATACATACCTGAATACATACATACCTGGTTGTGCACAAACCATAGTGAAAACCAACAAAACCAACACAAAAATCGTTCAGTCACAAGATGACAAAATTTAAAAATAACGAAATCGGAGCGCATCGAACAATCATACGAACACTTGGCGAACGGTAACTTCCGCCTGAGCCCACGGCGTGCTTGAAGGGGCTATCGCTTTGTTTTTTTTTTGCTATTGTTTGGAGCGGTTATCCTTGTTTTTGGAAACAATGGCTTAGAGGGAGTAGAACCAATATAAAAATAAAAACGATTTTGGCCAACTTTTAGGACCAAATAATTACCTGTCTGTCTGTGCGTCTCAAAGTCCAAAAAATACACGGCATGATGTCCGTTAGTAAAAAGTTTAAAAAAAATTGTTTATTAATCATGATCAAGTTGCGCAAATACGCATGTGCTTAAAACAACCAACGTTACAACTCGAGAACTTTATTTTTATTTTCCTGTCTCATTACTATGTCAAAAAATCGATTAATAAATCGATTTTAACGTTTCTGAATAATTCTTTACAGTACACAATTACTTAATAAAATAGTATTCGTAAAGTAATTGAGAAATAGTATATACAAAGACGAACTTTAGTGGCGGAGAGAGATAAAAATAGGGTAGAATTACACACCAGTGGCGAAGGTTCCATACAACTCGATTCCTACCGGCTTCCCTTTGAAAAATAGCACAGTCAGTATTCTATAGGAAAATAATATAATCACATTAAATACTGTGTGCTCCGGCTTACCTCTTACAAAAATTGACCCTTTGCTACTGGCAGTGCGTTTAGTCCACTCTCGGCCCCTCGACCCCTAAAAAAAGATTTGTTTATTTGTATCCTCTCAACCCTTAAACGTAGTTCACACTCGACCCCCAGGGGGCGAGTTTGAATTTTCATACAAAGGATACCTCGTCCACTTTCAACCCCTAATTTGTAAGTACCTAAAATTAATATTTTGGTACAGTAAGGTACACACTAAAGGCAACATTAAGACAAAGTAAGACAAAGTAAGACACCGTGGGCAAATCCCAAATTCCACGCGGGCGAAGCCGCGGGCACAAACATGATTATTTAAAACAAATATAAGTCCAAATGGGTTCAATGACTATAGTCTGGCCAAAGAGATATGCGTCTTTACGGCGTAAATATTTTTTGAGTATTTAAATTGTGTTTATAAATAGAATATCATAGATATACATGATTATTAAAAAAAATATTTACTTTTAAATTCCAAAATATTAGAATTTTCTATTTTTCTTAATTGGCTGTTTAGCGGCATCAAACCTTTGATTCTTCTTCAACCTGGCGAAACTAATATAAAGCGTGGAAAAAAAGCCTACCGAAACCTGCTGTTCTCGGCTCCATAACAACCTCGCCTGGCGGCTCGAGCGTGAAATGAAACGCCTCAAATGAAAGAAAAAGGAAGGCAGGGACATGACGTGCATCATACAAAATTAAAAAAATAACAAAACACAAATAAACTATAAATTCAACAGGACGGAACAAAAAAAGAAAAAAAATTAACAGCAATAATAATAATAATGGCCATAGACCATACAACATATTACAGGAGCTTGTAAATCACTTGCACAGACTGACTATAAGCATCGACATGACCAAGTTGCCGCTATTGTCATCAACACTTAGCATTCAAATATAAACTCATAAGTGAGATTAACCATATTATAAATAAATATAAACCGGAACTAATACTAGATAATAACAATCAGAAAATCTATTGGGATCGGACGATAATAACAGACAAAACTATACATTTCAATAGACCAGATATAACCCTTCACGACAAAGTCAATAAAACAGTTTAACTTAATAGATATAGCTATACCAAACTCCCACAACATTCAAACTACAATATCGGGAAAGCTTAGTAAATATCAAGAACTCGCCATAGAAATAAAAACTCAGTGGAAAGCACAAACCGACCACATTGTCCTTATAGTGCTCTGTTCCACCGACATAGTACCAAAATCTCTTATGCAAAACCTTAATACTTTACACATGCCTCCCAACACACTTCAGCTGCTCCAAAAAGCCACAATTCTTAACATTTCAACAGGGCTATTTGGAGAAAAGCCAAAGCTTTAAATTTAACAAAAAAAAAATAACGCGGAAACATGTAGCTTTATGTACAGTTCTGGCACATCTTCCTCAAGAAGAAATAGATAATGGATTTCTTTATATCATGGAAGACAGATAGACAGGTAGATTTAAAGCTTTGGCTTTTCTCCAAATAGCCCTGTTGAAATGATAAAAACAACCTTTTATTTCTATCTCAGGAAAAGTTTTTTCTATTGCTAACATGGGTCCACTTTCAAAATCAAGTGTAAATTTTTTTGGCTTCCAATCAGGCAACACTTTTTTTATTAGGCTGAATAATAACCTGTACGTAGCTTGCTTTTTATTTCCTAAGAGGGCATAAACTAAGGGTACAATATTGGTATTTTCCTCTGAGCTCCCAATGTCGCCGTGAATCGAATATAGTTGTAGAAAAGGACGAGGGCAAACTTTGAATGTTCCGTCACAAAAAAAATGATCAACACTGCACATCATTTGCCTGGCTTTACTACTCGCAAATGCCAATATCCTCTCAGATCTATAGTTATAGTCAAATAATAAAAAGTTTTCAAAAAATTTAGGCACTTTACTTCGTTGGCGGCCGAAAAGCAACTTTTTTTTACGCCTGCAGCTTTATTCCTGTGTTTGTAAAGCCCTGATTTTATATTTTTGTATGGTGGTAATTCTTTAATAACATTTGGCTCGGAGTCCTTTAGCGCCAGCACTGCATCATAGTATATAGATGGTACAGTCTGTTTGAAATCATTTGATACTCGTTCTTTACAAAGTGACATGACCTGTTGCACTTTATTTTTGGCACTATTAGTTTGGCATAAATGCGCATTAGATTTGATAATTTTCCTTTCCTCTTCTAATATTGTTACAGTTCCGTGGCATGTAGGCCTATTAATGCACCGCCAATATGATGTCCCGTTTTTAAAATTCTTCTTGACGTGGTATTGATGACCTTCCAGAAGCAGTAGACGTCCTCCTCTCTGGGAAGTTATAAATTTTAAATGCGCCTTACTATCACTTGTAGTCGGTATATCGGACATGTTTGCAACTACTACAGAACTTGTACCAATCACTTGATAACTACTGTAATACAGGTTCAGAAATAATTCAACTATCGAGGATTACTTTTGAAAAGACAGTTTAATTTTAATTAAAAATATTAATTATCTCTAATTCGTTTGACACGTATCTTCTTTTTTTTACCCAAACGTCAATGTCGGAGTGACCCAAAAAGTCTATCCAGCCTAACTCAAAATATCAAACCGTCATTTACGTTAACAACCTTCTTTCTATAACTAATATTAAATCTATATTACATATAATAAAATCGTAAAAATTCATCAAATATTCTTTACAGGCTTCTTCATAATTCTTTCCCATTATTGGAAACCGCGCCTGTGGAAAAAGCATCAGTAACCAATTTCAAAATAAATCTTAGTCTTAAAATTAAATATTTAAAAAATAGGTTTTTTTTTAAATAATTGAAATATAGTATTACATCGACAACTTTCTTTGTTCATTAACAAAGAAACGGACTAAATTGGCGTTTCATGGATGCACGCAAGTCACACTTTTACGCCACAATATGAATTCGTCGAATTTGAAGTTTTTCATTTACGAAAAAAAAATATTCCAAAGGAAATTAAAAAGAAAAGAATCCGAGCGGCGAATTTTTTTTTTAACATTCTTCTCCAGTCCTCTAGAAACTCAATACTATAAACTTCATTTCATCTTATTGTCTTATTGCACTCGACTTTAAGTAAGTATTATAAAAAATATATTGAGGGTATTTCAGTTTAAAAATATGCAACTATAAGGAAGACTGATGATTTATCATCGTAGGTAACTGTACTTCGGGGGTCGAGAGGAAACTAAAACTTGGCTGGAAAATAAAATCCACTCTTGACCCCCAAGGGTCCAGAAGAAACTATAGTTAGGGGTCGAGTGGACACATTATTTTTTGGGGGTCGAGGGGCCGAGAGTGGACTAAACGGCGTGCAGTGGTTTTCCACGGAGGCTAGGCCACGCAAACAGATACTTTATATGTAAAAAGAAAAAACATTGAAAGTAAAAGTTATTAATACAAGAACTCACCACATTATTCAAGGTTTAAATCACGATTTTCTGATGATGCAAACATAAGTAATAAGTAAACTACGGGTTAGAAATCACTCAAAAATCAACTCCTATAAATTAAATCTACGCACCTATCTTTTTTAAAATAATTATGCAAATCAATACATCCTTCCCTCCACTTATTATTATTATGTCCTTTATTTATTTTTTACATATTAATTACATTTTTAAACATTTCTTAAAAAAACATATAAAAAAAAACATTTAAAAATATAAAAAATAGTGGTCCGCCGGTAGCGGGAGCAGGGTCCAAGCTACCGGTGGTTAGGGCTCCAGAGACAGGAACCTCCTCACAATACGAGCCGTATCGAGGAGTACTGCCTTCTGAATCAGGCCCTTGATCTAACCGCCTAAGGAGAGCCTCGAAAGATGGTCATCGAGGCTCTTGGCTATTAGGCCATTGGCCGTCACGACGATCGGCACAATGATAGCCGAGTTCACATTCCACATGTCGACAACCTCGTGTGCCAAGTCGAGATATTTTATTTGTTTCTCTTTCTCAGCTTTCACGAGGAATTATGTAGCAATTAAATTATTAATTAGGAAATATGAAAATGTAGTGATCAAAATTGTCTCCGCCACCAAAGTAGTGAGAGTTGAGATTTCAGAAGCTTGCTTAGTGTTTTTAGTTAACTCGATGATATCATCGATGCAAGGTATATGGGACATTGCCCTTTTCACTGCAGCTGCATATTTCTTGCGGTACATCCCTTCGCTTCGGAGCATACACAGCCATGCTGTCATGGGGCCTAAACTTTGGACTATCGAGGATCTTCTTTCTGGTGGAAATGATGCCCCCGCCTGGAATATAGAACCTCAGCCTGGTTTATTGTAGAAGAATCATCAACTTCCATACTTGTCGCTTCTGTAGTAGTTTTGGTGGTGAATGCAGTAGAGACAATTTGTTCATGCATTTTTACGATTGCATTAAGACAAGAGAACTTTTTGTCAGGATTCAGCTCAATCTTTGGCTTTTTCGCATCTTCGATTGGTTTCAGGGTGTCGGGGTCTACTAGAACGTCTTCAGCCTTGCGCTTCAAACTGGGTTCACCGGATGTTGACGCCATGGTTCTATAAGTGATTCTTTTTGTTTGCAATATCAATACTTGACAATTTAAAGGATCTTTCATTTGACGTTAGTGTTGCTGTTTGTTTGTGTTGTTTTTTGTTAATTTAATAATTCCTGTATTTATTTCCTTACATACTAATTACATTTTTAAATATTTTTTAACAAAAACCATATAAAAAAAAACATTTAAAAATATAAAAAATAGTGGTCCGCCTAATTATTATTATAAGCCTATGTTGTCCCACTGCAGGGCAAAGGCCTCCCTTCCCTCCTTCCACATTTCCCTCCACTTACTAGTATTAAACAAAATTCACGGAAAACAAAATAATTATTTGTACAGCCACACAGCTAGCTAAATATTGCATAATTTTGAGGATTGCGATGACGAGTACGAGATGAATTATCATATTTTTGGATTAATTCTCGTAATTCGGACACATCTACCAACTTGAACTTGATCTTATCATTAAACGATAATTGCGAAAACTTACTGCTTTTAACTTCTAACAAACACACATTATCAACGCAAACTTCACAACAGAACACCATTTTTATGTAAATAAACAAATAATAAACACAAATAAGTTTAGTTTTGAGGGGGCCATTTTTGCAACCGTAGCGGGGCAAAAGGAATGCAAAGTGACCTCTAAATTTAAATAAAACAAGCTTCGCCAGACTAGACTGTGATGATGGATGCGGTGTGCATTCGCGGGTAGGTAAATAAGGCGCGAGAATAACTGAATCGGGGACACTTTTTAAACATGATCACGCAATATTTATTGATGTCTTATAAAGTTTTAAATAACTCGTGGCCGGATGAGATGGAGACCTATGCGGGCAGCTAGGTGACCCGGGGACCGTATGTTGGACGTGCCTGTTCTAGACCATACCTGGTAACAGTAGCGAAGGGTGGGTCAATTTTTGTAAGACGTAAGCCGGAGTACATATATTTAATGTTATTATATTATTTATCTATAGAATACTGACTTTGCCATTTCCGAAGGGAAGCCAGTAGGAATCGAGTTGTATGGAACCTTTGCCACTGCCTGGTAACCTTCAAGTTACGGAAGGTCTACAGAGGCCCTATATTGAGGGTCAAAGTTCTAACATGTTTTCAATGAAAGCACTTGACTTTAACCACTATGCTCGACAACATTTTGACACATGACATCCCCGCTGACTCGACGCGGTGTTGCGAATTACCTCACAAAAATCTGAATTTATATGAACTTTTGTCAGTCGAATTTAATGTGAGAATCATAATATTCTTACTTTTTTATACTGCTCATGTCTAGAAAATATCTCCGACAATGTGTAAGCTCCTGTAAAATTATATGCTACCACTGCTGAATATCTGAATAATTATTTATGCTACACCCATGTAAATTATTATTTACACTAGAAACGAGATATTTACCATATTTACTGTTTACTTTGAGTTCACGATATTTCGGCGCTGTTGCAAGCACCATGATCACGGAAGTACCGCAGTCAATGCCGTCACCTCTTTTGAAATGTGTATAACATCCTCTCAATATTGCTGAAGGAAATGATGATCTGATGGCCTTCATAGCTGCTTTCTCAAAGTCTATTGTAAATTTTCTAGGTTCTCATTGTGGAATCTGACTTTTAATCAAATAAAATAAAATAGTGGAAGACTTAACATCTCTGAAAGTCATAAAGGCGTAAATCAACGGGATTATGTCGGTACTATTTTCTGTACTGTGAACATCACCATGTATCGAGTACAGTTGTGTGAAAGGTTCACTACAGCTTTTGAAGGTACCATCACAATAAAAATCGCGAGTCTCACAAATATACATTTTTCTCATACATTTTTCTCACAAAAATACGGGGTAGCCATTGTAATAGTAATCCGCTAGAAGAAATTTGCAATTCTTCTACATTTGTGCATTGAATTTTTATCAGTTGAATATAATTGAATATTTACCTGTAGTTTTGTTTCTAAGTCTGTATAGATTGGATTTTGTACTTTAAAATGACGGTACTTTTTTGATTAAGTCCATTCCGGAATCTTTGAATTGACTCGACATAGGGATAATGAGGAGAAACTACTTTGTCTTTGCATTGTTGTATTTTTTCTTCCAGGATGTTTTTGGCGAAATCGGGTGGCAATGATGCGGTTGTTCTTCAATAATATTAAGGTCATATTGAAAAAAAAAAGTATTGTAAAAACGTCTATTAAATAAGATTTGTAAAATTTCGATAGACATTCGATTAGAAAAGCCATTAATTTACTTTTCATTAAGACAGAGATATTTCCGCATTTAATATAAAAAATAAAGCCAGGGTAGTAACCTATCTCCGCTCCCAACTTTAGCCATATCGGTCCAGTAGTTATGGTGTGACTACGTAACAAACATCCAAACTTTCACATTTATTAATAATATTAGAAGGATGAACAATTTAGATTGTAAGAATCATAATGCCAAATTTTTAACTCACCTTTATTTTAATTCGTCCTCTGCATTTCTCCTTCTTTCTATTAGTGCACTCCCATATTATTAAACCACTTTTATATCTGCGCTTCACAATGTATTCGTGACCTGCGTCAGTAAAATCTGACCAACTTTTCTATAGACGTACAAAAAATGAAATGTTCCTGAAGAACTGCTTCCTATATTTAACTCGGGACATGGCTGGTTACGAGGCAAGGGATCATACACTCGTTGTTGATAAGTAAAAGTTTGTGGAACTATAAATAAAGTTAAAACTACCCCCAAACTTTATTTTTTTTGGAGATTAAACTATTTTAAATAGGTGAACTTAATTTAGAACTAGACTGTATTAGATACAGCAGTACTAGTAAATAGTAATATGAGGAAAGTAAATCGTCTATAAATAAATTGACAATTAAATATGCCAAAGAATTAGCATTGCTATTCAGCGTGGCAATGCTGCCAGTCTTCTGGGCACGTTTCCAGATGACAGCGATGCGGAGGAATACTTTGACGCCTAAGTGTCCTATTGTCGTCGTTGTTTAGATGTTTATTTTTTCATACTTTTAGTCTTATTTTTATCATTACTTTAGTTCTTTTTAGTCTGTATATAATGTACATAATATGACTTGTCAATTATATACTTCGACTTAGAATCCCTTTTTTTAATTGTTAAAATAAATAAATGTCTGTAATCAGTATCAGCCAGGGTTGGACAAAGAGAATGTTGGTTTTAATAGTAGCGCTTTCCACCGGAGGTGGCCATTGTAAATGTTTGAAAAAGTTGTAGCCGTGTCCACCAGTGGGGCGGCTACAGTGAATTATTTTAAAAATGATTCTCACTGGCCACCCCCCGGGAACAGTAGGAATTATTTTTAAAAGTTGTGACACTGTCCACTGTGGTGGACAGGCAGGGGGTGGCCAGTGGTAATAAACCTCGTGAGGACCGCCATTGACAACAATAGGTCCTGGGGGGTTTCGTAGAACATAAACTGGATTTTGTCCAAGTTCACCCATGCGTATTGAAGAATCAACTAGGCCATCCAGCATCGTGCAGCGATTCAACCAGTAAGACCAGTATGTCATCTGCAAATCTCAAATATCAGATGTACTCGCCGTTGATGTTAATGCTTCCTTTCCATTTCAGCGTCTTAAACACATGTCCAGTTTGTTGGTGAAAAATTTCGGGAAAATTAAGTCCCCTTGCCCTCACCCCCCGATGCAATGGGATATGCCCTGTTTGCTGGTTCTGAGTTTGGACGGTCATTGTGGCGTTTTATAGAGATTTCTCAGCACGGAATGGATGTATCGCCAGTCGACTTGGCATCGCTGCAGAGACTCGCAGAACTTATCAGGTCTCAGGACAGAGTCAAAAGCCTTTTCATAGTCCACAAATGCAAGACACAGCGGCCGATTATACTCTTTGGATTTCTGTTTGGCCGCACTGTGTAGATGTGGTCTATAGTATGTATCTTCCTCGAAACCTGGCCTGCTTCGAAGACTCGATCGATCGAAGAATATTTGATCCATGTCAAAGAACGTAACAATTTTTAATTTTTCAATCATATTAAGCAATGAATGCGTACTTATTAAGTCAGTGAGCCAACTGTGAGAGAAAATGGTTTAAATAAATTGTTGATTCGATGTAATGGAGTACAAACTTACGGTTTTCTTTTTTTGTTGTGATTTTATGATCAGGCAACTTTTAAAATAAATTTCTGCACGCGAAGCTAACAAAATCATCCTCAATCCTCTTTTAAATTATTTACTTATAACTACCATAATGTCGTGGCCTTCAAAACACAGTAATTTTTCAAGTCGCACCACTGCATCCTGTAAGACTTTCATCAGAAAATGCAACAACGCAGTTGGGCCATTCTCCCATTTCTGATGAAGTTATGTTTTAATACTTCATAAGACTTAGTAGCACGCTCCACGGCAGCGAGAAGTGACAACCATCTTGTTTTAACATGTCGCAGGACAAGAGCAAATTCAGCATCGTGTATCTCATAAGTCTTTTAAAGTATCAACTCGTTTTGCTTAGTAAGAAAAATGGTTAATCAGCTTCAGGAATAAATTCTCTAAATCAATCTCACTCTTACCAGACCATACTTTACACTGTTGTGTAAGATGTGTGCAGGACATCCCACTGATAAAAGAACTCAGAACGGTATAGCGAATCACCCAAAGGTACGGTTCGCCGAAATCACTCTTAGTCGACGGTTGGTTCCACGAATAAATCCATCGCCGATAGAACTATTCGCCGAAAACATCGTTCATCGATGGTCGCTTTAGCTACAACACCTTTTACCGATGGAACGGATCGCCGAAATACTTATGTAAATTTCTAATAAATTAAACAGTGTGGTTTTAGAAGTATTTATTTATTAATCGATCGAAACAGTACAAATAAAAAACAATTTCACTTTTAATTATAATATAAAACTTTGCTCTGAAGGGCTTTAATTAGAATATAACTATTTTTTAGCTGGTAATTTGTAGCTTATAATTATTTCTTATTTTTTGAGTATTTGGCCAGTCCATTTAATTTATTTATTTAACAGTTTATGTACACACTAAATACAGAAAAGAAGAAAGGAACAGAAAATAGTACAAAGGTGATGCTTATTTCTAAAGAAATTTCTTCCAGCATACCTGCGAAAGGAGATACTAAAACAAGAGAATCTGATGTAGACATAGTGTGTAAAAAAAGAAGAGAAAATAGAAAACATAAAACATAAAGCAGAACTATTTAAACATAATAATATAAGAAAGTATACTAACATACTTATAAATACAAAGACAAAACATAACAATACTGTAAATACAATAAAATAACTAATAATAAATACTTATGCAACTATGACGAAATACTCCTCTTTTGAAAACTGCAAGAGTTTGGCAGTCCCTAGTGTCAGGCGGAAGTGAATTCCACAGCCGCACGGCGTGTACCGTGAAGGAATAGGAGTAGAAGTCGGTAGAGTGTGGAGGGGATTTAAGGAGGTTCCTAAGATGCGACCTGCAAGGTGCATCAGAAGTACGGGAGTAGGAGCAGGTAAGCTCGATAGATCGTGTCCTCTAGCTAACTTCACTCTACTCCTTAGAATACTTTCGTCTATGCTTCACTACTTACGTTTTGTTTCTTTTTTTCTCACTAATAAGAAGAGAGAACGGCTCGTAAGCTCAAAATGTAGTGTTATCGCTATGCTAAAAATGTTAAGACAGTCAATATCACAAAATAAACCGACAAAATAGAAACGTTGACGGTTAGTGGACAAGTTATGGTATTTAGTGGTTTTAAATTTTTATTCCTTATAATATGGCACTGTCGCCATTCGTTATTTTGTTTGTTGATGTTATGTCACGGCGTGCGTTGTGTGGTTTGAGAGTTTAAAACAATAGATTATTTGGATTATATTTTAATACAATGAGGACCAGTGTCTCACAGTTTCAATTGTTGGTGGAGTTCATGCAAAGGTATGTTTCTACTTTCTATTAAATTATTTTAAAAAGTATTAGTTACAGAATTCCCAAATAGTTGCCCCTCAACGCAGGTAGATATGCCAAGCCACTTGAAACTTTGAAAGTGTTATAAGTGAGGTAAGTTCAAGTGTCTAAAAATACTAAAAACGTGAGGAAAGCAACAAATAAACAAAAACATGGTTATGAATATGATTTGACTAAATTTTATTTAAAGGCACAGCTTGTTAGTACGTAAAATAGTAATAATATAGTCAAGTCTAGGTAAAATGTCTAAAACATAACATATTCCATGCTAAATAAGCTCTTGCAGACATTATTTTCGCTTTATTACACTCAAAAATGTATATAATTTTAATGTAAAAATATGTTTCACACGTCAAAATGCTAGTGAGCTACGTAACTACTATCGCAAGCGTATTAATCGATAGCGTCTGTCGAATTAGTGACTCATGGTACCGTTTTGTATGGTAACAGCTGAAAAACGTTAGTAACTATCGAATAGATTACGTTAGGTTTTGAACCTATCGAAATCTATAGTGCTCATGGTATGTATTTTAATTCATTCTGTGACCGCTAGGGGCGCTATACAATATTTCATACAAATAATTTACGTAGACGCTAGCGAGTTTTGGCTGTGTAAACTCATGGTAGAGGTACAGTTACAAGAGAAGATTTTTCTTTCGCTGTTTGGTAACTAGTTGTGAGAGAAGAACTATTTCTAGATTTTGTTTTTGGAGGATCTGTCCCTACTGCTTTTTATGTACAATTGCAAACACGCATGCATGTGCTATACAATTTTTTTTGGGTATTTCTAAATCTTCTGGCCGTTGATAGTGTAGTTTGGCCACATTCAAATGTTTGTTTCGAGCATTATACAAACCGCTCTTAATACTGCCGAATGTGGGCAGATTCGAAATAAATGTGCACCGCTATCCTTAAGTTCGCACACTACTTGCTCATATTGTTTTTGAATCGGTTCATAATTGTTACTAATTTGGTGTTTCTAAGTCATCAAACCTTTTCGGAATTTCCCATTTGGCAAAATTGTGGTGGCAATCGGGGTTGTGAGGATTTTCTTTAACAACGGGGATTGACATACGTTTTCCGTAAATGGTATTCGCGTCCGTCATACATCAGTTTCATGCCACCTCTTTTAGTTGGCAAAAGTCCTTAGCTTTCTCCATGTTCCGTTTAAATAATAACTAAACAAAATTAACAATTACTTATTTATTTATTGTGCGTTTGACACACACCAGCAATCATCTATGACTTATTATTATTTTTCGTTACAAGTAGCCAGTGACTATCAAAGAGGTTTCAAGTATGTGACTCATCCTCGATCATAACATTGGAGGAAATAGGACTTTGTCCTACTTCTTCAGTGTTCATTACTAACAAAAAATTGCAATAATGGAAAAATAATTCTTCCCACAACTAGTTGCCAAACAACGAAAGAAAAATCTTCTCTTGTAACTTGTTAGATAACTTTAGGAACGAAGGGGAAAAATTCACTTAACACAACTTATCTCTTGTTTGCACTCAAAAAATAGCGGCAACGACCAGTCGGCGCGCGTGCATTGAAATTCATCGTTCATTTTAAATACTTGACATAGAAAATATATCATTCTTGTTCTGTCTCCTAGTCTCCGTGCAAGTTTGAGCGAGATAGATACAGTTTTCATAAGCAATTTACATAAAGAAATAAGGCAGAGACCAAGAGCTCCCAACTTCTCTTGCTTGGCTTGTTTAAATCGTGAAGGCAGAAGTCCTGTGTAAAATTAACTGCTGCTGTATGACAGATACCTACTTATTGTAACGTTACCTAATTTTTATTTTTTCTTTCTACGGGAATATAAGGTAGGTGATCTTGAAATAAGGTTTAGAGAGTGGCTGTAGGGAATTGCATTCATTTAAAGACAAAGCAGATACATTAAATGGCAATAGTTTGATTCGGGTAGGTAACACAAATATCGTTTAAATTCTTTTTTAACCATTATGAAAAAGGCCGATGAGTGCTCTGACCCCACCAATACGTCGTTCTTGTACTGCCATGCTGGTAAGGCTGGTTTAGGTCGTGTAGAGAGAATGAGAATGAGAAAATATGACATGAGCTACACGAAATGCCGCTACAGCCGCACAATACAGTATTGAGTGAGCATCGGTGAGGTCTTCGCAGTTGTCAAAATAGTTTGACAACTACGAATCCAGAACAGCCGCCAGCGCCTTATTTTTGTTATGCATGGGTATGCGTGGTCTAAGGTCGGGTTGCATGAACCGATATTCTCGAATCGCATCCTCCAAGGCACTCCTCATTTCCTCATTGCACTGGGTATATTAGTAACCATGTCATTACTCACGTCATTACTCACGTCATTAGCGAGATTAGTTATTGTGCTAGACTGTGGTAGCACCACAGCCTACTAGACATGGCTACTCTGCATTTCAGTTCGCAGACGATCAAGTACAGTGTCATCCAACATACGATTACGCTGGATGGACTCGCACCTGATCCGAACAGCGGGCTCAAGCACCTGAAACAGAGAGAGCATCCGAACATGGTACGCGGTCAGGTTGTTTCCTCCCTCTGTAGCCCAATAGTTGCGTAGAGCGCATGACGTTTTCATTGATGGAATGCGTCCATCGCATGCGCTGCAGACTCCCGCCGGGAGCTGGGACCCTATCAGAGGCCGGTGGGCCTCGAGGTCCTAAACCGCCCGGCGTCCGGCGTCCTCCCGGTCGACAAACAGGTGGTGGCGTCGTCGGCGGAGAGAAATACTCATCGCTCGAGCTCGACGTGCCACGGCCGGTGTCACAGCACTCACAATGGGACTGGGTTCCGGCGAGGCGGAGCTGAGCGATGGGTCCGGAGGCTGTAGGCGTGCGCGTCGTGCAGCTGATCTCGTCAACATATCTTCATTGTTTTTTTTATGTATGTACCAAAATTTTGTGTCAAATCAATGGTGTGGTTTTTTCTTTCGTATTATATTTATTTTCATTTGCATTTTGGTCTTTTGATTTTTGTAATAAAATTGCAAAAACAACCAATTATTTCCTTTATTCATCATTTCTCTTATTTTATACATTTTTAAATATTTCAAAAAACAAAAGTAAACAAAACATTTAAAAATATAAAAAATAGATGGTCCAGGCTGCCAGTGGTCAGGGCTCCAGAGAGAGGAACCGCCTCACTATGCGTTCCGTGTCAAGGAGTACTGCTTTCTGAATCAAGCCCTTGACCCAGCCGCGCAATGAGAGTCTTCCTAAGGTGGTGGTCGAGGCTCTCTGCTATTAGTCCATTAACCGTAACGACTATCGGTACAATGATTGCAGAGTCCACGTCCCACATGTCGACAACCTCCTGTGCTAAATCAAGAAATGTCAACAATCATTGCGCTCTCGGCGATCTATAACCTCAATATCAGGTTTATTGTCTAATTTAGTCCCGACGGTAATAATAGATCGATCCCAATACAATGTAGCATGACCATTCTCGAGAACTGGGTCGGGCACATACTTGTAGTATGGCACTTCAGAACTCACAAGGTTGTATTGCAAGGCAAATTGCTGGTGAAAAATCCTAGCCACTAGATTGTGTCTGTGCAAGTACTCACCGTTAGCAAGACGAAAAACCGGAAATAATATGTCGGATCGATTCACCGGGACGGTGGCATGCCCGATGCCAACCGTACCGTCTTTAATAATGTATTTCCGATAATTGTTTGTCATGATAACTTCAACCATAATCGCACAGACGAAACCTTCAGTCTCCCCAAAGAGGTCACCGAATCGTAGCCAGGATAAGGACGCCAAGAGGGCTACATCAGGCCCACGTAGGGCCCGGAAAAAGCGTCCGTGTAGCTCCTTGCACTGCCATACCTCCCTACGGTCATTAGTATCCAATACCATAGGTTTGCGCCAGTTCTCGTTAACCAAGTAGAGCGGGGTGAGGCCCTTGGCCACTGAGACCAAATCTCGGTGCATCCCCACGTCGGTTTCGAGAAAGTATTCCCTGAGACTGCAGTGCTAGTACAGCAGGCACATATGTGACGTTCTGGGATGGGAGAGGGTTGCTGGCAGGGCTAATCTGCATTTCCGGGCGCAGCCGATCAAGTGTAGAATCATCCAACCTATGATTATTTTGAATGACGCGCACCTGATCCGACAATCGTTTAGCAAAGACATTGACGGCAGGTTCAAGAGCCTGAAACAGAGAGAGCATCCGACATCAGTACGCAGTAAGATTAATTCCTCCCTCTGTAGCCCCATAATATGCGCGCATCACATTTTCGTTCATGGACTGCGTCCATCGAATCCATACTATTGAACAAAGGCTCTAGCAACTCCGCTCTGAAATGTGTGCACCACGAAGAGAAGTCTATGATAATATTGATGTAATCATGACCTTATCCGGGTCAACGTCTATGATATAATATTGATGTAATCATGACCTTCTCCGGGTCAACTCATCCTGTTGAGTGTCTTAGTCAACTTTTCCTCGAACAAGGTCATAGACTGATGCTTGACGTATCGGAAAAGAGTGTCGGCGATATTCTTCTCTGTACTGTACTTGATACGCTCTCATCTCCGGTGTCATCTTTCCAAACCACCTGGCTTCATTCTCCTTAAATTGCCGTTCTTTGGGCAACGCCATCATAACACGCCATTCACGGATAATAGTTTTATCTGAGATAATTTTCTTTTGTAAGACCTCTGGATGGCCTGAAAGTCCTCTGGATCCCACCTATACGACGCTGTCTCGCCCCACTCGTTAGCCAGGTAGCAGGATCTGATGTGAGGATGGCATCAGGTGACGATTGTGAGGTTGAGCCATTTCTTGTGAATTTTATAAAACTGTCGACAAAATTCCTTTTTAAACATATTATTCATACTCACCGCTGTAGGGTGTAGTCCTTGTTTAAGAACCGTTCCTTTCCTGCACCAGGTGGACGTTGCTCGCATCCATATTTATTATTATTTTTAATCATCGAATTTAAAACTTTAATTACACACATTTCACACGTCTTGTTCGACGTGCAGCCCTCGGTTTCGAATACTCATGTTCTTATTCGGTTTTTGTGATGCTTGATGTGACAGTTGTCTTCATCTAGTCTGGGCAGAAATTTCCGTCAACATGAAACATCTGGCATTGTTCATAATGTCGGCTTCGTGAAGGGTCCTTTTACACCCTTTATGTTCTCATTTGTCGAGGTGCCAAAAGTCCTTGATTATGCTCAGTGGCTCCCGGGTGGGTGGTATCCAGAAAGTGTTGAACTTACTGATTATTCCTTATTTATAACAATGAAAGATTGCAATAAAACACAGTTTCTTCTTTCCACTTGCATTGTCACAAAAAAAAAAAAACAATCACTTAAAAACAGAAAGTCCGCAGGGAATAATTTAATTCGCAAGTAAAGACTCCGAAAAAGTCCAGTAAACGATAGGCAAAGTCGCAAGGCAAGGCAAAAAAAATAAAAATATAATAATTTTTTATATAGTCATAACTTTTACTGACAGCTTATTTTTTTTTTGTCTCGTACTGAAAGTTACTTTTTATTCAATAAACTATAAGTCAAAAGAGGTGTATATATTTGGACCATTTTTGTACATTTTCCTTTTTAATATCATTTTTACGCAACTTTAGCAACTGATATTGAAAACTAAGAGCACCTTTAGGTGTTGGCTGTCCGGTGTCGTTTATTAGCACTGCTTATCAAAATTCGAGTCAGGTGATGCCATTGCCTTTCTAAATAATCTTGGAATCGTTTCATTGCATTTCATTGCCACAAATGAATTGCTATCCTTTGGGTATAAATCGTGGTAGTAGAAGACGCAAAATAGCGGCCATGCGAATTACTTTTCTATGATCTCGAGATGAGGTCAGCGCCATTTCTTTAGCCTTTTTCCATATTGCACGCCGGGGGTGGTGGAAAGCAGCCAATGACTTGAATTGGGGTAAACTTTGCTGACTGCATTCATTACCGCCACTTCATAATCACATTTAAAATTCCTTTTTCCTTGCCCTAACACCTGCGCACTTGACGTTCTTATGACTGCTACAGCGAGCGGAGTTCGCATAGCTGAATTTTGGGCCAAACATATTTAATAAAAAATTTGCCATCGACACGCTAAGAAGAAGAATTCCTAATATCCTAGCTGATCTTTAATAGCGTCGACGTCGTGTGTGGTTGTGTTTTACAAGCCTTTAGAAAATTAGAAATTCAGATGTCAGTTATTTCTGAACAATATACATAGAGTAGAAATTATGTAAAATTAAATTTATAAAAACAGTACATTAAAACATTAGAAAAATATGTCAAAGATAATACAATACATATACAATAACAAATTCAAAACGATAATAACCCACATTCAATTTATAATAATTAATAAAAAAAAAAATAGAACATAAAAGGTAGTTTTTTTGACCTTTTGAAAGGAAATATGAAAATCAAATTTATAAAAAAGATCAATGAAATGACATCTAATTTTCTATAACTAATGCAATTGTAACGTTGTACGTGGTTGCTCCTTTGAATCGTTGTTGTAACAGAAAAATAGATTATATTTTATTACGCTCGCAGCTGATGAAGGTATTTTTTTAACTAGTAATAGAGGAATCAATATTAAAGTACCGTCGCAATCTCGCGAACGGAACTGGTTGTGGTCGAACAAATTCCCTCTCCATGCCGCTCGTCGAACGTTCGCGAATGCCTACGGCTCGGGTAATAAAATAATGTCTCGACCGGCGCGGGACACTTCGCACTACGCAGTGGCAGAGTTATCGTGTCTACATAATAGTTAATTGTACCTCTGCCAACCTTTCTTATCGTCCTCTCATTGAAGATATTTTCAATAACCATACCTGCAAATTTTACCTACAAGTTACAGTAAACTCAGTGTAACTCCGCTGCCGCTGCTGGCAGGGCCGCGCCGACCCCCCACAGCGCCTGTGTGCGAAACCTATGAAGCGCCTCTTTTTTTCACGAATCTTCATGTTTCAACTTATTTTTTTTTTTTATTTGTTAATTTTGACCGAAATAAATGTTCTCCACTTTTATATATAATAATTCATTTATTTAGGTAATTTACACCCATTGCCAATTCACACAATACATTCAGACTATAATCACATTACAAACATAAAAAAAAAAAAAAACATCACTATTTGGTTAAAAATAAAATAAATTACAATATAAATAGAACTGATTCAAATACAATACAATAAAAATTTAAAACTCAACTCAACTTAATTAAAATACAATCAAAATTAAAATGCAATACACAATTAAATAAAACTTATCGATTATACATTATGGATCATAAAAATAAATTAACAATAATTACAATTTTCTAACCGGTACTGGAACAGCAACATGCCTGCCACAACAATGCCGGATATAAGGGTAGTCCAGCCTGTTTGCGATCATTGCCAGGATACAATTGGGGCTGGCCCGCACCCGGCGCACCAGGGACGCGCACCGCTTACGCATAGAAGCGTAGAAACAATCAGTGCGTGCCATCGCGAACATCCCTGATGCGCTACAGAAACGGGGCAGCCCCAACACCGCCCGGAACGGGTTGTTGTACTGGATACGGAGGGCACTGTATGCCCTTTCACTATAGTCAACCCACAGACTACACGTATACAGGGATGTGCAGTACGCTCTAAAAAGCGCGACTTTCATACCAGTATTACAACGCGAAAACCTGCGGGCTATCATGTTGGCTCGCACCGACAGTGCCCTCCGCTAAACACAAATTGTTCATTTTTATTATGTTTATATACTTTGGATCTTATTTTCAAGATAAGTCGGCATATTTTTGAAATCCGAATCATTCGTTACGCGTCGTATATGTTCAGTCATTGAAAGATCGAATTTTCCTAACGGTTCAATCATTTAAAAAAATTACCGTTGTTACGGTCGTATAATTTTTAGCTTTGGCCACGAAAAGCCATATTTTCTGTACTTAGAAATTGAACCACATATATTATTCTTTTGATTACATCGTACCAGCGCTGCTTTTCAACCTCTAAAAGTTTTTGTTGAATACTATCAAGTGTTTTTATTTTTAAGAGAGTGACACAAATTGTTCATTTTTATAATTATTGAAATGAGCAGAACTTTTCTCATGTCTGCTGCAATACAAATCTAGATGTTGCCAATCACTAATTCCCTCGCCGAATTTTTTTTTATGTTTTGATTCAAATAGCTTGCAACAGAAGCAATAAACGGCAATTTTGGACACTGAATACAGCAGCCACTTTCTGTGATACTCTTCACCGTTTCTTGAATTTGCTTTCATAATAATACTCGGAAAATTTTCGCACCGAAGACGGCGATTCACGCGGAAAATTATACTGTTTAATATGTTTAATCGGGTTTTTTTTATTAAATACTAGATCAGAGTAGCATTTAAAACTTCTGGCCAGAGTCCAGGGTCATCTTTGGAAAAAGTTGGTATTAGTGACGATAATTGTCTTGGCGGTGACAATCGTGTATCAGGCAGAGGCACGGACGTAACTTCGGCGGCATCATCTTAAATTAAAGACAGACAAACAAAGACATATGAGTACCTATCTACCTGTCTGAATAAACTGATTTATCTATGAATAATTATGTATTAAATATAAATAAATGAATATTTCTCGACAATCAAACTCCACCGTCTAGTCCCAAACTAAGCAGGGCTTGTATTATGGTTACTAAATAGACAACTGACGTGCAAAAGTGATGTATAGCATTTAAATTTGAATAATATATAATATACTTTTTCTCTGCAAATAAATACATATTACATATGCATAAACACACAGGTTTTTTTTTCAAAACTCCTTGTGGGAATCGAACCCATGACCTCAAGCAGCGATTACTTGTATAAAATAAAACAGTCACGTCATCTATCCGCCACATCAAAATCGGTGCTGGCGTTTCGATGATTAAGAAAAACACAAACAAAAAACAAACATAAATTAAAAAGAAAATGTTGTATTTTGACATTACCAACAGACTAAAGTTATATTTATTTGTACAGAAAATTACATAAAAAGCACATACCACTACAAGAAGCGTTTTTTGAATCAGATTTTATAACACCTTCATCGATAAAATTTGTCTCTAATGATTCTTTGGTGGTAGAGCTGTAAAATATTTACTTATTTTAGTTGTACTTTATTACGTTCAAATCAAATCATTATTTATTTGTCAGAACATGGTCGGTATGTATATTACATGGTCTTGAGTTAATGTAGATTGTCTCATCACGTTCTACCACATGGGCGTACAAATGTTAAATATACATTGGTGATTAAGAATAATACTTTTTTTAAATTATAATTTAAATTCAAAAAAGAATGTCACAAATGAAATAATATAAATAATAATTTATTAAATTACAATGTGTCATTTAAGTAGTCATTCAAATTATAATAGCATTTATTACATAAAAAATCTTTAAATTGCTTCTTAAATCCAGCCAAATCTAACACTCGAATTGATTTTTTGATTTTATTATAAATTTGCGAGGCTCTGCAGAATATGCTTTTCCGCATAAGAGCTGTAATGGCTCTGCGTCCGCGTAACATGTCATTTCGCCTGTTACGTTGTACAGTATCAGATAGATAAGAAAACAAATTCGGATTTAATCTTACAAATAAGGCAGTTTCATATATATGCAAAGCTGGTAGTGTCAGAATGTTATGCTTTCTGAAATATGGTACACAACTGTCCGTCATCTGAATCCCAAACATAGATCTTATGCAGCGCTTTTGCGCTTTAAACGCGGCTTCCCTATTTGTAGAGTTACCCCAAAATATGATGCCGTATCTTAACACAGATGCAACAAGACCATGATAGGCTGTCAGTAGTGCATCCGTGTTAACGGTTGGAGCAAGCTTATAAAGTGCATAGGATAAGCAACTTATTTTCTTGCATAATGTTTCGATATGATTCTTCCAGTTAAGCTATCTATCTATTATAAGTCCTAGGAATTTAGCACTGTCCACGTCATTAATTACAGTGTTTTGGAATTTCACGTTCATTTTTGTACTAGATTTTCTATGGCCAAAGTGTATAATTTGAGTTTTACTTAGATTAATTTTTAAGTTGTTATTGTTAAGCCAAGATATTAATGAGATTAACGCGTCATTTACGTTCTTCTTCTTGTTTTCTTTTCCTTCTTAAATTCTGGTAACCAGATAATTTCTTTTTTTTTCTTGATTACTATCACTCATCGTGAAAACACGTTAAAACAATCATTAACTCACAAACTATATATTATTTTTAGTGCTATAATTTATTCTTATTATAAAAAATCAATGCGCACCTAGCACACACTTTCGATTGAATAATTGTTCAATTGTTTTGGCTCTCTCGTTCCTTAAAGTCGGGTAATCCCCGTGACCCCACCCCGCTTACGTCACACACATCGCATCAGGTTGCGTTTATAAACTCATTCAAACAAACTCACGAGCTCAGCGTTAAAATGTAAACTAAAACCCGAAGCGTAAAATTGAACCACAAACGTGAATGTTTTGTTATTTACAAGGCATATGTTGAGCCTATTGTACCTCCTTACTTATCGATACTCCTCTATAAAGAATATGTTGTTGTGCAAGTGTAACAAAAAAAAATCGATGACGGCGCCCCTATTGTGTGCGACGCACACTTCGCACACAGGGGCAGCGCGGCCCTGGCTGCTGGTCTTGCGGCTGGGCAACGCCTCGGAAAGAAGACCGTCCTACCTACCTGGCTGCCTCCAGTCACCTACGTCCTGGACCTACAGGATAGTGGCTTTCTTTAGGTGGTCTAGAACCAAAAAGTGCTCGATGTGTAAACTCACGCCAGTCCTCTACTGGGGTGAATATGTAAACCCTTAAATTATTGTTTGCTCTAATTAAATTTTTGTATATACCCACTCTTCATAGTTTAATTTACCGGCAGAGCCCTAAACGTTAACAATAAAAATAAATTGTGTTAAAGAGATTAATATATAATAATAATTGTCAGTGAGTCGTGGTATGTTTCAGGAGTCGACGCGCGGGCTATGCTTCCATCCCTTTTCTATACGTTGCTACGCAAGAAATGAAATAATAAAATGACGTCACACTCTGGGGCACATCCGTGCCTTTTTTTTTTTTTTTCACCTCGAATCTTGATCGTGTGGGCGACGGCGATTCGATGGGTTGTGCAAGTGCGGGCTCCGCTGGCTAAACAGTCCTAAATAAATACCTAATTAATTCCTAGTCAGTCCTTAAATTCTATTTACTTTTATTAAAATTTTGTATATTTAGCAAACAGAAGCGAAGATGTTTAAAAAAAGACAAAAGACAGAACGGTTGTATTAATTATCTTCTGAACCTCGTGTTCCGAAAATAATGAATACAATCGTTTATTCTAACGTAGAACAAAATATCAATCACTGAAACTAACCTAAACCGCCACAAATCATAATGAATCTAATTAACACGTAATTGTTTACAAAAATAGCGAGTAAGTACACAAAATAAGAAATTATAAATCTTACAGCCCTTTGAGTGATACTCCCAACAAGAGTCAGTGTCCTAACCGTCCTATATCGTTACCGATAACTTTACTAGCGACTAATGACAAAAATATAAGATGGTCGGCTTCCCACCGTCCTTTATTACTGCTGAAAACTTTACTACAGCTACTAATGACAAAAACATAAGATGGTCAGCGTCCCAACCGTCCCATGTTATTGCCAAATACTGTAACGTTGGGAGACACACGCCTTCTGGAACACATTTATCATACATTCGCAGATGTTGAGCAGTTCTGAGAAACATTCAATGTTTAGATTGCTCGTGCAACTTCTAATGATAATCTGCTTCGTCACTATCTGATTTTGATTTAAGAAATGCAATCAGGTTACAAAATTTATCACGTAGCTTAACATCGTCAATCTCTACACCTCTGATGTTCAAGAACTCAATGGATCAAATTAAATCGTCATAATTTAGGTTTTCGTTTTCTTACTTCATTTTTTTTTTCATATATTAAGCCTTAGTCCAGTGCGAATTCTCGCTATAATACGCATCAGGATTCATAGTATAAACCATTGTCCTAAAGTTGTAGGGTACTGACTGCAAATGTCAATACTCGCGAACTTAGATTCGTGTTTTGCTCTTTATAATTTAAATAGCTCTTTATAATTTAAATAGTTCTTTATAATTTAAATAGCTCTTTATAATTTAAATAGCTCTTTATAATTTAAATAGCTCTTTGTAATTTAAGATCCCTTCTATTCTTTGAAAACCCAATGCGTAGGCGGGTAGCCAACGATCACGCACTGCAGAATGTGTAGAGATCTTGCTCATTAATTCATCGGTTCGACGGTGCTCGTTATAATAGCAATCCAGTTCGCTATCATCCGGACTGTTGTCGGATGCTCCGCTTTTCTCACCATTCCAACGTAAACCTCGTGTAGGAAATCCTGTTTTTATAACATTTAGTTCCTGAGTACGCCCTCTGCTCTTTGAAGGTACCCTCAAAGTCAATAACGTCTTTATCTCCTCGTATCTCGACTAGAACATTACCGAGAAGCGCTTCATCCGTCATTTCGTCATAGCGTACCCGTTCCAGGTACGGGTGCAGAGAGGCTTTACGATTCTCATGACCGAGGAGCGCATCATTCTCATTCTCATTTAGCGTACTACTTCCTTCCGCTTTGATGTTTTCAGCAGCAACTAGGCGTTTCAGACAGATATGACTCTCGTCTTATATATACATTCTTTCTCTAACTGAAGGCAACATTTCAAAATTGTGCCTGAGTAAAACCGATTTCGCTAAAGTATGCGCTTACGCTTACTACTTCTTTTCTTGATTTCCGAACATCCACTCGTTTTCCTGAGTGGGTTTTCGGTAATTCTTACCGGGAAGTGGTTATTTTCCAACACCGGCCTCGTTTTATTACCCCGCCTTTATGTTCGGCAGTTGGCGGGTGGTAACCACATTTGATGAAATATTGGGGGCGACGCGATGTTGAAAAGGCATTTTTAGGAGGCCTTCAGCGACGAGTCGAAAATTTTAGTTTGTACATTTGAAGGCTGCAGGGATCCGCTGGATGCGAGTCGCACGGGACCGGTCAATGTGGCGACACTTGGGGGAGGCCTATGTCCAGCAGTGGACGTCTTTCGGCTGAAATGATGATGATGATGATGATTTGTAAATGATAAAAGCATTCTGCACCGAAATATTGAGCAGCCTCCTAAAAAGCTTTTTGTATCACAGGCTTTTCCTCGACCGTTCTATCGGGAAGTTTGACAGCATCTGATCCTTTTTGTCGAAACTCCCTATTACTTTGTTATAGTCCAGGACTACTAGCGGCTTGAACCGCCAACGGTCGTACTTTACACCGGTTTCCACTATGTGGTATGTGGACACCATGCCTAACCACACTGGCGTCCTTCCAAACTGACATTTAGGTCACCACTTGTAGACGTTACGACGTCGCCAGTCCTCAGTTGTAGCTTAGTGAGAGAGTGAGAGACTTCATGTTATCCGGAACGTTCTCCCTATTCAAACGGAGCGCTCCGTAGCATTCAGTCCCTCTCAGCTTAAGGCTACGGGCTAATAATGGACTGTTAAAAGTTGTCCATTATTAGCGTGTAGTCTTTTTGAAAGAGAGGATTGGTGAGGTCGTAAACGATTTTGGCTGTAGCACCAGCAGGCTGAAAGTCAGTCTCGTCGGTTTGTTGTTGTCTGTCTCGTCGGTTTGTTGTTGTCTCGTCAGTTTCATCAGGTCTGTTGGTCACGTCCTGTACTTGTCTGTTGGTCACATTCTGTACTTGTCTGTTGGTCACATCCTGTACTTGTCTGTTGGTCACGTCCTGTACTTGTCTGTTGGTCACGTCCTGTACTTGTCTGTTGGTCATGTCCTGTACTTGTCTGTTGGTCACGTCCTGTACTTGTCTGTTGGTCACGTCCTGTACTTGTCTGTTGGTCACGTCCTGTACTTGTCTGTTGGTCACGTCCTGTACTTGTCTGTTGGTCACATCCTGTACTTGTCTGTTGGTTACGTCCTGTACTTGTCTGTTGGTTACGTCCTGTACTTGTCTGTTGGTTACGTCCTGTACTTGTCTGTTGGTCACGTCCTGTACTTGTCTGTTGGTCACGTCCTGTACTTGTCTGTTGGTCACGTCCTGTACTTGTCTGTGGGTCATGTCCTGTACTTGTCTGTTGGTGGTGGCATCCTTACCGGTGTAAATCGTAAACTTCCATGAATAACCGGTTCCCGACTCGCAAAGTTCGTAGGATTTTATACCCGTTTTGGCCGTTTTCGTCGCTATTTTTTGAGTAAAAGTTAAGTGGCCATGCCAATTAAGCAACGATTCATCAATAGCGATGTTTTGGCCGGGCAGGTATACATTCTGAATTTTTCGGTTCAGATGACCGATTATTGGCGAAATTTTATATAGTCTTCGCTATTCTAGGGTAAGGGAGTCTGATATATTTGCCATTATTGGCGAAGTGGAGGATTTTTTTAAGGAGGAGGAGACTATTATGGGACTTGAATCTTTGAAGTAGAGCATGGCAGTCATCTGAGAAGCGGGATTAAAATATTCTGATACTACAGTGGCGGGGAATAGGCTCTGTTGGATCATCACAGCGAAGAATAAATACAATTCACACGCGCTGGTTGAATGCCACCGTCTTATGTGGGAATTGAGTTATATGTCAGGTTTGTCAAGTCAGTGGGCTGCGTAGCTGTTCGTTTAGTTTTCGATCAGCTACATGATCTTCTGGTCCCAGAACTTCAAGAAGACGTTTACAAGACTCTCGATCTTACCGGGAGTTCCTGTAAATTCTTCTCAAACACCAGTCAAATCAGAGGGCCAGTGCGTATCGCAGCGTCATTTTGTCTGTCCATCTGGTTCACCGCATTTATAAGTCTTGGGTCAAAGTCTGTAAGCACTGCTGGGCTGTCTGTCGCCAAAGTTGGCGGCCTAAATGTCGGGTGTTCGTCAGCAGTGTCTTCTGCGTCTATGTCACTGCCATTTCCCATTTCTTCTGCGTCTGAATCAGCAGTAACTAAAATAATAAAGAAAGAAAATAATTCAAATCTAATTATGACTATCAAACTTGCGGAAGCGCCTGGCAAGCAATTTGAAGGAGACCTACCAGAAACAATTTAAGATTAGAACTTTCATTTTCCCAACCTTAATACATTCTATTAATGATTCCATTGTTATCAGATTTACCAGGAGACGGAACGTGAAGTGTCGATGAAGATGTTGCAGGTGTGTCCGTGGTAAGATTTAAAATGTTAAGATAAATTATAATTAGTACATATTTACTAAATGATTTACACACTAAAAGGTTGCTTCTAAGTTATCACTTACGAAAATAACTGCTCGATAGCGTGCGAAACAGCGGGCACTCATCGTAAGGGTCCGGTATGTGGCGGCGGCGTCAAGTGTCTAAAAGAAAAAATGCCATTTTAAATCAATGCCCTTAGTTAAATGTGAAGCAGGCTCTGCATTATTAAAATATGTTTCGTTACCTGCTAGGTGAAGCCGCAAATTAGAATTGGTCGTCAGTCTCTGGGCAAGGGGCTGGCAACGGCCGAAACATCAGCCCATGGTGGGTCAGCTTCCGGCGACTAATTCACTCGCGAGGGACCAGCAGCGTTTAGGTCTTCAGCTGACCTAGCGCGGGGTGATAAGTTCACCCGTGAGGGGCCAACCATGGTTGAAACGTTTGGCGTATTCCTAAAACAAACAAAGAAAAAATTATATTATTGACATTCTATAATATGGTGGTTGGGCTAGTCGACCTATTTTAATTATGTTTATGATGGGATAAATTTACACTTGCCTGCTTGGCCTTTTGTATTCCTGCTGCAGCTCTGCCGGCAAAGCAAGAATTTTGTCAGCGCCTTATTTGTCTTTTGTTTTTTAGCAGCAAGTCTAAAGTAAAAGTAACACATAAATATATGTTAACACGACACAAAATCACCATGCAATCAAAACTATACCTTAATATACGTCCTCTATCTCACTACACACAGGTGCGGGCTCTTCTAAAGGAGTACTGAAAAAATTTCCAAATACTATTCTGTTAATATCATAACAAGCAAAGCAATTATTAGGTACCTATATATTAGGCTCCACTGTAGTGTACAAACGGCGGCACATGAAGCTGTACACATCTAGTGTAACTTGGGCTCGCTTTGTATAGATTTTCTATACAATGCGAGATCCGTATTAACTGGTTTTATATAGCTTGATTGGCCGTCGTGCGTACAAGTAATGCGGAAATACTACACCTCTCTTGAAATAAACAACGACCTCGACCACGTCCTCCTCTTAGGCCTCACCCAAAAAAGCATAGAAAAACTTAAAAAGCTTACCCGTGCCGCAGACACCAGACCGTTTCGAAGACATTTTGAATTAGACTGATAATTTTCGTCGTTACCACATCGTAATATTTTGTCTATTTATTTTAGATTTAGTATTTTTTTTAGATGTCTTTGGTAGAGTACACAGCCAATTTAAGGGGCTCTTCCTGACTTATAAAAAAGCGCTTCCTCCTCATTCACACTTTCACTTGCTGTCCTCACATTTACAGATCTCACATTTACAGATCTCCTCGCATTCCTGTCATGCCTGGCCTGAACATGGCCAATTTATTCAGCTAAAGTTGGGCGGAAGTCTTCTTTGGAAGGATACTTCACAACTAATTCATCCCCCGATTTCATCCTCCACTGTAGTTTCCTCGGCCTTTTACTGAACGCCCACCGCGGCTGCTGGAGGATGGCACTTCTCTGCTGGTACTCGCGACAGAGCGGGGCAAACGAGGTTGGATTGATTGCCTCGACGACTTCATCGTAGTCAATAGCCTTACAAAATATACAACGTGTAACTGATTAAGCGCAATACCTCAGAAACCCTAATTAGAATATTAAATTATAAGTCTAAAACAACATTCGTAATTAAATAAAGGAGATCGCCAGAAATCCATACATCGTTGGGCCAAATGTGAACAGTAATCATTTATGTATTATTCAATAGATAAAACACATACATATTCATATCAGAAAGATTTTTTCAAAATTCAATGGGAATTAGGAAGAAAATAAGTTTTTGGGTCACTAGGTTAAGTTATGCGGCAGATGGTAAGAATTGTACCTTTATAATGCCAAAATGTATTGTAAATACCATACTCAAATAGACACATTGATTTAATTGTTTGAAAACATATTTGTATGTTACTATTAGCATATTATTGCATAGCACAAAAAAGGAATTAGATAGGTAAAATAAAAACAAGTTATTTTTTCAATATTTTATTCATCTTCATACTCAATTAATATATTATCGAGGAATGGTGCAGGAGGTGTGATGGTATTTTGGTACCTTGCCCAACTAAGGTCTCAATGTATCATTTGCAAGATTCCAGCAAGAAGAACACACATATTCTGCATTGTTAATCTGCAAAAGAAAAAGTATACAATTTATTTATTTATTTAACACTTCAAGCACAAAGTACAGAGGCGGACTTAATGCCATAGGCATTTTCTACCAGACACACACCACAACACAATACACACAATGTACATACAATGTTAGAATACCAGACATATTTTCGGTCAGTGACTCGTCCTAGATGTGATTCAATAGGTAAAGAATAAACAAATCGTTAAAAACTGTCTGTGATTAAATTATGCGACCGATTGATTGATCGAAACCGATTAGAGCCCTTTTATATGAGCGTGTAACGCCCCAAATCGGTACCAATTGAAAAATAATAGTACAGCTATAGATACTCACTGTTCGACGACCAGTCCTTGCCTTATTATGGAAAGAACTGCTTCATCATGTAAAGGCACACTTCCAGTAACGTTGCTATGATCAGTAGCGTTGCTATGATCAGTAGCGATACCACAACTCACGCAATTCACCATTATCCAGTCTATAAGCAAAATCGGTGTCCAAGTCCGTAAAATCAATCCAAAGCCGTCAGAAAAATAGCAGAAATCGAATAAGCACATTCGTAAGTGCACGAAAACGAATGACGGAACTTGACGGGAGTGACGTGACATTGACATTTTGACAAACATCGATATTTTTTCGTTTTGAAACAGTCGCCCAATACACGATTTTGAACGATGTTATTGTTAAATAAATAAATAACTATTACTAAAACAACAATAATTTCATCAAATGTCCTTTTTTCTTTTATAAATGATTATAATGTTCATGACAAATGCTAAAACAAAATAGATATCGTTTTTTTAATAACTTCAAAGAACTACTAGTTTAAGAACGAACTTAAAATGACCTGACAGCTTGTTTACGGAGGTAGTTTTAGAACTGCATTCAATTAAAAACCGTATTTCAAATTATAATTTTTAGCTCATTCCGGTAGAAAGTTATTATTGTTACATGTTATTTTTAATCAGTTAAAAAATCGTCTTTTTTATATACATATCGTTTCTGTACATACTTTAGCCCAATACTGGCTATCTCCTTTAAACCAAACCAGAGTAGGTTTGGTTTAAAGGAGATAGCCAGTATTACAGTGTTTTTATAAAATATTTAACCATCCTTACTAGACTCAAACCGTATGTGCAACAACATCCCTGCACACACACTCATGCAATGTTAGCGGCCGACGCGACACGCACACTCGAGCGCCCGCCGACCAGAGCTATAGGCATTAGATGTGCGATAGTTCAATGAACGAATTTTACGTACCTAAAATGTCATAGACTGATATTATGAATAACTTTTGATACTTCATTGAGTTTACTGTGTATTGATTGATAATTTTCTAGTAAGTGAAATTATCAACACGAATCTAAGACTTTAGTAACGGGGATGCATCTAAAAGAGCGATTATCAAAGACGGCGTGTTTAAACGATTTGAATTATAATATTTACAGTGATAAGAATACAATCTTATTGATAGGAAGAAGTAGGTACTTACAGAAAATAGTCCAGCTATTTACACTTTACACTTAGGTCATTAATTTGCTCTATTTCTGTGATCCACTTTCATTAAAGTTTCAAAATGACCACCGCCTTGTTCTATGCACTTATTTGCACGCTTTCTTAAATTGTATTTCAATTTTGTAAGCACTTCAGTATCACTTTTCACCGTCACAAATGCTTGTTCAATTTTTGTTTTTAGTTACCTATGCTGGAACGAATCCACACGGCAAGCATATGGATTCTCATGCCGCCACAAATGCTGGTTGTACATGTTAACACGCGTGAAGGTACTCTCGTCCGTCCAAATAATGTTTTGTTGCCAGTTCTCAAACAACCACCTACTGAATTCCAGTCGTGGCAAGTTGTCGGCCGGCGTTAAGTCTGGACACCGTCGAAGATGGAACGGGTGTTCACCATCAGCACGCAACGTTCACTATACGTACATGTGGCTGCAGTCGAACTGGGGTGCTTTTTCTCTTGAGCTGTCCTCTGGATGTACGTCGAAATGGTCGAGAATACGCTTTTGCAGACGAGTAGTCCGCACATTCGTCCCTCTGTCCAAAGCCGTATTAGGAAGGAACGTCCCAGATTCCCTCAGTCGCTGAGTTGCAGCCAGCATCGTCCTGGCGTTCACACTGCAGCCAAAACGGCCATTGAACTCGCCCACTTCAACAAGAATCCCCACTACTCGTAAGTAATCTCTAACGCACATCGCAGTGTGGGGGCGCGCATTATCGTGCATTAATTTAAATCCACTGTCGATAAATCCTGAGTAAGGGGGGCACTACTTGCTCTTCATGAAAGTCGGTCCACCTCCAAAGCTTAATCTTTCGGATATGGCGCATTATGTATATCGTTCTCCCGGTCTACGGGTATACTCATTTGCGACCGTCATCGCCATAAAGACACATACGGGACTCGTCAGAAAACAGCCCCCGATATTCCAAAGACTTAATCACTTATTTGTTAGACCTCAACAATTTGTACCTCACTTTCTTAAGAATATAGTTTACAAACTCTTGAGAAAAAACAGCTTAAGTGATTTTCAAATTTACCTTTTATTTCCTGATTTCTTATATCAGTAGGCTCGGTTAAGAACTCTTTTATCAAGCGTGTTCGATCGCCAAAATAATTCCTTATTCTAGATACACATACATATACCTGCTGATACTGGCATAGTTGCGTGGTTATGGATATCTAGCGAATGACGCTACAAGCTGCCATGACTATTTACCAGATCTAGGTATTTATGTTTGAACTTTTAGGAAGAATTTTTCAAATTATAAATAACTTATTAAAATCATCTTTATCATTTCTTTTAGTTTTCTTACTTACTAATAGTTTTTTTAAATCTATTTTTTCCAAGTTACTTTTGAATGTGAGAGTTAATATGGGGTCAACTAATTGTAGATAAAGGCACTTAACCCATATATGCCCAGAACTTTTTACAAATAGTCGAGTGCAACTAGACAATAAGGTGGAACGAAGTTTATAGTGCTCGGATTTTCATGGGTTTTTTTATTGAATTCCTAGAGTAGAGAAAAATAAAATTTCACCGCTCGCGTGCTTTTTTTTAAAGGAGAAACCCGTTTCTGGGCTTAACCGTTACACGAATCAGATATATACCAAAAAATCTACTATTTTGCCTAATGAACCCATTTAAATCTTAGCCTCAATTACAATGGCCAAGTCTAAAAAATAGGTAGATTTCTATTTTATTGTTTTAAATAACCTTTGTAAACTGTTACTGCACTTATTTCATTATACGTCACTTCGCAAACGTTTCATTATAACCATAGAGCGTACTTTAGGAATATGATCGATATCGATAGTTACAAATAATTGATGAATACTCCACTGTTTTAGTTTTTCAGATATTGAACTCAATGTAAAACAAAAAAAATCTGAAATCTAATTGATTTTTTAAGTAAGCACCATTAAAAATCTTAAATCATCGATAAAATCGATTGCAACGCGGATTGCACATGGATTACACTAGTTAACGGCAAAAGTCAATGTCAACGTCTGTCAAATCAATTGTCATGCCTTGATGTTTATTTATCAAATGTCATTCGCTTTTCGTATCTTTGCGCAAGTGAACGTGTTTTCCGTTTCTCGAGATTTATTGCAATATTATTTCATAAGACCTCTGCTCGAATACTGGACTCCGAAATTGATTGCCTTCTGACTGACCCTCGCTTGAACTTTGGACTTTGCTGGAAAGCCGGATCTGAATATTGCTCTTTTGACGACTGGTTAATACGATATCATGAGCCTGTGCATTAATTGCGGAATATCAACGGACCGCTGCAACACAATAGGAAGGCGAAGATTGGAAGATGAAATGATTCTTTCAATTGTACAGGAATGGGTCGCGCCGCGCCTCATAGTTAATTACGGCCAATTCTCTCTCTCAGAGAGGAGGCCTGTGTCGTTGCAGTGGGAATACATTCCCACTGCAACGACACAGGCCGCTTATGTTTACCCAAATGTGCCACTCAGATGCTTATTGCTAAATGCTAGTGCTAGAACTAAGAGTCAAATGATAAATGTTTGCTTCAGGTAAATGAAAATGACTTTATCTGCCAAGTTTGCTGGAATCATGCCACTGCTGTATCTCTTGACGGAAATAGACCAGAAGAGTGTGAACAGACGCGTATAGAGGACACCGACGAGTGTGTATTTACTGTGGACGTTCTTTTCTGAGGACGTTCTTTTCTGAGAAGAATTCGTTGCCATCAGCTTAGGACTTCTACAGTGCAAGAACACAGAATACACGAAGTTATAAGAGAATGGATCCTACCACGCACGGTTAGTATATTAGTGTTATTCATGTTTTATTAATAACATTTTGTAGTTTAGTTTTGATAACAAGGACAATATAAAATGTTATTTGGGATGCTAAAACATTTAAGTGAAATAGAGAGACAATGAGATAACGGTTAAACTCCTAAATCAGGATTTCTCAATTGCAGGATTTAGATCAGTCTTTTTCAAAGTGGGCAATATCACATGTGCATGCATACATGTACATGGCATGTGTGAAAAAGGGTGCCTCCCTTTAATGTAAATAAATTATTTTCAGGTGGGTGCTTCAAGTGTTGTCTGTCACTCTTGTTGGGTGCGGGCAAATAGAGCATCCCGGCATTTCCAATCAGGCCCCTCAACATCTGGTGCAACTTCATCAGCTGTCAATGAGCCAAATAGTCAGGGCATTCCTCATTTAGAAGAACCCCCAACAAGACAAGAAACTTATTCTGCACCAAGGGCACCTACAGTTGGAACTCTTATTGTTTTACCTGGCTATTATAGAGCTGTTGAAACTGAAAGTAGATGTTTTGTGAAAGGATGTCGGAGACATGAAAGAAACCGAATAACAATTACAATGCGAAAACAGTTACTTAAAATGTATAACTATTATGTACCTCCAAATAATCGCCTTTGTGATGTCCACTTAACATGCACATCATGGGACTTTCTCAATGATATAAGTGATAAAATTATTAACACATTTAGTGCAAATCAAATTCAAGATATGTTTTCATTAAAAGAGTGATTGTAATTTTTTGGATTTGGAAAATGTTGAGTCTATGGAAGACCATATTTTCTACCACTGGGTTGGTTTTAACAAGACCAATTCGGACAGATATTGAAGGAAGTGTCTCAGTTTCTGAACCTTAAAAGGGGATCTACTACATTAGCTGCTTATTTAATTAAACTTAGGATTGGACTCAGATGATCGATTGTCAACACTTCTGCAAATTCCTAAAACTACTTTTGGTACTCTACTGGGTAAAGCTAGAATTCTCTTGTATGATTATTTTGTGCCCTGTCACTTGGCAATAAACAGCAATATAAATAATAAGCAGCAAATAATTGAAAGGAATATTCTTATTCCAAATGAATTGTTTGGTAGCCATAATGGTGAAGTGAAACCTATATTTGTTTGAGATGGCACATATGTTTATGTGCAGAAAAGCTCAAATTATCCGCACGCAAAATACGCGCCTCGACGTGGAGTTGCGGACACCAGCCCGTCATACAAGCTCAAATTATAAGTACCAAAAAAAACATAGTTTGCACAAGCATCAAAATCTTGTTAAACCATTTTTTATTGTTTGTACAGACGGATACATAATTGATGTTTGGGTTTACCTATCCAGCGACAACTTCAGATGCTGAAATAATTAATAAAGAATTTAGAAACGAATCTGTTCTAAGGCCGTACTTTGAATCTGGAGATGCGTTTATTTTGGATAGGGGCTTCCGGGATACCCTGCCCTTACTCAATGAATGTGGCTATATGACATATGTACCATCTTCCTTGCAACAGGGTGAATCTCAACTGTCAACCCTCGAAGCCAATAAATCGAGAACAGTAACAATATGTAGATGGGTTGTAGAAGTAGTCAATGGTAGGTTTAAGCGAGATTTTACGTTTTTGCGCCAAGATTTTTTTAATAGAGCGTCAAAAAATACAATGGTTCACTTAGAAGTGGCTGCCGCTTTAATAAATGCTTTCCACCCTCCTATCGCAAACCGTAGTGATGCTCAAAAAATTCTTCAATAAATTAATCAGTATATGAACGTGGAAAATCGATTAAGTAACATGCTCAGGAAATTCTTCAAAAGAATAATCAGTATATGAATGTGGAAAATCGATTAAGTAACTACGTGATTAACAACAATATAAATCGACGTAGGGCGCAATTCCAAGCAATAGATGTAGAAAGAGATAATGTCAGCGAGTTTCCCGTATTAACATACAGCGAGCTTATTCTTGTCTCCTTGGGCACATACCAAGTTAAACAGGCCCGTTCTTACTATGGGGAGCAGGTGAGAGAAAATGGCTCATATGTCATAGAAGTGTGTAGAGAGGTGGACGGTGACCTACAGCAAGAGCTGTCAACATTAGACTCAACCTGGTTGTTAAGAGGACGAATAAAATCCAGGCACATTAGTAATAGGATTTATTTCGTTTATATATTAGTTGACAGCTCTCTAAGAGGGAGGGATGCTATAATCCAATATTATTGCACCTGCATCGTTGGCAAAAGAACGGTTGGTTGCTGTGCCCACACCATGAGCATAATATGGTATCTTGGTTGGGCACGGCACCGGGGTAGTCAATTACCTCCTGCACAATTCCTAGATTCTGTGTTATTATACTATGATAATCCTAACGAAGAAGGTGATTAATAAAACCCTATCTGAATTATGCGTTTTTTTATTTCAAAATACCTATTATATATGATCAAACGAACTTCGGCAAGTGAAGTTCGATCGATATTATATTAATCGCTTCATTCGATTTTCTCAAAAGAATTTTCTTCGCGTATGGCCCGACAATAATATTAAGCGAACGTTTGAGAAGCGATTGTCCAGCCAGCCGCCTTCCTGATGGCGTCTATGGACAGGCCAGCCGCCTTCCTGATGGCGTCTATGGACAGGCCAGCGCGGTGCGCCGAGGACGTGGCGGCATGGCGGGTGCTATGCGCGCCGAAGGTCGTCACGTCCACGCCGCTCGCAACACCACACTTGTTTTATCCAGCGGCTGATAGACTGCGCTGTGGCGCCTCTATAGGGCCGTTTAAACGTCAGGAATAAATTAGGTACATTCTCAGGTCTAATTTCATTAGTCATGTGAAGGTAATCTTTTAAAGTCGTAGCCAGGCAAATACTTGGTTTATCTAAAAAGTATGGTAGAAATAAAATTGGTTGATCTCGGCCGGGTGGGTGTCTTAATGATGTCGGTTACGATGATTTCGATGCCTCTAGAATTTATTTTTATATTTGAGTTCTTGATAAGGGAAAATGTTTGAACTCTGTGAGCTGTGCTAATAGCTAATAAAATTGCTAATTTCTTAGTGATCTTTTCTATTGTGAGATCTCCATTTGGGAACCAATTAGCGATAAAGTTGAGTACCACCTGGGGATCCCAAGTACTCGTGTACTTAGGTACACACGGTCTCAACTTGTATGCTCCTTTTAGTAACCTTTTTATACCGTCGTCTGTTCCTACGCTTCCTAGAAGCAGCGATAGGGCAGAGCGATGACTATTAAGTGAACCGTATGATGCTCCCTTATTAAATTGATCGGATAAAAAGGTTAAACCCAAATATACAGTATTCTCACCACAGTTTAAAGGTGACCTTATATTGCTGTACAGTGTTTTGAGACAAAGAAGCTAACATTAAGTCGAGAGTGGTTGAAGGCGTCCCTCGCTGCGTGAACGCAAGTAAGCGACTTGTAAAGTGGATGGTGTGTTCTGAAACGGGAAGATTAAAGACCTTTACTTGCTTTCAGAATAACTATTTCGGTAACAAGCATACCCTTTAACTGGGGATACCAGGCTTGTGAGGGCCATATAGGGAAAATAAGCATAACCTTCGGCTTGGTCTAAGACTATTTCTTGTAAGCATTTTAATATTACAGAAAATGGCGGGAAGGCATAAAAGTGTTTATCCCGCCAGCTTATTGTAAAAGCGTCAATTGCGATGGCATCTGGGTCTGGTCGCCAAGACACATAGTTCTCATATTTTGCATTAGTGCGAGAGGCGAATAAATCTATTTCTGGTTGGCCTAATTCTTGTGTTATCAATTGGAATGCTAAATTTGATAATTCCCATTCTGTGTCAATGTTAATTTTTCTAGACTGTTCGTCGGCTATAAAATTTTGTAAGATGCTACTGACCAGATATTTCATCCAAAATTATATTAGATAATTTATTGGCTATAAAATTTTGTAAGATGCTACTGACCAGATATTTCATCCAAAATTATATTAGATAATTTAATTTTCGTTCGTATCAAAATCATTGTTTATTATTAAGGCTAAGTATTTTTGTCGTTCTAAAATTTTGGTGTAAATCCATCCATATTTTACTGCGGGGCAAGCAGCAGTAAGAATCCCAATTAATTGTGCAAATTCTCGTATTGTGCAACGTGGTAAGTGTAAAAATTTATCTATTACACTAGCTATGTGAATGCGTGTTTCGTCTGGTAAGGACATAATTAAACTTTTAGAATCATATATAAAACCTAAATATTTACAAGTTTGTTTTGGTTCTAATGTATTTTTATTGAAATTAATAACGAAACCAAGGGATTCTAATAATTTCAAAGTTTCTGTCAAGTTTTCACGACATTCAGAATAGGTATCACCGATACATAATACGTCGTCGAGGTATTGAACTGATTTATAGCCCCGGTTCCTAAGATGGGACATTACCTCTTTCATAATCTTGGTAAAGGTTCTAGGTGCTATAGATAAGCCATAAGGCATAGCATTAAACTCATACAAAAAGTTTTGTCCTTTATCATCCTCGAAATGAAAACGCAAGTATTTCCGGTGATATTTAGCAATAGGTATTAAAAGATGCTTCTTTCAGGTCTATGATAGCCATGTAACCGTTTTGAGGTATTAACTTAGTAATGGTCCTGTAATCTTCCATTTTAAAATGAAACTCAGAGATAAACTTGTTTAGTGGTTTTAAATTCAAAATAAACCGCTTGTCACCGTTTGGTTTAGAAGTAAGGAATATCTTTGATATGAATTGATTCTCGATAGGTGAACATGTTGATATCGCGCCTAAATCAATTATTTTTCTGATGGCCAAATTCATATCTTCTTTATCTGCCGTCGAAAGACAATTACGAGGTGAAAACCTTACAAGCCTTTTCACCTCCGAGTTTCAGAAAATGGTATGGAAAAACCCTTACGAATCCATTTGAGAACGATGTCATTGGAAGTTATGTCAAGCCAGTGAGAATAAAAGTGACGTATTCGTCCAGAATATACCTGTTCTATTGTTGAGGTTGAGCACGCGTTTTGTTCGTGTTCGAGTACCTCGGTTGCGCCGCTGTCTGTGCCTTGCGTGTTGCAGGGGCTTGTCTCCTCTGGCCTCCGCGCCCCCCCTGTTCGACAGGTAACGCGAAGTACCTGGCCAGTTTTCCTGGTAGCGAGGTCGTGCGACTGCCGATTGGCCTGTCTGTGGAGGTTTTTGAGGCACCGAGGTCTTTTTTATTTGCAGGCTCTGCCTTTCAATAGCTTTTGAAGCTTTGATTTTTTCGGATAGTTTTATACCGAATAAAGTGCTATCCCTTTCGTTATCTTTGATAACATTTAGGAATGATTTTTCCAAGCCGGGTGTCACCAATTTGATACGTACTTCAGTATCCATATGGTAAAGATGGGTTAAGATGCGACAACTGTCACTTAGAATTTTTATGACTTGAATTTTTTCTTCGTCAGTAATGAGAAAAGTCATCGACATATTCACAGCTGTGATCCCAGCGCCAAGAAGTTGTTGCGATAACTCCATCTTCTTATCGCGATTTCTCGCCATATCTGTAATGGCTGCCGAAATTTCGGCATTAAGCTTTGGTGCTTGTAAAAGAACACAATTAGAGGGGACAAGATATTCTTTTAATAATTTGTCCTTGGCTTCCTTGGGAAGTCCTTTTTTTTTTCAATATGGGCTGCCATCTTTGCGCCAAATTTTCGTGAATGTTTTCTCCATACTCGGGTGTGTCGTCAGATTGCTCCCCGAATACTAACAAAATTTCTGGGTCCAGTTCATGTGCCATCGAAGATGCTTCGGTTTCTGGTATTCCTGAACCGGGAACCGGTATCTTGGGAATATCGGTTACCTCCATGGCATTGATTGGCAGGTCCGTTGTTGTCCACTTTATCGGCATTTAATAATAAAATTATTTATTTTATGTGTGGGTACTTTGACAAAAATACCTTCGTTCTATCTCTCGGATAGACCCCTATGTCTAATTTCGCAAAGATGTTAAGCTATCTCATGTAAGATATGCTTATTTTTTGCTTTTATGCCCTCGTGTTGACTCACGGCCAACCCCCAGGCTTGCCACGTTCGATTTCGAATCAAGGCATCAAAGATTTTTGCGTTTAAAATACCACATTGAAGCACTTATTCACCAAAATTAGTTAATATAAATAGGTACTTACGTTTACCGGTGTCGTTATCAACGCTTGCATCAGAATCCGAAGATTTTAAAACTCGCACCACACGACGACTTTGTCGTTCCTTTTCTTCGAGTTTACGAATCTTTTTATTATAACGTTCAATTTTATCTTTAGCACTGCGCTTAGGCATAATTTATATATATGTATTATGTACTGACAAACAACTAAACTCAATATGAAAACTTTTTTAAATCGAGGACTGTAATCGCAAAAGTCGTGTTATTGTTGCCTCGCACGGAAAAAGAATGAGACTTGATAAACTGACCGCAGACAGCAAAAAAAAAAGAAAAGGGGGGTAATTTAATAAAAAAAAGTGCGAAGTTGCCTTGTAGGTTAGAGGAACTACGTTGTGAATGTTATATCTGAAGAATGAAGCGATGCAATATAATTGCAATCTCAGTACTGTAACACTACTCAACAAATTTTCAACTTTTGATTTTATCTGAGGTCGCATTATGTGATTACTATTTCTTGCCAGTAAAGTAATAAAAATATGCAAATATACACACACCATCACATCTCAATGTCCAGATAAACATCCATGTCCGAAATCACGAATTTTCCATAATTTTATTCTAATTTTAATTGAAATGGCGTAGTTTTTTTGGAGTGGCTGGCTTTTCTCTTGTACTCAGTAGCAGGGGTCTCTCTAATAAGGCTCCAACAGTAATCCGCGAGCATAGCAGGCTCCCATCTGCCTTGAAATCGCTTTTCAAATGCAACAACATCTTGGTGAAAGCGTTCGCCATGTTCGTCACTGACTGATCCCATATTTTCAGGGAAAAAGTCCAAATGCGAGTGAAGAAAATGCAACTTAAGTGACATATTGCATCCCATTTTATAGTAGCAGTCCAATAAAACTTTTATTTTTTCGCGAAAATCTTCAGATTTCTTGTTACCAAGGAAATTGTTAGTGACATCGACAAAAGCGTTCCATGCTTGTTTTTCAATATTATTGAGAGCAGATATAAAAGATGGATCTTGAATCAGCTTTTTTATGTCTGGACCTACGAAAACACCCTCTTTAATTTTCGCGTCACTAAGCTTGGGAAACTTTTGCTTGAGAAACTGGAAAGCCGCACCTTCTTTGCTTATTTTTTTCACAAAATTTTTTATGAGCCCCAGTTTGATGTGCAATGCCGGCAAAATAATTTTATCTTGCTCAATCAATGGTTCAAATTTTACGTTTTTCTGGCCCACTACTAGAGAGTGACGTAATGGCCAATCTTTTTTAATAAAATGTTGAGCTCGAGCTCGGCTATCCCACTCGCAAAGAAAACAACAATATTTTGTATAGCCTGACTGCAAGCCTGTTAACAAAGCAACCACTTTAAGATCTGCACAAACTGGCCATTTATGATCTCTGTATTTAATTTTTTCTAATAAAAGTTTCATAACGTCATAAGTTTCTTTCAAATTAGCACTATAAGCGAGGGGCAAGGACGGTAACTCATTTCCATTATGCAACAATACTGCTTTCAAGCTACTTTTTGAGGAATCAATAAATAAACGCCATTCAGCAGCTACATGATTTTGCCCAAGCTGTGCCATTAATCCATTTACATCATTGCAAAAAACTAAGCCATCTTCTTTAGAATAGTACGGAACCAGTGAGCTATGTCGTTTACGATAAAAAGATACCTTCACATCTGATTCACATAGATTCCATTGCTGTAATCTGGATGTCAATAATTCTGCCTTATCAATGGGTAAATTTAATTCTCTTATTAAGTCATTAAGCCTACTTTGATTCAATAAAAGTGGCTCAGATGCACATTTTGGGACATATTGGGGGTCCTCGCTATTTTCACTATCCGTCGAACTCGAGTCGACTTCAACTGTCTGAATTAAATTCACTGGGCACTCAGGAACAGGTAACTCGTCAGAATGTGGCTGAGGTTTTATTACCGATGGCACGTTGGCATACTTAATACTTCGTTTTGATTTTTCAGAAAACCCCTTTAATTGCGTTAAACAAAAATAACAATCGACGGCATGATTCGTTGGCTCCATCCACACCATTGGCGTACCAAATGGCATTTTTTTAGTTGTTCCCTTACACCAACCATTGAGATATGTATAACATCTTAAGCAGCACACTTTAGGAACCCATGACTTGTCTTGATTCCTTACGACACGGTTAAAATAAGCTTGATAGCACTGTTTAATTAAGTCAGAAAGTGGTTTTTTTTTCGATTTCGGCGTAAACTCGCCACAAATATAGCAAAATAAATCAGGACTGTTAACACACACTCGCGACATTTTAGAAGTCAGTTAAAATACTAACAAATGCACTGTGTTCCATTTGCAAAAGTAATAAGTTTCCGGACTACCCGCATTTTAACTTTTGTAGGTAGGTAAAAAAATAAAAAAATATTTATCCCTATAACCAGATGTGATATCGAAATAAAATGCATACAGTATTTTTATATTGGTCAAGCTTATTATGAAATAATATGAATTGGGTCAGATATTTTTTAAGTGTTGAGTAGTGTAATCTGCGATAGCCCGCAAAATCCCTAGTAGGTAGTAGATACAATGTTAACAAATGCAAGCCAGTAGTAATGTAAGTGGGTCTTGTCTAATAAACATAGTTTTCAGCTGAGGTTTCCAGTAAGATCAATCAGATTAGTCTGAATTCACCGCTTTTTATGTAAGTACCTAAAACCTCATTATGATAAGGCTGCAGTCGCTGCAGCTCAGCGCATGTGCGTTCCAGATTTACCTACGTAGGAAACAACGCCTCAAAAATGTGATTTTATAATTATATAACTCGTAAAATAAAATAACCTAAAATGTAAACATTGTCTGATTTTACCAATTTGACCATTCAAAATCAAAATCAAAAGTCATTTATTCAAACTAGGCTGAAAATCAGCACTTTTCGAACGTCAAAGTTACATAAGACAGTCCCCCAAAAATGCCCGCCCGTCACCACTTCCTAGTGCTTTAGCTGGGAAGAAGAAGTGGTGGAACAAACTCCCCAGCAGCACGTCTGTCTGTTTAGTTATATAAACTTGATTCTATAGAAATCGTATGCAAAGTAATTAACATTACGAAACACAAAACATTGGATTAAATTACACACTTGCCATACGTTAGCTAGCACGCGCCAGTATACCAACAAAACAATGAACAAACTGTACTCAAGCAGATAAAAATTTCAACATAAAAAAAAACGTAAATAGAACTTAATACCTAAATAAAAGCCTCCAGGCATAAAGGGCGTGCCCGCTTACATAAGGCAATTGCTGTAGCTCGAAGTGAGAAATGATAAACTAGCCCCATCGAAGTAAAATAAGTAAACAATTACTAATAACAATTAAAACCATGATCAGCAAGACGACCAGTCACCACAAGCAGCACCCGTTCACGAGCATAACGCAAAGATCAGCCATCACCCCCCTCGCCATATTGGAGGGAAGGAGGCAACCCGACCCCCGACGCTACCGCAGGCAGTGACATCTAAGGGAGCATGACGAGCTTGCTGCCGGTTGCTCAGGCAAGAATAGTATAATCAATAGTCGAGGACGCTAGCTAACCACTTATTGCAATACAAATCATAAAACACACATTGTAATGAGTAGATTATGTCACTATTAAATTAAAATTTAACTAAATTAAATTACATTGACTTATACAGTCAAATAAAAAATAATCAATTATATGAACTCATATAACCTGTCAGTAGGAAAGCTAATTCTGGAGAAAGAACGTAAACATTGTCTTGAGTTAATCACAGCGACCAACTATTCTTATCGTTTAAGTAGTCATTGACACAATAGTATGCCTTTGAACAAAGGGTGGATTTTACTTTAGTTTTAAACGCATTAAAAGGCAAATCTAGCAAAAAAGAGGGCAGCATGTTATAAAAAGTTATACCAAGCCCAACAAATGAGTTATGTACCTTATGAAGCCGGTGAAATGGAGCTCGTAATTTATCCTTATTTCTGGTGTTAATATTGTGAATATCACTATTTTTAGTGTATAAGTGTATATTTTGCCTAATATATAAGATGTTGGCGAAGATGAATTGTGATGCCACCGTGAGAATACCAACATCTTTAAAAAAATCTCTCAGAGAAACTCTGGCACCAAGTTGGTAAATAGCTCGAACAGCTCGTTTTTGAAAAACGAATATATTTTGAATGTTGCGGCTTTGCCCCACAGCAGAATACCGTAGGACATAACGCTATGAAAATAACTAAAATAAACTAATCGAGCTGTATCAACGTCAGTGTATTGTCTTACTTTTCTGACGGCGTAGGCGGCCGAACTGAGCCTGCCCGCTAGGCTCGATCGAGGGCCCCACTGAAGTTTGGCATCTACTGTTATACCAAGAAAAACTGCCGAGTCTACAGTTTCAAGCACCCCATTATCTAAGACGATGTTGGGACCTAGATTCCTAACATTTGGCAAGGCAAACTTTATACATTTCGTTTTCTTGGCATTGAGAACTAGGTTATTCGTCGTAAACCAATCCGTGACCATTGAGAGTGCACTGTTTACGTCATCAAAATCTTGTCTATTCCTGTTTACTTTAAAAAGAAGTGAGGTGTCATCTGCAAACAATACAACGTCACAGATACCCTTTAAATAAAATGGTAAGTCATTAATATACACTAAGAATAAGAATGGACCCAGTATTGAGCCTTGAGGTACACCTAACTGAACTGGTAACCCGGAAGATTTTATACCATTCACATCTACACATTGGAACCTATTATGTAAATAAGAAATGACACAGTTTACGCAAAAGCGTGCCATGATCCACGCAATCAAAGGCTTTGGAGAGATCACAGAAAACTCCAATAGCATTTTGCGAGTTCTCCCATGCGTCAAATATGTGTTTCAGCAGTGCAACACCCGCATCTGTAGTCGAACGACCTTTTGTAAAGCCATATTGTTCATTATGAAGGAGGCTGTTTAAATTAAAATGTCTTAGCAATTGCTTGAGTATTAACTTTTCAAATATTTTGCTAAATGCAGGTAAGATAGAAATAGGTCTGAAATTGCCAACGTCATTTTTATTACCTGATTTAAATAAAGGTATGACTTTACTACTCTTCATGAGGTCAGGAAAAGAGCCCAAATCAACACATTTATTAAAAGTAACAGCTAGATAGGGGGCTACGATTTCTATTATATTGCTTAATAGTTTAATGGAGATACCCCAGATATCACCAGTGTTTTTAGACTTAAGTGTGTTAAAAATATTAACTACATCACGAGGTGTTACATGTTCGAAGCTAAATAAGCAACTACATTTAGGCACACTACTCTGCAAAAGGTTTTCAGCTTTGGACGGGGACGAATTCAAGGAGCGAGACGTAGTTATAGGTATGTTGGCAAAAAATAGAATGCTTCAGCTACGTCAGCTGCTTTATTAACTAATTTGTTGTCGACCATAATCTCAAGTTGTTTTTCTTGTTTAACCGACTTACCCGTTTCATTGTTAATAATTTTCCAAGTGGTTTTTACTTTATTATTGGAATTTTTAATTGTATCGCTTAAAAATTTAGATTTAGCAAAAACACAAATCTTTTTAAATAGTTTTGAATAATTTTTGATTTAAAAGGAGTGTCAAACCTGAATTTTTTCAAACCGTATAACTCGTATAGTCGCGCTCTACTTTTATAAATACCTGGAGTAGCCCATTGGTTAAAGCCAGCGGAGGTGCCATTAATGTTAATGGTTTTGGTCTTGAAAGTAGATTGGTACTCTTTTTGCACAACATCAAAAAGAGCTCCATAGATATCATTAGGATTCACGTGTTCTACTATAGATGGTGTAATTCTATGAGCTATATTATTTTTAAACTTGTCGCACCGACTAGCTGTATAAGGCCTGCATTCTATTTTATGCGACTTTTTATGTAATGGCATAGGGAAGCTAGCTAATAAACCACAGTGGTCAGACGTTAAGTTACTTAACACTAATTTATTTTTGGCATCACAATCACTAAAAATATTATCAATACAAGTCGACGAGGACGCCGTGATCCTAGTAGGTTCAAAAAACAAGTTAATTAAATTATAAGACCTAAACAGATTGAGAAGCCTAATACTTAATGGAGTAACATCTAAAATATTAATATTAAAGTCTCCACATAAAATTATACTTTTGTTACTACTTTTTAACCTATTGAGTGAATCCTCCATTACCGATTCGAAAAGAATAAAATCTCCAGAGGGGGGTCGATAAACGCAAATTATAACGTATCGCTCGAGTTCAACACAAGACATTCAACTAGAAGTTTCAACCCCGAGAAGGGCACGCTCTATCTAGAAGCTAATAAATTCCCTCTTAAAATGTTACATAAAGACACCTACATTAACAGCGTTACCTCGCAAGGGTCTTTTCTAGTAGCTACCGTTATTTTAACATGGGGTCGGGCATCGTTTGTGTTGAAACTTCACAATCACACATTTATCTGGTTGCGTTTAAAGATAAGTAAGTAACTTCGTACCTAGTAACAAGGCAGGCGGAAGCAGTAGTTGTCGCTCAACCAAGCAAGCCCCGAGAGGTGACGTGCACTGTTCCCCGCGCGCCTTTATGGAGAACGTGCGGACGTTGGATCGGACTCACTTGGTGATGGGCCCCGCCAGGTATGTCGGTTTAAACACGCGAATGTTCTTGTATGCCACGGCCGTTTACCCACCCGTCTCTTCGCCAATTAATAGGAACAGTGGGCTTTTAGTTGGTTGGAGTCCAACATAACCAACCCTTCCAAGACGGAGGGTATCCATGAGGATTAACCCACAAAAAAAAAGCCAAGCTGTCGTTTGGAATAATAACACATTCAGGTCTGACCCTCAATAAATATGTAAATAGGCAGAAGGATGATGATGTGGTCAGGATTAAAAGAATAAAGCATTTACTACATCAATTTATTTAAGATTAAAATTACATGTAATCCGTAATATCATTATATTCGGTACAGTCACGAGCAATAATATATATACATTGTCACATTTTCTAAAATACTTAACTTCTACCATTAAAAAAAATATGTGTACGACATTTTTTTCTAAACTACCTAACCATCAAGCTATGTCAAAACTGGGAATACACACAGTAATATAAACGAAGCAAAATCAGTAAAAAGTTTACACTTCCAATATAATTTTTAAGTATCCATGACAAGTATCCATAATAATTTCTATATCCCCTTCGAACCTAACCTGTCCGAATATTGTGAGGCACAGTCCCAGAAACCAATCGGTTATATTGTTTAATAAGTTGCCTCTACATATAAAAATCGCTATCTACTCAAGCTCCTTTAAAAAGCAACTAAAAAGTTTCCTGTTGAAAGTGCCTCTATGCTGTTGAAGATTTATAACGAAATTCCAATGTTGTTCCTGTGTTAATGATAGTGTTAGTGACCATGATAGCTTAAAATCGTAATTCCTATGTTGTAATTATGAATTGTTGTAATATTTTAACGTGTTTTTGTTTTCTTCTTTTCTCCTTATGTAATTTTAATTTTCTATGTAATTTCAGATACAATTTATAAAAAGCGCATTCATGAATAAATGACTAATGACTAACTAAAAGTTAATATTAGTTTTTGATAATCTATTGTTAACTAAGTTAATTTTGACACAATTTAACGTTTACATAATTATTGGAAACAATTAGCATACTTGTTTTTGTGATTTAATGTTGCTACATGAATTTGAATTTTAAGGGAGTTTCTATGTTATTACTCGTGACTGTACCTAATTACATCCAATACTTATATTTTTAGACCATTGAGTTGTATGAGCTTACACATTAATTACATATGTAAGGATAAGTAAATAATTGCAAGTATACAAAATGAAATAATTTTTTTGTTTATTGTTTCATGTAAAGTGCACCGACTGTTATGGTTGGTAAGATAAATAAGAATGATGATTCAAAGTCGAAGTAATTACCTACCTTCTACATATCTAAAAGATACTTCAATTTTGCTGGTAGATATATTTTAAAATTTTAATAATTCATTATAAAATAGAGTCCTTATCGAAGGACGTCAGTCGTAGACCCTGCTAAATCCCTTTTAGGAACGGGTATTTAGCCTAACACTAAAGTAAAGATTGTTTGTGTTGCACTTTAAATACATGAAGATAATGAAAGACGGTCCGTATACCTATCTGTCGTCGGAAGGGTAACAGAAGCAATAAAAATTAAAACGACCACATAAAAGTCATTGATAAAAGTGGTTAAGAATGTAGTAAATCAGATAAATTATTTGATTTATGCATCTACAACCCTATAATCTTAAAGTCCTTTAAATATGATTAGGTGAACATTCCAGTGAAATGACACTTTACTTCTACTTGGATATTAATATATTAATATTGATTACCGAACTGATTCAAGCAATATGTGGCACAAAAGGCCGAGAGAATATCAAAAGAATGCAGAAACGAAGATGAAAAATTTCGAAGAAATATGCTGCTTGGAGCGACGCACACCTACCAAACTTGGAATCTAAACAAACACACTTCTAAAACAAAAGTGGATACAATAACTAAACATACTCAAAACTTTAAAAAATATTCGAAGAACTAATCTTAGTCAGGTTCTAACCCTGGCCAACTTACCTAAGTTGTTTCTACAGCTACTTTCTAAACATAATGAGCGAAGTCATTTGTTATATTAAAACTAATCATTGCTATGTGTGTTGAACGCGCGTAGTTAATTTTTCTGATGTCTCTTACATTCCTAAAGAAAGCTGCGTTAAGTCGGCCGCCTCTTATCTTAGGTATATTCTGATAGTAACAAACACCAAGTATAAAATAAACGGTCACTAGGACAAAACAAAGACAGTTCGTTAAAAATAATACGAGTAAGAATTATTCAACTAAAATGTAGCCTCTTCGAACATTGTTCACCGTTACTTCTTGGGGTTTGCCGTACAGTGCTTACTCCAGACCGTTCTGCTTCATCAGGTCCTCAATCTGGCGTTGTGTCCTTTCCAGTTCCTTTCTGCCGGGAGGCGATTTCTTCAGCAAATACTTCAGTCTTGCAAAGTACACATTCAGGATTTGCTCATTATCCAAATACTTCTCCACCGCTTCGTCCACCATCTCTTGTTCCTCTCCTGCAGGAACGGGATTAGCAATCTTTTCGCCTGAAACCAAAATGTTGTATATTGTATCACCATAATTAGATGACGCAGATACTGTTGTATCTGGAACCGGGAATCAAACGCCAGCCCTCACATTCCTAAGCAGTGATTCCTAGGAGAGCAAGCTAGGCGCGGAATAAAAGATAATTAAAATACTCACCTAAAGCATTATATTCGGTGAGCGTGATACGAATGATCTCGTTCATCAGTTGCTGAAAAAAGAAAAATAAAACATTGAATTACAGCAGATCAGATACCAATATTTGTGTTTTATAGATCTGAAACGTAGACCCTTTTTGGTAATTTTCAGTTTGCACGAGTGGAGTCGGATCAATAGCTACTCCAAACATGATCTAACATATAAAACAAATCCGGGAATAGCTACTAATACTGAACTAATAGAAAACGCACACGATCATGAAATGTTCGCAAGACACATTAACGCGAAAGGCTATTTGCGCGATAATACCCTTGCGTGACAGTAACTGAGTAACGTCAACTGAACTATAATATCTATATTGCACTGTCTTTTCTTGCTAGATGAAGTAAAAACAGCGACAAGATAAGCTGGCGCCCGGCGAACGTTCTGCCTGTGAAGTAAGTACACCATACACAGTATACCTACGTAGACCTCTGCCAAATTCTTAGGGAATAGGTACAGGTGTTAAACGTCTGACTAGAATCTCATTTCGCGCAAGTATTTTACGATGAACTGCACTAATGAATTTGAGCAAGTGCCATTCGCTATATGGTTCGCCCAAGTATCGCGTTCGCCCAAGGATATTTCACGAAAATGTCGTTCGTGCAAATCACGCAAGTCTCCTGCTACTCAACGCATAGCCTAGCCAACTGACCATAAAAAAATAAAACTTTTCAGGAAAAATATACAAGTTTTGAAGACTACACGTTAATATTTAATATTGGTTTTCGAAAGACGCGTATCACACGTGTACAACTACGGTTATTTTTTCACTTTCCAACAATGTCTTTCACCTTTATCTTAAATTGAGTACCCGTTAGCTTTGCAAATAAAAATTTCTCTTGGCTTTCTCCTTAGACATTTTGTTTTCATAACATCGCAGGCTACACGAGGCGCCAGCTTACAGCTCATAAACAACTCAAAAGTTTTAAGTGAAAAATCACATTCCCAGTACCTACCTAGCACTTACGACTTATATTGGTACATCTACTTACAGTTGCATTGGCAGTCGCAAAATCGAAGTTAACCATCTTCACCGATTTTCCGCGTGGGTTTTTCTGAAAAAAACAAAAATATAAAATAAAATAAAACTTCTTTATCCGAATGATATTCTTTTAAACACCGTATAATGATCCTTTGTCAACTCTAAGGTTATCGGCGTCCATCTTGCATTTGACAGTGGCCACGCCTTCAATATAACAATAGTGCAATGAGATCGATACTTAAGTAAATTAAAATGTCGCACCTCGTAAAATGTCGTCTGATTGGTTTTAAGATATTACTTGGAAACTGTTTAACCAGTCGGGTGTCAACTTAGCTCAAGACATTAGTTACTCAAACAAGAGATGTAACAAGGCTTTGTTCGGTACAAAGCCCCCCCCCCCCCGTATACCTGGGTGTATTCCCACTGACCCCTCTGCCATTGCCCCACTGGTGGGGCCAACGGGAAAAATCAAAACCGTTGTTTTGTTGGGCCCCCCTACCCTACCCAGAAAAATTAAGGAATTAAACAAACTTATATCAGGGGGAATTAAAAGACATTCCGATCCATACAGTACGACAGTTCTGATCACGGTCTTGTATATTTTCCCTAAGTGAGATATAATATGATACATATATTCCCCAAAAAGTACCAGGCTGGCATGAGCTCAAGGTGGTATGCATTTTAATAATTCTCGGTATAGGTACGGTCTTCTAGTAGTAAATACCTTTTTGGATTTATGCCCGCTTAGTACTGTTCGTAAGGTTACTGCCCATGACGCACAAGTACTCATACTACTCGATCCAATGCAATGTTTTTGAGTAATATTTCAAACTTCAAAAATACGGTGATGTCAAGGGGATAGAGTCAGATAATTTACACAAGACTTGATAGAACTTCGTTTGAAAATTATTGAAACCGTCAATAGGATTTCAATAATTTGAAGTATACCGATTTATGTTACACTTGTCCGCGTCAAAGCGCGTATTTTGCACTTACACCAAAATCCATTTAAGTATATAGAAAAAAACACTCACTTACTTGTATGAAGAAGCTCTGAGAGGGTTTAATAGTTGTCAATAAGGCGACTGGCCACCTGTCACAACTCCGGGGTACTATGTCGCTGGGCTGCTGCCGCTGGTGGATGGGGGAGCGGTCGGTCGATAAAATCACGCATGCGCCATTAAGGGCAGAGACGTTAGGGCTTGACGTTCAGAACCTCGAAGTTGCCTGTTAACCATAATGCACGACAAAATTTTCACACATGACACATTAGCTGAATCGGCGGGGTGATGACTGATGCGAGTTGTCATGAAATTCAATAATATTCTTAAACTTTCAGCATTCGATTTTATAATGAAAAATATGTCACGGCAGCTGTTTCACATAATAAGTTCGTCGTTGATATCTCCAATAACGTGTTGAGGTCGGTAAAACGGCGTCAATCCATTGCCAAATGTGTGTAAAATACATATTAGTTGCTTCCAAAAAATAGGTAACTTAGATGCGCTGGAAATAATGTACAATCGGCCAAGCTAATTAATTTACAACGCACACATCGGTAACTGTCATTGTACGAGCCAGTAATGTTCATACAGCCGCTCATTATTATTGTGTGCGTATACGTATTCTACCCTACACGGGTAAGAATAAAATAAACGGGTTTACAATAAGGCCCAACATTTTATACAAATGTAACATGGTCACCATAGCTGATTGGTATAAGCGCTTGCGTTAGTTACGGCCGAATACTGAAACGCCACTCAAATCTCACAGTTACCTAAAAGCTACTTAAATATAAGCATCCCTCAAATTTAAATGGTATACACAAACGCCACTCAAGCAATTTGAAACCATGATTAGCCAAGCAGTCCTCAAATGTTTACATCATGGCAACATCCTGCTAAAAAGTTGATCTCAGCACGTTCTCAGTTACAAAATAATTTAGTTTACGTCTTGTATTCGTTTTACGCAGTCTTCTTTGAACAAATATTTTCTATAATTATTAACTAGTTGAAATATAACAGCGTGATATAAGTTTGGTTTGAATTACGATTGAAATTATGTATTTATATACATAAAAATCAGCTGAATATCAAAAGAAGACGTCATAAGAAAATAAAATTTCTTGAGATAATTGTCGAGATTGCACACTTGTCATTTTACGCGCGATTATTATCAAGTTTAAGTAAAGTTTTAAATTAATTCACGATGGAGGAGAAGAAGAAACGTGGATGCAATTATACACCTGCTGAGAAAGACATGCTTTTGGAATTGATAAAGAAGTAAGTACATAAATAAACAATGAAATACTGTACTTTACCGCCAGAGCCTGGTGCATGTAATATTTTGTTAGTACACATGCCTTTAACATTTTCGTACATAGTCAGTGGCTCAGGGCAACTGTTGCCTGTATCAAGCACTTACTTACCCATTGAAACTTGTGACCACCTACCATATGAAAGGCTCGGAATAAATACATGATTTTTGTCTAAGTACAATTAGTTTTTATTACTACAAATATAGACACGGCCAGATAATGCACTAGAAACATACTCTCTTGAACATTTCACAGATTAATTTTAATTTCGAACTGTTTCATGCTGTAAATAATATGTTAAATATTCAGATATCAAAATATTATAGAAAAAGAAACGAATGCTAACATAATTTTGAAGAAGAGAGATGCATGGGATACAGTGTGCCAACAGTACAATGCTGTTGCTGTGAGCGGCTTCAGGACATGGCAGCAACTCCGGCACCTCTATGAAAACCTCAAACAGAGGTCTAAAAAGAACATAGCCAAAGCAAATGTAGACTTGATTTTTCTTATGTAGACTTTTTTTCTTCTATTTTATCATAATATTTCTTTATTTACTTATGTCTTCAAATATTTCTTTAGCGGCTTCGGTTTTACGAGACCACTAGAGAGGTACAAAAGAAGGCGTCAATAGATAAGGTATGCATAAATATAATATTTCTGGAAAAGTAACATAGACCTTACAGAATATCTTGATTGTAATTTTTATTTTCATAGAAAGAAATCAATCACACTGGTGGTGGAACATATAAAAGCATTGAAATAAAACTAATTTTAAGTGGAAAAATGTGTATTTATTAAATTAGTCCTTACAATAAAGTTTTGATTTGACCCAAGTCCTATGGGTTGTTCTGTGGAGTCCTCCTCTACATAGGGTAAAGAAAAATCCTCCTCTGACAGTTCATCAGATCGCGACAGGGCAATATTATGAAGCACTGCACATGCTACAATGACCAGTTTTATGTTTTTTATATTTAGGCCCATCCCGTTCTGTAGACAAGGAAATCTTCTTTTAAGGACCCCGAAAAGCCTTTCCACGGGATTCCTGGTACTTATTTGTGAACGGTTATAAGCTTCTTCAGCAGCCGTCCTTGTATTTAATAATGGAGTAAGCAGATAAGGCCGACATGGATATCCACTGTCCCCAAGAATAATACCTGTACCAAAGTCCCCACGCTCTAATTGAGCACACAGTGGTGAGTCATTAAATATGGTACTATCATGTACACAACCTGGCCATCTTGCAATAACATTCCTAATTCGTAGTCTTGCATCACATACCATTTGCACATTTAGTGAAAATTAGCCTTTCCTGTTCCGATAGACTTCAGATTGGGCACCAGCTGAAAATAAATTCTAGTTATATTGTGGGACAACAAACTTTACTAAAGTACCTACTAACATACTATTTTTGTAGAAACAATTCTACAAGTAAGGTTCTAATTGTTAATGTAACACAAGACTTATTAATTGTTGTTTGTTGTATGTACTGTGTAAGCAAAATCGACATTTTAGGGCACATGATTACAATGAACTTGATAAGTACATACCTGGAGAATTTATTTTAATATAAGTGCAGTCCACAGCTCCCACAACTCTTGGAAATCCTGCTATTGCAAAGAACTCATTTGCCACAACTGGAAATTCTTCTGGTGTTGGCATATTTATGTATGTTGACTTCAAGCTGGCTATCTTGGCTGTTACTTTATGCACTATTCGGTGCACCGTGGGTTGTTCAACCTCAAAAATATCGCCTATTACGCGTTGGTAGCTGCCTGTCGCATAGTACCGGAGAGCTATAAGAATTTGGTCCACTGGCTGTATGGCTCGGTTTCTTTTTGTTAGGGGTTTAATGCTGCTACCAAATACAGAGTCCAAATATAATACAGTTTCTTTCGAGATGCGGAACCGTGAAACAAACTCCCTGTCGTTGTACTTTTCAAAAACGTTCAACTTTTCTTCATTTCAGCGGTTCACAGTTGGCCTTTCGTGATCCGAAAGTGAAGACAAGGACGATAAAGACATTTTTATCACTATTTTATTTGGTTTCAATAGATTAAACTTGATTTGAGGGACCTCGCTACCACTCTCAGATTTAGGGGCTGCTCAAATCAGTTTGACAGTTCATTTGACAGATAAATAACGTTGAGTAGCGTTCCTGTATACGACTTTTAAACTGAGTGGTGTTTGAGCACCATTTAATTTAAGAAGCACTTATATTTAACAGATGCTCAAAATAGACGTTTGTGTATACGAAATTAAAGTTTAGGAGCTGCTCAAACGTTTAAGCAGCCCTTAAATATTTGAGTGGCGTTTCAGTATTCGGCCGTTAGTGATCTAAGCTCGACGACGTGAGTTCGATCCCAGCTGAGGAGTTATTTTTTTTTTACTTTTTGTTCTTTATTAAATTAATTTACATTGGTATTGGTAGGAAAGAGCTTATGGCTCGGGTCATTAGAAAATGATCCGTCGCGTTTCGTGCAATGTTCCTTCCTTACATTGGTTGTTTTAAGGTTCAATTTGGTGGGGGCTGTATGTTAGCAAAAAAAACTTTTTAAACATACATAGGCTATAGCTTATCCATACTAGACGTTCGAATGAGTAAAACACTTTTGTTTACCGGTTATTTTGACAAAAACAAAGTTTTTTGTTGGAAAGGATGGACGTAAATAATTTGTCAAAGTAGGTGGGTATATAAATTTAATCAAAGTAAAATTAGAGGTAAAGTGAATCAACATGTTAGAATAGTAAGAAATTATGACAACTTCTAACCGCATAACAATAACATCACTTCACCATACTTTCAATACTTTACCAGCTGTTAAAAAGAGGATTAGAGGAGGGGAGATTATTAACATTTATACCTATTTATTCGCTTAACAGATATGAACATCATTTGCATAAAAATAAGATTCATATTCGTCTACTAATTAAAATAAATTCCACTAATAATGAGTCGGCAAACCTTCGTTTTCTAACTTCTTGTAACCTTTTATTCATGCTGTTAACCATAATCGCGCATATGTTACTACTTTACGCCCATCCTTATCCGTCTTATGTATGCTCCCTAGCATACTGTAGTTGGTTTCGTTGGTGCGCAGTGGACAGCAAAGGTACGCGCTGGCTTGCTGCAACTTAATCCAGCAGAATATAGGTGATTTCTCACAGTTTGTAAGAACACATTGTGTGTTGTTGCTGTTACGCGGGTTTACAAGAAGGGATCAGCCTTGTGCCTTGCCACGACGTCGTGGTGTCGAGCCGATGAATTTGCTTTTGGTTTTGGCCTAAGATATTCTACGTCTCCAAAATCCGCATATCGGCGGACTTATAACTGCATGGTTCTCCTCTGTAGATAAAAAACAGTATTTATAATACTTATAATAATAGCTATTATTGTAATAAAAATACTATATTTATATTCTATATACGAGGAGGGATCAAAAAGTAGTGAGAATGAGATAGAATATAATGACTATTGATAACTTCGCCGAGTCCAGCGCTTTTCCAAGGCTTCAATCCCTTTCACAAAATAGTTTTGTCTTGGTCCTGCAAAAAGCTCTCCACGGCATCCGGGGAAAAGGGGACTGTCGGTTAACATTCTCGGCACCCATCTTGCACTTTTCTCATATTCAAAGATTGTTTCAATATGGATTGAATACTTCCATATGAAATTCCCGTTTCTTGAATTAAGTATCGGATGGTAACTCTTCGATCGCTCAATACAATTTTCTCGACTTTCACAACATTTTCTTGGGTGACTGACGTCGATGGACGGCCGCAACGATGTTCGTCTTCCGTGTTCGTTCTCCCTACTCGAAATTGAGAAGCCCACCTTGCGACAGTGGAATACGGCGGAGCAGACTCTCCTAATGTTGCCTCCAAATCGCAATGAATCTCTTGCGTCGTTAACTTTTTTAAACAGAGGTATTTAATAACGGCTAGCACTTCGTTTTTCTCCATTTTCGAGAACACGTTCCGACACGATGCAAACAAATGACTACATTCAAAAAAAAACAAAAGAGAATCGAAGATTTTTTTCTTTATTAATATTACAAATATGTATCTGAGCTATGCCTGCCAGTATTTTTTTTTTCTTACCAAGGAATATGTCGTTCTCACTACTTTTTGATCCCTCCTAGTATACACTATGTTTATTAAATATACTTAATAACTAATTAATATTACTATACATAAATACAAGATACATACCGACATAAATTAGCAAACATATTAATTTATTTTTATTTACGTTATTCAAAGGCTTTTCTTTATTCTGTCTAAGGGCTAGACCAAGCTAATTTTAGACCAAGTTAATTTTATCATAAATATCATACGATAAAAAAAGAACTATAATTCAGTTATGATAATATATTATTATAACTATGGTATGGTAGGTATTGCATTTAACTTAAATTAATTCTTTATTCCTAGGTATACTTTGAAAGGTAAGATGTTCTGTTACTCACCGATATCATTAAGCGCCTTGCAATTTCACTTCTTCATAGCGTGTCGATGACAATCCAAATTGAGTCAGTCCAAAATTTGGCTACGAGTGTGGCACTTGCAGTAGCGTCCTGTGATGCAGATCACAGGAGCAAACAACAGACAGGCAGGACACGATATAAAGTGTCCCATCGTTTGTGGGGCAGCACAACATTTATACTCAAAATTTCACATATAATACGTTTTGCTCATCCAAAACAACGATTTTTACCATTTTGAATCCACAGAAATAAATCCGAACACATGCGCATGAGTAGTAATCAATAAACTCAGTAATGCAAATACTCGTAGATTGACCGCGAAGAACGAATTTAAAAAAAAAATTAAGTGTTTGAAAAGAATATTTTTAAATTGTCGGTAGTTATTTTCTAAATAGTCAAAATAATATGGCTTGAGAGTTTCGTGTTTGCCTCAAACGTTGGAAACTTCATAACACAACCACGAACGGGATCGAGTCGTTATAAATCTACTTTAATTAATGTTTTAACAAAATAATGAATACAAAAAGAAAAAGTACATATGTTTGCATACATGGTTTGAACTTACGGCTTCTTGTTCACTGACCATAGACGATAGCCATTGTGCCAAGGCTGCTATAGTAACGTTAAGAAAATATTATATCTCCTTCAGTATCATAAGTGAATGATGACTATATATTGGTATATGGTAATTGATGTACCACACGCACACTAATAAAAACCAAGCTCGCACGTTTTATTTAGTGTTTGTGTGCATAACTATGACTTCACCCATACATATAAACTGTAAATCAAATCGTTGGTTCAACTTGTACATATACAAAATTCTCGTTGCTAAACCAACTCGTAGGTAACATTCTATCTGCGTTATCAAAACATATTCCCTTTTATTTATCTATTGTAGTTGTGGGGCCAGTGTAAACACGCGCCACACGCCAACCTGCAAGCACCAACAACCGCGCGCAACGAGCGCGCGGCGCATACTGACAAAAGGTACGGCGACGGCGGCCTGCGGCACCTCTGGCAAAGGAATGCGACCGCCCCGTCGGACAGCAGGCTCGCGCGCGCCACACGACGTGCTCGCATCGAAGAGAAGGACAAACTACTCCTACACAATGGCGCTGCTGTGTATTTATAGTCGGCGCACTCTTAACACCCGCGCCGACCAGATGGATACTTATGGAGACCAGGAACCCTTCTCTGATTGGCTGATACATCGTATGTGAAAGTCCACCAGCTACTACATCCAAGTTCCTCTTGTTATATAGGAGCTTGGATTTTTGACAATAAATGTTCCATTTTGAATCTCAATCCTTTGTTTCATTGTGCTCAAAATATATCGCAACAAAAGTGGGAAAGTACCCACAATTGGTGACCCCGAGAAAAAAAATGTCGCAAGAGAAGACCACAAGTGAAGGAAGCAATCCCATGAAGATGGACTCCGACTTAGCTCCACTTAGCAGTCCAGCTCGTCAATATTAGGGGGAGGTTCTTGATCATCCATGTGAAGAACCCCCTGCAGCCTCCGAGCCATCCCTCTAAAGGAGCCCACTGCTTGGCTCATGAATCCTTCTGGGGGGTACAATGGCCCACCAGAGGTGCTAGCATTCAGCAGTGACTCTGGGGTGGTCTCTTGAGGTGCAGGGACCTCTAGTTTAAAGGATCCGAAGGACCAGGTCCGGAGGCACGATCAGCTGCAAGGGATGTCACAGCATTCTGGTATGTCTGCCTGTCAAACCGTTTAATCTGGTTCACCTCAGATGCCATGAGTCTGACCTTCTCTGATAAGATCAAATTCCTATCCTGTTGCACCAAGATGCCAGCCTTCACTAAGATCCTTGTCCTAATCGAATCGTCAATCATATTTCCTGCAATGGCAGCATCCACATATTGAGTGGACTGCTCAAGGAGTTCTTCCATTGTCCTCACGGCAGCCTTTCTCTTCTCTTTTGGGGATGAGAGTGTGAGGGACATCTCAAGATTCAGATACAGTGCAATTGAGCGTAAGTCATCTGAATATGCTCCAGTGGAGGGAATGACACCAGAAAAGATGGTGTGTTGCATCAATAGTGGCAAATCTGAACTGAAGAGCTTGCTCCTCAGTTTCCCAACCACTTGGTCCTTGATTATAACAGTAGCCGTCTGTATGGAGAAGGCCTGTGCAAGTCTAGCCAGGGTCAGCTCCTTAGAACCGAGGATGTTTTTGTTTTGGCCAGGTTCCATTATGATGCCATAAGCAGCAGCCTTCCTTTTAAGGACAGCTCCAGCAGAGCCATCACACCTCATCACAGCCTTATTGACGTTGTTACCCCTCTCAAGGAAGACGTTGATGAAGAACATCAGATCAGTCTTGGCATCGCAGTTTTCATAGAGCATCGCCTCTCCAACCTTAAGCGTGGGCACTTCATTCTGCCTGAGGGGGTTTTCAGCTGCCTTCTTAAAGAACTGAGCAATGATTTGTCGGGCATCGAACCCAAGGTACTTCACTGCCTCACGAACCTGAGAACACTGCTTCCACTCAGTCTCAGTGAAATTCAGCTTAAAAGTCTCTGACTGCTCATCAGTCACACCTAAGCTTGCCATAAGCTTAGTGATTTGGGAGTTGTTCACTGATAGCGTTGATTCCACCTGTGATTTTGCCATGGTCTTCTCTTATGATGATATCTGTATGACTATTTATCGATCGTTGTACCCGTTGGCCAGAAGCCGTTCCTGTAACAGAGATCACCGCTGAGGAAGTCGCAAAAGCCCTCTATGAAAATTGGATTGCCAGATTCGGTTGCCCACTAAGAATATCAACCGATCAAGGACGGCAATTCGAATCATCATTGTTCCGGTCACTAATGAAAAAGTTTGGGATAGCACGAATACGGACCACGGCGTATCATCCCCAGTCCAATGGTATGATCGAGCGGTGGCACAGAACATTGAAGGCAGCACTCATGGCGCGAGGCACCACACAGTGGACAGAAGAGCTTCCTACTGTACTATTAGGATTGCGCACGGCGTTGCGAACCAACAACGGTTTAAGCACAGCAATGATGACGTATGGCACTACGCTTCGCTTACCATCGGATTTAATCGTTCCAACCAAGTCAAACGTTGATGAGAACGACTATACACGCCGCCTCTCAGAAACCATGGCATCCTTAAAAAGTGCGCCGCCATCAAGCAACAGTCGAACAAAGCCATTCATTCATCACGATCTCTCCACGTGCACACATGTTTTCGTGCGCAACGACACAGTTCGTTCCCCGTTAACACCGCCGTACGAAGGACCCTACGAAGTAGTCAAACGCTATGACAAGTGTTACAAAGTAAAGTTACCACTACGCACATCGGTAGTGTCAATGGATAGGCTCAAGCCAGCCTACATATTCAATGAGTCTGAAGATGAGGATCATCGCACCCCTGATCAAGCAATCCAGCCATACACCACAAGATCAGGAAGAACCGTAAAGCCCGTTGTTCGCTTCGCTTAAGGGGGAGTGATGTGGGGCCAGTGTAAACACGCGCCACACGCCAACCTGCAAGCACCAACAACCGCGCGCAACGAGCGCGCGGCGCATACTGACAAAAGGTACGGCGACGGCGGCCTGCGGCACCTCTGGCAAAGGAATGCGACCGCCCCGTCGGACAGCAGGCGCGCGCGCGCCACACGACGTGCTCGCATCGAAGAGAAGGACAAACTACTCCTACACAATGGCGCTGCTGTGTATTTATAGTCGGCGCACTCTTAACACCCGCGCCGACCAGATGGATACTTATGGAGACCAGGAACCCTTCTCTGATTGGCTGATACATCGTATGTGAAAGTCCACCAGCTACTACATCCAAGTTCCTCTTGTTATATAGGAGCTTGGATTTTTGACAATAAATGTTCCATTTTGAATCTCAATCCTTTGTTTCATTGTGCTCAAAATATATCGCAACAAAAGTGGGAAAGTACCCACATAGTCTTAAATTCTTACTAGGAACTTTATTTTATTCGATCAATTACTTATTATCAGGTATCGCTAATATAGTGTCCGGTGTTCGAATTAGGATTTAAAATTAAATTGAAAATAACTGCAATATATATTAAGTTAATTAAACTTGCTCTTTATCGAACATGAATGCGGATTTTAGTTTAAAAAAATATTCCCGTCTAAATGTTCCCCGTCGCATTGTACACACTCCTGGAATCTGTCGACCGTATTCCGCGCAACGCGCTGGAGAAGTGATCGCGGAATGTTGTTTATTATATATTCCCGGACGATATTTTCTTTCAGTTCAGCAATTTTTGCTGGATTTGTTGAATAAACTTTACTCTTGAGGTATCCCCATAGAAAAATATCCATAGGGGTGAGTGGCGATCTTGGTGGCCAAGAGATGTCTCCAAAACGACTGATATGCCGTTTGTTTGGAAAAAATCTCGCAACAAAGCCGTGGCGTCTCAAGCAGTATGTGGCATGGCGCCATATTGCTGAAACCATGTGTGTGAAGTGAAGGAAGTAAGTTCTCTCAGTATTGGAAGAAAATAACCATCATGCGCCGATAAGACTTTCCGCCCTCTTGCGCACCGACTGGCGCGGATTATCGCGCAAACTGTTCGCGACGAGTTCAATGTTGCCATCGCTTCTTGACGTTCGGCTGTGCTCTGGCCGTGGATTTTTTGCTTTGCGGATCTTTCGCTACCACAACCAAATCAAATTTTCAGTAGGCTCGTCACGTAACCATCGCATATTGTACCGTGAACAAAATCTACGACAAGCAACAACACAAGAATCTTTTGCCTTGAAAACGCTTCGATTGCGAACGCACGTTGTTCACCGGTCTACTGCGACATTACGATTAAATAACTCTCATGAACGACAAATCGAACGCGGTCCCCCGCTCGGACCTCAGCTCTCTGGTATAAGCACAGTTCAAAGGAGAAACCCAAACTTGTTACAAGGCTGAAATTTTGCCATAAATTAGAGCATTTATCCCTTAAATTGTCACCCCTAGATTCCTTGTATGTATTATGTTCAAATTTCGTATATGGATTGGAATTAGGATAGAAAAGAGGATTAAGAAAAAAAAAACAAAAATTTTACATTTCTTTTATTTTTTTTCAAATGTCACATAAAATGGACATTGCCTATTATATGTGCAGTTATGGTAGATGAAACTGCGTCACCTAAAACGGACATTGCCTATTATGTGTGCAGTTGTGGTACATGAATACAATGAACATTACCAACCGTATAATTACAAATTAATCTTAAATTATAATTAGGAACATTCTAGAATCAGCCTTTTAAACATCAGTCTCAAAATATTAGTTAAAACTTTAAAGAAAAATTAAAAAAATCGTCTTACGAAAACTTCTAGCTTACAACAACATAGTTCTCAAAATTGAAGTAAAATTAAAAAAAATAAAACAAAACAATCAACTTCTTGAAAAAAATAACAAAATCTAAAATTATAACGAAAAACATAAAATAGTTCCTACCTGTTCCTGTTGTTACTTTTCCTTGTGGAAGCTTAGGTAACAAGATTTTTTGGCGGTTAGACAAAGTCTTTGTTGACATTTTGTACACATAATCATGGTTTTACCATTTTTGCAAAGACGACACCGGCCTTGCGACGTAAATATTGGAAAATGATCGTAACAGTCTAGCCGTGCATCATCTACAGGTCTCGGCTGCACCGGTTTGGTAATTGTGGCAGGTTTAGGTGAATTAGTCATTACGTTGAATTTAGATTTTGTACAGGTATTCATAAGCGCAAGAGCACACTGCACACGAAATTTTTTTAGGCTTAATTTATTTTCACCTAGTTGAACACAGTCTCTACGATGTAGTAGCCAGCTGTTATTAAGTGCGATGTCTAATAGTTGGGCAAATATTGACATGTACCAACGTCTTGTTTTCATGCGAATTCTGTACAAAGCAGTCAACATGTCAGCGATGTCGACGCCGCCCATATGTGTGTTGTACACTTTTATTACATTGGGACATGGTACAAGCACTCTCTTTTTTTGCTTCTTATCATATCTTTCTATAGTAGTCACTGGGTCTTGGGCACAAAACGAACTTGCTATATGAATACATTTATTGTCCACCCACTTCGTCACGGCTATTCTCTTAGAATTGTCACATGCTACCTCAAATGTTCCTCGTCCTTTTTTCACCATAGCTTTGTCAGTCATCAGCTTACAATTTCGCAATCTATCTTTTCGTAGAGTCCCCAAAGACAAAATGCCCATTTCATTACGTAAATAATAAATGAGTTCAAGTGATGTAAACCAGTTATCAAAGTATACCGTGCTTAAAATTGGATTAGAAATGGTTCTACATAGCCGGAGAACTGTTTTACCTCCAACTCCAAGATAGTTTTCTTCCCATTCACTAAATTGGACACCTCGAAATGTGTTTGCGCCATCGTAAGCAAAGAAATCATACACCATGCCTGAAGTACCAGCACGAACAAGAAATTTAAATCCCCATTTGTTGGGTTTCTTTGGCATGTATTGCCTTCTGTTGCCAGCTTTTTTACCTTTGTAAGGTATTATCATTTCATCGATGGCGAATGACCGTTCTTCTTCTATCTTCAAGCACTGCTTACGAACATATTCCATGACAGGGGTAATTTTATTATAGCGATCATTTTTGTCGACATTTGTATTATCACAAAAGTGCAAGTATCGTTTTATCGATCTATATCGTTTAAGAGACATGGCGGATGAAATCTTTTCATACTTCAGATCAGCACTCCAGTAATCTTCAACTGCCGGTAAGTCTACAATACCCATAAGTATTTCTATGCCTAATAATATTTCTATATCTTTTCGGGTCACACAAATGGATTTCCCGGTAGTTTGTACCGAATATAAATTTGTCATTTCAACTATGATATCGAGTAACTCATTGGTGAACAAATTTTGGAAATATTGCTTAGGGCTAAGGATGTCATGACTTTCCTTGAAGTTGGGGGAGTCTAATGTGTGTACGGATCCGGTATATAATCTTTTTTTAAAAACAAAATCTAACTGCTTCATTTTACGCTTCTTATTAGCCAGAGGTGTCGTTGTCGCTGATGCAGGTGGAGGCATAGGTGACGAGTCTATGGTTGCAGTTTGTCTGGTACGACGTGTTACCATGTTTGACAGTACTGTAGATCTAGAAAAACTGGAAGATGGTGATGCAGCAACTATTGGTGAAGGTGTTTCTGGTATGTAACAAGATCCTGGAGCCGAAGACCTACCAGGGAGTGGAGAGGATTCATTTCGCGCCGTCTGTAATAGCTGTTCTGCAGCAATAATATGTTCGTGATCGATATAATTCTGACCATTTGTGTCTTCACTGTCACTAAGATCAGCCAATATGTCGTATAATACCGGAGATATGGTACGGGGCGAAGATGAATCACTGTCATCATTGTGAAAACACTCACGTCGCTCAAGGTTGCCTTCTAAATCGTCATCAGACTCAATGTTTGACTCTTCAGATTCCGCCGGAGGTAGGAGTGAGAAGATTTTCTTAGACCGCCAAGCCATGTTTCTGTAAAATAAAATAAAAATGTAGAAAATATAAATATAATAATATTATATCGACGACTTTGCAAGTGGCAACTAATTGTCAACGTCCGTTTTATAGGACAATCAAAAGGAACACTTACCATTAGGCATAAATGGCAATGTCCGTTACATGGGACAGTCAAAGAATATCCTAGTTTAAACTTCAAGTTGGCAAGGTCCGTTTTGTGGGACACTATAAATAAACCAAGTTTTTTATTCTAAATACACTAATATTTATGTAAAATATATTAAAATACAATACCTATACTCATATTCTAACTAATAATATAACATTATAAACAAAACAACTCAAATACTTACAGTTATTATCAAATTTATCAGGAACGTCAACAAATCTGACCGTTGCACTTGTTCAAATGATCTCAACTCGCGATCGCTCATCGCTTCGTGAATGAAATATTCACACGCGCGAAAGAGATAGCTAGTTCCCTGCCGTTTCACCCGCTCGCAGCGTTTAGGAGTGTTAAAACAGTCTCAGTGTGCACCTATGTACTGCGTCCTTTAAAACGGACAAAATCAATTTAAGGGTTATAAAGGTTTCACTAGCCCAATTTTCACGTCTCCCAGCAATAATGGCCAAATTGGCAAAATCAGACAATGTTTAGATTTTAGGTTATTTTAAAAGTTATTTAATTATAAAATTACATTTTTGAGGCGTTGTTTCCTACGTAGGTAAATCTGGAACGCACATGCGCTGAGCTGCAGCGCCTGCAGCCTATCATAATGAGGTTTTAGGTACTTACATAAAAAGCGGTGAATTCAGACTAATCCGATTGATCTTACTGAAAACCTCAGCTGAAAACTATGTTTATTAGACAATACCCACTTACATTACTACTGCTACATTAACATTGTATCTACTACCTACTAGGGGATTTGTGGCTCTCTCAGATTACAGTAATCTGACATTGCAATAATAGGTATATTGAAATAAAAAAAACGCATAATTGAGATAGGGTTTTATTAATCACCTTCTTCGTTAGGATTATCATAGTATAATAACACAGAATCTAGGTGCAGGAGGTAATTGACTACCCTTGGTGCAGAATAAGTTTCTTGCCTTGTTGGGGGTTCTTCGAAATGAGGAATGTCCTAACTATTTGGCTCATTGACAGCTGATGAAGTTGCACCAGATGTTGAGGGGCCTGACTGGAAATGCCGGGATGCTCTATTTGCCCGCACCCAACAAGAGTGACAGACAACACTTGAAGCACCCACCTGAAAATAATTTATTTACATTAAAGGGTGCCTTTACGCCAAAGATGTTGGATGTGTTATTGCCCACTTTGAAAAAGACTGATCTAAATCCTGCAATTGAGAAATCCTGATGTAGGAGTCTAACCGTTATCACATTGTCTCTCTATTTCACTTAAGAGGCGTATTACAAAAAAACGCGAAATCGCAAGGTTGCCTCGTTGAAATAGTATGTTTTTCGTTAGTTGCTTAAAATAACAATTATTTGTTAAAAATTGGTCGTTATCTCTACTACAAATATAATAAAGCGAATTTAAGATAACTTTTATATCTATTTAGTAATCATCATTCTCCCGATGCATGTTTAGGCAAAAACTCACGAAGACCTGATTTTGGACTCTAATGTGTAGATTCTATTGAATATAGACCATCAAAATTTTTTTTTTCTTCTCACTTATATCCTATACTTTAATATTATTAGAATACATTTTCGTTATATGCCTTACTTTACATGTAAGGCATATAACGAAAATGTATTCTAATAAATTATCGACCGAAAAGGCTTCGCGCGATATCTCCGAAATTGTGCATCATTTTGACGTAATATTTATACCAAAATATTCTTCAGTATTTGCTTGAACTATGCTATTTTTTTTTATTTTTTTAATAGGTACTGTTATTTTTTAATTAATTAATTAAAAGTACTATATATTTCACTGCGCCGGCGATCTGCGCTCACTACGGCGCGAGCGCTTGACTAGAACGGGACTATGTCAGACAATTTCGCGCGCTTCGTCCTATCGATACTATCATAGTGTGCGTCGATTGCCGTATAGACTCTGCTTTTGTGTGCGTGCTAGCACTTCGTTGTAAATAAAAATAAAAGAATAATTATTAGTTACATTGGTGTATTTTATTTATTTAAACATTTTGCAACCGGACTATTTATTTATTTACGTATAAAACAAAGTCGCTTCCCGCTGTCTGTCCTATGTATGCTTAGATTTTTAAAACTACGCAACGGATTTTGATGCGAGATTTGAAATTTTGAAATTACCTGAACGAATTTAAATATGTAATATCAAATGAAACGTTTAAATGATACGAATAGCGTGGACTATAAGGTTTTCCTTTAAAATCTATACTAATATTATAAAGCTGAAGAGTTTGTTTGTTTGCTTGAACGCGCTAATCTCACAAATTGAAAAATTCTTTTAGTGTTGGATAGCCCATTTTTCGAGGAAGGCTATAGGCTATATAACATCACGCTACGGCTAATAGGAGCGGAGCATTTATGAAAAATCCCAGCGCAAGCGACGTTGCGCGGGTCAGCTAGTATCTCATAAGTGTACTTTCGTAGTATCGATAGTATCACAATTATTTCGTTTTCTATGAGTATGGAGCACGATTTTCAGACTACTATGCTACGGATGTCGGTTATCAACGATCGGGTACTGCGTAAAAATTTAAATGTTTATTTAACACTTTAAGATTCTTAAATAATGAAAAATATAAAACGAGTTAAAATAAATCTTAAAACGAATTAAATAACATTAAAATATCACATGAAAATATTTCCTTCCACTGAAATACCACCGTAATTTCCATGCTAAGAAAACTTGTGTTACGTTGGATCAAAATCGTTTAGACGCCATACTCACAATATCATGGTCCAAGCGAGTGAACAGAAATGAAAGAAAGAATCGGTCACGTAGCTCGCTGACCGCTTGGTGCGTAAAATACCTAAATTCGCGAAGCGCCGAAATGTTAGAGCGCTCTTAAATGTTTTAGCATAACAAAAACATTACATATACAACAAATAACATTTTATATTGTCCTTGTTATCAAAACTAAACTAAAAAATGTTATTAATAAAACATGAATAACACTAATATACTAACCGTGCGTGGTAGGATCCATTCTCTTATAACTTCGTGTATCCTGTGTTCTTGCACTGTACAAGTCCTAAGCTGATGGCAAAACAACAAACTCTTCTCAGAAGAGAACGTCCACAGTGAATACACACTCGTCGGTGTCCTATAAGCGTCTGTTCACTCTTTTCTGGTCTATTTCCGTCAAGAGATACAGCAGTGGCATGATTCCAGCAAACTTGGCAGATAAAGTCATTTTCATTTACCTGAAGCAAACATTTATCATTTGACTCTTAGTTCTAGCACTAGCATTTAGCAATAAGCATCTGAGTGGCACATTTGGGTAAACATAAGCGGCCTGTGTCGTTGCAGGCCGTAATTAACTATGCAGGTTCAGTACTTTATAGAAATATCGGATACTAACCGATTGAGGCGCGACACATTCCTGTACATTTGAAAGAATCATTTCATCTTCCAATCTTCGCCTTCCTATTGTGTTGCAGCGGTCCGTTGCTATTCCGCAATTAATACACAGGCTCATGATGTCGTATTAACCAGTCGTCAAAAGAGCAATATTCAGATCCGGCTTTCCAGCAAAAGTCAGCAGGGATGGCAGGGTACGGGGTCCAATGTTCAAGCGAGGGTCAGTCAGAAGGCAATCAATTTCGGAGTCCAGTATTCGAGCAGAGGTCTTATGAAATAATATTGCAATAAATCTCGAGAAACGAAAAACCCATTCACTTGCGCAAAGATACGAAAAGCGAATGACATTTGATAAATAAACATCTAGGCATGACAATTGACTTGACAGACGTTGACATTGACATTTGCCGTTAACTAGTGTAATCCATGTGCAATCCGCGTTGCAATCGATTTTATCGATTATTTATTTCTTTTAATGATTTTTAATGGTGCTTACTTAAAAAATCAATTAGATTCCAGTTTTTTTTTTTACATTGAGTTCAATACCTAAAAAACAATTATACTAAAACAGTGGAGTATTCATCAATTATTTGTAACAATCGATATCCACTAAATCGATCATATTCCTAAGGTACGCTCTATGGTTATAATTAAACGTTTCCGAAGTAAGTGACGTATAATGAAATAAGTGCAGTTTACAAAGGTTGTTTAAAACAATAAAATAGAAATCTACCTATTTTTTAGACTTGGCCATTGTAATTGAGGCTAAGATTTAATGAACCCATTCATTAGGCAAAATTGTAGATTTTTTTGGTACATATCTGATTCGTGTAACGGTTAAACGTAAACCCAGAAACGGGTTTCTCCTTTAAATCCTAACTCTGCCACCGGACACCCTTTACATATCGAACACATAATTACAGGTCGCCCAAGTATTGCTCTGAGTCGAGGTGTCATATAGACTTCCGCGAATGTGTGAACATTCTACCTGAGACCATGAACCATATCTGCTGCCCCCTTTATAGATTATAGTCGTGAAGATTTTGTATCTCCAGAACTTAGCATGTGATCAACTTTGGCATAGGTACGATGAAACATGTCTGCTTACCCTTCAAAAATTATTGTTAACAAGGTTTCGCTTTTGTTTATCAGTGATGAAGGCTTTACCCTTCAAAAAATATTGTTAACAAGGTTTCGCTTTTGTTTATCAGTGATGAAGGCTTGATACTACCCGTATTGGTCAATATCACTTGTATAATCCACCCTGTATTGCTCTTAAATAAAATAAAGAATTCGATTAACGAAATGCATTATTTTATCCCATTTTTAAGCGATTTCCAGGAGCTTTGCGGACAACTAGGTAACAGAACAAGCTTATAACTTTGTGATTTTTCATGATACAGTTTTGAAATTTTGTACATAGATTCTTTACATAAAAATACTAGACAAGTGTATCAGGCTTCGCATATACTAAAACTAATGTTGTATATTATGCACTAGAACATATAAATCAAATAATTATTATACAATTCTTGTAATCTTAAAAACTATCGTCATCACCGTCTGGTGGACTTTCTGCAGATACGTCAATAATAAACTGCTCTAACATATTTTCTTCATGATTGTCGGACTCAGTACATTTTTGTTTCGATATTTGAATTTTATATAATTTGTTTTTCTCTAGATTGCAAAGGGCGCTTAGTACGCTTAACTATAGGAGACATGCCCGCCATGACTCACGCACAAACAATATCGTCTGGTTCACTCACTAAAACACGTGCTACGCGCAGGTAGTCGATGACACAACTGAATGTACATGTAACAACTATAGCGTTTGTGTGGAACAGACTTTATGTTGATTACGTAGACATGTGACTCAGGTTGGCTGGACAAATCTTGAAAACAGCTAGCATTTAACTAGGTCAATACTTTATGTGACGGCTAAACACACTTATTTCAGAATTTGTGACGCTACAGAATCTAAGATAATCCATCAAAAACGTGTCCAGCCAGCTTGAAAAACCACTTTTCGCTGGTCTCTCAATCTCGGTAACGGAAGTGATTTTGACGACTTTTTGCATATCAACGGGCGTCACATAAATTTTTCGACAGGCATCAGTTTTGTGACACGTACAGTGGTTTAGTAGAAAAATGCAAAAATCTGTGTCCAGCCAGCTTGAGTTTACGTAGAAAACTTTTGGCTGGCACTTCCGAATCTCAATAACGGGAGCGTTTGCGAATATGGTTCCTTTACTAACATTTATGGCGTCACATGTAAGGGTTTACGAGAAATCAATAAAAACTTAATGTCCAGCCAGCCTGAGTTCAAGCTGGCAGGACACATGTATCTCCGCTGCCTGATGATCTACGACCTTTAAAATGTGTTCAAAATTTTGTGACGGGGACGATAATGATAACCGATAAAGACCCCTACGTGGTTGCTGACATCTCTTTGAGGCGCGCGTGGAACACGAACGCGCCGTCGATACGGCCTGTCGTCATAAGACCGCCGGACGGCGAGCTAGCCCATAACTCGCCGTCCACAGGCCCGCGCCTACGGTGGCCGGGGGCCACCACGTGATCCCCGACGCCCAGGGCGTCCTCTGCGGTGGCTGGGACGTGAGGCTCTTTCCCTCTCACGTCCCGCCACCTCCTTCACTAGCATGACTGCTTCGCAGAAGAGGTGACGGCTTCCCATTCCCTCTCGCTTCGGAACATGGCTTGAACCAGGGCCGGGCGCGAGACATCGCCGCCACCAATCGCCGCTACGAGGACACGGCGCTGCTCCGCCCAAGCGGGGCAGACCTTCACAGTGTGCTGCACCGTGTCCTCCGGACGATCCTCGCAATGGAAATGCCCGGGCGTTTCCTCCCGCCCGATTCGGTGCAGGAACCTCCCGAAACAACCGTGTCCGGTGAGGACCTGCGTCAGGCGGAAGGTGAGGGCGCCGTGGCGCCTCTCTAGCCACTCCTCAAAGAGGGGACTTATCGCCACTATGGTGGCGTGCCCTAAGTTTAGAGTGCTGGTGTAGTATTATGTGAAGAATAAATAATTGCCGTACTGGAAGTACATTACATGTTTTGTAGAGCTGGTGTGTAGGAAATCTAAAAGGACGGAAGGTACCAACTTTTAGAATTGCTATTCGAGCACGTTCTAGAGGGAGAAGAATTGAATTTCCCCCGCCACCCCGGGATGTTATATGAAATGTAACCCTTATAGGATCAATCGTGTGACTGTATGTGTCTGGAGATTTGATTCAGCGTGTGACTTTATGTGTCTGGAGATTTGGTTCAGCGTGTGACTGTATGTGTCTGGAGATTTAATAATCGAAAAATGTGATAAAAAATGTTTGTAGGCAGTTATGCCATTCCTAATTTATGTACATGAAGTAGCACTAGTTTATGATCTATTAATATGTAAACAATATTTGCAAATAACTAGTAATATTAAAAATTGATGGGATTGCCAACTTTGACAAATGATTTTCAATAGTACATTTTGATATAAGTGGGGAAACTTTGTTATTGCATTCTAGGCGGAATTAAGACTTCCATCATGGAAGTCTAATATATAAGGTCTAAATATTCATACACGAAATATTTTCAAGGAATCATCTAACGGCTATAACGAAGCCATTTCAAGGGATTTTTTTTTATCTGGGTATATTTTTATAAAAAATTAAAATTACTTGACCCACAAAATAAATATTAGCTCCTTATTTTTGAACATCCATTACGCTAGTTAACTACGTCGTACTTACCTAGTGTCATTGTTAGATCATGGGAGTACATTTTATGCAAAAAGTCTCAAAAATTTTTAGAATAATAATAATTTCTTTAAAAAAAAAACACTCGATAATTTTTTTTTTCGTTGCTAATGGCGACTTTACGACTTATAGAAGTTACTCTTAAAATATTTCGTTTATGAATAGTTTGAACTTATATACACGATTACTTTTAGGTCGTTCTGGAACCGAAAGCCATAAACTCGATCATCGAACTCGAAACGATTGGGACTATATTTTTCAAAAAGTAACAATAAAAAAAAATCACGAAAAATTTAATTAATTGTTTTTTTTGTTAAATAATAAGAACTCGAAGCAACGCTTCCTTGCGGTAAATGCATATGTGTGTGTACGTAACGTATCGACGATCGGTAACACATGCAAACGGTACCCATTGAAAAATCCATTCATCGATCAGACAGCATGATCCGTAAGCCACGCCCCCACCCCACGCTTACACAGTCTAGCCGACGCGATCGGCGCCCTTTCGTCCTAGTATTGTCGCGCGCTTCGCTGTATTAGGTCACTCACGCGTAACCTAATCACGTGTCAAAAATGAGTCTGCAATATGTCTACTCCAATGTGGAGTATTGGGCAATGGTGGATTTTTATGGGATGGCGCACCACAACTTGGAAGAGGCTAGACGCTTGTATGCTCAGCCGGAAAACCTGAACTCACTGCGCGCACGTGGAATCACCGACCCTCATGTTTCCTTCACTTCCACCATCCTGGCTGTAACCCAGCGCCTCCTCGATCATGGACAGTTTCGAGCACCCACACACGCGCAGGACCGCGGTAGACTATCATACTCGGTAGAATTGGAGGAAATAAACTGGAGTACTTCGAACGCGACCCACGTCGAAGTACCACAATGGCGGCCAGGCGATTCAATCTTAGCCAATATTACGTATGGAGAATATTGAATTCAAATGGATTACATCCATACCATTTTCATCCATATTTTTATTGAAGGGCACCTGACTGGCGGTTCATATTTGGATATGTTGCAGAATATGATACCGGAGTTGCTAGAGGATGTGCCTCTGGCATATTTACGCGGTATGTACTATCAGCATGATGCCCTGCTCATTATGCGAATTTAGTGCGTGCGTATCTAAACAGTGATTTGATGAGCAGTGGATAGGTCGTGGTGGCCCTGTGGCTTGGCCCGCAAGGAGCCCTGACTTAACCCCACTGGATTTTTATTTGTGGTCTGAGATAAAAAGACTAGTTTATTTCGAGGAACATACTACTCGAGATGAGTTAAGAAGTGCGATTGTGGACGCGTTTAATATTGTGAAAAGTTACAGAGACGCATTACTAAATTAAAAGACAATCTCATTAAACGTGCCCGTTTGTGTATCGAGGAATACAGAATACAGGGAAGTATAAATTGTGAATAGTGATTATGTTTGTAAATAGCTAAATTTTTTTAAATACGCCTGCGCCTGTATTTATTTTTCTTGACATTAAAAGTGTACAAGTAAGTAAGTATTTAGATACGTAAAATGTATAACTGACGCGACGTTCCTAAGCCTGTAGAAAGTTTGACGGAAAAATTTGAGTTATTGAACTTATAAGTAGATAAACGCAATTTAAATCAAGCAATAATTCGGCGCAGTGTTCTTTAAGATAGGTACATCAACATAAATAAAAATACATTCGCGGTAGATAAATAGGTAAACAAATAATAACACGAAAAGCGAATTCAGACTTTATTTCTTAACCGTAAACGGTGAAATTTAGAAATTTCATCAAACTAGGTAAATACGCAGTTTACTAAAAAATATTCTGAGAAATCTATTGTATCGTGTTGGAGTGGACTTTACAAGGATGCACAACCGAATTTCATGTTTAACGTTATGAAAATAGGGTCTTTTTCTGTTCGAATTGCCTGCCTTTGTAGAAGCCGCCACTAGCATTGCCGCAACAAAATTGTTTTAAGCTGTAATACTATTTTTTATTTATCATATGGTAGGTAGGTAATCGGGTATGTTTATTAAGTACCTATTAGCTCGATTGATCAACACTCGATTCAATGCCTTAAAAACAACTCCCAAGCGTACTCGTCGTTGTGTAGTTGAATAAGTACGAGTATTAGTGATTTCGGGATGCGAGACTGGTGAATTAATTGTCCATTAATTTCTCTCGTTTACGAGGAGACGAGAGATGATGGAGGTAAATGAACTTGCACCAACCTTAACCGTACCTGAAATGTAATACCTACTTGCAGGTACTTTTTCAGCTGGTTATTCGTCCGACGTCCATTGACCCACCGCGAGCGCACTATCAGCTGACTCGCACACGCACAGCTGTGTTGCTCTACGTCATCGACGAGCGCATCGCGTAAGATCTTGCGTTTATGAATGAAATAGTGAAAGCGCTACTAAGATTTAACTCGAATGACAGAATAAAAGTGATAAATATTTCTAACTTCTTTATTTGATGTCTTAAAAAAACAATAACAATGTTAATAGTAACTATTACTCGACTGGAGTTACTATGTTTCGGCTCCAGAACGATGTAAAAGGATTCGTGTATAGACTTGGATGAAAGGGAAGTTCCATGCCATGCCAGTCTTCTGCGACATCCATGAAAAGAGACGATGTATTGGTCCGTTGTTTCCAGGTTTAGTCATTATTTCCCATACCGCTCGTAGGCCTCGCGAATTACTAAATATTTCGAAGATCGTTTCTTAAAAAATTCAACTTACAAAAGTGCGATGAATACCAGGGGTAGCCCAATCACTGAAAGACGTATTACTTTTTTTTTTATTAGTAGCCTGTACTGTCCCACTGCTGGGCAAAGGCCTTCCCCAATTCCTTCCATGTGCTCTTTCCCCGAGCCTCCTCAAACCAGCCTTCGCGGTACGCGTCCAGGTCGTCTCGCCACCTCTTTCTGGGCCGCCCTCGGCGGCGCCGTCCGTCGTCCGGCATCCATCGTGTGGAGACTTTTGCCCAGCGGTCATCGTGCATACGGCTGACGTGACCCGCCCAATCCCATTTTACCCCTAGCAGCCTTCTTGCCAACGTCCATTATGCCCGTTTTGGAACGCAGCATGGTGTTACGAACCCTGTCTTGCCTTTGGCACCCAGAATGCTGCGCTCCATTGCTCTTTGGCAAACTCCAAGGGGGAATTTCTGGGTCTCGGTGAGTGACCAGGTCTGAGCACCGTAGGTTATACACATATCGATGAGTTTGCGCTTCAGGGAGATCGGAAGATCATTAGCGTCTTCATGGACCAGTAGCTTTTCCAAGCGTTTTCGACTCGGCGATCGATTTCTCTTTCTTGCCTGTTTTCGAAAGATTGTTTGCAGTACTAAGGTATTAAGGTATTTAAAAAATAGGTATCGGATTATCATTATAAAAGCCTTAGGTGGTACGAAACCATTGGTGACTTTAACATTTCATATCTTCCGTATGATTATTACAGCCAGGGCCGTCTTTAGCCAATTGGGAGCCCATCCCCCGTAGCATGAGCAATGTGGAAACGGGTTTTGACGAAGGAAGAATCGACAATATGACAGATTGTAGAAAGATTTCTATCGTCCTCAGCATGGCGATTGTTAGACATGTAGAAAAGAAAAGTTTCTATTCTTCAGTCAACAAAGTCGACAACGTCGAGCATGGCGACAATTTCTTCTCTATTTTTGCCACTTACGTGTAGAAAAGTTTCTTCTCAACAAATGTCAAATAGTCTACATCACAGCGGACCTACCCCCGTAGCATGGCAAATTCTATCTCTATTCTCCAAGAATCGACAAAGCTCTTTCTATACAACTCGACATGTCTTCTACCCGAGCATGCGGCGAGCCGTAAACTCGAGTTCTTACGAAGACAAAGACATAGAAATGCTTTCCTTAGCAACGGAGAAGTAGCTGGTGATGTAGATATACAACGAATCCTACGATAACATTACGTTTAGTTAACCAAAAAAATGTGCCACACAAGTTTTAAAACCTTTTAAACGTAACTCAAAGCAACAACGAAACGTATTACTCATATAGTTTTTAATCTGTGTCGGATTCAGATGAAGTGAAAACTTTATAACTACTTTGGAAGAAGTTGAAGAAGTGTTGTTTGTTGACAAACAACATAAATTATATTTGATTAATAAAACATTAATGAAACATTGGAAAGATGTAGTTTGTTTTGTTAATTTTCGCATTGTGATATTACATTTTTCTAATGTTTATATTTTTAGAAAAAGTTATAATGGCGTTTTTTATATTATATCAGATTACCGATTAGTAGCGTTGTGGGTGATTAGTTTAAGAGAATACACTAGTCCAAAGCCAACCTTGAGGATATTTAAAACAGGATTGTGGCATTGTCTGAAAAATCTTTGCCTTACCCATTGGATCACGTTGAATCGTTAGTCACATACAAAAACAATTTATTTACAGCGTGCGAAGTACCACCCGGCAAATTGAGGTGTTGTTGGACTATATGTCCACCCACACCAATTTCGCTAATGGCCAGTTTAGTGGGCCTCAAGGGCGACAAGCCCACGACGAGGAAAGGGTCCGTGTACAGAACATCGTACACGAACACAGACCCAGTAAGACTGTGGAACAGTGGCGGACGGTATTTTATTTAATAAATTTTTAATCGAATACTTCAACAAGATGATAACAACATATTCCTTAGCTTTATACCCATAATAATTGTGTGATTAATTGTGTTTTAGACTTGGACGGATCTAAAAGAAAAAAAGGCGCGGTCTGATGGTGCTCGTGCCAATGCAGCCCGTCTTGTAACGGGTAACAATAGCCTAATTCCCACCGTCTCACTGACCAGTGCCAAAATTTTAAATATCATAGGCACAGAGAGTGCCTATAGTATGGCAGGTCCAAGTGAGACTGGCTTAGGAGAGGTAAGGCAGTGTCTATTAAATGTTATGATGTTAATACTATTTTGTGATATTATGTTAATGTAACTTTTTTATTCATTATTTCAGATCATAGTTCAACCCTCACTAGCCACATCACCCACCTCCAGCCACACCTCAACCGTCCACCTCTTCCACAACCCAGAATTTAAGAAGAGGTTGAGCACGGAGCACAAGGAGTGAGTTTCTTGCCTCCGATGCGGAGACAAGAAATGTTCTACTAGTCTTTAAATTATATCAATCTATCAAGTGTCATAATGTGAAAGACAGTTTCAAGTGATGTTTATAACAACAGAATAAAACAGTTGATACAGGCATAACTCTCCTCTACTTTGTTCTAAAAGTATGTCAATATAATGGTTGTATTTGTTTCAGGATATAAGCAATAGTTTGAAGATCAAAAATGTTCTGGCGGAACGTAAAATGGCTCTGGCGGAAAGGCAAATGAGACGCCATTCTGAAAATTCCCTATAATATTATTTCTTCTATGAGTTGCAGCTTATAGCAGGCTACCTCTGGGCTCGTTGGTGATCTCTCTCTCTCTTTCGTCTGAAAGAGCTGTTTCCTGCTTAGGCACCCTAAAAGAAAATTCACCACTGTTAGATGAAGTTTTTGTACAACTCATTTCAAGTACAATGATAAAAGCAACATACCGATAATGTTGCTTTATGTTGTATAATGTGCAGCAGGCATACACCAGCGCCGATGCCTTCCCAGGCGCATAATGGAGGCTCCTGTCTATGCCTAGACACCGAAAGGTCCCCTTTAGATAGCCATTGGTACGCTCTATGACATTGCGCGTTTGGCAATGCCACTTGGTATACCTTTTTTCTGGCGTACCATGTTGAGCATTTCTAATTGGTGTCATGAGCCAAGGCTCCAAAGCATAGCCTGAATCCCCTGCAAATCAATCATAAATTAATTTTCTGTTTGTGTTTCAGATTACAGCTAACAAGGATATAAAAACACGGACATATGGGCCCTAAACGCAATTTTTTTAAATTGAATAAATAAATAACTAATTACTATTATTATTTAGATTTTTAATAGAATTTATTATATTTATTCAGACTGTTTATTGATATTATGTTCATCACCATAAAAGAGATCACAGGAAGAGATCCTGTAATCTCATATCATCTTTAACAATCTCATGATTTGTACCTTAATACATAAACTAGTTTCATGGTTTCTATTTTCGTACCAACTGAACATTAATTGAGGTAACCCCATGTCTGTTCCGAAATTGTGCTTGTTGTGGCTTTGGTGGTGGAAATAATTGTACATGGGTACAGTCAATGGCTCCCAATATATCTGGAAGGCCGAATTTTCTGTGGTAGCCAGATGCCACAGTCTGCCTTTCTGCCTCCGTATTTGGGAACAGAATCCACCGCGGTTTCAGTCAGAAATAAGAGAAGTTAGATATCTATCCAACTAGCTAACACAAGCCTCTTACAGGCCACTCAAACTTTGGTATTTTAAGAGGGTAAGTAACTGACCTTGTATTTACTGCGACAACAAATTGTTTTAAAAATTTGCTGACGGTGGTTTGGCCAATGGAAATATTTTGCTCTTGGCCAACACCTCTTTGGTAATATTCTGTAAGCAGGACTTTCATCGAACAAAGAACCTGCAAATTATTAGTCATTTTTAGATCCACTAATGAAAGAAAGTATGGGAGAAATAATAAGAGAGGAGAGTAAGATCACCCAAAACCAGTTTGGGTTTATACCAGGACGAGGAACAATAGACGCCACTTTTGCACTCAGCCAATTCTGCGAGAAGTACAGACGTACACACAAAAACTTGCACATGGTGTTCATTGATCTGGAGAAAGCGTATGATAGGGTACCTCGGGATGTGTTGTGGTGGGCCTTGAAAGAGAAAGGAATACCTGGGAAGTATGTAGAGTTAGTTCGAGTGTGGTACTATATGCAGTCAATCTTGTAACTACGTTCGGTCAGCTGCTGGCATATAACACATGACGCTTTGACGTCGGACATACAGGAAGAGGCACCCTGGTGATGCTGTTTGCCGACGACATTGTTCTTGTCAGTGAAGATGGACCTGAGATCCAGAGCAGATTGGAGAAATGGCAACAGAAGCTGGAGAATGTTGGCTTGAAAATCAGCAGAACTAAAACTGAATACATGTTCTGCGATTTCGGTGGTTTCTCCAGTTCTGGAGCCATAGCGCTAGATGGCGCGTTTCTGCCTGTCTGCTCCGACTTTCGGTATCTCGGTTCGCTCGTGCAAAGCAATGGCGAAATAGATCGTAGTGTAAAGCACAGAATTAACACGGGATGGATGAAATGGCGGCAGGTCACGTGCAACTCCCGCATTCCCCTTAGGACAATGGTTAGACCTGCTGTCTTGTATGGATCAGAATGTTGGTCCACAAAAAGGATGAATGAAAGGCTGTGTTGTTTTGGCTGGGATGTGTGGTATTACGCGATTGGATAAAATAAGAATGAGTGTATAAGAGGAAGTCTGAAAGTGGCGCCGGTGACTGAAAAGTTGTGTGGTAATCGGTTGTCGTGGTATGGGCATCTGATGAGGAGGAATGAGGAAAATGTCGTAAGGAAAGTTTTGAGTATGAATGTGGATGGGTATAGAGTAGAGGAAGACCAAAGAAAAGATGGATGGACTGTCGAAAGAATGATATGGCAAGAAAGGAGGTGTCTGATGAGATGACGAGTAATAGAGAAGTATGGAAGAAGACATGCTGCGCCGACCCCAAATGAATTGAGATAAGGGCAAGAGAATGATGATGTTAGATTCACTAATAAGGTAGCCTATTATTTTATTTTTACAAGGTAGTTGGAAGGCGTACCTAACCTGAATTGAACTTACTTTAACGAGAACAGGCAGACCCTGCGCTGTGCTAGGAGACAGATCCTGGTTCAGCTCCCTACATAAATACTGCACCATCTCTTTACTGATCTTATAATTTTCGAGGAACTCGTTTTCAGGGAGATCGAAAGCCCCGGTTAAAGCTCGCACAGCGTTAATGTTATAATTCTTATTTGTGTTTGTGAGTCACTTTAATTTTAAAAATATGTCGGGGTTCTACCGTCGCCACCTCCTCAGTTTTTATGCCGAGAAGAAAGAAAGAAAGGCCAAAAGGACTGACAGATGCAAGGAATACTTTAAAAAATTATAAATACTTACCGTGCACACCTTTATATATTTTTGAAATGGCCTTGTTTATTAGACATCATCCATCTCTATTTACATTAGAGCTCAGATCGCAAAATAAAAGTAATTTGTATAATAACCTTACCAGGTTATTATACAAATTACTTTTATTTTGCGATCAAAATACTTCAATCAGAACTACAATAAGATTCCTAATGAGTTAATGACATAAATGAATGTAGCAATATCAAGGTCTTTAAAAAGAAATTCTTCTAATTTCTTATTTTTCATATTATTACTCTGTTGCTGAATTTTAGGCTACTAGAACGTTTTAAATGTTTCATGGCCGCTTGACGTTAATTTATTGTTGTTGTTTGTCTTGTGTCTGTCATGCATGATTAATAGTAATAATACTGGGTGTTTGGTGCATCGTTTCCCAAATTGAATTTGTCGAATGGAGTTAATTTGCTATGTCTTCAGGCCCAAGAACTCACTCTTGGCCACACCGGTTTTTTTACTACAACTTTAACTTTTTTTTTTAATTTAAGCTTTAATGTTGAGTTTATGTCTTTAAATTACATTTTATTTTTATATGTACTGTTGCGCGTTTTTCATTTTATAGGCCCAGACGTCACACAAACATGGCGTACGCCAAATAAGTCTATTTGTTTTGTTGTTCTTTATTTATTTTCTTACACGCTATTACATTTTTAAATATTTCTTAACAAAAACCATATAAAAACATTTAAAAATATAAAAAATAGTGGTCCGCCGGTAGCGGGAGCAGGGTCCAAGCTACCGGAGGTTAGGGCTCCAGAGACAGGAACCTCCTCACAATACGAGCCGTATCGAGGAGTACTGCCTTCTGAATCAAGCCCTTGATCCAACCGCATAAGGAGAGCCTCGAAAGATGGTCATCGAGGCTCTTGGCTATAAGGCCATTGGCCGTCACGACGATCGGCACAATGATAGCCGAGTTCACATTCCACATGTCGACAACCTCGTGTGCCAAGTCGAGATATTTTATTTGTTTCTCTTTCTCAGCTTTCACCGAGGTTCTCGTCATGCGGGATGGTAACATCGACTATCATTACGCGGCGCGCTGATCGGTCTATCACTACTATGTCAGGCTTATTGGCGACAAGAGTCCTGTCAGTAATGATAGACTGATCCCAGTACAGCGTGACATGGTCTTTCTCGAGCACTGGGTCGGGCACATACTTGTAGTACGGTACCTCAGATTCCACAAGTTTATATTTCAAGGCTAGTTGCTGGTGAATAATCCTGGCTACTTGGTTGTGCCTGTGCAAGTACTCGCCGTTAGCCAGACGAGAACAACCAGAAATAATATGTCTGATGGACTCACCCGGACAGTGGCATGCCCGACACACGTCAACCGTCCCGTCCTTCATAATGTATTTCCGGTAGTTGTTCGTCAACATAACTTCGTCCATAATCGCACAGACAAAACCTTCAGTTTCTCCAAAGAGGTCGCCGAAACGTAACCAGGACACGGACGCTAGAAAATCTACATCGGGCCCATGAAGAGCCCGGTAGAAGCGCCCGTGAAGCTAAGTACTTCAGGTTTGCGCCAGTTCTCTTTAGCCATGGACAGCCGGGTGAGTCCCTTGTCCACTGCGACCACATCTCGGTGCATACCCACCTCGGCTTTTAAAAAATATTCTCTGAGACTGCACATCTCGCGGTTGTGATGGGACTTCGCGTTTAAAAACCCTCGACCCCCGCACTTCCGCGGGATGTACAGCCTCATCACTGATGATCGTGGGTGATGCATCCGGTTTGCGGTAAGCAGTGTACGAACTCTCCTATCCAGGGCATCGAGTTCGGTCTGAGTCCATTTGAGTACGCCGAAAGAGTACATTAAAACCGGCATGACCCAACCGTTGAAGGCGCGCACCTTGTTTCCGCCTGAAAGAAGGCTATTTAATACCTTGTTCAGGCGTCCAAAGAAGCGCTCCTTCAACGATTGCTTCATGTCAGTTACGTTAATGCCTAACGCTTCCGACATACCCAAATACTTATAGCTTTCGGATGAGGAGAGGGATCTCAGGTGTATGGAATCCGAGAGCTGAATTCCCTCGGATTCCATAATCTCCCCTCGCTTTACATACATGACTGCACATTTGTCCACACCAAATTCCATCCTGAGGGCGCTACTGAAAGTTTCAGTTACTTTCAGTAGCTCCATCAGTCGCAATTTGTTGGGGGCAAAGAGTTTCAGATCATCCATGTAAAGAAGGTGAGATATGACCTGACCACCTCTCCTCAACCGGTAGCCTAGACCTGAATCCTCCAGCAATGTGCTCAAAGGATTCAGGGCTAGACAGAACCAAAGTGGGCTCAGACTGTCGCCCTGGAATATTCCCCGTTTAATCCATACAGGCTCATCGTTCCCCTGGATCTGTCGACATCCTGGATATCGAAGGACCGTCCTCCATTGCCCCATACACGACTCAAGGAAGGCACGTAGTGTTGCATCTATCTTGTACAACTCCAGCACCCTCATGAGCCATGTATGTGGCACCGAGTCGTAGGCCTTCTTATAATCTATCCAGCATGTAGACAGATCCTTGCGGGATCGACGAACCTGTTGGCTAATGGCCATGTCGATGAGGAGTAGCTCCTTAGTGCCGCGGGACCCATTCCTACATCCATTTTGAGAGGCAGACATAATGGAGTTTTTGTCAATGTGTGTATTAATTTTAGCTCTCAAAATGGATGTAAGAAGTTTATAGACCGTAGACAAACACGTGATCGGTCTATAATTTTTGGGTTCCACGGGACTACCTGACTTATGGAGCAGGTGGGTAACGCCTGTTGTTAAAAACTGCGGTAAGGACCCAGACTCTAAGGATGACTGGAATTGGGATGCCAGGCAAGTGTGTGAACTACTAAGCCATTTGAGCCAGAAGTTGTGCAGTCCGTCCGGTCCCGGTGACTTCCAGTTCGGTAACGGACGAACTGCTCTGGCTATATCTAAAGGTGTAATCAAAATTGGCTCCATTTCTGGGATAGGTTCACACACTCGTTTGACATCATGCATCCAGTCTGTGAGTACCGATCAACCCGCCGCTTATACCTCCGAATACGGTTCGCCCATGCATAAACTTTCTGCTTCAGGAAGCCAATGCGCTCTGTGACACGGGACATGTATTCTTGAGGACTGATTCCAGTCCCCGAGCATGCCCGCCTCACAAAGCGCATTACACGTGGTCGTGTATTGCCCTCCCTGAAGCAGTGTAGTTTGCCGATGAGTACCCTGGCCCCGTCGATGCGGCGCTCGATCCTGCGCTGCCAGGCTTGTACGGCTGGTTTTGGTCGAGTAGCTACGTCACAATTTGGGAACTTGACGTTAGCTAAACGACATGCCGCAACAGCCCCACAGTACAGGATCGAGTGTGTATCAACGAGGTTCTCGCTACTCTCGAATATATTCTTGAGTTGCGAGTCCAAGGCACACACCAGCGCCCTATTTTTATTATGCATGGATTATTATTTTTAAAGAAAACTTCATCTACTTACCTTCCTACTTAAACCATGGTAGTGGATCATACGAAACGGGCGATTATTACCACTGTCCAGTGCTTGTCCACCCCGGGTGGACAATGTCACAACTTTTAAAAATAATTCGCACTGTCTCCGAGGGGTGGCCAGTGAGAATCATTATTAAGATAATTCACAGTAGCCACTGGTACACAGTACTGGTGGTGGACACGGCTATAACTTTTTCAAACATTTACAATGGCCACCTCTGGTGGACCGCGTCACTATTAAAACCAAGCATTCTCTTTGACCAACCCTGGCTGATAGACATTAATTGAACTGTAATGAACTTATTGATATCTTAAAATCGTAATAAAAATCTACGTTTAAATTCTTATTCTTTTTTTATAAAACAAAAACAAAAGTAAATACTTACAATAGTAATTTACCAATCATTGCAGTATTAATTTCTCATCATTTCCAGAAATTGTGTAGGACAATTTCTGGAAATGATGTTATTTGGCAATTTACAAATTCCAGTTGTATTTCTTTTTTCGTTTGTTAGTATTCACTATATTTTGGCTTAGCTGAATTTTTCACACAACGAAAAAAAATGCGTCTTGAATAATGTTTAAAGCTTGCAGCATGTTTGGTTTTTTTTACCTATTATGGTGCCATCCTTCAACAGCATTAATCGTGCGATGCCTGTCCCCAAAGATAGATTACGTCATCTAATGATCTTCTACGTATTTCCGAAATTTCAAAACATTTGCATCTGTAGTACTTCTGCGGGTTATATAAAGCCATCCGAATTTTATTGCTGTCTCGGGTAGTAATGGAAGTATCGCAGTCAATGCTACCTCTCGAATTAAAAACATATCTTCAGTACCTCTACCATGAGATGTCATCGAAAAATTACGCGCTAGCGTTGAACTCGATAATGCTTGCACCATGACATTTACGGAATCTTACGCAGGCGCTAAGGTAAGCTCGATAGATCGTGTCCTCTAGCTAATTTCACTCTACTCCTTAGAATACTTTCGTCTATGCTTCACTACTTATGTTTTGTTTCTTTTTTTGTCACTAATAAGAAGAGAGAACGGCTCGTAAGCTCAAAATGTAGTGTTATCGCTATGCTAAAAATGTTAAGACAGTCAATGTCTCAAAATAAACCGACAAAATAGAAAAGTTGACGGGTAGTGCACTAGTTAAGGTATTTAGGGGTTTTTGAATTTTTATTCCTTATAGTATGGCACTGTCGCCGTTCAATTGGTTATTTTGTTTGTTGACGTAATGTCACGCGTTGTGTGGTTTAAGAGTTTACAACAATAGATTATTTGGATTATATTTTAATACAATGAGGACCAGTGTCTCACACTTTCAATTGTTGGTGGAGTTCATGGAAAGGTATGTTTCTACTTTCTATTAAATTATTTTAAAGTGACAGAATTCCCAAATAGTTCCCCCTCAACGCAGGTAGATATGCCAAGCCACTTGAAACTTTGAAAGTGTTATAAGTGAGGTAAGTTCAAGTGTTTAAAAATACTAAAAACGTGAGGAAAGCAACAAATAAACAAAAAATGGTTATGAATATGATTTGACTAAATTTTATTTAAAGGCACAGCTTGTTAGTACGTAAAATAGCAATAATATAGTCCATGCTAAATAAGCTCTTGCAGACATTATTTTCGCTTTATTACACTCAAAAATGTATATAATTTTAATGTAAACATATGTTTTCGCACGTCAAAATGCAAGTGAGCTACGTAACTACTATCGCAAGCGTATTAATCGATAGCGTCTGTCGAATTAGTGACTCATGGTACCGTTTTGTATGGTGACAGCTGAAAAACGTTAGTAACTATCGAATAGATTACGTTAGGTTTTTAACCTATCGAAATCTATAGTGCTCATGGTATGTATTTTAATTCATTCTGTGACCGCTAGGGGCGCTAAACAATATTTCATACAAATAATTTACGTAGACGCTAGCGAGTTTTGGCTGTGTAAACTCATGGTAGAGGTACAGATGTTGTAAGTTTTAAATCACGCCCTTTACTCCATATCGCTTTTTTGAAATGTGTATAACATCCTTTCAATATTGCTGAAGGAAATGATGATCAGGGGCCCTACCATGACCATTACTAAAACAATCTTATTGCAGGAACGTTTTGTTTCAGGCTTATAATAACATTACTTTGTTTCGTACCATGACCTCCACAAAACAATACTGTTTTACTCCTGCTTAGTGCTGGGAAAGAACGAATGATTTATAAGATTTGTCTATTCCCAAACAACTAGCAATATAAACTGTATAGCGCTATCTCTTTCACAAAAAAGCGATCTGAATCCTATTCCGAAGTAATAGGCTTGAAGCAAAATATAATTTTAAATGCCATTAAAAATATTAACTCCTATCAAAAGCTCATTAATTTGAGTAAATTTCATGAAATACATACAAATATTGTAGATTTGCGAATAAAGAAGAAAAACAATTACCAAAATTAAAAAAATAAGGTCGTGGCTGCATAGCTTATCCCATAGTGGGTATCGGTAATTCGGTACATATCATACCATTATACATGCCAACTTATCTGTGCTGACAGGAAAACTCGGAACTAAAATAAATGTACCAAGTTTGACATACCCATGCAAATTTTCTTGACAAGCAACGCCACCGCAGTATAAAGCATACTTAAAGTGGTCATACTATAAGTGGCGCGAACCATGAAGGCGGGAACATTATTTAAAACTGTGTGGCTATATTTTCGAGTGAAGGCTGACACAATTATCAGAAGATACAAAAATAAGAGCGGGATTCTGTGTAATATTAATAATTAGTCACCATGAGCACGAACCTTAATGTGTAAGTAACATATTAAATTTCAGTGATTCGCCCTTCGAGATTACACTTATTACTTGTAGTAGCTCGGATATGTGCTGCCTATCAGAAGATACAAAAATAAGAGCGGGATTCTGTGTAATATTAATAATTAGTCACCATGAGCACGAACCTTAATGTGTAAGTAACATATTAAACTTCAGTGATTCGCCCTTCGAGATTACACTTATTACTTGTAGTAGCTCGGATATGTGCTGCCATCTTACACTATTTTAGAGCAACAAAAAATAAACTATTTCCTGTGCCCTAATGTGGGTATCTCATACACGTTTTGTGTGGCTGCAATTGCGCACGTAAATTTTCTTATCGTAAATTAGTTTGAGTATCTTAGACTTCTTAGTGATATTTCAGTGATGGGAAAACGAAAACGCTACGACGAAGCTTAGTATTTAGCTCGGATAATGAGAAAATGATCCTGTGGTGTTAAATTGGGTTAACGGTTTGCAAATTTCGATCCCAGCCTATATTTTATCCACATAATAGTCCTAAGTCTGGTGTGGATGAACTGCTCATCACTAAAGAAATTAATAATCTTCTTAGTATTTATGGCATAAGCGTGTGTGAACCATGTCATGGTCAACTTATATGGATTTTAAACATAATTTTGAAATTGCACAAGAATTTCTTCATTAATTAGGTTTTACAGTAAACCTAAAAAAGAGTGTTAGTATACTTAGCCGAACTGCAACATTTCTAGGTTTGCTGATATCAATTTGCCCAGCAACGCAGTACGGCTGGCTATACACAAAAAAAAATCGAGGGAACTAAGTATCTTAGTTTGAAACAAAAAGATGATTACAATCAATATATTAATTTACATGTTTCTTTACGCAAAGACTGACTGGTGGCTTAGTAATATTGATAATTGCGCCAGTCCTATTCGCTCCAGCGATTATAATCTGGAAATATACTTTAATTGATTTAATTGCGAGTTGATTAAATAAGAAATGTTCCAAATTTGTTTCTTGGCATTCAGAAGCATTGACGGTAGATGCTTTCACCTTGAAATGGTCCACGGTATTTTTTCTACGCATTTCCTCCATTTTGCTTAACTTTAAAAGTTTTACAAAAAAATATTATCGATTACGCGGAGGGTACTGTTGTGGTCCCTCTCTGGCCAACACAGCCTTGGTATCCACTTTTTAGGAAGTTGCTAATTACTAGTCCAATTGAATTTACAATTAATAAAACATTATTATCATCCCCTTACAGTGTGGAACACAAGTTTCAAGAGAGCCTTACCCTGGTTGCCTGCAGGGCTCCTCTCCAGAAGCTGCGCTGTGATGGCGTCTTTAGCTGGTATTAAAACAATATAACACTTGTTTTAAAAGATGGTGTACCTTCTGCCAGGATAAAAACTTAAATTTATTTCAATCATCAGTACCAATGTGTAAGATTTCTTAGTTACCCTTTTTTAACCAGGTTCAAAAATATGGCTCAATTAATTGTACTAAAGCAGCATTAAGGCTTCTTTTAAACTTAGCATCTATGAATGACCCACAGGTCACGAGGTTTATGAAGGGAGTCTTCAAGTTGCGAACTCCGCTCCCAAGATATAATTTTATATCGTAAACATACTGGTAAACATACTAGAAATAATGCGTACCTGCCTATTAGTTTTAGACGTCAAATAGCTCGGCTATTAGCTTTTATTATAAACTCAGACATAAGTAGTATGTCGCAGTTTTTTGTAAATAGGTGTACTGAAATTAGTAATATTACTAATTCTAATTCTATTAGTCATATTGCTAAAGAACAGGTTGTGACCTTAAATAAATATAGCATTAGTGCTATAAATGTTTACAAAAATTGTACTGAGGAGGATCCATGTGTCACCATGGAAAATTCTCAATTAGGGTATATTAGTGATAGGATTTTATTGCCTGGTGATGGCACGGAAGTCTCGGGACGCACTCCAGATATTAATTTTAAATTTAAACTAGGAAGTGAGACAACAGAAGGTATCTTTAACAATATTGTTAAACCTACCAACATGAAGGTACCTTCTTGCACTCATTTAGTTAGTAAAAAAGGGCCTCAGCAGAATACCTTAAAATTATTCCACCAAAATATCCAAAGCATTTCTTCCAAATTATTAGAAATTGAATTGTTTTTAGAAAAAAGTACTTTTGATATTATTTGTTTTACTGAACATTGGCTAAAGGATTACCAAATGCTTATTAATTATGAAAACTATACGGTGGTTAGCTGCTTCAACCGTTAATTTATGCTGCGTGGAGGGTCCCTAATATTATTAAAAATTGTGTTAAATATAAGCAACGTAATGACATTGTAGGTCTCTCGGCTGAACAATGCGTCGAACTGTCCTGTGTTGAGCTAGAGAAGCATATAATTGTGTGCGTTTACAGACCCCCAAACTATCAAAACTTTTCCTTATTTGAATCAATAATCGAAGATGTCCTGGCAAAACTTGCAGCCAGTAATAAATCTATAATCGTTTGTGGGGATTTCAATATCAATATTATAGAAGAAAATTCTAATAGCGGTCGGTTATTAAATCTTTTTAAGTCATTTGACTTGACCAACATTTTTATAGAACCTACGAGAGTCACTCCATCATCTGCTACTTGTATAGATAATGTTTTCTGCAATTGTGATTACTTGGATAAAGTCATATTAAATTGTCTGCCGTCTGACCATAGCGGACAAACTGTAACTTTTAGGTGTAACATACCATTGCAAAAAGTTCAGATTCAATTTAGACCTATAACTACTAATAAATTAAATAGGTATAATATTTCCCTACAGAATGAGTTAAGTGCTATGAGCCATCCTATGGACGATATTAATATAAATTAATTGTATGATAATTTCTTTTCAATAGTTCACACTGAGTTCAACAAAACTTTTGAAAAGAAGACAAAATCTATTTGCCCTAAATTTATATTTAGTGATAGGGCAACTAGAGGTATCAGAAAAAGTAGGGAAAGACTATTTGAGCTTTATGGCCTTAAGCCTTATATAAACACTGCAAAGTTTTCAAAAATTTTTAGAAATACATGCAAGGTTGTCAAAGCCCTGCACATTAGCAACAAGATCAAAACAGCAGAAAACAAAATTAAGACAGTTTGGAAAGTCATAAATAACGAGACTAACAGGAAGAAAATACGTAACACTAGCTACACATTAGATACAGCATGTGGTCCTAAAAGCTCTAATCAGGAAGTAGCTCATGAATTTGTAATTTCTTTACCAATATACCGTTAAAAACTACGGAGGCTCTAAATTCCTGTCCTGAAGTCTCAATTGGTTTATTAAAGGCGAACGTGTCTGGCTGCCCGGCTGAATTTAAATTTAAACACATAAGCCCAATGATAGTTATTAAAGCTTTCCGGCAAATAAAAGTCAAACTGACCGAAGATCTTTGGGGAATGTCTATCAGAGTTTGTACATCCATAGTTGAGACTATAGCACCATACCTAGCTTTAATTTTTAATTTGTGTGTAGACCAAGGAGTTTTCCCTGATTTAATGAAATACAGTAAAGTCATACCTCTATTCAAATTCGGAGATAGTAAAGATACAAATAATTATAGACCTGTATCCGTGTTGCCAGTTTTTAGCAAGGTGTTTGAAAAGGTATTGTTGAATCAAATGCTCAATCATTTTAACACCAACAGAATCTTACACGATCAACAGTACGGTTTCACCAAGGGACGTTGTACAACTGACGCCGGTGTAACCTTATTAAAGCACATTTTTACTGCGTGGGAAGAGTCTCAAGACGCCATAGGAATATTTTGTGACCTCTCCAAAGCATTTGATTGCGTAAATTAGGTAAACTTGCACTTGGTTTGATAAAATCTTATTTGAATGATAGACAACAACAAGTTCAAATAAATGGTGTTAATTCAAAGGGTTTAAAAGTAAAAATGGGGGTTCCACAAGGCTCAATTTTGGGTCCTTTCCTCTTCTTAGTATATATTAATGATCTACCTTATTTATTGAAACACCAACCTCAAAATATGGTGTTATTCGCTGATGACAACTTCCCTAATTTTTAAGATAAATAGACGGGCCCAAAATCTAGATGACGTGAATAATGCCCTACTTCAGGTCCATAACTGGTTCACAGCAAACAATTTAGTATTAAATGAAAAAAAAACGAAATGCATAAGATTTGCTTTACGAATGTTAAAAGTAGCGATTGTGATATAGTATTGAATAAAGAGAAGCTTGAATTTGTAGATAAAACAGTTTTCCTAGGGATTACGCTTGACTCAAGGCTACAATGGGGTTCTCATTTAACATATCTAGCGGGGCGGCTAAGTTCAGCAGCATATGCTATTAGAAAAATCCGTCAATATACGGATGTAGATACCGCTAGACTGGTCTATTTTAGCTACTTTCATAGTATAATGTCTTATGGCATTTTGCTATGGGGACGGACGGGCTGCAGACATTGAGTCTATATTTATTCTGCAAAAAAGAGCCATCAGAGCCATATATAATCTTCGAAGGCGTGATTCTCTAAGGGAACTGTTTAAGGAAATTAACATCATGACGGTACAGTGTCAATATATCTATGAAAACAATGTATGTAAGAAAAAATCTACATCTTTTTAATAAAAGAGGCGACAGACACAATTACGGTACTAGAAATAGAGACCAATTAGTTCAGCCAGGCTTCAGACTCGCTAAAGTAGACTCATCTTTCATGGGGTACTGTTTGAGATGCTATAATAAAATTCCACAAAGTATTCTTGAACTGAATGAAACTAAATTTAAAACATGCATTAAACGCACACTATGTAAGCAAGCATATTACAAGTTGGACGATTATATCGCTGATAAAAATGCTTGGCTCAATGCCGGTCCTGCCCCACAAGGACAGGGGCGCATAAATGGATATCATTAAACAGAATGTTGGAGCTGCTGAAGATTGTAGAACTATCTTTGCAATGTATAAATTCAATCTCTTTAGTATTATATAACCGCATAGCCCATATTGTGTGAGTACTCTGTACTAGAAAGCTGTCATTCGCTGGAAACCTACGTATTTTCTTGACTTGAATGTGCCCTGGCGGTTAAGAGTATGTCATTCTCACTAAAATGTCTCGCAGATGGTGGCGCGTGTGTCGGATCATGGTGTTCCCTTCAAAATGGTTGAGTTGAATGGTGCCGATACATGCGTCATGTTCGTGGACGGGCGCTGCCAGTTGTGACTGGTCATCTCTTGGTTGCCACGGTTTATTTGAATTAATTATTTTATTTTTACTATGGACACTTTTAAAGTACACATCTTGCTACATCGTTCTCACATAATGTACCATCTCAACATAAATGATGTAACCAAGCTTGCCCGTTCTTCTCCATAGAGATCTACGTTAGGGAATGGGCATCTTCAGTACTTTCACAGTTTTTATGCCTTGTGACTAGGACTGTAGCTATTTTTTCATTGTTGTCTTTGTTTCGACAATTCAAAAGTGCCTGTAACCGGCCTATTTGAAATAAATGCTTTGATTTTTTTTGATTTTGGTAATAATAACTTTTATCATTAACAACAGGTAAACCCAAAGCATCAAAACCAATAAACGCTTTACCTGCATGAGCATTATTCATTACATCTGGAGAACCCATTGCGATACATAAATCTCCAATTCTAGCTTTAGAATTCAAAGTACTAGTCTCAATACGTTTTTTACAACGGGGATAATACACCCAACGGATACTACAACCCCTCTTCAATACAGTACGCTTAAGATTAGTATAAGAACCAGTAAAATCAGGCGTGCCAAATGAACCATGATTACCAACAAAGTAAGTACATATAGGAAAACTATCTTGTGTAAACAATGGGTCCACCCTCAAATCAGAAAAATGTTTATCCACAACCTCAACCTTACCCATATCATAATAACGAATATTAGTTATTACATATTCAACCTTATTCAATATCATCATGCCATACTGATTCTGTAAATATACACCCAAACTTTTATTGCCCATTGCAAAAACAATGTAAAAAATGGCATTCCACTATACTTCACATCATAATTATTATAACCAACACCCAAGTGGACTGCTGGATAGATGAACCAGCATAAACATACTTCATAAAACGCCCAGGTTGAGTCATAACACTACGAATAGGTGGACCCCATAAACTAATTTACGTCGAACTCGACGGGCACGCTTCGTCTTCCGACGAAATTTATATGCTTTCTTGCGACCACGACGGCGAACATTCCTCCACTTTCGGTACACACGTCCGTATCGCCTCCCAATACGGTTCCAAGCCACTAACAAACAATAAACGATTTTTAAGTGCATCATCAATCAACTCAAACTCATTAGAAACAAAAATTGTTGGCCATTAAATGATATTGCCATATCACTTTCACACTTTACAGGATATGCATACTTACGACCTTCCAGGCACACAAAACTTATAAGAAAACTCTTCAAAAGGAATAACCTTATGATATCCTGCCCGAAACCCCTGCATAAAAAACTTACCCACCCCAGGATAAAATACATACTTCATATTCACTCTACCAATAACAGATTCAATATAAGATGATTTACCGACATTGGAAGGACCATATAAATAAAGTTGTTTCCTCTTACACCCAACTGACTTTAAATAATCATTCCACCATATACACACTTCCATCGTCCAGTTGCCATAACACTCATAAATAGATCGCAAGCGCACACTAACAACAGGTTCTTTAATATCAGCAAAAACTTTTTGTAAAAACCGATAACAGAAACGATGCTCAATAACAAAAGGATCATCAAAACGAAACCTCGGAGTAATCTCTCGGGCGAATCACATCGTTTAATTGTCATCGAACGTCACTTACAGGTCAGTTCGTTTGATTTTCTATTATATGACTATTTTAGTCACAATACTTCAATTCATACTTTGTGCTTTATACTTTAGTCCATTTTTATAATGTTGCAGACGAAGATATCAGCGTGTGTCGATGTTTGAGTTGAGTTGCTTCACGATCTCCTCATAACTAATAGGGGTATCGCTACGTCACAAAGACTACGCGAAGAGAAAATGGGCTAAAATAGCAACAGCTTTAAACGCACAAGGTGATGGAGCGCATAAATCAGGAACAAGCTGGTGTAAAGTAACTATCTTTGGAGGTTTTATTTGGCCAAGTACATTTTATATCAATACTAAATTAAATTCAACTATATTTCAGTATTGGGTGGACTATAAAGCCAAAATTAAAAGGAGAGCTGCTGCGGTAAATGCTTCGCATGGACGGACGGGAGGAGGGCCTTCCACTGAAAGCCCTTTGACCGAAATAGAAAGAAAGTTTTTGCAAGTTCTGGGTGAAGATTTCGGCAGGGGCACGCCAGGCGGTTCCACTCGCCTGGATTCCTCCAGGCGAGTGGAACCGGTAATCTATAATAAGTACTCAAGTATATTTATTGATGTTCATAATGTAAACCTTGCAGCCTCCAGAGATTGGCGCTGCACCAGTAACCAATTCCGATATCGCCGGATCCATAGAGTCCGAATCCATTTTACAAAATTTAATTATGACAATGACAATAAAATAGATACACACAAACACAGAACAATACCGATAACTTATCCTATGTCTTATAACTACTTAACACTAAGCCAATTGGATCCTCTTGAAAAAAAGATTATTTCAGTTCTTCCCTAAAAACATCTTATTACGGCCCTCTATTATAACATCTACTTCTGTTCCCGGGACCCCTAGAGCCAGAGTATTCACGTCCCTCCACTTTGTGGTTCCCATTTCAATCTTTCCATTCTCCTTCTTCACTTTGTTATGTAACTCTTCAAGAGTGCTAGTTAGGATGTTAATGATTTGTGCAAGAGTCTTCCCAGAATTGCTGATTATGCGTTTCTTCTCTATGTGATCGAAGAAGGTGGAGTCAAACAGATGTGTCCTCTGTCCGCTGAAGCAAGGCACCGTAACAACCTGGCTATAAACACCGGAGAGCATCCCACTTTGGTTCGCGCAGGACATCTTTGCGTAATACTTTAACTGGGGCAACATTACTCTTGTACTACAAGGACCTTTCCCTGACTGGCGGAAACAACCCCCCATTTCCTCCCTAGTGAACCATGTGGCAACATTAGTCATTTGTGATAGGATAGTAAGATCCTCCTTATATGTGCCAAAAATCCCGTGAAAAACAACTTGTGCTGCCATTTCCTCCTGTATCTCTCCGCACAGAGTAAAAGGATACTTGAGGTTACATGCAACTTTATAAGTGTACCAGCCACCAGCTCCTGTTGTGCTGAAAAATTCACTATATTTCTTAGGATCAGAGTGTGTTTTCCATACCGCACTAAAAACCGTGATCGGGAAGAACATGCGCGTAGCTTGTCTAGATGTCGTCACCAGAATGATCTCGGCAACCAATGTGGTCAAAGTTGAAATCTCAGACGCCTGCTTAGTATTCTTCGTCAGCTCAATCATGCCGTCGATGCACGGAATATGTGACATTGCCCGCTTCACCGCAGCTGCGTACTTCTTTCTGTAGATTCCCTCGCTCCTCAGCATGCAGAGCCAAGCAGTCATCGGTCCCAAGCTCTGTACTATTGAGGACCTGCGTTCTGGTGGAAATGACGCCCCTTCTAGGAGTACATGGTGGGCCCCAGACAATCCGTACTTTGCCACAGGGAAACTTTTGTGCACGCCGTCCACTTTAGTTATAGGCATGTTGTTATGTCCTAATCGTAATTCGTTTACCCTCAACGCAAAAGCTGAAAACATGTCCAAATAGGGTCCCATTGTCCCATACCAATTGTCCCCATCCCCAGAATCAAAGTCTTTGTATTGAAGGCCGTTGGTGTTAAGAATTTCAACCCAGTGTTTCTTGACTGTGTCATTCGCGAGGGAGTAGTCCTTGCCATTGTAATGGATCTTATATGAGGTCTTCTCTGTCTTTTTGATCATATTAGTATCGGATCTTTTCGTTGCTTGACGACAAATGTTGTGTACGGTGAATATGATGCTGATGACATGGTTGCCTATGGTTATATTTCTGAGAGCCTCGGCGATATTCACTTGAGGTTGGCCATCAATATCCATGCTTGTTCCAGCTTGAGTTGGTGTGTCTGAAAAAGCAAGAGTCACAACTTTCTCGTGCATAGCAACTATAGAAGATAGGCATGCGAACTTCTTGTCAGGACTTAGATCGATCTTCGGCTTCTTGGCATCTTCAATTGGTTTCTGGGTATCAGGGTCCACTAGAATGTCCTCAGCCTTTCTCTTTAAATTGGGTGCCACAGAAGTAGATGTCATAATTAGATGAGCGATGTTTTTTTCTTGTAAATATAATTTTTATCAATTTAAAGGATCTGTTCATACTAAAAATTGTACAGCCCTATAGTAATTTAGACTCCGTTATAGAAATTTCCAACTACTTCTTGGTCCAAGATACAATGCCCCACTCCCCCAACAGGACTTCAACTCTCAGTCTCTCCCCACCTCACCCCACCCTCTCACCTCTTGCAACATCACCAATCCGGTCCCCGCGAAGCCGGCGTCGAAGGCGTGAGCCCCTATGTCCCAGGCAGCCGCAAGACGTGCCCTCGTCCGTTCGGCACAAATACATGTGGATGCCGCAGTGAGGACTAGTGAGGCAATGGAATCCACGGTTGCCATCTTATTGCGCATCGAAAGGTACTAAATTGTTGTCTACATATGGTTTACCACCCTCAACCACAACAATTTCCTATAATTTGATATAAGTCTTTGTTTTTTTATAGAAAATCAAATATATTTCAAACCATAAAATAACATAACTATATCAATGTTAATCATTATATTTACAATAATACACGACCTTTTAATTGCTTTAAAACTTTCCTTATAAGTAATTCCCAGGAAACTGAAACCTTACCCTAGTTAGTAAGGGTTCATTTAAAAATATGGGAGTTCTAAAAAGCATAATAAATCTCAATTATATTTTCTGTTTCAGGATTTTCAATGCCGCCTTCCCCGCACAAGTTGAACGAGAGCACATTGAGTAGCCTATTTATTTTACAGATTTTACTTAATAAATTTACACCTAGAATAGCGCTTTTTTGATTTCGTACTTGCCCCAATAACACTAGATAAGGGTTGGTGTTTCCCAACTGCCTACTTAAACTCAAAGCATTTATTTAAATTAGACCATTGCAGAAACTTTTGAATGTCAGAAAAACAAAGAAAGTGCAGCTACAGTCACAGACACAAGGCATAAAACTTGTGAAAGTACTGTAGTTGATCATTCCAAGGCGTAGATCTCTATGGAGAAGAATGGCCCAGACACTCCTTGGACACTCTTTTCAATCAAAATATTGCTACAAAATCTTTGTTACATCATTCATGTGGAGACTATATATTTATGTGAGAACGATGTATAAAGACGTGCAAGTTAAGAGTGTCCAGAGTAAAAAGATATAATCAACAGTTCAAAAATAAAAATAAACCATGGCAGCTAAGAGATGACCAGTCCCTTTTTTTTTTTTTTTTTTTAGGATGGGAAATCATCAAATGACCCCCCCCCCGCTCTGGGCGGAGCGGAAGGGAGTGTCAGACTTGTACTGACTAAAACCCATCCATGTTCCTTCTTTGCCCTTTGTGTTCCAGGGCCGCGGTATCTCTTTCGAACAGTCCCGCAGCCCTGGCAGATTGTATAACATCCTGGGGTGGCGCGGGAAATTCAATTCTTCTCGCTCTAGAACGTGCTCAAAGAGCAATTCTAAAAGTTGCTACCTTCCGTCCTTCTAGATTCCCTACACACCAGCTCTACAAAGCATATAATGATGACCAGTCCCTACTGACAGCACTCGTTCACGAACATGCCGCAGCGCCATGCAACTCATTGAAGGGAACTAAATGACCCGACACACCCGCCACCATCAACGAGACATTTGAGTGAGCATGACATTCTCTCAGCCACCTGGCCCCACATTCAAGTCAATGAAAGATAAATAAATGTGATAATAATATATTTATTTGCGTAAAACATGGTATAAAAAGTTCTTACGGTACAAAAATAGAGCAGACATGTTTTGCCAAGATTAAACATAGCATGCAAATATTTGTAATAACAATTTCCTTCACAAAATTATTATATATTACAACAACGCTATTTTCGTTCTAGGAATTGTTTTATACTCTAGAAGTTATGAATTAACCATTCATACAATTTATTCTTAAATGTATATATATATATACCAGCGTTGAGCCAAGCATTTTTATCATCAATGTAATCCCCCAACTTATAATATGCTTGCCTACATAGTGTGCGTACCCAGTGCACAGTTTAGCTAGCCTTAATCCTGGCTGAACTATTTAGGAGCTTAATTCCGCCTTTCCCAAAGACGCTGCACAAGAGCATTCCTAGTGGCCCATCCCTGCTGCAGAGCAATGTTATTGCGTCGCTGTACACTCGCATTTTCATGCACCTGTAATTCGGTTTCTAGAAGCAAAATTTCGTTGCTTACTTGATCTACAGGTAAGTTAGCCTGATTACAAATGTTGTGTAATATAATACAAGCATTAATAATCAGGCCAGTTACTTCTGGCGAGTAATGCAGAACTCTGTGAACAACAAGTAAACAACGAAAACGTGCTTTTAAAAGTCCAATAATGCGCTCTACAATATTTCTTGCGCGGACGTGCAGCTTTGTGTAGTGGGCTTCGGGCGACTTTTCCGCAGTATCCAGGATTGGGGTCATCATCCTTAATGGATATCCAGAGTCCCCTAATGATAAGATAAAGTTTTTATTATTGTTTACAAAACTTAATACAATACAATATATCAAAAGTATTTAACACATAACAAGAAACCAAGTATTGTCGGTATTGCTCAGAGATTCCAGGTGAGTATTTAGTGGGTGATTAGCCCAAATGAATGAGTCATGGGTTGCGCCACCATGACTTGCGTCCACGCTCATAATTTGCATGTCCGCATCACAAATCTGAAAGAAAATGACTGAATAAGTATCTAAAAGAGTATTGCCAACTCAGAAAATTTATTTTGGAATGGTTATGAATCTATGATGATATCTTCACATTTAAAGAATATTTATTTAATACATCTCTCTCTTTTGCTACAAGACGTGTTACTATTCGCTCCGCTTAGAATATTTGTTATCTCTAGTCTAAAGTGTAATTTACTACTTTATTTTGAGTGTTAATAGTAAATATTCACCAAGGAAGTGCAACGACTGAAGTTTATAGTGAAAAAACCCAGTTTATTAACATAAAACTGTTAAAACTCAACTTTAAACTAGCCGTTACAAAACTTTTCGTGCTGTTCCAAGTTCAAAATCAGTGTTGGCCAAAACGCGTAAGTGACGAATATTCCACGGCGCTTACGACCTTTGGGTCGCGAAGTTTTAAGCGAACCGCATTACACCGCTTCCCAGTGCTTTAAGAATTCCATCGCTTTATTCTAATTGGCACCGCTAGACGCTGCATGCTTGTTGCTCCGCTGAAAGCGCTTTATTATCTCAAGCCGTTTGAACTGACAAAAAAAATGTCAACAAAAAGTTGTGCGGGTTGTTTGAATGATTTTATCGCCAAAGAATGCTTGCAATGCTTTATTTGCCATAAATGGTATGAATTGTTATGTGCTAATGTTCGAGAAACTGTATTTAAGAGTATGAGTATCAAGCAGAAATCTATGTGGAAGTGTCCTGGCTGTCTTTGTAAACAACCGAAGAGTGATAATAAGAATACACCTGTCAGACCGACCAAACTTATGAGCCCCACAACCGAACGGTCGCCCTGTTTGTTATCACCGACAAAGGATACCAATGTTACTCGCTCCAACTCCAAACAGTCACCAAGCCACACCATGCTGATTAGCGACTCTGACTCTGTACTGCTTGAGGAATTGAGAGAATTTAGATTGGACATGATAGCTCGCATGGACAGCCAGGCTAACACGATAACACTCTTATTAAATCAATTTTCCCAAACTAAAACCGAGTTGGACAACATAATTGGGATAATAAGGGTGCTTGAAGGAAAAATTGATGCTCAGCTAACCCAGGATAGGCAAACTGGAGACATAATAATGGGGACACGTGACAATCCTCCTTCTACATCTACTTTTGCAGATATTATTCGTCGACAGAGCAAAAAACCTCAGAAAGCGTCTCATACCGACATCAAAACACAAAAAGTAAACAAAGGTGGGGTCACGAAGTCGGCTGTTGTACCGGTACAGACTAAGCGTATCACTAGCTCACTAGAGGCCGAGGTACCAACTAATCAAGAATTGGAGGATGATAAGGAATCGGACTGGACTACAGTTCGAAACAAAAAACATAACCGGCAACATAAAGATGTGAGAGTAGGAACAAACACAGAGTTGAGGGCACTTCAAGCGACTGAAAGGAAAAAACACCTGCATGTTTGGCGATTACATCCAGAAACAACTATGGAAGCCATAACCGACCACGTGGAAAAAATTTGTGGCTCAGATGTACAAATAAAAATAGATAAAATTAAGCATAAAACAGAGAGAGATTACGCATCGTTTATTGTTGGAGTGCCCGAAAACTGTTTCGAAAAATTGAACCAAGCAGAATGCTGGCCTATGAACGCTGAATTCAGTGAGTGGATTTGGTTTCGGAACCCAACCAAAAATGTATCAAGGAAATAGTATAGACACATATACTATCAAAACGTAAGGGGTCTTCGAACTAAATTGGACGAGTTCCGAAATGGTATAGAATCATTGCATTCAGACTTATATGCAATTACCGAATCTGGGTGCAATTGTTCTATAGAGGATTCCGAAATTATTCCTCCGGGATTTCAAATACTTCGCTGCGATCGAACGGATGGTCGGAAACAAGGAGGCGCGTTTCTAGTGGCCACACACCGGTTCGAGCTACGGCAAGTACATGTGACGGACGTAACGATAGATACCTGCGTCTTTGAAATGGTTTGCGCAACGGTTCACTTAAGTAACCGATTTTTGTTTTTGTGCTCTGTAATATATATCCCACCAGGTAGTTCGGAGAATGATTATATGATTTTACTTAGATTAATAGAAAAACTTTGTGATAGGTATAGAGAAGTAATTGTGATTGGAGATTTTAATTTGTATTCGTGTCCGGAAAATATTAGTAATTATTATGAATGTTTTTTGTCATATTGCGAGTTCACTCAAAGTAACACCGTACCCAATTGTTTAGGTCGTCAGCTAGATTTGGTTCTGAGCACAGGTTTTAGCGAAGAGTTGTCAGTAGTAGCGGCCGACGAGCCACTCGTGCCTGTCGACGCGCAACACCCGCCGCTCGCGGTGAGCGTGCGCCTCACCCCCGCGTAGGGTTACCATATGTAAATAGAGGGATGCCTGTCTATGGTACCTAAAATGCCTGATTTTGCAGAAAAATGCCTGTCTAAAGCAAAACACTGTAGGTAATAAGTAAAAGCCAACAGATAATAATGAAGAAGGATATTTATTACTGATATTTGTTGGAGGACATTATTTTTTTTAATAGTTCTTTCTTTTCCAATACATAAACGTAAAAATCGTCACAAGATACAGTTTTGAAGTTTTCCTGAGTAATCAATATTGCTTTTACTGATTCAATTGTCAGCCGATTTCTTTCTTTACTCCACTGGGCGTTGACGAGAGAAAACGTACGTTCTACGTTCGCATTGTGTGCCAAAATAGAGAACACAAACTGGCAGATTTTCATGAATTCTGTAATGTCACCATTCACTTCCCTACTTTTGAGAAAATTGCACCACTGTGTGTTAAGCTTTCAGAAAAAAAAATGTTATCTGAACTTCTACAATATTCTTTTAGAACTTCGTATTCGTCAAACAGTTTCACGTCGTCAACACTGATATTCAGCTTAGAGAGAAATTCTACAGATGAAGCTAAATCAGAACTTGAGAAACTTTTCATTTCTTTTTGTAAAATCCTCCACCGGAAGGAAGAGAATTCTTCGATATTTTTCATCAATTTTTTTCAAATAAGCTGTTAAATCCACATACAGGCCTGAGACCAGAACTGTCAATGATTTAAAATTTTCATCTTTACGAGATTTGAGTGCATTTAAAGTTGCGTTTAATATACAGTTAATTTCTACAATAGTAACATCTTCTTTTTCAATAGCTTGAATTTTGGATTGAAACAGAGGCATTAATGAGCGAATATGCCATAAATAAATCTCTGAGAATGTGTTCTCAAAAAATCGTTTGATCACTGTTGGAGTTCCTTCGACAGAAAAAAATACTCTTTTAATGCTGTAAATAATTTCAGGATCCTTTCTATTGCTGGAAATATACTCAGACATCGTGTTTTGCGCGAAATTTAAAAATGCCTGTCTCAGACCAATGCCGGCCGCACGCCTGTCTAAACCTTAAAATGCCTGTCAAATGCGGCAAACGCCTGTCATATGGTAACCCTACCCCCGCGCCACCCGCGCTCACCTCTTACCCTCCCGTTGACGACGGCCGTAGCAGCGCACGCAGTATTAGACCGCGGTGGAATTTTTATAAGGCCGATTATAAATTATTGTACTCTATGCTTACTTCCGCGGATTGGGGTACAAGCATGATTTGGAGGAGGTGTTGAATGTCTTGTCTTTGATAAGATTAATAATATTCTGGATAAATGTGTACCCCAGAAAAAGCTTAACCATAGAAATACGCGATACGTATATCCCGAATGGTACACTAGAGACATTATCAAAGATATACAGATAAAAGCCAGGCTTCATAAAAAATTCAAGGAAACTAAACTCGATAGCGATTATGATACATTTACAAAGTACAGAGCTCGGATTAAAAAAGCAATAGCAATTGCACATAAAGAGCACAAAAGTAAAATTCAGAGTCAGTTCGCAAAAGATCCAAAATCATTCTGGCAGTACATTGGATCTAGGCGAAGCAGACTAAATAGGCAAAGGATCATGAAGGATGGACAATACCTCACGGATCATGAATGTGCTAGACAATTCGCGGATTTCTTTGAATCTGTGTACAGTAAGGAACCACCGCGACTGGACGCACGGGCGGCGTCGGCGACGGCTCAGCCCACCAGTGCGCGTGTGCATATCGAGAGTCTTCAGGATGTTAAGAACGCGCTCGATAATCTCAAGCCAAAACGTTCGTCAGGTCCTGACGGTATACCGGCATTTCTGTTTAGAGACTGTGGTAGGGTGCTAGCAGAACCGCTACATTATATTTTTAATACTTGTTTAAAACAAGCGACGTTCCCGCCCCGATGGAAAATTACACGAGTTATTCCGGTTCTTAAGGGTAAGTCGGGCCCAGATGTCGGTGGCTATAGACCAGTGGCTGTGCTGTCGACTCCGGCAAAAGTGTTTGAATCTGCTATCCAGCGCTGCGTGCAAGGACAGGTGCGCGCGCAGCTGTCGGATGCGCAGCACGGGTTTCGGCCGAAGCGCAGCACTGCCACCAATCTACTCAACTTCATGGCTCAGGTGGTGCCGGCAGTAGACGCTGGCACGCAGGTAGACGCGGCGTACTTTGATTTCAAAAAGGCATTCGACACCGTCGACAATGACGTGTTATTAGGAAAGCTAGCAGATATTGGCTTTTCACCACACCTGTTACAGTTTTTCGTCAGCTATATGAGAAACAGACAGCAATATGTTGACTACAGAGGGTGCGAGTCCGAGCCGTATTACAACAGGTCCGGCGTAAGTCAAGGCAGCAATTTGGGGCCACTTGAATTCATAATAATGATAAATGACTTACCGGAGGTCATCAAACATGGTCTGTGTTTATTATTTGCTGATGACCTTAAATTGCTGCTTGAGGTGAAGGATAAGTCGGATTGTGAACGTTTGCAGGAGGACATAAACAGAGTGGTAGAGTGGAGCCAGAGGAATAAACTCTGCTTCAATGTGCACAAATGCTCAGTAATAACGTTCACTCGGGCGCGGACCCCACTATGCTACGAGTACAAAGTGGATGCAGCACCAATGGAACGGGTTTCACAGGTTCGGGATCTTGGGGTGATTCTCACATCAGACCTCACTTTTCGGGAACATATCAAAAAGATATGCAAAAAGGCGTACAGAAACCTAGGTTTTGTACTGAGGCAATCACAGGGGTTTACTAATATTACCACACTCAAGGTGTTATATGACGCTCTAGTCAGGAGCCATCTTGAACATAGCGCAGTTATTTGTGCTCCACACGAAACAAAATACAGTGTAATGTTGGAGAGAGTCCAAAATAAATTCACAAGACATTTGTATTTTAAACTATATGGGGTATATCCATTCTATCCATTAATGTACCCTACACTGTTTGTACTGGGTATGGTGGGGTATAATGAGCTCAGGGTACGCCGGGAATTTATTCTCGCCGCGTATGTAGTAAAACTATTGCGTGGTGCAGCTCATAACCCGGGTGTGCTGCGGCAGCTGAAACTGTGCGTGCCGGATCAATACGTGTGGAGGCGGCGGCGCCCACCACTGCTAGCCGTGCCGGTAGCCAGAACCAATCTCCTGGCTAAAACCCCTTTCACCAGAACGATCCGCGTAGTGAACGAGGTTCACGAGCGAATCGACATTTTTTCGTGCACTTTGAGTGAATTCGCAAAAGTTTTGTTAAACGTAGTTTCTTATTTATAAGTAGTTAGATAGCTAATGGATCTGTGTTAGTAATAAGAGAGCCACACTATCGAATTAGGTTTAAGATTACCTGTAATGATACTTGTAAGTTAAATAAATAAATAATTTTTTCGTTATATAGGCCAGTAGGGGTATTTTTGCGGTTTTACGTATATATCTCGTAAAGGACTTACAATATCGAAAACTGTTCTTCATAAAAAGCAAGGATATTTATTCATTTAATCCTGCATAGAATGAGGCCAGATTCATATTTTTTGGACTACCTGTTTTCATATTAATGCTCATCAAAGTTGGGCGTATTTATATTTATGAAAAATAATTATTTGTATTTTACTTGCTAATTGGACATTCAGCGAGTGATAATGCTTCCGACAATAATACCGTTCCTCGTGTACGACTGGACGAATGGTAGCTACTTGGCTGCAGTCGATACAGCCAAGTACCCCGGGAATTCAAAAAATATAACTTATTTTTGAAAAGTTACAGTAATATAAAAATCATGTTCATACTTCATTCTTATAGTGTTGCGTTCGTGGTCACTGATGGGAAATTTTATGAATTTTTGCCGCATCTGCAGCGAGTTCAGACACGCAGTAACCTCCGCAATGACTGCAGACACCCTCTGCTGGGCTACAAAATGGCCCTCGTTATTTCCTGTAGGACGTTGGAATGATCCGGTTGCATAAAAAGATAATGCAATCAAAACCTTTAAGAAACAATATACATAATTTAGTATCCATGGACACAAAGTGGTTTAACGATAAATATGGGTACTTACTCTGATATCTACACTGCTTTCGTGTGATTAATAAGGGAGTTTACCTTCGTCTCTACATCCAAATCTGTGGATCTTTGTGGGCCCTTCATTAGTGGCTTCAGGTCATCACACAGGTTATGCACTGGTAGCGTTTGATGAACTCCTCTTCTGGCAACTTAAACGGGTCACATTTTCTACGCAACTGCATGCGACGCCTCTTTCGATTAACATTACTGTTTGTATAATCTGCCTCTAGGAACTCAGAAATATGTGATGTGTTCGCCATCTTAAACAAAACAAGATATTCATGTTCATAAAATCGATGACTTGGGGAACGTTGCAAGAATCTGCTGAATGCGAGGAACACTAGACCGTTCGATGTGTCGACGCCAGGGGAGGCCATACGTCCAGGAGCATCATCAGAGTCATCTGCTGATTTTATGATGATGATGCACTGAAATCGCCGGGGATTACAATTCAGTCGGCTAGTTTACGATAATATAACATTAGGCCCGTACCCCCCGAAGGATTGAGCAGAGGTGTTTAATACGGGGTGTATCACACGTAAAAAAATAAGTTCATCTTACCTTATATGGCACGCCAATACAGTTGTTAATTATAATTTGCAGAACAATAATATATCCGTTGGTCCGGAGCAACTTTTTTAAACTGTCAAACATTCCTGCTATTTGACGTAAAAACGTTATTGCTAGTGGTCAAAACACGGCACGTCGTGGTACCAATTGAATGAACTATTTGAGGTGACGTCATCAAAACTGCAACTTTTAGCAGGAATACAATAAGCTTGTTTTAAAGACGTGATGGTACGAAAACGCAAAGTAAGGTTAAAATAGGACTGCTTTAAGACGTCGTGGTAGGGCCCCTGATGGCCTTCATAGCTGCTTTCTCAAAGTCTATTGTAAATTTTCTAGGTTCCCATTGTGGAATCTGACTTTTAATCAAATTAAATAAAATAGTGTAAGACTTAACATCTCGGAAAGTCATAAAGGCGTAAATCAATGGGATTATGTCGGTACTATTTTCTGTACTGTGAACATCACCATGTATCGATTACAGTAGTGTGAAAGGTTCACTACAGCTTTTGAAGGTACCGTCACAATAAAAATCGCGAGTCTCACAAATATACTGTCTTGCTTCTTCAACACAAAATACTAAAATATGGATGCCATTGTAATAGTAATCCGCTAAAAGAAATTGCTTGCACTTTTGAGGAATTTGCAATTCTTCAACATTTCTGCATTGAATTTTTACCATCCCTGCAGTTAAGTCCATTCCGGAATCTTGGAATTGACTCACCACCGTAGCATTAAATAATAATAATAAAATTTATTCAAAAATATATATGAAAATAAATAAATGTTTGTGGCACGGAACGATAATGAGGAGAAAAAACTTTGTCTTTGCATTGTTGTATTTTTTCTTCCAGGATGTTTTTAGCGAAATCGGGTGGGCAATGATGCGGTTGTTCTTCAATAATATTCAGATCCCATTGAAAAAAAAGTATTGCAAAAACGTCCATTAAATAAGATTTGTAAAATTTCGATCGATAACATTCGATTAGAAAAGCCATTAATTTACTTTTTATTAAGACAGAGCTATTTCCGCATTTAATATAAAAAATAAAGCCAGGGTAGTAATCTATCTACGCTCTAAATTTTAGCTATATCGGTCCAGTAGCTATGGTGGGACTACGTAACAAACATCCAAACTTTCACATTTATTAATAATATTAGAAGGATATACAAATTAGATTGTAAGAATCATGCCAAATTTTTAACTCACCTTTATTTTAATTCGTCCTCTGCATTTCTCCTTCTTTCTATTAGTGCACTCCCTTAATACAACCACTTTTATATCTGCGCTTCACAATGTATTCGTGACCTGCGTCAATAAAATCTGACCAACTTTTCTATAGACGTACGAAAAATGAAATGTTCCTGAAGAACTGCTGCTGTATTTAACTCGGACATGTCTGGTTACGAGGCAAGGGAGCATACACTCGTTGTTGATAAGTAAAAGTTTGCGGAACTATAAATTAAGTTAAAACTAACCACAAACTTTCCTTATTTTGAAGATGCAACTATTTTAAAATAGGTGAACTTAATTAGAACTAGACTGTATATAGATACAGCAGTACTAGTAAATAATAATATGATGAAAGTAAATCGTCTATAAATAAATTGACAATTAAATATGACTTGTCAATTATATAAAACATTTTTAAATTTTGACATGAATCAGTACCAGCCAGGGTTGGACAAAAAGAATGTTGGTTTAAATAGTGGCGCTGTCCACCGGAGGTGGCCATTGTAAATGTTTGAAAAAGTTGTAGCCGTGTCCACCAGTGGTGGCTACAGTCAATTATTTTATAGGAGTGACGTACGGACGTTAAACAGCTGGAAGCTTGAGCTGTTTATCTTTGCATTTTAAAATAAAAAAGTAGTATTTTTGAAGTATTTATTGTTTAAACCTAGAGTTTACATAGTCAAAGTCAACATACATTGTTATACAGTGATACAGTTCTTTATACGAACAGCAAAGTACAAAAGAAACAAACTTACAAACTAAAGCGAAAAAGTACCTCCTAATATAAAAAGTGACAGTTAATAAACGACTATTTACAAATATACAAAGAGCTCGGTGTTTGGAGTGCATCCGGTGTGTGTGTTGTAACGAGCGAAGTGCAGCGTTGCATGGTGTCTGTTGCACCATTCGATTCTCCATAGTTTTCTACCATAAACATATATTTGGTACAGCGCTATCTATTGACGCTCCGGAGTACTGACACAGCAGAATCGATAATTGATACCAGCACTGCTAATTGGCTCCTGTACGCAATGCCAGCGGCGAAGTGTGGCGGTTGCGCTAAATTCATTTCGCCACTAGAGGCCGCTAGGTGTTGCACTTGCAACGGCTTCTATCATCGCGCTTGCGGGTCCCTGCCACTGACGGGTTTTATTGCTCCGACTTGGATCTGCACTATTTGCAAAACTACATCGTTGAGGGACAAGTCGGACGCTACAGCAGCGGAGGAGGAGTCGATGGACACCAGCGGTTTAAGCTGCAGCACACTAGCTGATCCTCAGGATGTTGGCCCTGGTTTGTCAACAATCTTACGCACATTTAAATAAGAGTTGCGCCAAATGTTGAAAAAGGAGTTGCAAGTAATGCAGAAGGAATTCCATTGCGAGTTTCCGAGTCTTCGCACAGACCTAGCTCAGCTGCAGGCGGACAGAGACCACATGGATTGGTCACTCTGGAGCAGAAAATAACGACCATGAATAGCTCGGGAGCGGTCGAGGAAGTTGCTCAATTAAAGCGCGAACTGAATGACCGGGACCAGCAGCTATTTTCAAGTGACCTGGAAATCTCAAATCTGCCGGAACTGGCTTTGGAAAACCTTTCACATACGGTGAAGCTTATAGCGACAAAGCTAGGCGTAAGCGTGGAAGATCGTGACATAGTGAGCGTGGACCGTATGGGTGGCAGACAGGTGAACGCCACGAGCGCCGCGGGCCCAGTGGAGACCCGACCGCGTACAGTGGTTGTGCGCCTTGTACGCCGCGACCTGCGCGACCAGCTGCTGCGAGCCGCGAGAGTACGGCGAGGGGCTAACACCGCGGATCTCGAAATGACCGGTCCACCAAGTAGGTACTACCTAAACGAACGCCTAACAAAGCTAAACCGGCAGTTATTTCGGCGAGCACGGGAGGCATGCCAACGCCTCGGCTGGCAATTTGTATGGACAAAGCATGGTCGTATCCTTGCCCGCCGTAAGGCCGGTGATAAAGCTAGACTCGTGCGCATTGAGGGAGACCTACGGGAGGTCTTTGGATCGGACGCCAATAATCTCCTTCAGAACCAGTTTTAAAAATATTTTGTTTGGTCTCGTTATGGTACTAAGTTCTATAATGTTTGTATGGTCGAGTCACTTTTTCTTTGTTTTTTGTTGTCGTGCAATGTTTGGCACTGCATGCCTTGACTGTGGGAGGAGCAGGTGTGCAACTGTTATTAATGTAACGTACGGATATTTTCAGCATTACTTCATAACTATTTTAATTCATTATTTTACTACTTTGCTGTACCCTTTGTTTGCTAATACTTTATTTTTTTATGGTATGTACTTTTATTACTCACATGTTTCGTACCTACCCGGTTTGTCTCGCTCGAACCGTATTCTAGATGTGTCTAACCATACTTTTTACATAAGCAATGTTGCGAAATAAACACATTAAATTTGGATTACTGAACGCAGGTTCATTATCGACAAATCATGATGAGTTTATTATTACCATGAACCATCATTCAGTCGACGTGATGGCAATTAATGAGACGTGGTTGCGCGAGGGGGAAGAAGGCCGGGCGCCAGTGGTTCCTGGGTATCAGTTACGTCACAGACCACGCCCGGATTCAATCCGTGCGGGGCGCGGGGGAGGAGTCGCGTTTTATGTCAAAACCGGAACCAGCGTTCGAATCAGAGCTCACCCGCATCATTCTCAGGTGGAACAAATGTGGTTGAATATAACCGCCAAAAAAGAGAAGTTGCTGATAGGAACCGCATACCGGCCTCCTTGGTTAAATTTAAATATATTCCTAGATGCGATCACGGACAGCATCTGTGCACTGGCCCCGTACGACAATATTATTTTACTAGGCGATTTTAATGTAAATATGCTTGACTCAAATAATTCAAAAACAAAAAAGCTTACTGAATTTCTAAATTATTGTAACTTGGAACAAATAGTACTCACGCCTACGCACTTTGTAGGGGAAAGCGCTACCCTGATCGATGTGATATGTACGGACGCGCGGTATCGGGACGTTGCTGTGAACCATATAGCGGAGCTTGGTCATCACTCGTTTGTACAATGCGAAATTGTTTTTAAAAAAGAGAAACCTTTATGTAAAAAGGTGACCTATCGCGCGCTTAGACATATCGGCTGATGATTTCAGGAGGGATCTGGAGGCCATCCCATGGGATTCAATCTGCGAGCTACAGGACGTTAATGACATGGTCCACTCCTTTAATAAACACGTAATTAAGCTTTTCAATGCGCATGCACCTTTGAAAACCAAGGTATTCAAGGCACAACCAACACCATGGATAACTGACATCATCAATTTAATGTTTAAGTTAAGAAATGAGGCCCGCTATCGATATCGTCAAACCAAACTGGAAGCACACAAACGTTATTACCTAGACCTTAAGCACCAAGCAACAGTTGGTTTATTAAATGAGAAAAGAGCATTCTTTACGAAATATATAAATGACAACATAAGCGACTCAAAATCTCTATGGCATAATATAAAAATAACACGTGCTTCCAGTGAGTAAGAACGAAGATGTGCTCTTAGAACCATTTGACGACCCAAACGGTATAAATTCGGCTTTTCTAGATGTTCCGGGTAACCCTAATGTTAACACCACTCAAGAAAACTTTTTTAAATGTAACCGTTTTGGGTCCGCCAATTTTACAATAATGCCAACAGACCCGAAAACAGTTCTAAATATAATAAATAACATATCCACAAATGCGCAAGGGATAGACGGTATATCGAGAGACATGTTAGCCCTCACACTTCCGCAATAATTAAATACAATTAGTCTTTTGGGTACATTACCAGTTGACTACGTTGAGGAGGAGTTTTTTGACGCCATTTTTTAAGTTTATTTTTAAGTTAGTTAGTTAATATAGGTTATTTTAATTTATTACAGAGATTAAAAACATATCCATAACATCGAATGTATTTCCTGTTTTGTGGCGAAATGCAATTGTTCGGCCTCTTCCAAAAAATAATAACCCACAAAGCTACAAAGATCTTCGCCCCATAAGCATATTGCCATGTTTATCCAAGGTGTTGGAGAGGGTGGTATATTTGCAGGTCACCGATTTTCTCGAGGCGCATGGTATGCTGCCTGAACTGCAGTCGGGTTTTAGAAAGGGGCGCGGAACCGCAACTGCCTTGGCAGATGTGTTGGGTAACATCTTGGAAGGTCGGGACCGTGGTGAGGGATCTATCCTGGTATTGCTCGACTACTCGCGTGCGTTCGACTCTATAAATATTCCTTTATTACTGTAAAAACTGTCGTATTACGGTTTTGATAGGCGGGCGACGGGTTGGTTTGAAAGCTACCTGACCGGCAGGTCACAACGGGTTGAATTGCGCAAGAAAGACGGTTCCACGTTATCTTCCTCCCCACAAACAATAAAAAGGGGAGGCCGCTATACTTGGTCCGCTTCTCTATATACTTTATAGTGCTGACATAACGACATGCATAAAGAACTGCAAGTATCATGTTTACGCGGATGACACTCAGCTGTATGTTTCATTTAACGCCAGTAACACTGCAGCCGCCGTACGTACCCTCAATGAGGAGCTTGATAGGATTGCTATGTGGTCTAGGGACAATTCTCTAGTACTGAACCCTCAAAAATCTAAGTTCATGGTCATGGGGAGCAGAAATCAAATTAAAACAATTCTTTCTGCTAAACCTGATATTAAAATTATGGGCGAAAGTATACAAAAGGTAGAAATCGTTTGTAACCTGGGGCTAATTACGGATCCGGAACTTCGTTTTGAGGAGCATATAAATGGTGTAGTAAAAAACTGTTTTTATAGATTAAAGGTTCTGTACAGAGTCAGGGATTTCCTTAGTGTCGCAGTGAGGAAGAGATTGGTAGATAGCCTAGTACTATCCAAACTAAATTATTGCGACACTGTTTACGGGCCATGTCTTCTTTCACGTACTGAACATTTAATACAACGAGTACAAAATGCATGTGCTCGTTACTGCCTAGGCATACCCCGGAGGCATCACATCACACCGTATCTAAACGAACACAACATCCTAAAAATGGCTGCACGACGGAAACTACACTTATCAGTTTTGATGTTCGGTATCATAAAAACACACAAACCGGAATATCTTTTCAGTAAAATTTGCTGGAGGCACGAGCACTATAGCTACTCTGCTCGTTCCACGGCCAATCCGCTCGCGATGCCTCGACATAAGACCACAGCCTTCAGGGGGTGTTTCAAGTATCCACTCGCTGCTGGAAAGAAAATTTTAAATTTCATTTGAAAAAAGTCCTTTTAGAAAAGCAAAAGTATGAACAGCAAATACATTATAAATAAATACTCACATAAGGTTTATCATCTATCGGCAAGGCATATCAATCCAAGCGGCTCGAGACAGCATTGCGTTTGTCAAGAAATCACATTACTTGTTAGCAAGGTAGCCATCGGCAACGCCCTAGTAACTAATCACGCGAGACGAGTCGCGTGAGCACAGATTGGAAGACTCGTGCGACACCGCGCCACCCTTTTGACGCATGGTACCTACGTCATCGCGCTCACAGGCGCAGAGGACAAATGCGTGGTACGACGAAGTTTGATCGGCAGCGCGCGCGCAGGCGACGGTGGCGCGAAGGTGGGGTGGGAGCGAGACAAAAACATGTCTGCAATATATTGTATTTGTGTTTATTTTGGTTAGCCTGCACACAAACTTGTATATTTTTGTAGTGTTTATTATATTTCCTAGAGGTAGTTGTTTTATATTATAAGTATAACCCAAATACTGTTTATTTTATTATCATATTTATGTAAAAATATTTATGCTGTCTTGGCTTCCGTACGTTTTTTCACGGGTGACCACTGAAAACCAGCGTTGTGTTGTGGGCCCCCCATAGCACAGCATCATGCTGAGTCGCAGTCACGACGTGCAAGCTGTTAATTTTTTTCTTTTTAGTTCCGTCCTGTTGTATTTATTTGTTTTGTTATTTTTTTGTAATTTTGTGTGATGCACGTCATGTACCTGCGGCAAATAAATATATTTTCTTTCTTCTTTCTTTCTTTCATTTTAATAATGATTCTCACTGGCCACCCCCCGGCGACAGTGGGAATTATTTTTAAAAGTTGTGACACTGTCCACCCGGCAAGCAGGGGGTGGTTAGTGGTAATAATCGGAAACGGGGCACTATGACAAATGGATTCCAAAAATGTTCACCATAATCCATCGCCTAATCACGCCTTCGGGACCCGGTGGGATGTGGGAGTAGTAGTGTATCAACATGTAGGTAATAATTAATAATCCATCCAAAATAGTAAAATATAATCAGGCTTCTCAATTGTAGATGCGGCGGCCTTTATTAAAGGATCCCTCCCTTCGACATCGTTTTTACGACAAACAGTTGGTCAGACAAAAAACACCAAGACGCTTTTAGCCTTATATTTAGGTGGTATATAGATAGATATAATTGAGAAAATAAACGATTTATTGGCAAAATTTTTGCTGTCTTTTTTCCTCAGTGCCCCGTTACATACAACCGAATGCTCTACTATGGAACTGTCTAGAAGATTCGAGAGTTATCCTAGAATTTTCCACTATAGGACTGTGAAGAAAGTTGTGGAAATTTCTCGAAGGATGGTTCAGCATATAAATAGTTGTCGTGTTTGCGGGAGGAGTCAGCCGCCCGAAACGAACAATCGCGTATCAGTATGACTGGCGGACCACGGTTTACTCTAATTTACCCTGGTTTACTCTGGTTTATCCCCGACGACCCTATCACCCTCCTTCAGGAAAGCATTAGGGCAACCAGTTTTACGCAAACACGAACCGGCTTCAGTCCGTCGCGACGTGCCCGTTCATAAACGTTACAGTAACGGTAATTCGGTCCCTGATTGCATGTTCTATAAATAGTCTGTGGTACCTACGTAACGTTGATGTATCACTTTTAAAAGTACGCTGCTTTGCATTCTATATCATCAGTTCTTATTGTAAGTAAGTAATATAGGATATAATTATTTATTTATAGATTGTTTTTAGTTTCGCGTACTACCTCGTCGATCGAGTAGTTTTAGCCCGGTTAATCAGTCGACAACTTCATAGGTTGACCTGCGAGATGCCATAGGTAAAAAACAAACCAGCTAACAGTTCGGTTTTAAAAATCGCGCAGTACAGTCGGCAATTAAGAACAAATATGAATGTTTCGGTGAGAATTTTCAAAATTAACATTCATTCCGCCTTCACACTTAGGTATTTGATACTACTATTGCTTTGGACCAACCTTTGCGTAAGCCTTCTTTGGAAACATCTACAGCTTTTAGAAAAGTAGACCAAATTATTAATTTATTTCATTGTTTGTTGTTATAGCGGCAACGGCAATACAGATTCTGTGAATATTTCAACTGCCTACCTGTAACGGATCATGAGTAGGTATCGGATATTCGGATGTATATTTACCTCAAGTCAAAATCAAAAGAGAATAACAGATGGACATGGATTTCTCTGGAGAAATGACCTGGATAAGAAGACTAGAAACGAAATCATTATACAATGTGATAGGGGTGAGACTTCTAACCCGTTAAGGCTGAGTACTACATCTAATTTTATCGACAAAAAAAATAATATGGGGGGTTGAACCCCCTCCCCCTAAAAATTATGGCTATTTTTATTTTTTTTTTAATGTACTACGGCGCGCTTGATACTTTATGTGATATCAAAGGTTGTATGCGTCGTAGAAACAAAAAAAAAAACGACAAACGGTAGCTAATAACCTTGGCTAACTAATTCATTACTTTTTTCATATGTTTGATAATGTTTTGGTGAGAAAAAGAAATCATTACTGAATTATTTTGACCGAAAAAATCGCTATTTTTCAATATTTTCACGAATTACTCAAAACTATGTCCCATAAAATTATTAATAATTTGCGCTCACTTAAAAGTATTTGAGTTATTCTTTCTAACGATACCAAAAACATCACCATAACAATTAAGAACCATTAACCATTAACCATATCATAACAAAAGCAGGTAACAAAACGAGGTATGCGTGCGGGTAAGAAAACTTACAACGTAATGTAACAGATAAGGATAGAAGATGACACCACATGCTGTGAGGTGTGCGAGAGGGTAAAAAAACGTACAATGTAATGTAACAGACAAGGAAAAAAGATAAATACACCACGTGCGGTAAAGCGGTTCTTGTCACCATTGTCGGGTATTATTAGTCGTTACAAATCTGTGACTGCTAACACACCATGTTAAATTTCTTCTCGCGCTTTTCGTGGACAAGTTTCGTTATGGCTAATCATCGTAATTATGACGAATATGTTGCGGATATTCATTTCGTATATGGTTTTTGCAATGGCAATGCCAGTGCAGCAGTGCGCGAGTACCGTAGAAGGTTTACAAACCGACCCACACCGAGTTATCATACGTTTATTGATATTCACGCAAGATTGGCAAATTATGGTATAAGAAGACCAGCTCCAGAACGTGTTCGCGATCTACCAGTGGCAGCGGAAGAGGACGTGTTAGATCTCATACACAGAGATCCTAGATTAAGTTTGAGACGCCTTTCAAGGATGACGGGCCTGGGGTACTGGACTATTTCAAAAATATTACACCGAGAAGGATTACATCCTTTCCACTTCCGGAGAGCACAGGAAATAACAGGCCAAGATAATTACGCGCGGTGTGTTTTTTCCTCTTGGATAAATCGCAGAGTGCGTCGCAATCCCGATTTCCTTGCTAAAATTATGTGGACAGACGAAGCAAAATTCACAAGGCGGAGGAATTACAAATTTTAGAAACCAACATTTATGGATGGCTGAAATCCTCATGCTGTGCGAACATCGACATTCCAACACGAGTTTTCAATAAATGTATGGGCTGCCATGATTGACGATATTTTAATAGGGCCCATTGAATTGCCAGAGAGATTAAATGGGCCTAGATTTCTGCATTTTCTGCAAAATGAATTTAACGAAGAACTCATGAGTTTGCCACTAAGCTATCGGCGCCACATGTGGCTACAATTAGTCGGTGCTCCTGCTCATTTTGCCTTGAGTGTTCGCCAATATCTAAACGAAGTCTTCCCGAGATGAGGACGCGGCGGAACAGTTGCTTGGCCTCCACGTTCGCCCGATTTGACGCCTTGTGACTATCATCTTTGGGGATGGTTGAAGCAAAAAGTTTATTTCGTCGAGGTAAACACGAGAGAAGAGCTCCGGGAAAGAATTAGGATCGCCGCCGACGAACTTCGATCTGATCCCGCGGTATTAAGACGAACCACGCGGCAAATGGCTATAAGAGCCACCGCCTGTTTACAAAACAGAGGAGAACACTTCGAACAGTTAATCAATTAATTTTAAGCATTAAAATGTTTTGTTTGATTGTATTTTTCAGTAGGTTTGATTTTAAATAAATGTAAAGTACATATGAGTATTACTGGTTTCATTTACAAATAATGTCAAGTATGAGTATTGAGCTTACACAGGGGAAACTACTTAGAATTGATGATGTTATGGTGATGTTTTTGGTATCGTTAGAAAGAATAACTCAAATACTTTTAAATGAGCGCAAATTATTAATAATTTTATGGGACATAGTTTTGAGTAATTCGTGAAAATATTGAAAAATAGCGATATTTTCGGTCAAAATAATTCAGAAATGATTTTTTTTTCTCACCAAAACATTATCAAACATATGAAAAAAGTAATGAATTAGTTAGCCAAGGTTATTAGCTACAGTTTGTCGTTTTTTTTTTGTTTTTACGACGCATACAACCTTTGATATCACATAAAGTATCAAGCGCGCCGTAGTACATTAAAAAAAATATTAAAATAGCCATAATTTTTAGGGGGAGGGGGTTCAACCCCCCATATTATTTTTTTTGTCGATAAAATTAGATGTATTACTCAGCCTTAACGGGTTAGAAGTCCCACCCCTATCACATTGTATAACAACTACCAAGCCGCATTTATTTTCTAAATTCGAGGTGATAAAATCCTTATCCTTTGGTACAGATCACAGACTCCTCAGAGCGACGCTTATCCTGACATCAACAATAAAAAAAGAGTTGACGCAACTTCACCGGTAGCACAAACACACTAAAAAGCTCGGATGATCATGAATTATACCTAAAAAGTCTAAGCAAACACATATCAAAATTGCTAGAGTCACATGAAAACCATAAAGCCAAAGAATACTACCAGATGATAGAATCTGCATTAAAAACCAGCCTGAAAGACAAATCAAGATCTAAGAAATCAACTATTTTAACAGATAAGGCAATAGAATTAATGAAGAAAAGAGCCGCCGTACAAAACAAATCCTACCTAAACAAAAAAGACATAATACATCATCTCCACAACCGGGATCTTCTACCCTTAATACTGGCGGCAGCAGTGTTCTTGTTGTGGATGTTCATTCTTGCCCCCATCTGGAAACTAAGGAGGGAGCTTGCGGACTTACGATCACGGCAAGATGGCCTTCTGTATGCACTGAAGTGATGCATCTCCTGAGGTTTTGAGTTATGGAGGCAGAATCTTCTTAAGAAAAAACTACGACCATAGATCATGGATATTGAAGAACTCCCATGTGTTGAGGAAGTCATCCCTCCCAAGACTCCGGTTTACAGGAGGGAGCGACACCTTGCCTCAGCAATCACTCTAACAGAAATCAACTATATACTAGAACACAAGGACAACAGTGCAGCTCTCAGACCCCATCATAAAAGGCTCTTATCAGATATAGAGGGATACACCATCTTACCATCTACAGGTTTCCTATCATGGTGCGTCTCTCATCTCGACAAATGCGCGGGCGCCACCAAGGAAGAAAAAGCACTCTTAAGAAGAGCAGAGAGAGTGACGCATTTGGCAATGGGAGAGTTGGCAATGGGAGAGTCCTACTCTCACTTTTACAAAACACCACCTCCCTCATTAACCAGAAGACCATTTCCCATAGATACCCTGTATGCTTCTTTAGCCATTACGTGGGACAGGACAATTTCCCAAGTGGCTCAGTCAACAGAACCTCGACAGGATATCATGATAGGTAATGTGAGAGTTGTATTTGATGCAGAGCTATGCCTAGTGTATGTGTCTGCCCACACACTTTACCTGATCCCTTACTCTTTGATCCTATGTTTATCGGATGTGTGCGGCTTGGTTTTCTGTGGATTGCTACTCCGCCATTCATGATGACAAATATCCCAAGTACTCCCTGAGAGAACAGGTTAACACATGTCTTGAGACCATGTTAGACCTCTTGCGACATCACCAACAACAGGCTTACGTCCTCTTGAAGATGTGGCCATCCCTTGTGATAGGAGCTGTCCTTCGTGACTTGGAAAACTCCGATGAGTTTTTAAGAACCATTACTCAAGATCTCCTCTACCACCTTAAATATGTCCAATTTTTCTTGGCAGCCACAGGTGTGGTAATGGACCCTTCCCATGCCATGTTAAAACTTGAGCTGGCGGGGCTGTGGAAGACTATGGGTCACCCCATTGTCAACATGGACTCAAGTACCAGAAGTTGGTGCACCAAAGGATCCGTGTTGAAAGAAGGGTTGGAACCCGCCGCAGATCAAATCAATAACATGTTTAAAAAGGAGTTCTGTCGTCAATACTATAAAATACACAAACGCTGGCCCAATGTCTCCGCCTCAGCATCCACTCATCCTCAGGTAGTAGCATGCTTGCATGCAAATGAGTGGGGTGAGACAGCCACAAGGAAGTGGGCCCCTGAAGATTTCGCGGGTACTAGACCTGAAAAACCTATATAATCAGACAAACAAAGAAATAAAACAATGTTATGAAACACACAGAATGGACACTATAAAAAAACACATAGAAAACACAAGATCGGCTAAAAAAGCATTTAAAGAACTAGACAGAACAAAAACATGGATTCCATCTCTTCAACATGGTTCAACAAATAGTAAATCACGTAGTGGAATTATAAAAATAGCTTCAGATTTCTACGCAAGCTTATATAGTAAGCCAAACTCAACACAAAACATAAGAGACGTCAAACCAAACAAAGAATATGTCGACTGTAGAGATGTTTTGCGAACCTAAAATCTTTGAACAAATACTAAAATTAAAATCAGAAAAAGTCCGGGACCAGACGGTATTGCGAACGAATGCATTAAACACGCCAGAGCTCTTCTAGTAACACCTCTTACACTATTATTCAACAAGATCCTAGACAAAGAAGTAGTGCCTGAGCAGTGGACTGAATCTTAAATAATTTTATTGTACAAAAAAGGCGACCCAGCAGACGTAGGTAATTACCGTCCGATAAGTCTAATGTCCAGCTTTTACAAGTTATTCTCTTCACACCTACTTGATAGAATATCTTCGGAATTAGACACATTCCAACCTATGGAACAGGCAGGTTTCAGAAAAGGGTTCAGCACTTCAGACCATATACACGTAAGTAACGCTCTACATATCTTTTATTGATTATAAAAAAGCCTATGACTCTATCTCGCATCGTAGTATATGGGAAGCACTAAATAACCAATCGGTCAATTCTAAATATATAAATATTATAAAAAATATTTACTCCCAAAGTTTAAGTCGATGTAAGCTGGATAGAGTCGGGCCTATAATCAGTATCAACAGAGGACCCAGGCAAGGTGATCCGATCTCACCGAAATTGTTCATCGCTGTCTTACAGAATATAATGGCAGATCTGCCTTGGTCGAAGAGGGGCATTAATATAAATGAAAAATATCTGAGCCATTTGCGTTTTGCTGATGACATTGTTCTTCTGTCGGAAAATCCTTTGGAACTCAACATTATGGTCAAGGAATTACAAGCAGCGAGTGAATACGTGGGTTTAGAGATGAACCTTAGTAAAACAAAAGTCATGACCAACAGCAAAATGACTCCTATCTTTGTCAACGACATGCCGCTCGAATACGTTCAGGAGTACATATACCTGGGTAAGCAAATCTCCTTCAAAAAAAAATTGAAATATTGATGAAATAGATCGAAGGGTTGCTATTTCCTGGAAAAAATATTGGGCTCACAAAGAGATATTCAAATCAACCCTCCCGATCAGAGTAAAAAAGACCATATTAGACTCTACAATTTTACCGTGTCTCACTTATGGCTGCCAGACTTGGATATATGACGACAAGGCGAGAACCAAGATCCAAACTACACAGAGATCTATGGAGAGAAGCTACTTAAGTATCAAACTAAGCGATAAATTACGAAACACAGAGATTCGCAATAAAACTAAAGTGGCAGACGCTCTCAAATTTTCGCAAAGCCAAAAATGGAGGTGGGCCGGACACGTTGCAAGGTATTCCAATGATCGCTGGACAATCAGGGCAACTAAATGGATAGGTCCACAGGGCACCAGAAATAGAGGCCGGCCCTGCGCCCGTTGGCAGGACGAGATCATAGCGAATGCCGGACGAGACTGGATAGCCACCGCCTCAAACAGAGAAAAGTGGAATTCTTTGGAGGAGGCTTTTACCCGAAGGGGGTCCACAAAATAATGCTATTTTATAATTTTTAATCATGATCAATTTTATTATATGAAATTCAATAATTTTTAAGAATTTCTAAATCGAAATAACAATGATTGTCCTAAGTAATTAAATTTTAAATATTGATTTTACAATTAAGTCTATTTTTATTTTTTATTTGATTATTTGTAAATATTTATTGTTGTCGTTTGATTGTTAGTCGTGATCACATAAATTATCATAATTATATATTTGAATTTCCTTTATTTATATTTACACAAATTATTTACATTTTTAAACATTCCTTAAAAAACAATATAAAAAAAACATTTTAAAATATAAAAAATTGTAGCCCACCGGTATCGGGAAGAGGGTCCAAGCTACCGGCGGTCAAGGCTCCAGAGAGAGGAACCTCCTAACAATACGAGCCGTGTCTAGGAGTACCGCTTTCTGAATCAAGCCCTTGATCCAGCTGCCTAACGAGAGCCTCCTCAGGTATTGGTTGAGGCTCCTGGCAATTAAGCCATGAGCTGATACGACTATCGGCACAATGATCGCTGAGTCCACATCCCACATGTCGACAACCTCGCGATATCCAGGTCGCTACTCAATGATTGGATAAAATATGAGTCAACGATACAAGAAAAAGAAGTTAGTGTAATGGATTTACTCTGTGGTGTAAAAAAAATAGCGAATATGTAGCAGTGTGCTAAATCAGCGAGATAGAGCAGCAAGCACGCGCGCGTTGTACAATTAACTCTGTCCATATTGTATGTTTCAGCAGCAAGTGCGCCTGCCTCGAACTGACGGCACCGTGCGCTATAAATTAATATATTTTTTATGTTTTGGAGGAACGGCTCCAGCTATTAGCGGAAGTAGAACTTAAGGCCATGGTATCTGTAGAGGGACGGATAGAGGTGTGACTGTCTGTAACGTACTCCTAATTATTAAGTAAATATTTTAGCCTTGATTACCATGTTTTGTGTTTAACACGACCGGACTCTTCAAAACAATTGAGACGTTTGCACAAAAAGAGCAATAAAACAATTCTGTAAAAAGTATGGGAACCGACCCAAGCGTGGTGGTTTTTGGAGGCTGGAGCCGGGAGAAAGATGGCTGGAGGCGGGCAGTTGGTTTTACATCGCGGAAGGGTCCACACGTGGAGTCGAGCTAAGTGAGGGAGTTGGTCTTCGACGGTTTGAGAGGTCGGACGCAAGAGTCTGGGTAGGGAGTGAGTGAGTTGGAGACGAGAAAGGAGACAGCAGAGAGAAGGCGGGTTTCGGCAGAGGCGAGACTGGTAATCGGTGCAGCATATTGTAAGTGGGTTGTACTCTAGATTGCTTCAAGGACCTACTTGGTAAGTGTTACCTTTAATCTACTTATTAACGTGGAGGAATAATAGTTTGTAGATCTTTGCGGACCTTTCATAATGTAATTCTTGTAGGGTAACTTGTATAGTATTTTATAGTTAGTAGTTTAGCGGTAGAGCAGGGAAAGGTGTTAATAATCATTTATTTCAGCATGACGGAGCAGCGGTATTTTATCATCACAATGTATACTATTATCTCATGTGTTATGTGTTCCACCTCCTATTCCAACCCTTGGCACATATTCGTCATCTGCGTTTGGTTTAGGGAACGGGGACCGCCTTCGCTACACTGCACACACATTTCATGCATACGACATGTACATTAAACAAAAACACACCTGACTATTGACTATTGACTTTGATCTGACTCACCACAAATTAAAGGCAGAACCGTAATATTCGCATTCCAATTAGAATAAACTATATTATTCAGTGGTGTAGGCAGCACCGTAATATTCAAGGATTGATTAAAACAAATTATATTGCTCAGTAATATAATGCCGACATGTACTTGTGGTACAAATCAACCAAATGCTGCTGATGAATACTGCTTCCTGTAAAGGTCTAGCTCAGAAACATTGCGTAGAGATTATTGGCGCACATTTCAGGGAGCGGGGGTAGGTTTCACCAATTATCCTAAACTGAATGGATAGCTACGTTTTTAGGAACGCTAGGGACTGTGTCTCGTTAAAGCAAACCCCGGCTGCCACAGGCCTATTACTGAATCGACACTATTTAGCGAAACACGCAACCACTACTTGGGGCAGAGTAAAGAAATGTGAAGTGACGATGGAATAACCACTTCGGCGTCCACCAATAACAATCGCAATATGTTCTGCTACAGACCGAGTCTACGGTACGCTTGTGCAAATTGTGTTATAATATAGTAATTGGGGTAATCTGCCATAAGGGTGTTATTAACGTGGGTACGCGTATAAGTAGAAATACTAGAAACCTGTCTTCCTCAATGGCAGTGGCCTCACAACCCACTGCCTCAGGATTGGGAAAGACATGTAGATAGAGCTTAGGGAACGTGACCTGTTAGAGTTCGTAGCAGTGTCCTCAGTAGGGCTATGCACTTAGGTCTAACAGTACACGTACGCCGGACAAACGTTGTAAAACAGTTCCATGTTGTAACATGGAATCGTTTGCGTTTGCGAATCGGCATCTAGTATTTTGGAATCAAACAAATTAACGTAACGAATAAATAAATAAATTCTTAAGCGCAAGCGTAACGTTTCCTTTACCAAACATTTCATTATATACTATATCTTTGCGCCCTCTTGTCTTATTAGCTTCATACCTTATTATTAATTTAGTTTTATAAGATTCGATATTATTCATGTATATGTCTTAACTGTGAATCCCCAATATTAACTTCACCTAGTACCCCTCCTTGTCCCCTAGCTTCTAAAGTCAGGACAGGGCAGGAGGTCAGTGGGTTTGAAGTCGGTGGAAAGATGCCCAAGTTTTTAGTCGAATCTTACAAGGCCGTGCGGATGGCGCTGCACGGCTTCTTGCCCTTCGGGGGAAGCCGACATTAATACTAATATTTGCATGATTTAGGGAAAACGAAAATTTTATCAGCTTAGGGTAATTTACGAACAGTCACAGAGGAAAAACAGCTGCAAGATTCCCAAGAGGAAGAACCCAATTCAAGCACGTCACAAAATCCACCGAAATGGCGCATTGTGGATATCCCAAAAAAAACAGAAAAAGCGTTAGTTGTTTGGAAGATTTTCATATTCGACTAGATTCTTTTGAGTTGTTTTATGATGAAGAGCTGATAGAACTATTGCGTTCAGAAACAGAACAGAATGCAAAACAGAAAGGAATAAAAAAACGGATTTCTATTATTGTCTGGCTACAATGCCATTTGGTGTTTGCTCGATACAGAATGTATTGACTGTCATCATCCTGGTGAAGCAGCTTCTATGTCAAAAAATAGGTTTGAAGAACTACTGCTATTTTGCTATTTTTTTTTTCACTCCCTATTTTTTACATCAACCTTCTGTCAGAAGACAAATTTTGTAAGGTACGTCCTTTGTGGGATGTTGGCTGCTATAGTCGGCATAAGGCTGAGGAGATGCTCATGTTTCCTCTAAACGTGAGCATAAACAAGTGGTCGCTGGCTGCAAAGGAAAATGATGCACCCGTTCACTAGATATGTAGTGCAATCGTATTTTATGTCGAAATCCGAGACGAATGACAGCACTTCATTCAATAGCACTACAACGAAAATTAAGTACCTACCCAAATCCTCTTTAGCTGTTATAAAACGGATTGCTTCAAGTATTAGATTAGATGGAAAGGACCACTCCATAGTCGATGACGCTAGGTAGAGCCGATTTGGATTTGTGAAAGTTTATCAAGAGATGATGAAGACGGACGAAGGAAGAGAATTGTCCAAGATTTTTTTAAGCCAAGCTCATGTCCGAAATCCGAGACGAATGACAGCACTTCATTCAATAGCACTACAACGAAAATTAAGTACCTACCCAAATCCTCTTTAGCTGTTATAAAACGGATTGCTTCAAGTATTAGATTAGATGGAAAGGACCACTCCATAGTCGATGACGCTAGGTAGAGCCGATTTGGATTTGTGAAAGTTTATCAAGAGATGATGAAGACGGACGAAGGAAGAGAATTGTCCAAGATTTTTTTAAGCCAAGCTCATGTCTAAGAAAGACAGAATAGTGGAAAACCTGACAAGTCAGCTCTGTGTTCATGAAGAGGCTTTTACAGCTAAGGATAGTGGTGCCGAGGCAAGGTCTGGCGGTATGCTGTTTGTAAAAGGCACTGAGAAAACGAAAGTCAAGAAAGGGAAAGCTCCTTTTGCTTTCAAATGTCACATATGCAAGGAAGTCGGCCATTTCAGTGTTACAACGTCTCAATTTAATAATAACTTAAACCCCAGTCTACAATATTACCAAACAAAGCAATTTGGCCGAAATAGTTCGTATAACTAAAATAATTGTTTGGGATGAGAGGACTATGGCTCATAAGGCGGGGTTCAAAGCTTTAAATATGTATCTACAAGATATAAAAGATATAAGGAATAATAATAGTCAAAGATTTTAGAAGAGTCAGAATATTTTTCTGCTGGGCATAATTTCAAATCTTTTACTCAAAATAGGAAGTGATGAATACCCAGAAGTGGATAATAAAATAATTCTCCCTACAGAGTTGTTAGGCACAATTGTGACCATTGTAGAAGAGATAATAGTTAAAATCTATCCAGATATTAGTTTATGTTTCCATGCGTCCGTTTTATTATATAGTAACACAAAGTACATAAGTGTTTTACGTCTGTCACATCTCAGTCTTATTGAAAACCAGCGTCGAGCACTAGGCTGCCCGGCAGTTTGCTGAACTGGTCCTAACCAAACCTATTTAGCGCATCCGTGAGACACACTTATCTTTTTTTTCTGTTTACATTTAAGTTTTATATTTTTTTTGAGCACTTGTGCAAAATAAATAATTATGTTTTCTTTCTTAGTAATATCCACGATAAACAAGCAGAATGGTTGTGCGAGCTTGTCATCCTATCACCAAAAACGACCAAGCCACAACCATCAATTAATTTTTTTAGATCGTTTGAAGGAGTTGAAAATCATTATAAATCAGTGGACTCAGTGAAAAACAACGATCACGCCATACATTCCCCGGTTGAGTTTCTTAACACATTAAACCCTCCCGGTCTCCCAACTCAAGCCCAAGCCGAGAGTAGCACCAAGCCGAGAGTGGCACCAAGCCGAGAGTGGCACCAAGCCGAGAGTGGCACCAAGCCGAGAGTGGCACCAAGCCGAGAGTGGCACCAAGCCGAGAGTGGCACCAAGCCGAAAGTGGCACCAAGCCGAGAGTGGCACCAAGCCGAGAGTGGCACCAAGCCGAGAGTGGCACCAAGCCGAGAGTGGCACCAAGCCGAGAGTGGCACCAAGCCGAGAGTGGCACCAAGCCGAGAGTGGCACCAAGCCGAGAGTGGCACCAAGCCGAGAGTGGCACCAAGCTGAGAGTGGCACCAAGCCGAGAGTGGCACCAAGCCGAGAGTGGCACCAAGCCGAGAGTGGCACCAAGCCGAGAGTGGCACCAAGCCGAGAGTGGCACCAAGCCGAGAGTGGCACCAAGCCGAGAGTGGTACCAAGCTGCGAGTGAAAACATCATCGGCCTAGCCTTTTCCCAACTATGTCAGGGTTGGCTTCCAGTCTAACCGGATGCAGCTGAATAGCAGTATTTTACATACTGCTATTCAGCTGCATCCGGCAGACTGCCTATTTGACCATTGGTTGCGAGTGAAAACATTGCAACATGCAACGAAATGTTATCGAGGCACCTATACTGACCGATTGTTCCCGAGGGGAGTCTTTTTTTTTCCGAGGGGAGTCTGTGTTTCTTTCGAGGATTAACACCATCAAACTACACCTTCGAGTTCAAAATAGTGCAACTGCTTACTACTAACTTCTGCTAACTGCTGTGCTGTGTTGTGTAGTGATGGGTAGCTATTCCAATAACTAGCCAAATATATTAACAACTATTTTGTTAATGTACGGCACGGCAAGCACGGCTATGATATGCGTTAACACGATAACTAGCTATTGGCTACTGGCTGGCTAGAATACGGCACAGCGGATAGTCGCCACAGAGTAGCAGGGCAGTTGATCGTTATTCATTGAAGTCCTATCTACCTAGCTATGCTGCTGCGCCGATAGCGAGCGCTAGTCTTTATTGTTCAATAGCCAAGTAGCCAAAATAGCTGGCTAGCTAGCTGGCTATTCCACCATAAATAGCCGGCTAGCTAAGCTATTGAAATTTCGGCTAGCTAAGCTATTGAAATTTTGTGTACTGCTCTGTTTTTAACTCAAACCTGTCTGTTTTACCATGAAAATCTGAAGGCCTAGCTCTTAATTTAGCAGGGGTAGACTTAAGGGAGAACTGCTTTTCACAGGGTCAGTTATACGTTGCCTGCTCCAGAGTAAGCTCACAGAGCAGCCTGGTGATTCTGAAGGAAAATAGAAAATTTTGTTTACTAAGAAATACTGCGTTAGGTATTGTACGGTCAGCAACCGCACATTGTACCTTAGCCTAGTTTAAATACTACAAATTTTTTTATTTTCAAAAAATGTAATTCGTCACGTACGTAAGTACGTCAGTCTTCGGTTTAATATCGAGCTCGCGCAACATCCAACATTTTGTAATATTTTCTTATTACATTTATTTAGTGCAATTTCGTATTAAATACCTTTTTTAAACATTAACATTTATTTTATTAACATTCAACATTAAGTGTCAAGGCTCATTCATGCCCTTACATTTTGGTCCTTCGAGCCGTTAAAAGTAAAATCAGTGCCGTGGTACGTTTTCACTCGCGGGAACATTTGAACATTAAGGGCATTACATGGCTCAAATCCCAAAAATAGCGTATGTTCAAAGAAATTTGTTGATGAATCCCTTCGTGCGTTTTCCGTGTAAAAAAAATGTATGTTATAGTTAAGTTCATCACCAATAAATTGTATTGTTTAAAATTTTAATAAACCTTCTCAATTTTTTTTGGTTAATCGTAGAAAATAGGTCCTTTTTCAACCTTAATTGTAAATTATCTCTGTAACGGCTGAATAGATCGGCATGAATTTTGTAACAACAAATACGTAATGATATACTTAACAATCTGTATTGTTTTTTTTCTGTTATTTCTTTAAATATTTTTAAATAATAAATAAAAACCGAAATTTTGCGAAATGTGCGGGGCAACTCAACAAAAACCAGTACCCAGTCCAGTAGGGATAAAATCATCAAGGTCATCGAGCAATGTAATGCCCTTAAACTTGGACATTGAACAGAACATTAAAAACAGTGTGAACAGTGACACTGAGTGAGAATTACACAGATCGGCGTGGAGCGTAAGCAGCGAATCCGGTGAGCACGTTCCACATTACCTACTTTTCAGAAATTTTGGAGTTATTGTGTTCACTAAGCACCGGTTAACAACAATGTCTTCTTACGATGCTTTACTTAACTCTCTACGAATCTTGAGGCTATCAAACGAATAAATGAAAACTTTAAGAAAGATAGTTCTACACGTAAAACCACTCTTGAGTATCATGATGACAGACTTGAAAAACTGGAGGGATATTGGAGTGACTTTAAAAAGAACGACATCCAATTAGCCTTGTTTGAAGGAAAGAAGTCTGGACCTTATTATGAGAATCGCATTTACGAGCGTTTGGAACAAATTTACGAGGAAACTAAGTGTATGATAAATAAGTCGAAACAAAGAGTATTGGTGAAAGTTGAAGACGAAAAATTTACTTCGTTTAGTAATTTGCAATAGGGAGAAGAAAGGCCATGTGTTCAAGAGAATGTTCCAGAAAAACAGGAGAGTGATGAGATCGCGGATGATGTGAGGAACACGTCAAATGAGGAGTTAATCGTAGACCAATGAACTAAAGATATGATGAATGAGCAGCGATCGAACATCAAGGCTTTCGAGAGAACAGTACGGAACATGGACATTGAAAATTTAAAGGAAAAGTGGCAACTTGAAGATAAGTTAAGGACATTTACGCAACGTTGGGAAAAAGTCGATAGCACTTATTGGAAGCTCGATAACATGCTGGTTAACACGCAAGCATTTGAAAGTGATTATAATAGACTAAAAAGGCTGTATGAATTCAGCAAGGAACAAATTAACAAGAAGATTTGGGATAACAAACATCAGGAAAAATCCACGCCGAAAATTAAACCGATTTTCAGTGGCAGCTTTGCCCAGTGGATAACATTTAAGGATTTGTTCGTGGAAATCGTGCATCGTAACACTTTTATCTCTAATGCTCAAAAAATGCAACATTTGAAAGCAAAATTAAAGGGGGAACCTGAGCGATTAATACAGCACATGAACATTAGTGCCGATAACTACGAAGCCAGTTGGCAGATACTTCAACAGAGGTACGATAATAAGAGACTATTATTTACGTACCAAGCAAACATTTTACTGAGTGTCTACCCAACATACAAACCCCAACGGCATCTCTACTGAAAAGAATGCATGATACGACCAATGAGTGGCTTCAGGCTATTAAGAATCTGCAATACGATACTTCTAGTTGGAACCCCTTAGTGGTTCACATTCTAATGCAAAAGCTGGACGCAGACACGCCAGAGTTTCAAAGAATCCATGGAAAACCCAAGAGAAATGCCGCCATTAAACGAATTCCTGAAATTCATCGAAACCAAGTTCATGTCAATGGAATCGGGTGCAAACCCGAACCGCCCACGAAACTTTAACAGTCAACAGAAAAACATTCAGACGAAAACAGTTCATAATGCAACATACAGCAAGCCTAAGGGGCAGCAACAGACCGTTCAAGGTGGAACTAAGAACATTTCATAACAAGCAAACATTTCATAATTCCAATATAACATGTCCTAGATGTAATAATCAAGACGGGCTCTATAATTGCAGAGAATTTTTAAGTATGTCACCTGAAGAAAGGTTGAAGACCGCTAACAACCTACATGTATGTCTAAATTGCCTGTTTACTCATAACGGCGAAAAATGTACGTCGGAAAAAAAGTGCAAGCACTGCAATGAGCCGCATAACAGCATTTTGCATGAAGCGATTGGAGTTGCAAAATTGAGAACCGGCAGGGCTAATGTAGGTCAACAATTGAACACGCATTTAGCACATGACAACTCGATTGAGGTACTGCTAGCCACAGCCCAAGTCAAAACAATGGCCAATGATGGAACTACTATCATTTTACGCGCGTTAATAGACCAGGGCTCTCAGGTTAGCCTAATTACAGAAAATGCTGCACAAAAATTGCAGTTAAAACGAAACAAGATGAGTGCAGTGGTGTCTGGTGTTGGTGCTTCAGCCACTACCAAGTGTAAAGGAGTACTCCATCTTAAATGCCAAGCGATATACAATGACTACGACTTTAACATCAACGCACTTATTATGAAGAAAATAACAAACAAACTGCCAAGTAAAACAGTAAATAAAGGTAGTTTTGAACATATACAACATTTACAACTCGCTGATCCTAAATTTAACCTATCTCAGGATATAGATTTACTATTGGGAGCTGATGTATATTCCGAAATATTGTTAGAGGGTTTAATAAAAACAAACACGTCATCCATCATAGCACAACAAACATTACATTATCAAAATGTATCTACACATCCGAATCCTGCAACAATAAATGGACACCATAACAAAAACCTAACACCTGGCTATATGTCTGCTGCACGGATTGCCAAATGCAAATCATCTGTGAAGGTCGTGTGACTACTAAGGCAACACATTTAACGGGAATTTTAGAAGCCAAAGAAGGATGTATAATTAGAAACAACGAAGAAACATATTATACACAAGTTTACTACACAAAAAAAATGTATGTCAGCCCGGAAATACCACTGATAGATCTGGACGACATCAACAATTTAACATCTGTCTAGCCGCTTGATTTATCAACTAGACAACAGAACACGCAATTCGTTAAAAACAATTATGAAAAACTGCACAATTCGTTGAAAGAATTGGAAGATCAAACGAAACATGCTGAAATGTCGCAACACGATGTGCACCAATACATCGTTTCATGCTCTACGATGGGACTTCTGATCTTGTCAATAGTCGTCGCGGGAGGAGCCTACGTGTACTGCAAACGCAGCGGCAAGGTCATCGTCAGCGACGTCGGCGCGTCCACCAGATTACCGCCACGGAAGCCACCAAGAGCTGCAGCATCCACTGAAAACATAGAACTTACCTATGCGACACCTCATTCCTTTAACATATGAGTTATAATCATTTTTATTCACATTGTTTTCATTTCATGATTTTTATTTACATTAGTAAAATACTTTTTAATAAGTTATCTTAGATATTAATTTTGGCTACTTATTATGTGCCCCGCCAAGATGTACGGTCAGCAACCGCACATTGTACCTTAGCCTAGTTTAAATACTGCAAATTTTGTTAATTTATAAAAATGTAATATCGTCACGTACGTAAGTACGTCAGTCTTCGGTTTAATATCGAGCTCGCGCAACATCCAACATTTTGTAACATTTTCTTATTACATTAATTTAGTGCAATTTCGTATTAAATACCTTTTTTAAACATTAACATTTATTTTATTAACATTCAACATTAAGTGTAAAGGCTCATTACTCTTACACGTATAGTATTTCGTTGTAAAAAATATTAATTATTTATTATTCACTTAAGGTTGTCTTCGAATTAGATATTTTCACGCTCGCTTGGAGTTCTGTTAAAGCGATACTACTCTCATCACGGGGAATAGTTTAGTTTTACGGAGAACTTCGTCCTTGAGAGGAAGTGAGGGCGCTTAAAATGATTTTTTCTGAATAAAAAAATGTCATTTGTTTCCTGTCTTGCGCTGGCGGGCGAAGCCGCAGGCAGAAGCCAGTCATAATTATTTACTAAACGATTTAATGTTAAAGGACACTTTTTGCGCCATCATAATGCGACTGTGCGTCAACGCCCACTTGCAGCTCGCGCAGTCGCAGGTGCATAACCGAAATTATTGATTGACCTATTTCTACTGCCGCAATGCGTCTAGCTCGGACCGGGCGGCTAGTTTCCTAGGGTATTGGCAAGTGACAGGTTGTGTTTGATTGTTAAAATCGCGGTTTAGGTTTTAAGTGTTCAAGATAAAGACTTGTCTTGTGTTGCATTTAGGATACTTGTACTGTAATTGTGTCCTGTGAAGTGTTATTGGATTATTTAAGTGTTTATTTTTTGGACTTGGAGGAGCAGACTTTAATTTCAAAGTGAGTACAAGTGACTTCATAGGCTGATCTGTTAGGCTTTCAGTATTTTAAATTACTCTGTGGATAACCACATACAAATCTCACAATAACATTGAACAACTGTTTTATCATAGTTTTAAAAATTCCAAGGACCAGAACGACACTCGAATTTTTATATTTAAGTGTATCCTAACAAAAATATGAATTGATAAATGCTTTAATAGTGTCCTTGAGTTCCTAGATTATACGTTGTGTCATGAATTGAAGTGCGTATTGTATAATTATCACTTGCTTCGGTGAAGGAAAACATCATGAGAAAACCAGCATGTCTAAGAGATATTTCTCGTTACCTTTTAAAGCCAAGTCAGAGGCCCAAGGGCGGCATAAAAACTCTGACACCAGGTTATTATGCACTAACACCACGATAAAGAAAGAAGAATTGTAGTACATATCATATCACATTAAAAATTAGTTGTTATCAAATTAGAATGAATTTAATGCAATTTACTAACTTCATGTATAATTTAAATTATTAAATTTTTCTTTTGATCTTAAGTAACTATATAAAACTAGCTTTTGCTCACGGCTAGGCTCGCGTTAATCTAGAATTTGACAATCAATTCGCACTACTAGTTTCTATAATAATATAATTCCATCATGAAACGGAAGACACGTGGCGCCATCTATTATCATAAGAACTTTATTGTTGTTTTCCACGGGAACAGTACTCTTTTTCGGGATGAAACGTACTCTGTCCGTTTCTGTATACCTGACAACGTACATAAAAAAATTCAGGATGATCGATTCAGTGGTTTAGGCGTGAAAAGGTAACAAACAAACTTACTTTCGCATTTATAATATTAGTTAGGGTTAGGATTAGCACGCCGAAATGGATGTCAGAATAAGAGATCAATATATTTTATCTTTAAGAACCTCCTGTACCTTATTTACGCAAATAAATGATTTTGATTTGATTTAACTAAACTATTAATTACTAGCTAGCATGCGTTGCAATGCTCATTTTGCTACCTCTCTATAATTTTTACTACTCTTTTCTATCTACCTATAATATACTTTATCTTTATGAACCTTTTCTACCTTAATTATGTAAATAAATGATTTTGATTTGATTTAACTAAAATATTAATTCCTAGCTGTGCGTGTTTACTACTCCACCCTACCTACCCATCCTATAAAATACTAAAAAATCTTCTGTACCTTATTTGCGTAAATAAATGGTTTTTATTTGATTTAACTAAAATATTAATGACTAGCAAAAATTCCGCAAAAAATGTGATATCACGACTAATTAGCATGATATGAATATAATTTATAACCAATCTTCTTGATAATTTAGCTTTCTCTTGGTTAAAAAATTGTTTAAAACCGGTCCAGTAGTTTCGGAGCTTATTCGGTATAAACAAACAAAACAATATTTCCTCTTTATATTAATTTAGACTAGATGTGCCTTTTACTACCTCCCTTATCACTTTTACTACTCTACCCGGTATGGTAGAGCTACCCCTACTCTACCTACCTACTGTACCTGCGTGACGTGAGCTGTCAATTGCGGAAGATGCCAAACCTAAATTATTTAAAAATTCATTTCATCTTACATTTAAACTATCAATAAGACTTTACGGGAAACAAACAACCATAGGATTTCTTCAGATCAGCTCAACATTTCTCAAAGTAATACAACAAATATGCGTGAGTTCGATACGCGTGACTAGAAGTTAAATTGAAGATATAGATAAGACTTTACGGGAAACAAACAACCATAGGGTGGTTTCTTCAGATCAGCTCAACAATTCTCAAAGTAATACAACAAATATGCGTGCGTTCGATACGCGTGACTAAAAGTTAAATTGAAGATATAGATATATGTCGCCTAATTAAAGAAACGATTTCACAAAATATTCGCGGATGCTAATGCAAATGCGAATATTTTATTTGGACATCAGCGAAGAGCATCTTTAGCATCATATCAGATTGTTGAGTAGGGCAGAATATCAAAGGGTGTCCCCATCCACGCGATTTGTTTTTGTTTCTGCAATGTATTTTCAATTTGAATGCATTGCGCACAGCACCTGTAATGCACACCTTCGGTGTGATTTTCCTTATTTGCCTAGCCGCTAGCAAACAACGTGTGTAAAGGTGGATTTAGACCAAACGTACAAATAATCTTTAATTTTTCATTTCTAAACAAAATAATGTTCATTTTTACACGCAACCAGGCAGAAGTTATCTATATAAAGAAATATTTTAGTTATAATATCTATATAAAGAAATATTTTAGTTATAATATCTACATAATAAAATACTATACAACGTGTAACAGAATAAACGCAATTCCTGAAAGTAGTTGGTTCAGAATCGGCTTCTGGATCGATTTCCGTCATAAAAATAAATGTCATATTTTGACGGAAAAATCTTTTAAATAATTTAAATTAGAAACACAGTAAATGTGTCAATGCAAATTAATACAATCCTTAATTCAAGGAAATTGAAACCTTAACTCAGAGCGCTCATAGCTCGTAATACACACACGTAAATAATATCAATGCATTTTACATTACAAGTAGTGTGCGTCAAATAAAAAAGGTAATTTAAAGGAATTCCAACTTTATCTCCAATGAGTAAGGCTTATTTAAATGCTCGACCAAACTTAGTTGGTCATCAGAGTAGCCCTACCTACACAATAAAATTATTTAATTTGAAGAAATTTAGAACTAATTGCAAAGAGATAAAGCATTTGTCGGCGGCAACCTCTTTGACGTTTATGCGAAATGCCGACACACACGCCGCCGCTACCGCCGAATAACATGACTACCTAACATTTTAGCACAAAAGTTAGTCTTCCGCCGGTAGTGACGTAGTGAAGTTGTGTATTTATTTACTTCCGTGACATTTTTGTTGCGCGCGCGATGGCTTTCCGGTATACCAACATACAATATACTGCGATGGTGAGGACCCTGGTTCGCTGTCTTGATAATGTCGCGTTAGCTTGTCGAGAGTTCAATGACCGTTTTGGCTGCAGTGTGAGCGCCAGGACGATGCTGGCTGCAACTCTGAGACGTTCCTTCCTAATACGGCTTTGGACAGAGGGACGAATGTGCGGGCTACTCGTCTGCAAGAGATTACTCGACCATTTCGACGAACATCCAGAGGACAGCTCGAGAGAAGCAGCACCCCAGTTCGACTGCAGCCACATGTACGTGTGGCGAACGTTGCGTGCTGATGGTGAACACCCATTCCATCTTCGACGTTGTCAAGACCTAATGCCGGCCGACAACTTGCCACGACTGGAATTCAGTAGGTGGTTGTTGGAGAACTGGCAACAGAACATTCTTTGGACGGACGAGAGAGACGAGACGAGAAGAACTTTAATGAAAGTGGATCGCAGAAATAGTGCAAATTAATAACCTAAATGTAATGTAGTAAATATTATGATTCAAATCTTTTAAACACACCGTCTTTGAATATTTTTGTAGTACAAATAATAAACTGTACCTAAACACAACATAACAGAGGTATCGCGGGATTCGCGGGGCTGCAATCTCGAAAGAAAAGGTAGATAAAAACGAGGCGCGGTGCGTAGACTAAATTCAAAGCCGGTCCAAAGCCTGTGAAAGTTTGATAATCACATCAAAGTAATGTTCGGTATTTGAATTATCGTTCATACGGTCATAGGTACCTAATGCAGTAGGGAATGCCTACAGTTAGAACTGGCGATGCCGCCTCAAAATTGAACAAACATACTTAAATGCAAACCCTAATTTTTAGGTCCGTAATACACACGTGCACATGAATAATATCAAAGCATTTTACATTTGGAGTAGAGCGAGCTTAATAAAACAGTTGATGTAAGAGAATTTAAACCTTCCGTCCAAACAACAAGATTTTTTTTAAATGCACGACCGATTTGTATTCCGCATGTCTCATTGTTGTTGAGAAATGTCGAAATAGTAGACAATTTTCTGGTTCCTTGTCCTTTGCAAATGTACCGTAAGATGTGAAAGAACGAGATGCACAAAACCGGCGACCCTCGCGCGCGCTAGCGGGCCAGCCGTCTTCAAAGTAGTTATTTTTTCATGCGCAGCAAAGTTTGCTGTTTGTGATTAAAATCTTTTAAACACTGATTTTTTTTCACGTAATAAGCAGTAAACACAGACTTATCAGGGGGTAGTTGATATCCCGAAAGTTACGCATCTGAGATAAATTTTTTACCCGCGTGTGCCGCACGGAGTCCGGGCGCTTCGCCCTTCGTTAGTTTCGTAATTCGGGTAAAAAGTCGCTGTTTTGAATGCACCTCCGTTACTAAGCCTTAAGTCTTAGATTCGAGTTGATAATTTCACTTACTAGAAAATTATCAATCATTACATTGAGTTTACCTCAATGAAGTATCAAAAGTTATTTATAATATCAGTCTATGACATTTTAAGTACGTAAAATTCGTTCATTGAACTAACGCACATCTAATGCCTATGGTCGCCGGGCGCTCGAGTGTGCGTGTCGCGTCGGCCGCTAACATTGCATGAGTGTGTGTGCAGGGATGTTGTTGCACATACGTTTTGCGTTTAGTAAGGATAACTATTTTATAAGAAAAGAGAAAGGTTTGGTTTAAATTTATTTAATTACGGATGTTGTTTTAGACTTATAATTTAATATTCTAATTGGGGTGTCTGAGGTATTGCGCTTAATCTGTTACACGTTGTATATACAAAGTGTATCTAGAAACTCGACAATGAATTAAAACGAGCACAGTACTAAACATTTTAAAACACGAAAATTAGTAGATAATGGAAAATTTAAAAATACAATTTTTAAATTTTCCATTATCTTATTTTCAAACAAAATAAATAGCAGAGTCAACTGCATAAAAAGCAAACACGCTTTATCTACGAAAAGTCACTGACCGGATGCGGCGCGGTGCGGGGCGCCGCTCGGTGCGTGGCGAAGCGAAGTTAGGTATTTTAGTCGGAGAACAACGAATTAGCGGCATAGACTCACTAAGTTGCACGTTGTTAATCAAAAGATCACTGATTGAATAATTTATCACATAATATTACATCACAATCAGAATTTACACCATCAAACGTTCGTGCGTCACCATATCTCTCCCGATATGTATGCAATGGTAAAGCTGCATTTTGGTTACATTCTCCTTACGTAAGTACCATGTCGGTGTACTCGGTAGCTGGGTACCTTATTTGAGGCATAATTAAACTACAAAACTTCAAACCTAACCTAAATAAATAAATAAAAATTAAAAAAAAAAGTGTTTATTTCTCACCACAAGCCAAAAAATACAAACAATATTGACACACAAGCAGTAGCCAACGATTTTTGGTTGTGGATCGCTGGAAATCAAGAAACTATACCTATTAAATGCTTAATTATCTAACTAATATTCGTCTTAAATCACACAACAAAAACTTCATAAAATCACGACTCGATTGCGCGCGCGGCTCGTCTCGTGATAAAAAAATTAGGCGTGTGCTCTCCTCAAAGGGCGCCGCTATGCAATGACTGACATAGTTAACCGAGTCCGAGACTTTTTGCCAAAAAATTCCTCTCACACACACATACGCAATGGTCTATAGGCACCACTAATGCATAATTTGCGGAAGTAATATTTATTTTTCTTTCTAATTGTAGTGTATTTTGTGTGACTGGGTGGGGCGCGTTAGAGTGGAATCGTATGACACCTTTCTCTGTCTTTCAAGCATATTGAGAAGTAGAGAATAGAATCGTACGTTTTGCACAGGTTCTTGACCTTACAATGTTTACCTATTATTACGGACTCAGATCTACATCATGTTGTAAAATAAGAAAGTGAAAAATAATTTCCTGTGGCTAAAGTATTCATTAGATTTGATTGTTTTTTTTTTTTATACGGGTAAAAAACATAACACTCTTTACGTGGTTTGAAGGATTGTCAATCGTCCTGATCCACTTTGTATAATACTTCAAGTAGTGTAGACATTTTATTACATTTAAATCCAATCCACATATTTGAGGCATGGAATAATATGCTGTACTACCCGCGCGAAGCCGGGCAGGTCGCTAGTTTTGTATAATTGTCAATTACCAATGTATCAAGTACCAATTCCCAAATGCTCGTGTCTCTACCCCCCTACTTCCCGAACCACCGCAGCACAGGAAGCTATTCGATCGATGCTAGACGCCCTAGTTGCGCATGACGTATGACCTAGCTCTATCTAGAACAAAGAGCTTTCACCCTGCACTCACTGCGCAGCTGCAGACCCTATCGATTAGCTATTTAAGGACACGTGTGAGAGCTACCCAGCCTCGCCCGGGAATTTGGATTTCCTTTGTCTTTAAAAATGTGATTGTTAGCACGTTTTAGATCAAAATTAAGGCCTAGAGGTCCTTATATACCTGTTCTGATGTCCTGAGATCTAAAAGTTTTGTTCTGTAAGGTTACACTGAAAAGTGATTGTAATTTTCCTTTGTTCTCATTTTTTTTGCCCACAAAACACACAAATGATTGCATGTGACTCCGCGACCACAAGTTACGACATCATCCGAACGCGCCAGAGTGCACCCAAACTCCCGTGCTGCAAAGCGATACCGCTTAATCGCTCCGCCCCCTAAATTTGTGAGAGTCGAACGAATCCTGTGTGCTATTTTCAGAAGAATAATAATAATATGTTAGAATAGAAATAAATGTTAACTCAAATAGTATTACAGTATTTAACGATAATATTACCGCAGATCACAAACACATCGCAAAACGGTATTTTTTGAAACACACAAATTTTTATCTCAAATTGGTTAGTCACTCTCACTCAGTATTATTTTCGCTCACTCTGTATTTTTTTGCCCAATTAAGTATTAAATTCAGTAACTTGGAATTTTATTTACTAGCTTAGATTAACTATTTCCCGCTGCTAGTAGGTCATTTTACGAATTTTAATTATTAATACATAGCCAGTTAAGTACGTTTTTCTCAAACATAATTTAACGCCTAGGTTTAGTATTAAACTATCTCGTTTACAGACATCTATTTATTATTTATTCGCCCGATTAATAAATTCAACATTGTTTAATTGCAAGCTACACATAATTCGTTTTTCAAATTTCGACTATGTGATAGTAAACAAATAATCACACGGAAAACATGCAACCCTACATATTTATTTGTTTTATTTGTGTTTTTTTTTTTTTTTGTAATTTTGTGTGAGGCACGTCATGTACCTGCGGCAAATAAATATATTTTCTTTCTTTCTTTCTTTCTTTACCATTAAATGTATCTACTTACGTAACTCGTATTTTTTGTTATTTTTAGATTGTCGCTGTGATCTACTGTCTAGCTCAGCGAGGGTTCAGTCCGGTACCAGCGACGCATCGTGGAATCAAATAATCGTCTGCTAAAATTTGTCGTAAGTAATCAGCTTTACCCGCTACTTAGTCTGCACATATTAAGTAAATAATTACTATTTTTAAACAAATATCTAGGGTGATGGTAGCCTATGCTGGCCTTCTAAGGTCCCAGGTTAGGTACTTTTTCGTCCAATTTCATTTTATAGTGGTTCATTTTATCGTTATTCGCATAAAGTAATTTAAAATGAAAATATGGAAACTTAGGTGTTCAATATGCATATTTCTTTTTCAGAAGCAAACACTTTATCCAGGTTGCTGTAGAAGATAACTTTCAGTTACGTCAAGACGTCTGGGATTTAAAACTTGAGAAAACTAGACGCTGCCTCAATGTCTTTATGATGTGAGTATAACTTTTATTCTGGTGCTTTTCAAAAAATGTATTATAAATCCAACGGCAAAGAGAAGAGCAAAGATGGAAATAGAAATGTCGGACTATATTTAGCACTCGCTTTGCTTCCCGAAAACAGAATTGAGGAAGGTTGGGATTATAAAAAGTCTGATAGTCCAAATACAAAAAAAAAATTCTAAAATATTTTAATTACTTCGAGACTACGTGGCTAAAGTATGAATCACTTAGAAAGCAGTGGTCCGTATGCGGGGACAAAGACATCGCACTAATAATGTCGTAGAGAGCTGGAATGCACAACTTAATAAAACGATGAAGAGACATCATCCAATAACAGGAGTTAATACAAAACGAAATAGATATTGGTTAGTTTATAAATAAAGTTAGATAGGATTCATTTTTATATTATAACTTCGAACCCTTCATACATCAAAAATATCAGTATTTTTTTAAATTTAATTATCTCATAAATTTAATCATATTTATTTCTGTAAATTGGTTTACAAAACTCTTTTACATGTCACCACATGTTCTGTTTTAAAACTAGATGGGGTCGGTGTTTCGTACCTGATAACTCTGAGAAGAAACATCCGAAACAAACTCAGAGGTCACCGTCTCTTTTAAAGCCCAGACATTGCTCAAGTCATATGAGGACTATGTAGATTAATGTCTGAGATGGTTTTTTGAAGAAATAACCACACAGATTTGAGTGGACCTGTCCAGACAGTGCAAGCATTTGTCAGTGATCGTGTAGCTCGACTCATAATCATGATATGGGTATGGTATGGGACTCATAATATAAATAGGATATGAGTATGTCGGCAGCGCTGGGTATGTCGGCAGCGCTGGGTATGTCGGCAGCGCTGGGTATGTCGGCAGCGCTGGGTATGTCGGCAGCGCTGGGTATGTCGGCAGCGCTGGGTATGTCGGCAGCGCTGGGTATGTCGGCAGCGCTGGGTATGTCGGCAGCGCTGGGTATGTCGGCAGCGCTGGGTATGTCGGCAGCGCTGGGTATGTCGGCAGCGCTGGGTATGTCGGCAGCGCTGGGCATCAATGTTGCTGACATGAAACAATCGTTGAAGGAGCGCTTCTTCGACCGCCTGAAAAATGTATTTAATAGTCTTTTATCAGGCGGAAATAAGGTACGTGCCTTCAACGGTTGGGTCATGCCGGTTTTGATGTACTCTTTCGGAATACTCAAATAGACTCGAAGCAGAACTAGACGCCCTGGATAGGGAGGGTCCGTACATCGTTGACGGCATATCGAATGCATCACCCGCGTTCTTCTGTTATGAGACTGTATATCCCGCGGAGGTGTGGGGGTCGAGGCTTTTTAAACGCTAAAACTCTCCAGAATCGCAAGATAGTCTCAGGGAATATTTCCTATAAACCGACGTGGGGATGCATCAAGATGTGGTCGCGGTGGACAAGGGCCTCACCCCGCTCTCCTTGGCTAAAAAGAACTGGCGCAAACCTGTAGTGCTTGACACTAACGACCGCATGGAGGTATGGCCTAGTAACCCAACTAGCAAAAAAGTTATATAATATTAAAACTATACAACTAACAGACCTGTAAGCGTTTTACAACAGTTTTGCAGCAACTAAACAGTGGTAAAGTAGTATTCAGTTCGACGCATTAGTTATATAATTTAATTTATAATTTAAGTCATATTAGTGTGTCTGGTAAACGTCATCTCAATAATTTATATGACGGTCATATAACGTTAAGTCGAGTAAACGTTTCAGTCAAAAAATAGTGATGAGTTGCCACGTTTTGTAAATTTGGAACCTTTTATTCAACACTTAAATAACAAACTGTTATGTAATGATTTTATAGTTAACTATTATAGAATCATCATAATAGGTCGTATCTTCCACCTTTAAGTAACTTTTAGGTTAAAACGTTATTCTAATATAACTTATGAACTCTAATTGCAACCGTCATAGTGGACGCCACAGATCATATAAAAAACATGTATAAAACCAATTAGATGTCTAAATGCAGTCGGTAAATGTCTATTGGCAATATGGCGGAAACTATTAATGACAATTTTGTATTTTATTTTTATAAATAATATTGAAACACCAATATTATGGAGGCCCATTAAAATATTAACGAAGATAATCATACATATCATCGAAAATTTTAAATTCCCAATTATAAGTCACCGCTCGTCATCTTCCACCACAATAAGCTTTCTTTACATTAAATTAATAAATAATATTTAAACATTTGACTTATACTTTTTATAAGTTTTTTTATAACACAATAAATTGTCTAGCTTGTACCACAGACCGATCACCAGCATAACAAAACGTCTATACGATGATATAGTTATGTTAGAGTGTTACTAGAAACTATTACAAACCTTACCAGTTAAACTTACAATGTCTACGTGATTTTTACTCAACGTTATTGTCGCTGATCAGTGGCGTGCAGTGGTCCTCCTCGGAGGGTAGGCTAGTAACTTTGAATAACTGCCTTTGTGTTTTATAAGCCAAAAAAATAAAACTTGTATTATTTCAAAATTTAAAGCAATGACCCTATGTTTTTTTGAACCTAAATTATAGCCTTACTCAGTAGGCATCAAATAACATCATAATAGTGACCACTCTCTTCACACAAAATTTGAACTAAAGATATTAATAACATCGCGTTGGTACCCAGGTCCTCTCCGAGAGATTATCAGCAACATCAAGGCGCTGCTGGCTTTTCTCGGGGAGTTGGGGTGGATCGAATAAATTTCCCACCCGCACGCAAAATACGTGCTTTGACGTGGAGTTGCGGACACCAGCCCGTTATACAATAACATCGCGTTGACTAAATTTCTAGTCAAAACAAATACCTACACTACGTAAGCAAATCATTACACACCTTCGAACTTTAACTAAATGGTATGGAATGAATTGGTACTAAATCGTTTGTTATTAATCACGCCTTTTTATAAAATTCACAATGACTAAGTACAAACTAGGAATTTACCTAATAGTTATATCACGTTTTTATTAATTTAAAGATTTTTCTGACAAAATTATAAACTAACTATTGATTTAATCATTCAATTTACAAATCGATTCGAAATTCACATGTATCATTCGAAAGGCTGTAAAAACAGGAACAAAAAGGTATACAAAGTGTGTCTGGAACCACGACAATAAATTAAAACGAGCACAGTACTAGTCCATCTATACATTTTAAAACACGAAAATTAGTAGATAATGTAAAATTTAAAAATTTTAATTTTCAAACAAAATAAATAGCAGAATCAACTGCATAAAAAGCAAACACGCTTTATCTACGAAAAGTCTCTGACCGTTGCGCAGCGCGGTGCGGGCGCGGCGCGGTGGGGGGCGCAGCGATGGCGGTAGGTAGTCGAAGGTAGGTATTTTAGTCGGAGAACAACAAATTAGCGGGATAAATTCACTAAGTTGCACGTTGTTAATTAAAAGATCACTGATTGAATAATTAATCACATAATATCACAGCACAATCAGAATTTACACCATCAAACGTTTGTATATCTCTCCCGATATGTATGCAATGGTAAAGCTGCATTTTGGTTACATTCTCCTTAAGTAAGTACCATGTCGGTGTACTCGGCAGCTGGGTACCTTATTTGAGGCATAATTAAACTACAAAACTACAAACCTAACCTAAATCACGAAGCTATACCTATTAAATGCTTAATCAACTAACTAATATTACACTAACACTTAACAATAAGTCACACTAACCTATGCACTAATCCAACTATCACAAATCGTCTTTAATCACAATAACAACTAAAACTTTTTATAAAATCACGACATTGCGCGCGCGGCTCGTCTCGTGATAAAAAAATTAGGCGTGTGCTCTCCTCAAAGGGCGCCGCTATGCACTGACTGCGTAGTTACCAAGTCCGAGACTTTATGCCAAAAAATTCCGCTCACACACGCATACGCAATGGTCTATGCACCACTAATGCATAATTTGCGTAAGTAATATTTCTTTTTCTTTCTAATTGTAGTATTTTGTGTGACTGGGCGGGGCGCGTTAGAGTGAAATACACCTTTCTCTGTCTTTCAAGCATATTGAGACGAAGAGAATAGAATCGTACGTTTTGCACAGGTTCTTGACCTTACAATGTTTACCTATTATTGCGGACTCAGATCTACATCATGTTGTAAAATAAGAAAGTGAAAAATAATTTCCTGTGGCTAAAGTATTCATTAGATTTGATTGAATTTTTGTATACGGGTAAAGAACATGACACTCTTTACGTGGTTTGAAGGATTGTCAATCGTCCTGCCCCACTCTGTATAATATTACTTACCAAACAAATAACAAACTCCTACAACTATCACTTCAAAACACAACCACAGAAAAAATAAAAAGCTATTAATTCACTCAAAATTCAACTTTTTCCACAGCGTATAAAATTTTAATTAAGCTGATTGGAAACAACGCCATCTGCCTAAAATATGAGGTATTTCAATGGATTTCTATCAGTACAAGAACGAAGGATGTCGCTTCGTTAGAAAAATTCTAAAAAATAACACAGAGTGCGCTGTCAACAAAAAAAAAAGTAATAATAAAGTTGGGCGTTGAGCAGTTAAGCTTTTTCGTTCCGGTCCCAATTTTGCCCTTGGGCGTGTGGGCAGGTATTAAACAAAATGCATGGAAAACAATATAATTTCTTTGTGTGTAAATTAGAAGCGCTTACCCACACAGCCAGCTTAAATGTTGCATAATATTTTGAAGATTGAAATGATGAGTACGAGGTGAATTATCATATTTTTGGATTAACTCTCGTAATTCGGGTATACATCTATCTTTAGACACCACATGAATCTTATCATTAAACGATAATTGCGAAAACTTATTGCTTTTAACTTCTAACACACATAATCACCACACACTTCACAACAGAATACCATCTTTAAGTGTAAATGTACTTAACAATAATATTTACATGAATGTACGTTTCAAAACGAATGACTTATAAGTTATAACTTAAGTTAGTTAAAAAAACATTCATGATTGAGTATAATTTGCTTGTCACATGAAACAATATGGCTACTAAATTTTTTTCTGACATAAGTGACAGACGACAGTAACGGTGGTGTTGTCATAATTTTTTTCCAAACTCCCCAAAAATCAAAGGGAAAAATAAAATTCATGTAGTTTTTAATTATTTTTATAGGGCTTTTGCAATTCTTATAAATACAATTTATCATTTTTGTGGAAAGAATAAATTCGACAATAGCACCATGTTCTTTTAATTGTATCTAGTAGTCATTAAGGAAACTATCGTGTCTGTCTCTTTTGCTCGAATTCCCCGCAAAACGGGGAAATGTCCACAAATTGGGAACACTGCTCTAATACGCTTTCATTCATAAATCTAGCTAGCCAATCATAACTCGTGGTGATCGTCTACAGTGAACGGAGTTACGCCCATAATCTACACATGTGTGCCGTTCCTACACACGGAAATATGTAAGTGTGCGTAAAATTATGAATGAAATATATTGTTTTATAGGCTTTCTGACGTCTAGCCTCAGAATTGACAATTTGTAGCTACGAACTTACCTTACAGTATAGTGTGAGTTTGAGTTACGTCACACGGGCGCGACAAGTTGCTATAAGTGTTCCAACAGGAGTTTTAAGGTTTTTTTTTTAATATTTTGTATTATTTTATTACAAAGTTATAATAAATGCATTTGGCGTTGTTGGTAGGGTAGGCTAGGCCTAATAGCCTGTATGGACGGCACGCCCCTGTCGCTGATGCGACTGCAAAACGACCCTTAAGTGATTAAAATGTTGTATAATCTGCGCCCAAACCCCCGTTATATTTACGTATAAAAAACTGTTATAAAACCATTTTCTTATGGCTGAAAGTTAAATGAAAAACGTTATTGTACCATTTATATGACATGATTTTGCTACTTGGGAAGGAGCTTCACGGACGCTTTTTCCGGGCCCTAGGGCCCGATGTAGACCTATCAGTGTCCGTAGCCTGGCTACGTTCCGGGGACCTCTTCGGAGATACCGAAGGTTTTGCCTGTGCAATTATGGATGAACCTTATGATGACGAATAACTACCGGAGATTTATTGTGAAGGACGGTACGGTTGACATATGTCGGCGATGCTACCGTCCAGGCGAATCAATCCGTCACATTATCTCCGGGTGTTCTCGTCTGGCTAACGGAGAGTACTTGCATAGACACAGCCTTGTAGCCAGGATTGTCCATCAGCAACTTGCTCTAAAATACAACCTTATGGAATCGGAAGTGCCGTAATATAAGTATGTGCCCGACCCAGTTCTCGATAATGGCAGTATCACATTGTACTTGGATCGATCCATCATCACTGACAGGACTATTGTAGCCAATAAGCCTGATTTAGTGGTGGTGGATCGATCAGAGAGGCGCGCAATGATTGTTGACATAACGGTCCCGCATGACGCGAACCTCGTGAAAGCCGAGAAAGATAAGAAAATCAAGTATCTTGACTTGGTCCGCGAGGTTGTCGACATGTGGGATGTGGACTCGATCATTGTGCGGATAGTTGTATCAGCTCCATGGCTTAATTGTTTTTTTCTACAAACTATTTAATAATGTTAATGATTTTGTAAAAATATAAATAAAGGAAATAATAATAATACCATAGGTACTTGAATAGTACTATTTTTTATATTTTTAAATGTTTTTTTTTATGTCACATTATATAGAAATATTTAAAAATGTAAATTGTATGTTTAGAATATGAATAAAGGAAATATAGGTACTTGAAAAAGTATATAATGTCAACTAACAAGTGTGTGAACTACTAAGCCAATTGAGCCAGAAGTTGTGCAGTCCGTCCGGTCCCGGTGACTTCCAGTTCGGTAACAGATGAACTGCTCTGGCTATATCTAAAGGTGTTATCAAAATTGGCTCCATGTCTGGGATAGGTTCACACACTCGTTCGACGTCACGCATCCAGTCAGTCTCAGTATGACAGACGGGCACCGACCAGATGCTGCGCCAGAACGAACACATGGCATGATCATCCGGCAGGCGCGTGTCAGTCACACCTTGGTCCGATCGCTCCCAAGCCCTATAAACCCACCTTTCATCTCTTTGGAATGTGCGATTCTGAGTGTATCGGTCCACCCGCCGCTTATACCTACGAATACGGTTTGCCCATGCATACACTTTCTGCTTCAGGAAGTTGATGCGCTCGGTGATACGGGACATGTAGTCTCGAGGACTGATATCAGTCCCCGAGAATACCCGCATCACAAAACGCGAGTCACTCTAGGGCGAGTATTGCCCTCCCTGAAGCAGATCAGTTTGCCGATGAGTGCTCTGGCCCCACCAATACGTCGTTCAATACTGTACTGCCATGGCGGTACGGCTGGTTTAGGTCGTGTAGCTCTGTCATCAGAAAATTTGACATGAGCTACACGACATGCCGCTACAGCCGCACAATACAAGATTGAGTGAGCATCGGTAAGGTCTTCGCAATTGTCAAAATAGTTTGACAAATGCGAATCCGGAACAGCCGCCATCAGCGCCTTATTTTTGTCAAACGAGGTATGCGTGGTCTAAGGTCGGGTTGCATGAACCGATATTCTCGAATCGCACCCTCCAAAGCACTTCTCATTTCCTCACCTCATTATTATTATTTCCATTATTAATATTTTCACAAATTATTAACATTTTTAAATATTCCTTAAAAAACAATTTAAAAAAAACATTTAAAAATATAAAAAATGTAGCCCACCGGTATCGGGAACAGGGTCCAAGCTACCGGCGGTCAGGGCTCCAGAGAGAGGAACCTCCTAACAATAAGTACCGCTTTCTAAAAAATATTAATAAAGGAAATAATAATAATGAGGTGAGGAAATGAGGAGTGCTTTGGAGGGTGCGATTCGAGAATATCGGTTCATGCAACCCGACCTTAGACCACGCATAGTTCGTTTGCCCACGATCCATACTTGAGTTAGTAAGTACACTTAAAAAATATTAGTTTCAAAATAATTAGTACACACCACACAATAATATTATAACTAAGTTGTACGCAAAATAATATTTATATTAAATACACACTCACTCTTTTTTTACACTCTTCTTTCTTCAAATCTTAAACATACTTCCATACGTCCACTATGTACGCCTAAATATAATTTCCGAAATGCTGACTAAATCCTTATTAATAGAGATATTGATTAAATTGATTGGGACATGGAATTAGATAGTGAGTCAGCCGAAAAAAATGCAGAAGTTTTCTCAAATCTCATTTCCCGTATTGTTTTCAAAAGCGCTTATACACATTTTTAATTACAAAAAAAAGGCCTGGACAAAGTGGAAGAAATATAATAACTTAAATAGATGCTAGACTTAAATAAAGGGCCGGGACCGGATGGGATACCTCCTTGCTTTTTGAAATGGTCAGCGAATTCATTATGCAAACCATTATTTAAGATTTTCAATCAATGTATTAGCAATGGTTCGTTCCCTGCCGTCTGGAAAAAAGCTAATATAGTCCCTGTTATATAGGTGGTCCCAGACAAAACATTGAGAATTATCGACCTATTTCTCTTCATTGTACACTAGCTAAACTATTTGAAAAGCTTGTTCACCACGAAATGTATTCATATATTCAACATTACATAATTTTTGCAAGATAGTTGATGCTGAGATAAAGGATACTGACATTAAAGACATCTACAGAATAAAGCCCCATGAAAAATCGAATAGCACAGGTTAACACAATATTATTGCCGAGTTTTCTACAGCGCTGACATCTTAGCTTGAAAGGAGAAAGCAAACCCATCTATGTGTCTGACAGTGTCAAAAAAAGGCTGCAAAATTGAATTTACCAAAACAAATGGCTACTCATGCTGAATTTTTCGTGGAGTGGTTTTTCTACGTCTTGATAATAACGAACGCGTGCAGATCAAATCAGAGCACGATCTCGCCAGTATTAAAAATAAAGCATGACTTTCTGTATTTTTACCTTTTTATAATTTTGGTTTATATAATTCTAATTAATTTATTAGCTTTAAACGAAATGTGTAGCACTTTTGAATGTACACTTCATGCAAAAAACAAAAAAATACATTTAATTCTATCAATCACTTTAATACACACTACTACTACAATAAACACACTCATAAAATATATGTCTAAACATCATATACATACACTACGCACATTTTTAAGCAAGGGCCTTCAAGGAAAAGAATTACTTATTATCTTAAAAATGGCTGCCGCGAGTGATTCATTACAAACACTACAAGAAATAGACAACATGCAGCTTGCTAAATCTATCACATGCGCCTGTACCGATCTTGAGAAACATACATCCATACACAAAAATGATTTTACTATAATTTCCCAGAACATTAGAGGCATCTGCTGCAATTTCGACGACTATTTACTTACATTATCTAGTCTTAAATTTGAAACAGACACCATTATATTAATGGAATGCCAACTAAATTTAAATAAACCTGTACCACAACTTGATAATTACAATTGCTATTATACCAAAAACCTTTCAAATAAACATGACGGAGTCGTCGCGTATGTGAAAAAAATCTTTAAAACATAAAGTTACAGAAGTTAAGCTCTCACACGCATCTTGTATTCAAATCGAGGTACTAAATAACATTGTCTTTGGTGTATATAGATCCCCTGCAAAGCTAAGCGCAGATAATTTTATAGACTCTTTAAGTTTAAATTTGCAATCACTAAACGTACAACAAAGAAACATTGTGATCACAGGGGATATAAATATTAACTTAAGACCTAGGGAAACTGAAAAATACTATGAAAGCAAAAATAGAATAAATTACCTTACTATGTTATCGTCATACGGAATTCTGGCCGGGCATACACTACCCACTAGAGGAATGAGTAGTCTTGATCATTTTATGATAAAAATCAATCCAAAAAAAATATCTGCATTTATAGCTATCTTACGCACTACCACTACAGACCATTATTCCACCTTTCTTTCTTTGGCAAAAACAAAAGACAAAATCACTCCAGATAAAATTAAAACAACTATAGATTTTAATAGTGTTCTACTATATTTGCAGAATAAAAATTTAGCTGAACTTCTATTTATTGATGACCCAAGTGTAGTTGCAATCTCTTTAATAGAAAAAAATACGGAATCTTTGACTGCTATTACATGCACTATTATCATACCAAGCCGTAAACGTTTATTAAAACCCTGGATTACTTAGGGTATTCTGAGATGTATTCGGAATCGTAATGCGTTACAGAAAAAGGCACGAAATGATCTGCCAAATTGACATATACGCGGTATAGAAACTGTTGCAATAATCTCATAAAAAAGTTAAAAAGAAAATATAATATGGAACAAATTACTAACGCTATCTAAAACAATACTCCTTTGGAAAAATATAAAAAATATCACTTATACTAATAAACCACGAACAGAGAACTTAGAATTGCTGCAGGTTAAATCATCTCCCATAGAATCCGCTAACTTTATAAATAAATATTTTGCAAGTATAGGCAGAGATCTAGCCCAAAACATAGCATCTGATACTAACTTCTTTAGCGAACTCCTAAATAAAAAGCCATCACACACAAGCTCAATGGTACTTCTGGATACTGATCAAGCCGAAGTTTGTACTACGCTTATGAATCTTCGATCTGACAGCGCCCCCTGATGGGACAATATCCCCACTTGCTTCTTGAAACTTGCTAAAAACGAAGTTGTACCAATTATCACGCACCTTGCCAATCTATGTTTTCAAAAAGGAGCTTTTCCAGCCCCATTGAAAAAATCCCTGTCCCTGTCCTTACCTGTGTATAAGGGTGGTGATAGAGACGATGTTAACAATTATCGACCTATTTCCGTATTAACTGTAATTTCAAAGATTATTGAAAAATTGATAAATACTCGCCTCTTGCAGTATCTAAATAGATTTGATATTCTGTCACCTTTTCAATTTGGATTTAGGCAAAAAAAGTCAACTGAAGATGCTGATACTTAGTGCTATAGCACTAAGTTCTTTAGTAACCGAACAGCTCGATAAAGGAAACAAATGTATGGCAGCCTTTCTGGATCTAAGAAAAGCCTTTGACACCGTCTCTACTTCCATTCTCTTAGACAAGCTTGAAGCTATTGGAGTTTGTGGAATACCACTGGCACTTTTTAAGGATTACCTTTCTAGTAGAACACAAAAGTGAAACTTGAACATATTGTTGACGGCGTACCACAAGGAAGTGTACTAGGACCTACGCTTTTTTTAATTTACATAAATGATCTCTGCAACATGAGGATTAATAATGCCAAAATATTCTCAAACGCCGATGATACAGCTGTCGTCTTCTCAGGGAAAACATGGGATGATGTTAAAAATAGTGCAGAAGAGGGGCTAGCTCTTGTTGCAACTTGATTAAAAAAAAACTCTGCTTACCCTGAACACTAGCAAAACCAACTTCATTTGTTTTAATATCTATAATCAGTCTCAACTAGATAAAGAATTTAATTTAAGAATCCACACGTGCGACATTACTACAGATAGAACTTGCTGCAATTGCCCTACTATCCAACAAGTTACCCAAACAAAATATCTGGGAGTGATTATTGACCAGCGTCTTTCCTGGTATCCTCAACTGGAACAAGTTATGAGTAGAGTACGAAAACTCATCTGGATATTCAAAGAGCTGAGATATGTTGTGCCAAGGAGAATAAATGTAAGTAAAAATAACGCAATCAAAGAAATTTATATTTCTTTGGTCCAGTCTGTTTTAGTATACTGCATAACTGTATGGGGTGGAGCAACAAAATCTAGTTTTCTAGAGTTAGAACGCGCTCAACGAGCGATACTTAAAGTGATGTACTTCAAAAAAATAATATTTATTCTCTACTGAAAAGCTTTACGAATTATGTAATCTGCTGTCAGTAAGAAAATTGTACATACTTCTTATCATCCTCAAAATGCACAAAGAGATAACATATGATCCTAAAATACTAGAAAAGAGAAATATAAAAAACGCTCAGCCTTTCTATACAATAAAATTAATTAACTAAAAAATATTCATGATAAAAAAAAATATGAATGCAAAAAAAAGTTAATAACATGGCTACACAATTTAAACTATAATGATACAGAGTTACTCTTGCACCGTATGATTTAAAAATAATTAATGTAGTGTGATGCTTACGCTTATTTAGTCACCCATCCATGTACACTCAAAATCTATCTCTCTCTCTCACATACACATACACACAAACACACACGCGCGCACACACACATAAACACACGCGCGCACACACACATAAACACACGCGCGCCCACACACACACTCTTATACAATTGATCGTATTTTCTTTAATTTTTATTTAATTATTTTTTCTCTTAGTTCATAAGTTTATAATGTAAGGGAAGAGCGGAGCCTTCAACTACAGGCATTTTCTATGTCTAAATGGAGACTCCTCGTCATGAATATAAGCCAAAATGATATGAAATAAACTTATTTTTTTTTATAATTCCGGAGCAACAAAACAAAAAAGCACTGTCACCAATTTATGTTTTTTACTACCTACTTGTTTAATAATATGGACATCAGAGCCCAAACTGACACAATTTACACTGATTTTAAAAAAGCCTTTGACAGAGATGATCATAAAATATTGTTGAGCAAAATTTCATTTAATGGCATCAGGGGCAATCTATTGCGCTGGTTCCAGTCTTATATTAGTAATCGCAGTCAAACTATAGTAAGTAACGGGTACCATTCTAACATATTTTTGGCAACATCTGGAGTTCCCCAGGGATCAATTTTGGGTCCTTTGTTATTTATTATTTATATAAATGATATCGGTAATTGCTTCCAAAATAGTATTTTTTTGTTATATGCAGATGATCTTAAAATTTATAAGAAAACTTCATCGATTAATGATTGTTACCTTCTTCAAGAAGATTTGAATAGACTAACTAATTACTGTATCAAAAATAAACTAAAACTAAATATCAATAAATGCAAATATATTAACTTTGCCAAAAATAAATATTCACTATAATTATTTTCTCTGCGATGAACTCCTTCTTAAAGAAACTCAAAGAAGTCTGGCGAAAGTGGACCCAAAGAATCTAAAAATTAACGAAGCTCCATGCAAGTGTAAATATAAAATAATTATAACTACAATTTTATGAGATATTTATTTATAAAATAATGTATTTTTAGGACACGGAAATCAAAAGTTATAAATATTTTAATTTACTCAAAATTAAGTAATCGTGCAATTACAAAACGCAACGTTTTTTCCGATTACGTTCCAATCCAATGACATGTGTCTGATCAAGGGTTTTCTTACTATAAATGGTTCTTTCTCTTCGTTTTTATACATTCTATAATGTACAATAATTATAAACAACAAATAAACTTGATATTAAAACGCCAATTAACAAGGCACAATCATGTAATAAAAATGAAAATATGGTGATTTCGTAGAATATCTTATAAAGGAACGTTATCAGTGGTGATCGATTGAGTCCCGTCACTACTGTCACTGTAAGATCTGTGATAAACTATTCCAGCGTTTTTCAAACTGTGGGTCGCGACCCCCTGGGGGTTCGCGAAGCCTCTATAGAGATCGCGAAAACTAACTCAAGAAAAAAAACAATAACGTATAAAAAGATAGATTTATTAAGAAAACGATAATATAAGGATATAAATATTTTGTATATAAATACAAATTAACAAAAAAATGAAAACTTATGAGTACTAGTCCATCATAAAACGATGGTTGCGCTTGTTGTTCATTAACCAATTTCTCCATCGTTGATCCGTTTTCATCATCTGCTCTTTCAGTCTAGCAATAAATCCACTAAACTTATAACTATCATTTATATAGATATCCCGTAGGATATCTTCCGTGATTATTCATTATTTTGAGCGCCCGATATTTCGACGCTGTTGCAATGAACAATCACGAAAGATATCCCGAAAGTGACAGTAAAAGTTTTGTTGTAAACCGTGAAACCTTAAAACAGTGTTTGAATAAATCCACTGTTCGCACCAGTCATGGCTTTTGCTCTGTCACTACAAATAGCAATGCATTTTTTGCCCAATTGATATCCATATCTTGCGTAGCTTCAAGGAACATGTTATGCAAGCACTGACCTGCCGTATTGGCGGGAAGTGCTCTACAAAAGAGTATTTCTTCCATCATTAATCAAATTGCAAGGACACAATAGTTACTTTCTTTTATTTTTTTCTACATAAATATCGGGTTATCCTGCGCTGAATGGTATTGTCAGAGATAGGTATACTTTTGAGCTTTTCGATCTCTTGTTTGCCATACATAATCAAAGTGTGAGATTTTTCTGCTTGTCGCGCCACGGCATCGACCTTGGTTATACGTATGCACGAATAAATTTTGAAATGCCGACGTGTTTGATGTAAAAATATGTGTTAATTATGTTTGTATTCATCCAAATCCTAATTATGTATGGATTGAATATTATATTTATTATGATACCATAATAAAATACACGATAAAAAGCGAAGGGTCGAGGGTCGCGAAATATTTTTTCTTACTATGGGGTGTCGTGTCATGAAAAAGGTTGAAAAACACTTCTATTCCATCGTTCGATACGTTCATATTTTTCCGTGGGATTTTATGTATATCCTTGGGATTTTATGTATATCATTGCGATTTTGTGAATTCTCGATGACTTGGCCTTTACATCTTGAACTGACGATACTGCACCCTGACTTGGACTACCGCATTCTTCTTTGGACAACGAATTGCTTTTGATTTGGACTTTGATTGTATCCACTAACATGGGTTGCGTTAATTGCCATTTACGACTTGCGCGCTTACGGAGCCATCGTCTCTCTGATGAAGGTGCTCAGATGTTTGAAAAAGTGTAGACATGGGTGTATATGTGTATATGTGTGTTCAGAAGAAATACATCCTGTACCAATTACCTATCCTGAATTTCATGGTAACCACCCATTTATTTTACGTGCCAGAATTAAATCTATGCACATAGAAAGCAAGTCCTATTATAAATATATCGCAGTAAATAGAAGGCTACAGGGGCGAAGTGGTGTATTGAAGTGCTATTGTTGCCGCTGTCCTGTTGGGACACGGACAGTCGGTTGTTGCTCTCATGTCATGAGCATATTATGGTACATGGGCTATGCCAGACACCAGAGCTATATCGCTGCACCAGCTTTCTTTTTAGAAAATCTTTTATAAGATAATATTTTTTTCTATAACACTATTGAAAAATATAAAATAAAACCATGTAAAAATACCATTAAACGAGATTTTTTACGTCACATAACACATTTTTTATTCAACAAAGCCTGCCTTTCAATAGCTGTACTCGTTCGTGCATAGCTAGTGAGCTCTGCACTGGCTGTTATAATTTATGTACAAGTATATCTTCTTTTAGCGTAGTAATAATCGTTTTACTTCACCATAATTCGCTTATAGATCAAAGTCGCAACAACATAGTTTTAATAGTGATTGAACTAATTAATAGGTTAGTAATCAGTATAGCCTCTAGCCGCAGTCTGGCAGTTTTATGTATCATCAATTAGGTACAGTCAATGAAGTAAAAATTCGGGTTTTGGCTTAAGATGAGAAGCCACACACGTACCATACGTTGTTATTGCGCAAAATGATTGAATTACCCCTTGCACTCGATAAAACTATTTTTTCTAGGCAATACATACAAAACTAACGACCTGCCCCCGCTAAAACTGCGAGGGAAATACGGTAATCTTAGAGAGCAGAAGCGAAATAGAAAGTTATATTTCTTACATTTTTTCTTTAATCAACAACTAGAACATAAGTAAATAAAAAGTACATCAGAATAATATAACACGACCCGAACCCAAATTATTACCTCCCCTGGCACCTGTCAGTTGCCTACTACCAAAAACCAAAGAGAACCAAAAATCACAGAGCATCATCCAAAGAGGCCATTTACAATACGCCATGCCTTTTTATAACCTTCTATTCGGACCGGATAGGTTGGATAGGGAATTATCTAAGAGTAGTTTATTCGAATCTTCCTTTATTATTCGTCTCAAATATTATTATTTTTTGATTCATTTTAAATAAATAAGCAAACATTCCACAGTTACTACTACATTACACCTTAATCGTAAGATTTTTAGGTTATCTTGTATAAAGACGTATTCTCTTTTCTCCCAACTTGTTCGTCTTACTTTCCATTTACTTTTCTGTTAGTCTTTAGTCGTTTTACAACTATGTATAAGTTGTCATAATGAATGCTACCTCTAAGAGTGGGTCCCAAAATACATGCAACTTCGCCAGCGTTCTTTGTGATCTGGGTGTACTTTTGGATTGCAAACTTCATCTTAATTTGCACAACATCGAAAAGATGAAAGCTTTCCAAATGTACAATTTTGTTATAATAATAATAATAATAATAAAATAAAAACTGGCAACCCCGTACGTCAAGCATCGGTCAAAATTTCATCATCATTCTTATTTTAATATAAATATTAGTTTTTATTCAAACATCTTTATAACAGTTCTTTAATAGTCTTTTAAAAACACGCAAATATTAGAAAATTGGAATAAAAGCAGAAAGAAAACCAAAAAGTGAAAATATAAAAAAACTGTTAGCAATCAACAATGACGTCTGTCAACGTCGCGGCGTCATCAATACGAAAAATGGAAATATTTAATGAGATGTTATAACGAAACGATGACCAGATGATAACGAGAGCTGCCTCCCGACGCGCACGCCTACCACCTCCGGACCAGTCGCTCAGCTCCGCCTCGCCGCCGCCGGAATCCAGCCCCATCGTGAGTGCTGTGACACCGGCAGTGGCAGTTGCGTCGAGCTCGAGCGACGAGTATTTCTCTCCGCCGACGTCGCCAACACCTGTACGTCGGCAGGGGAGAGGCCGGCCACCGAGAAGCTTGGGACTTAGGGGCCATCCGGCCCCGAGCCGGGTCCCCGCTGCCGGTGGTTGTGTGCAGCGCATGAGATGGACTCATTCCATTAACGAGAACGTCATGCGCGCATACTACGGGTCTACAGAGGGGGGAACTAACCTCACTGCGTACCGTGTTGGGATGCTGTCTCTGTTCCAGGTACTTGAACCAACCATCAACGTCTCGGCCCAACGACTGTCGGATCAGGTGCGGGTTATCCAACGCAATCACATGTTGGACGACGCCGTACTTGATAGGCTGCGCTCAGAGGTACTGAGCAACCGTATCGTTTTAACTCCGGCACAAACCGCGGTGCAAGCGTCAGTTATTGACGCAACCCCGCCGCGGTTCAACCCAGCTGTTGTAGAGGAAGATGATAGGGTTGCTGTGGTAAGTAGCCAGTGCAACGACCGATTGAGGAGCGCTTTGGAAGATGCGCTTCGCGAGTATCGTTCTACTCCTACCGAACTTAGACCCCGATTACCACGGTTACCCATGCATAATAAAAATAGGGCGCTGGTGTGTGCCTTGGACTCGCAACTCAAGAATTTATTCGAGAGCAGCGAGAACCTCGTTGATACACACTCGATCCTGTACTGTGGGGCTGTTGCGGCATGTCGTTTAGCTAATGTCAAGTTTCCAAATTGTGACGTAGCTACTCGACCAAAACCAGCCGTACCAGCCTGGCAGCGCAGGATCGAGTGCCGCATCGACGGGGCCAGGGTACTCATCGGCAAACTACACTGCTTCAGGGAGGGCAATACACGACCACGTGTGATGCGCTTTGTGAGGCGGGCATTCTCGGGGACTGGAATCAGTCCTCAAGAATACATGTCCCGTGTCACAGAGCGCATCGACTTCCTGAAGCAGAAAGTTTATGCATGGGCGAACCGTATTCGGAGGTATAAGCGGCGGGTTGATCGATACTCACAGAATCGCATGTTCCAGAGCGATGAGAGGTGGGTATACAGAGCTTGGGAGCGACCTGACCAGAATATGACAGACATGTGCCGCCCGGATGATGCTGCTACGAGTTCTTTCTGGCGCAGCATCTGGTCGGTACCCGTCTGTCATACTGAGGCTGACTGGATGCGTGATGTCGAGCAGGTGTGTGAACCTATCCCAGAAATGGAGCCAATTTTGATAACACCTTTAGATGTAGCCAGAGCAGTTCGTCCGTTACCGAATTGGAAATCACCGGGACCGGACGGACTGCACAACTTCTGGCTCAAATGGCTTAGCAGTTCACACACTTGCCTGGCATCCCAATTCCAGTCATCCTTAGAGTCTGGGTCCCTACCGCAGTTTTTAACAACAGGCGTTACCCACCTGCTCCATAAGTCAGGTAGTCCCGCGGAACCCAAAAATTATAGACCGATCACGTGTTTGTCTACGGTCTATAAACTTCTTACATCCATTTTGAGAGCTAAAATTAATACACACATTGACAAAAACTCCATTATGTCTGCCTCTCAAAATGGATGTAGGAATGGGTCCCGCGGCACTAAGGAGCTACTCCTCATCGACATGGCCATTAGCCAACAGGTTCGTCGATCCCGCAAGGATCTGTCTACATGCTGGATAGATTATAAGAAGGCCTACGACTCGGTGCCACATACATGGCTCATGAGGGTGCTGGAGTTGTACAAGATAGATGCAACTCTACGCGCCTTCCTTGAATCGTGTATGGGGCAATGGAGGACGGTCCTTCGATATCCAGGATGTCGACAGATCCAGGGGAACGATGAACCTGTATGGATTAAACGGGGAATATTCCAGGGCGACAGTCTGAGCCCACTTTGGTTCTGTTTAGCCCTGAATCCTCTGAGCACATTGCTGGAGGATTCAGGTCTAGGCTACCGGTTGAGGAGAGGTGGTCAGGTCATATCTCACCTTCTTTACATGGATGATCTGAAACTCTTTGCCCCCAACAAATTGCAACTGATGGAGCTACTGAAAGTAACTGAAACTTTCAGTAGCGCCATCAGGATGGAATTTGGTGTGGACAAATGTGCAGTCATGTATGTAAAGCAAGGGGAGATTATGGAATCCGAGGGAATTCAGCTCTCGGATTCCATACACCTGAGAACCCTTTCCTCAACCGAAAGCTATAAGTATTTGGGTATGTCGGAAGCGTTAGGCATTAACGTAACTGACATGAAGCAATCGTTGAAGGAGCGCTTCTTTGGACGCCTGAACAAGGTATTACATAGCCTTCTTTCAGGCGGAAACAAGGTGCGCGCCTTTAACGGTTGGGTCATGCCGGTTTTAATGTACTCTTTCGGCGTACTCAAATGGACTCAGACCGAACTCGATGCCCTGGATAGGAGAGTTCGTACACTGCTTACCGCAAACCGGATGCATCACCCACGATCATCAGTGATGAGGCTGTACATCCCGCGGAAGTGTGGGGGTCGAGGGTTTTTAAACGCGAAGTCCCTTCACAACCGCGAGATGTGCAGTCTCAGAGAATATTTTTTAAAAGTCGAGGTGGGTATGCACCGAGATGTGGTCGCAGTGGACAAGGGACTCACCCCGCTGTCCATGGCTAAAGAGAACTGGCGCAAACCTGAAGTACTCACTACCGATGACCGCAAGGAAGTATGGCAAGGCAAGGAGCTTCACGGGCGCTTCTACCGAGCTCTTCATGGGCCCGATGTAGATTTTCTAGCGTCCGTGTCCTGGTTACGTTTCGGCGATCTCTTTGGAGAAACTGAAGGTTTTGTCTGTGCGATTATGGACGAAGTTATGTTGACGAACAACTATCGGAAATATATTATGAAGGACGGGACGGTTGACGTGTGTCGGGCATGCCACCGTCCGGGTGAGTCTATCAGACATATTATTTCTGGTTGTTCTCGTCTGGCTAACGGCGAGTACTTGCACAGGCACAACCAAGTAGCCAGGATTATTCACCAGCAACTTGCCTTGAAATATAAACTTGTGGAATCTGAGGTACCGTACTACAAGTATGTGCCCGACCCAGTTCTCGAGAAAGACCATGTTACGCTGTACTGGGATCAGTCTATCATTACTGACAGGACTATTGTCGCCAATAAGCCTGACATAGTAGTGATAGACCGATCAGCGCGCCGCGTAATGATAGTCGATGTTACCATCCCGCATGACGAGAACCTCGTGAAAGCTGAGAAAGAGAAACAAATAAAATATCTCGACTTGGCACACGAGGTTGTCGACATGTGGAATGTGAACTCGGCTATCATTGTGCCGATCGTCGTGACGGCCAATGGCCTCATAGCCAAGAGCCTCGATGACCATCTTTCGAAGCTCTCCTTAGGCGGTTGGATCAAGGGCCTGATTCAGAAGGCAGTACTCCTCGATACGGCTCGTATTGTGAGGAGGTTCTTGTCTCTGGAGCCCTAACCACCGGTAGCTTGGACCCTGCTCCCGCTACCGGCGGACCACTATTTTTTATATTTTTAAATGTTTTTTATATAGTTTTTGTTAAGAAATATTTAAAAATGTAACAAGTATGTTAGAAAATAAATAAAGGAAATAATAATAATTTTTTATTGACATAAATAGGTTTAACAATTTCATAAGAAGCTCTGACTCCTGAGCTAGGTGAGACCTGTGTTACAGAAGTCAGTGTCTTCTCCCGTTTTGGAATTAACAGTTCATGTAATAAAAAGAGAGAAAAATACAAGAAAAAAAAATAAAAAAATAAAACAATCATAAATTACTTGAAATTAAGTTGAAAGCAAGCATGCTCTTGTGTGGTATGTGTAAGTGTATGTGTGAGTGTGTGTGTGTAAGGGTGTGTATGTGTGTGTGTTGGTTTCCTGGGTAATGCCTAATATGAGAGTGGGTTTGCCTACTGTTTAATCATCTTGAGTATTGATCGTTAATTAAGTGTTCCGTCTGTAGATAATCTAGTGTTTGAAGCCATGAATTTAGTTTAAGCTTAGTTTTATGTTTTGTTAGAGAGTTAAAGTTGAGGATGGTGTTTATTTTGTTATATATGTAAGTAGATAGGAATAATCGTTGCCGTCTAGCCGATGCGGTATTACATTTGACGGTGCTACATACGTTGCCAACTGTTCTTTTATGTTTCGTTGCATGGTTTACAGGTGTGATTTCATGTTGTTTTAAAATGAGATTAAGTAGGTATAGTTGTCTCACTGTAAGTACTTGGCAATTTTCATAGAGGCTTTTTGTAGGGAACCGGTACGGCCTGAAGGTCATAACTTTTAACAGAGATCGTTGGGCTCTCTCAAGGCGTATCAAGTAGGTTTTACACGCACCTCCCCAGGCCGTAATACAGTAACCTATAACTGACTGGGCCAGTGCCAAATAGACGGAACGGAGAAGCTTGAATTCAGCCACTTCTCGTAGTTTTTTAAACGTCCATATCAGTTTCCTAACACGGGAAATGGTTTGTTCGATGTGGTGACGCCAACTAAGTCCCTCATCCAGAGTCACTCCCAGGTACTTCATTGTCTTTAATTGTGTGATTGGAAGACATGTGCATGTGTTACTATTCACGGCGTCACAGGAGTGAGCTTTGAGACTTATACCTAAAGGCCTGATTTTGGCGAAAGAAAATTGAAGAAATGCCGTTTTCGAGATATTAAGAGTTAGTAAGTTGGCTTCCAGCCAGTGGATTATTTTCCGTAAGCCTGTCTCTGCAGCTTCCCGTGTTACGTCCCAATCCTCTCCGTGAAATATTAATACGGTGTCATCTGCGTAGCTAAAGATTTTACCGTTTGTTAACGATTGTTGGCATAAGTCATTAACGTAGAGCAGGAAGAGGCTTGGGGATAGGCAGCTTCCTTGGGGCACACCGTAATCAACCCTAGCTTCACTGCTAATGACTTCACCAATCTTTACTTTTTGTGTCCGGTCATTGAGAAAGTCTGTGAATATGCTTAGAGCCCTTCCCCTGATTCCAGCATGTTCTAGCTTGGTCACAAGGGTTGGAATACAAACGGTGTCAAAGGCCTTGGCTAGGTCCAGGAAAACCCCTAGGCATTTTTGTTTTGAGTTTAGTTTACTAGTCACGTGATCAACGAGTTGGTTAACCGCCTCTGCGGTACTTTTCCCAGACCTAAAGCCAAATTGTGAGTCCGATATTGTTTTGCAGTGCTCTAGGTATTTCATGAGCCTACGATTCAATATTTTTTCCAATATTTTTGATAATGCTGGCAGAACTGAGATCGGTCTATAATTCTTAACATCGTCCTGGTTTCCACCCTTGTGAACAGGTGTGATCAGGGATTTCTTAAAGATTCGGGGAAAAACTCCTTGCTCAAAACAGGCCTCAATGAGTTTAGTAATAGGTGGAACTAGTACGTCCTTACCCAGCTTGAGAAGTTTAACTGGAATAGAGTCACAACCTGTGGCACTATCGTTTTTCAGATTGTTGATGACTGCCTCTACTTCGGCCTCATTCGGAGGGAGGAGGACCATGGAATTACAGGCTGGGGGTGTCACAATAGAGTACGGTGCCAGTGAAGAATTTTGGTTTTTTATAGTGATATTTTCAGCCAATTGCTTACCAATCTTCGAAAAATAAAGGTTTATTTGCTCAATGTCATTTTGAGCGTTATTAACTTCAGCGGTGGTTAAAAGTTTGTCAGCTGATTTTTGTTTCCCAGTTTGGTTGGTAATCGATTTTATAATATTCCATGTTTCTTTATTGTCCTTCGCAGACTTTAAAGCTGATGATTCGTGGGCGTTTTTTAATTTCCTGAGTAATAAGTTACAGTGATTCCGATACCTTTTGTATGATAAATCGACAGTCTCGTTTTTTGGGTCTGCCAGGGCTTTTCGGTGGAGGTTATCCCTGTGGCGAATGCATCGTAAGAGGCCAGGTGTGATCCAGGGCTTCAGGACTACTTTACGGGTAGAAACTTTCGTTACTGTTGAATGTTGGGACACCGTGGACATAAGACATTCCACAAGGCTTGTTGCGGCTTCATTTGCATCACAATTTTGTGTAAGAAAGGTAAAATCTGTCGTTTTTAATTCTTCTATAGCACTCTCATAATTTAGTTTTGACCTATATGTATTTGTACGGTTCTTGTTTTTATGGGGGGCGGTCTCTAGACACAATATTACGGAGGCGTGGTCGCTGACTGTCGAATCTACTACTATGACTGTTGCAGAGGTAGTGGTTCTGATCATTGTGTGATCGAGGCAGTTGTGCAGTCTTGTAGGAAAGGTATGTCCCGGCAGGAGGCCCATTTCTGCAGTGAGATTAAGATAGGACGAACTTTTCTTATCAACACCATTAGGTTTTATGTCTATGTTGATGTCACCTATTAGGATTATGTTTTTCGCTTTTAATTTGCTTAAGATATTTTCTAGAGAGTTGAGAAAGCTTTCAGTACAGTAAATTGAAGGTGATCTATAAGAGGCTAGAATACAGGTATCGGAATCAACATTCAACAGAAGAAAATTAGCTCCTATCGGGTCTGGTTCTTCAACCGTGCAATGGAGATTACTTTTAACATATATGATAATGCCGTCGTTTTGATTCAAGCATTTTTTGGTAGAGTATGTAACATAATTTTCTATAGTCGGGATTGGTTTGTCAGCATTTAACCAACACTCTGTCAAGATAATGATATCGATTTCGTGTGATAGTCTTGCCAATTGAGCTTGAAAACCGTCTAAGTTTTTATAGATACTTCTGATATTTTGAGTAATAACTTTTAGCGACGTCTTAGTAGAATCCAGTATTTCATTACAGGTGTCCGTATCACACTGATAAGAAGATGCCACCGTAAAGTCATCTATCTGTGCTGAGACATTATCATTCGTGTTAGCCATTGAATAAGCATATATATATGTTGCATGTTAAGGTGCGGGTTACTATAATAGACGTGAATATTTGAGATGTAAGATTGGTGTTTGGTATTCTCCCATAAGGACAAATTATATTGTGTGTGTAAGACGTGGTGTCAATGTATGTTTGTATTGTGTTGAATGATTTTAGCTGTGTGTGTTCGCGTGATTTGTGTGTTTGTGTTTTACAGAAAAAGAGCAGTTGCAAATAAAATAATAAAAGTAGCAAAATAATAAGCAGTACATAGGCGAGACATAGTCATTGCGGTATTTGATGTTTGAGGTCGGCTTCGCTTTTTATATGAATATATTGGTCTCCTTCTTTTTGCCGAAGAAAGACTTTTCCAAGTGAGGTCCAGCAGAATTTGAAGTCATGTTCGCTCGCAAACTTCCTTGCCAGATAAAATAATCGTTGAGCCTTCATGGTCAAACTCTCTGATATAAAAATTGGTTTAGACTCGCCTGGTATGTTAATATGAGATGTGTTTAATTTAGCTTGAGCGTTTTTGCGATTAAAATTGCGCACTTTATGCAGTATATTTTCCTTTACAGACACCGAGACGAAGTCGACTATAATAGATGATCCTCCGGTTTTTTTACTTATGCGGAAAATATCTTTCATGTCGTGTTGTTCAACGGGCATACCCAGTACTTTAGCTGTTTCGGATACGATTTTATGCAGATCCTCTTTATTTTCACCTTCGCACTTTGGTATGTTTCTGATTTCGATTTTGGTAAGACACAAAATACGCTCCAGATTCTCAACTTTACTTTCTAGTTGGTTGATATAGGCGTGATCGGTTTTCCGTTCCCTGTCGATTTCGTTTACTTTTACTACAATGTCATCGTATTGTTTGGTGACAAAAGCTAGAGATGTTTTTAATTCTAAGTTCTGTGCTATTATTTCACTCATTGAATCCTGTAAAGATTTAAATTTGGCTTCCGACTGGGCAGTAGCTGATTGCAGTAGGTCTCTTATCTCTTGCATAAACATGACCATTTCATCCTCCCGCTTGCGCTTGTTGCGCGACGTGACATTTGCATCTATGATGTTGAGGTTTGGAGCAGACCCAGTTACTGAGATAGTTGGGTTTCTCACCTGAAGAGTCTCGGAGTCGCTAGCTGTGGACGTGGCAGGCGATTGGGGCGGCGTACGTCTCATGATGTTCTTGTTTACGCAAGATTTGATACCTTAAAACCACTGGTGGCCGGTGCGCCTGGAGTTTGTAAGTGTTGATGCGTTGACACACGTTGCTCGGTGTAGTTTGTTAGGCGCTTGTAATTGCCAGTAGTCAGTGAAGAGGGCGGAGTCAGGTGGTAATGACTCACGTGCAGTAGACAGAGATGGGTAGCGTGTGCTTTCTCGCCTCGCTCGCCGCAGGACTCGATCTCTTGCAACACTTTGCGCGCCTGGTACTTTCGGAGAATTAAACTTGTCTATTAAATTAGTTTTTGAGTTAAAATTTAAATATTAATGATTTATTTCCTCTTTTTCTTAAATAAACTATTTGGGTGGACACGACCGTGCGCACTGGCTGTCCGGGGGGAAGGGGAGGTTATGAGATCGTCATGCGATTTCAAACGCCCAGTCACATATCTACAATTTTATAACTAATTAGTACGACCACGTTAGGTAGAGTACGCGTGTATGATATGGGACCCTTACTATGAAAAATATGACCAAGCATTAGAAAGAATTCAGCGTAAGTTTTTGAAAACATTGCAGTAAACTGCATACGAGCAGTCGTTGCAGAAATTTAAATTAATGACACTACATTCAAGGCGTATATTACTCCAAGCCATGATGCTCCGTGGATTGATACACAACAAGTTTGATTGCCCTGAAGTTGTCAATAATATATTTTATATCGTGCCCAGAACTGTAATAAGATGAGAGGCACGCGCTTACCCACTCTTTGCTAAGACCACTAGTCGTACAAATGCGGGTGAGCGGGCGCCTCTCCACAGATTAGTCAAAACTTACAACTAACATTTTATTAAAATAGACATATTTGCTTTGTCTCACAATGTATTTTTATCATTCCATCTTGTGACTGAGTACAGTGTATATGTGTTGTGGCTTACTGTTTGTGATAATTTTGTGATTGGCCAATTGTTGTAAAATCCATTTCTCACTTACTCTTTAGTGTCTTCATAGTTTATTGCCGCCCAGAGGGCTGTCTTAGGAGACAAATAGATTTGCGCTGACCGACTTCAACTTGGTCCGCCTAGATTTGAACCCGCGACGTTGGATTTGCGGTCAGCCACCCTACCACCGCGCCATTAAGGTTCTAAGTTGCTACGTCACTGCACCATCGCCGCACCGAGTTAAGAGTTTCCGTAGCGCCTATTCCTTAGTTAAGAGCCATTGCTAGCTTGAGCTGTTTGTTGCTACGACTTATTAAATAGTACATAACAATGTTTGGTACAAATCATACGCCGCCGAAACCTACGCTACGATCTGAACAATCGATCTCTGAGCCTGACCTTGCAAAACATCTGTCGCAGGAAAATGAGGTGAATATCACAATGCGTAAACGTAAGCAACCTGAGTGCGAACATGTCACACAAATTGCAGACATGCATAACGATCTGAAGAAAACTCTAAGCGAATGGAATATAAGTTTGGACGCCAGCTTGGTAGTTATTAATGATAACGTAAAATCCATAAGGAGTGAACTCGGAGAATTTTATGCAAGAGTCAAAGAAGGAAATGCAAGAGTCAAAGAAGGAAATGCAAGAGTCAAAGAAGGAAATGCAAGAGTCAAAGAAGGAAATGCAAGAGTCAAAGAAGGAAATGCAAGAGTCAAAGAAGGAAATGCAAGAGTCAAAGAAGGAAATGCAAGAGTCAAAGAAGGAAATGCAAGAGTCAAAGAAGGAAATGCAAGAGTCAAAGAAGGAAATGCAAGAGTCAAAGGAAATGCAAGAGTCAAAGAAGGAAATGCAAGAGTCAAAGAAGGAAATGCAAGAGTCAAAGAAGGAAATGCAAGAGTCAAAGAAGGAAATTCAAAATCATCTTCGATCCGAAAATATCGCAATTAAAAAATCTGTTTCTGGACGAAGTTGCTGAATTTAAAAACACAGCTCAATTCATCTCGGATAAGTATGACGACCACCTAATGATACTTAATAGCCTGGAAGAGCGGGTCTTGAATCAAAATGTAATAAAGGCTCTTGGAGAGAAAATAGATAACATGGAGCAGCAAGTCCGGTTGTGTAACCTAGAACGTCCACGAATATCCAACGTTCCTGAACGGCGTGATGAAACTGTTGATGTTGTACCTATTTACTTTAATAGAGAACATCGGGGAAAAAAGTGAATTTTGTCATACCACGAGCTGCTGATAATTACCGTTCATCGCGTCCCCCACGCTGCATCCAACAAAAGGCCTAAAAATATAATTGCTAAGCTCAAAACTCGCTGCCTGAGAGACAATATCCTCAGCGCATACCGGCTGAAAGAAGGCCTGAGCTCCACCGACTTAGACATCTCAGGATCACCCAGGACTATCTATGTCAACGAACACCTAACTCTCCAGAAGAAGCAGTTGTTACGTGAAACCCACTAGCGAAGAAGTATGAGTATACATTCGTTTGGATAAAGCATGCTACCATTCTCGTATAGCGGTCCAAAAAATTCTCGGCGGCGAAAATTCCTCCACTATAGCCCATAAAATCATCAAATGATCTATGTAAAGTCAGACCACTCAATAAGAATGTTTAAATCTTACGTCTATTTTTTTTTTGGTTTTATTTTACTTTAACTCACAATGGCTAACATCGGGAACGATTTTAGTATTTATTACCAATATAGTAGAGGTACACGCACGAAACTGAATACTGTTTTCATGAATATTCTCTCTAATCTAACTGAGACGTGGCTAATTCCTTCTATTAGATTAGTGTTAGTGAATTTATTGATGATCGTTATGTTCTGTTTCGTTGTGATCGTAATAGATCTGCAACCAACAAATCAGACGGAGGAGGTGTGCTGGTTGCTGTTTTACGGGAATACAACCCTGTGTGTATTCCTCTACCTACGCAAAGTAAATTTGACCAACATTATGAACACATGGTTGTCGCAATTCCTAGCAGCAACAAGACTTCACTAAGTATCGTTAGCGCAGCCTATGTACCTAATAATTCACCGTTCAGGGTTTATAACTTGCATTTCGAAAACATGGATAGTATTATAAAATCGACAAATGTCGATGGGTTGCTGCTGTTAGGAGATTATAACATTTCTATGGCCCAGTGGACAAAAATTGATCCCTCTTTGGAATCCTTAAGTTGCCTATGCACGTCTTCATTATTTCAGCGGTTAAGAGACTTCCAGACTGTTCACGACTTGAAGCAATATAATGTATATGCATATAATATATGCAATATATTTGTATTAGTAAGGTGATTACCTTACTAATACAAATGGCCGTATCCTTGATCTAATTCTCTCTAATAATGTTTGCGGTGTTCACAAACCCAACCAAGAACTGCTTCAAGCTGATAATCATCATCCTCCATTCTGTACATTACTCTCGTTCACTATTAACATCAACTCAATGCCTACACAACATATAAAAAGATACAACGTAGCTCATACATAGAGTCCTTGGATAGATTTAGTCTTCTCACGTTGGAACCAAGGCGCATTTTGCTTCAAACAATGATGCTTTGTGATCTGTTGAAACTAAATATAGAATTATACAAAAATGCAATAAATATAAGAAACAACAAAAACACAGTTCCGACAATATTAAACTAAGAAAAGAACGTGTTTTTCTTATAAAAAAGTTAAATAATTATCAAATTAAATTAGAGGACAGTAAATTTTTTTATGAAATAGACACTCAAAACTTACAGTCTGAAATTCAAGTACTAGAGCGTCAACTACAATCATGTTATTCTAAGTATGTGAACTCTCAAAAACAAATTAAGGAACATATCCTTGCTGCAAACGAGTTAGTAAATCGTTGTAATAGTAACGCAGACTGTGTAGACATAATGACCTTGAACAACACTATGTACATTACAAAGGGAATCCAGCCCTGATACTCTCATACAGGAGGAAACGGAGGACCTGACCCTGTTGGAAAGTGCTGGGGGCTGCATTCCCATTCAAAGTTCACCAGACATTATCCAAGATGGTCAAACAGAACCCCCTTGTTATAGTACACATTGTTGCAGCTCAATTATGTTTTCAGATAGTTTAGGAAAAGGGTTAGGAGAATTAATTAATAACAATCTGAGTCATTCTCTCACTCAAAATTATTGTACACCTCAGGCTTCTTACAACCAGATAATGTCATCCATAACTCTGAAGGAATTAAATCCTAATGCCACTATAAACTGTACTTGTAGGTAATAGTTCGAACGTTAGAATTGATGATATCACTGACAATGTCACTCAACTGTTAAAACTAAACTGTAAGAAAATAATTCTGTGTGCCTTTCCATACTTTGAGAAATTGTCAAGCAGGTAAAATCATTATATACATAACCTTAATGATCGCATCCATTTATTAGTTAGTCACTATAGTGACAAGTTGATATTTTTCGACACCAACAGTTTCGTTCAGAAATTGAAGTCAACGAGAAATAATGCGTACCTGCCTAGTAGTTTTAGACGTCAAATAGCTCGGCTATTAGCTTTTAATATACACTCAGACATAAGTAGTATGTCGCAGTTTTTTGTAAATAGGTGTACTGAAATTAGTAATTTTACTAATTCTAATTCTATTAGTCATATTGCTAATAAACAGGTTGTGACCTTAAATAAATATAGCATTAGTGCTATAAATATTTACAAAAATTGTACTGAGGAGGATCCATGTGTCAACATGGAAAATTCTCAATTAACCCGTATATTAGTAATAGGATTTTATTGCCTGGTGATGGCACGGGAGTCACGGGGCTCACTCCAGATATTAATATTAATTTAAATATCATTAACAATATTGTTAAACCTACCAACATCAAGGTACCTTCTTGCACTCATTTAGTTAGTAAAAAAGGGCCTCAGCAGAATAATTAAAATTATTCCACCAAAATATCCAAGGCATTTCTTCCAAATTATTAGAAATTGAATTGTTTTTAGAAAAAAGTACTTTTGATATTATTTGTTTTACTGAACATTGGCTAAAGGATTACCTAATGTTTATTAATTATGAAAACTATACGGTGGTTAGCTGCTTTAACCGTAAATTTATGCTGCGTGGAGGTTCCCTAATATTATTGAAATTTTTTGTTAAATATAAGCAACGTAATGACATAGTATGTCATTACGTCTCTCGGCTGAACATTGCGTCGAACTGTCCTGTGTTGAGCTAGATAAGCATATAATTGTGTGCGTTTACAGACCCCCAACCTATCAAAACTTTTCCTTATTTGAATCAATAATCGAAGATGTCCTGGCAAAACTTGCAGCCAGTAATAAATCTATAATTGTTTGTGGGGATTTCAATATCAATATTTTAGAAGTAAATTCTAATAGCGGTCGGTTATTAAATCTTTTTAAGGCATTTGAATTGACCAACATTTTTATAGAACCTACGAGAGTCACTCCATCATCTGCTACTTGTATAGATAATGTTTTCTGCAATTGTGATTACTTGGATAAAGTCATATTAAATTGTCTGCCGTCTGACCATAGCGGACAAACTGTAACTTTTTGGTGTAACATACCATTGCAAAAAGTTCAGATTCAATTTAGACCTATAACTACTAATAAATTAAATGTGCTATGAGCCATCATATGGACGATATTAATATAAATTAATTGTATGATAATTTCTTTTCAATAGTTCACACTGAGTTCAACAAAACTTTTGAAAAGAAGACAAAACCTATTTGCCCTAAATTTATATTTAGTGATTGGGCAACTAGAGGTATCAGAAAAAGTAGGGAAATACTATTTGAGCTTTATGGCCTTAAGCCTTATATAAACACTGAAACTTTTAACAAGTATGTTGCTAAGTATTCAAAAATTTTTAGAAATACATGCAAGGTTGCCAAAGCCCTGCACATTAGCAACAAGATCAAAACAGCAGAAAACAAAATTAAGACAGTTTGGAAAGTCATAAATAACGAGACTAACAGGAAGAAAATACGTAACACACTACACATTAGATACAGCATGTGGTCCTAAAAGCTCTAATCAGGAAGTAGCTCATGAATTTGTAAATTTCTTTACCGATATACCGTTAAAAACTACGGAGGCTCTAAATTCCTCTCCTGAAGTCTCAATTGGTTTATTAAAGGCGAACGTGTCTGGCTGCCCGGCTGAATTTAAATTTAAACACATAAGCCCAATGATAGTTATTAAAGCTTTCCGGCAAATAAAAGTCAAACTGACCGAAGATCTTTGGGGAATGTCTATCAGAGTTTGTACATCCATAGTTGAGACTATAGCACCATACCTAGCTTTAATTTTTAATTTGTGTGTAGACCAAGGAGTTTTCCCTGATTTAATGAAATACAGTAAAGTCATACCTCTATTCAAATCCGGAGATAGTAAAGATACAAATAATTATAGACCTGTATCCGTGTTGCCAGTTTTTAGCAAGGTGATTGAAAAGGTAATGTGGAATCAAATGCTCAATCATTTTAACACCAACAAAATCTTACACGATCAACAGTATGGTTTCACCAAGGGACATTGTACAACTGACGCCGGTGTAACCTTATTAAAGCACATTTTTACTGCGTGGGAAGAATCTCAAGACGCCATAGGAATATTTTATGACCTCCCCAAAGCATTTGATTGCGTAAATCACGACACATTACTCTTGAAACTTGAGCATTACGGACTAGGTAAACTTGCACTTGGTTTGATAAAATCTTATTTGAATGATAGACAACAACAAGTTCAAATAAATGGTGTTAATACAAAGGGTTTAAAAGTAAAAATGGGGGTTCCACAAGGCTCAATATTAGGTCCTTTCTTCTTTTTAGTATATATTAATGATCTACCCTATTTATTGAAACACCAACCTCAAAATATGGTGTTATTCGCTGATGTCACTTCCCTAATTTTTAAGATAAATAAACGGGCCCAAAATCTAAATGACGTGAATAATGCCCTACTGCAGGTCTATAACTAGTTCATAGCAAACAATTTAGTATTAAATGAAAAAAAAACGAAATGCATAAGATTTGCTTTACCCAATGTTAAAAGTAGCAATATAGTATTGAATAAAGAGAAGCTTGAATTTGTAGATAAAACAGTTTTCCTGGGGATTACGCTTGATTCAAGGCTACAATGGGGTTCTCATTTACTGGCCTATTTTAGTTACTTTCATAGTATAATGTCTTATGGCATTTTGCTATGGGGACGGACGGGCTGCAGACATTGAGTCTATATTTATTCTGCAAAAAAGAGCCATCAGAGCCATATATAATCTTCGAAGGCGTGATTCTCTGGTCATCTCTTGGTTGCCACGGTTTATTTGAATTAATTATTTTATTTTTACTATGGACACTTTTAAAGTACACATCTTGCTACATCGTTCTCACATAATGTACCATCTCAACATAAATGATGTAACCAAGTTATTGTAAAAGTATTCTGATTTAAAAGAGTGTCCATGGAGTTTCTTGCCAGTTCTTCTCCATAGAGATCTACGTTAGGGAATGGGCAACTACTTTCACAGTTTTTATGCCTCGTGACTGGGACTGTAGCTATTTTTTCATTGTTGTCTTTGTTTCGACAATTCAAAAGTGCCTGTAACTGGCCTATTTGAAATAAATGCTTTGATTTTGATTGATTGATTTTGATTTTGGTTGCACAATAAAATTGATTGCTCCGAGATAGAAAATAATTTATTTTATGTTTTGCCCAGAACAGTTATACGGCGAGAGGCACGTGTTTACCCGCTCTTTGCTACTACACGTTGTCGTACAAACGCGGGTGAACGGGCGCCGTTCCATAGGATAGTCAAAACCTACAATGAACATTTTGTTAATTTGGATATATTTGCTTTAGACCGTTAAACATTTAAGAAACTTTTAGTCAATAGTCCGCAATTGTGTAATTAGTGATCTTTGTATTGCCCTTTCTTTAATTGCCGTTATTGTTTTTCATTTTTAGTCAGAAGATATCTTTAGTTTAGTCATATGATAAGTAATGTGCGTTTGCTTTTTATCTCTTCCTTGTCGTTGTTTGATTATTGTTACTCTTTTGTCTTCTATTTACGTTATTGTATTTTAAAACATTTGTAATTTTTATTTTTTTGTTATTTGTACAATTGTAATTGTCTACACTGTATCTTTAACCCAAGTAACATGTGGAAACGTAGTGGATTGTACATTAGCTTACTTCTAATACGTTGTAATATTTACTGTAACATATATTGTACAATTGTTTGTTTTCCCTAAATAAATAAATATTTAAAAAGAACTGGTTACTGCACTCTAAACCAATTAATAATTCTGTATAATGTTATGATTAGCCCCACCTTTTATCCATACTGTTTGTAAGTGAATTTTACTAGTAATATGTGGAAACGTTGTTGATTGTACGTTAACCTACTTAATTGTATACTTAGACGTAAGAAAAAATGTACAATTGTTTGTTTTCCCTAATATACTAAAATAAAATCTTAAAAGGAAGCTGGTGCAAGCGATATAGCTCTGGTGTCTGGCATAGCCCATATACCACAATATGCTCATGACATGAGAGCAACAACCCACTGTCCGTGTCCCAAAAGGATAGTGGCAACAATAGCCTAATACACCACTTCGCCCCTGTAACCTTCTATTTACTGCGAAATATATATTATAGGACTTGCTTCCTATGTGCATAGATTTAATTCTGGCACGTAAAGTAAATCGGTGGTTGTCATGAAATACAGGATAAGGTACAGGATGGAATTCTTCTGAACACACATACATATACACCCATCTCTACACTTTTTCAAAATATAGTAAAAAAGTAGTAAAAAACACAAAATAACAGAAAAAATATAAATAGTGTTTATCATACTAACCAGGCGTGGCTTGATTCATTAAGCACCTTGAGCACCTTCATCAGAGAAACGATGCCTCCGTAAGCGCGCAAGTCGTAAATGACAATTAACGCAATGCATGTTAGTGGTTAGAATCAAAGTCCAAATCAAAAGCAACTCGTGTCCAAAGAAGAATGCGGTAGTCCAAGTCAGGGTGCAGTATCGTTAGTTCAAGATGTAAAGGCCAAGTCGTCGAAAAAATATTTCACGACCCCCGACCCTTCGCTTTTTTTTCGTTTATTTTATGATGGTAATATAATAAATATAATATTCAATCCATTCAACATTTTTATGCATTTGCATAATTAGGATTCGGATAAATACAAACATAATTAACACATTTTTTTACATCGAACACGTCGCCAATTCACAATTTATGTGCATGCGTACAACCAAGGCCGAGGCCGTCGCGACAAGCAGAAAAATCTCACACTATTGGCGAAAATTTGATTGTACCAGTAGCTTTAGATATAGCAAAGATTATGTAAGGCAAACAAGAGGTCGAAAAGTCAAAAGTATACCTCTCTCTGACAAAAGACCATTCATAAGCGATATTTATGTAGAAAAAAATAAAAGATAACTTTTGTGTCCTTGCAATTTAATTAATTTACGGATATTGCAGGTTGTGCGCAGTTTGCAGCTTTTGTGCGTTTTAAATCTCATGAAAAATTAATGGAAGAAATACTCTTTTGTAGAGCACTTCCCACCAATACTACAGATCAGTGCTTGCACAACATGTTCCTTGAAGCTACGCAAGATATGAATATCAATTGGGCAGTGAAATGCATTGCAATTTGTAGTGATGGAGCAAAAGCCATGACTGGTGCGAACAGTGGATATATTCAAACACTGTTTTAGCTTTCACGGTTTGCAACTAAACTTATATCTTCCGTGATTGTTGATTGCAACAGCGTCGAAATATCGTGAGCTCAAAATAATGAACAATCACGGAAGATATTCCGTAAGTGACAATATAAGTTTAGTGGATTTATTGCTAGACTGAAAGAGCAGATGATGAAAACAAATCCACAATGGGAGAAATTGGTTAATGAACAACAAGCGCAACCATCGTAATGGTTGCGCTTGTAGTTCATTAACCTATTTCTCTTTAAGATGGACTAATTACTCATAAATTTTATTTTTTTGTTAATTTGTATTAACTAACATACAAAATATTTACATCCTAAACTTTATTTTTTACTGATGTAGGTTCGGGATCTCTATAGATGCTTCGTTGAAAAACACTGGAATAGATCATCACAGATCTTACAGTGAAAGTAGTGACGGAACTCAATCGATCACAATTGATAACGTTCCTTTTATAAGTTAAGACTACTAAATCACCAAACTTTCATTTTTATTACATATGGCGTTTTAATATCAAGATTACATGTTGTTTATAAATATTGTACATTATAGAATGTATAAAAACGAAGAGAAAGAGCCATGTATAGTAAGAAAACTCTTGAGCAAAAATACATGTCATTGGATTGGAACGTAATCGGAAAAAAGTTGCGTTTGTAATTGCACGATTACTTAATATTGAGTAAATTAAAATATTTATAACTTTTGATTCCCGTGTCCTAAAAAAACAATATTTTTTAAATAAATATCTCATAAAATTGTAGTTATAATAATTTTATATTTACACTTGAATGGAGCTTTGTTAATTTTTAGATTCTTTGGGTCCACTTGCGCCTTCTTTAATTCCTCGTGGTCAAACCAGTTGGACTAAATATGACTATACCCTTTCTGTTACACCCTGAATAAGAAAACTGTATTTGTTACAGAAACAAATAAGCGGTATGTATGGGAAAACATTGCCACAATTGTGGGCAATGGATGCTACGACGAGCTTTGCTATAAAAATATTTTTGTGAGCAGTGCACTTAGATTTAATTCGGCAGCGAACATCAACAGTCGCTGCATTGAATGCGATTCCATTATTATCATATCCCAAAACTTTTATCATTGTGAAATGGTGGCTTGAAAACGACACATTAAAACGAACGCACTAAAAGAAGGAAAGGGCTAACTTAAAATAAAAATAATTTAAAGTAAGGCTTCTCGCCAATACTTCCACCATAGAAGACTTGAGAAGATTTTTTTTATTTAGCCTGTACTATTTTTTATTTAGCCTTACCACTGCTGGGCAAAGGCCTCCCCCAATTCCTTCCATGTACTCTTTTCCCGCGCCTCCTCGAGCCAGCCCTCGCGGTACGCGTCCAAATCGTCTCACCACCTCTTTCTGGGCCGGCCTCGGCGGCGCCGTCCGTCTTCCGGCAACCATCGTGTGGACACTTTCGCCCAGCGGTCATCGTGCATACGGCTGACGTGACCCGCCCAATCCCATTTGAGCCTACCAGCCTTTTTGCCAAATAGAAGAATTAAATTATTTAGACATAGAGACAAGAAATAATTTAGACAGAGATAGTAAACAGTGAGTTAGCAAAAAATGATGACTCAACCATAGATTCCTTAGAAGTATGGATTCTGTTAAATTTAAAATATCATATTTAATGTGTAGCTGCTATTCCGGGCATTTGTCTCTCATTATTATTGTTTTTTTTTTACTTTAATGTAACAAAAAAGTTTTATTACATGATAAATCACTCAATATTGAGTTGATATGTACGGGAGATCCAGTTTTTGAACTACACCATTAAAATCTTGACTATGGAAACCTTCACTGTGCATGTTCTGACAAATTCATGTCCAGTTTTTTTTTTAATTATTACGGAACTAACTCTTGAACACTAAGTGTTGTACTTTATTCCAGCTATAACAAAGCGATTAATAATAGTATTTTATTGTTTCAGAAATCTTTACCAGATTATGGGCACAACTGCTGTGAACGAGAGAAAATTCCATTTCATTAAAATGAAAATTGTTCGACTTAACAGAATGGACAAAAATAATTTTATAGTGGTCTAATTTAAAAATCTAAACTCTCATAAAATGCCAGTGCTTTCGGTTGTGGACTATCTATATCATACCTATCTCCTAAACTTTAATTTTAAGCAATATTAATTATTTACCTCATTTCAATATTTCTGCTGCAACTGTGCGGGATTATAAAACAGCGTAACTGGCTAGCTGGCGCAAAAATGTTTCAACGTCATAGTAAAATATTGCCTGCTGCAGTGAGCCATCGCTTCTCGCCGTACACAGACTGTGATTCCCGCATCACTGACTTTCGAGGGAAAGGCATCAATGAACAAATTTTAAATACACGCCTGCTGATTGAAAAACATCGTGAATTTAACAGGCCTTTGGTTCTCTGCTTTGTTGAGTTTACTAAAGATGGTATTTGTATACCGTGGTCAAGGATGATTGACATACTAATCCTAAAAGGAATGACGGAACGAGCAGCGATGGCAATCAAGCAATTGACTTGTAGCGGCATTATCTTCGGAAAAGATAACTACTTAAGAAATGCTTGGTTCGGACGTGAAAGAGGCGTACGAAAATACCAGTTACTGTCGAAAGATATTTTTAATGGTGACGCCGACGATGAATTATGTGAGACTCTTGATGATTGGAGCGGTGGAGTTGACTTTTATGGCCATACACTAAAAGTTATACAATATGCAGATGAAACCACATTCGTAGCTACAAACGAAGAGGAACTAGCTATATTGCTTAGGAGACTTGAGGAAGTAACCGTCAACTATGGTGTGAGAATCAATCGCCACTCGACAAAAGTCATGGTAGTTGACAAGGCGAATGTCCTAAAAAAATGTGAAGAACTAGGCGATTATGAGAGAGTGAAGGAAATCATTTACCTTGGCTCCATTATATCGAACGACGGAACCTGCACTGCAGAAATTAATCGGAGAATTAATTTGGCATCATTTGCTATGTCCGTCGTTCAAGATCAGTGGAAGGCGCTAAATATTGAATGCCAAGAAGAAAGAAAAAAATTAGTCACTGACATCGTATTTCCTGTATTGAGGTATGCTAGTGAAACATGGACTTTCAGAAGCCAGGACCGAAGAAAAATTGATAAATTCGAGATGAACTGCTGGCGTAAGGTATTGGGTATATCTCGGCCATGTGAGAGAACAAATGTATCTATACGAAGAAAGTTAAAAATAAAAAAGAAGCTGTCAACGTGGTTCCAGCTAAAGGCCATTGGTTTTTTCGGGCACGTTGTGTGCGAGCCCAACCGGCAACTGGTGCGAGCACTTCTACTATGCTACATAAGCGATCCGAATTACAAGCGAAGCAAGGGAAGACCACGCAAAGGATGGGCATCAGCAGTAAAAACTATAATTGGCTATAATGATTTACGAGTAGCCATCAGAATGGCCCACGATCGCAAACGATGGGGCCTACTTTCACATGGCAAGCCTATTGTGATTTAAACGAATGCTTGATTAACGAATTCATTGTCAGATTATATCAATAATCGATGAAAGGCGTAGTTTATATAGTCCGTATTTACGTAGTAATTGTTATCAATGTCGTTATTATAATCCCGGCTTATGCTAGGGAACGTGTCTAATATAAAGGGTATATTTACACCCTGTATTATATTCACATATTTACCGTGTACAGCATACATCTAGAATCAAAAACTGTTTTGGACTGCCAGAACAGCATATGACTCAAATCTGTTTTAACATCTTTCTTATAAATCAAATATTAAAATGACTTTATCTTTACAAGGGTGGGAATTAAACCCACTAGTAGGGTTTTTGCTTCGATACAATTGAGTGTATTTAATATACAGCCCTTACAAGTTTTATAACAACAAATCCGGAAATATTATTGTAAAATCAAAGCGGTTAATATTAACCTGGGAAACATCATGACGTTTTGCAATGATGGCCGTGTGGTACCCGGCAAAGAATAGACCTTTCATCTCATGGGGTGTCGTAAAAGGCGACTAATGAATCAAACAGAAATGGGATTGATGTCCCACACCTGCACAGATGGAGCAGTTTTAATATTTGACTTACCTAATACCACTCTTACTTCATCAAAATCTTACAACGTAAGATCTAAGGGCCTCACAAATTTGTAATTTTATTGTTCTTCAAACGCTACGCAGCATAGGAACCTCCTTCCTTCCTCGTTTCGCCTTTTAAGGCGACTAAGGGATTAAACAGAATGAAAGAAAAGATGAGAGTTGGTTTTGGGTAAGCATGGAAAACAAAAGCAGGAAGACTTAACAAGACGGTAGCCCGGTTCGGTTATTTTTAGATTCAATTAGGTTCTTGTGATATTTTCCCATCCAGAGTTAAGCAACTAGAAGACGGAATGACTGGAAAATTTCAAAAGTGCTAACATCCAGAAATGAGAGGTGATTTAGAATTTTGATTTTTTTGTTTAATTCCCTTTACTATATTCATTTCGAGTTGATAAATGTTGTGAATGTAAAAACATAAAATAAAAAAAAAAAAAAAAAAAGAAACGTGAATCCAAAAAAAAAGAGCTGTGTGTTTAGCATTTTTTCGTATTTAGCAGTATTGTTACGATGAAAAAATATTAATAATTCACAAAAAAATAGGTGTTAAAATTGGTAAATGATATTATAATAAGAACTAACATTATAAGACTATTCAAAAATAAAACAATTAAAATCGATGTTTTAGTTAAGGATCCGATGACCTCCTTGCTAAATTAACCAAAAGGTGTACTTCTACCGGTGACTGACAACTTAATACCGCCTCGTGTATGTGTAAAACGCAGATTCGTTTTTGTTAATAGACTTGGTGCCTCGGAGATCACGTTAAACTCGGCCCCGGCTGTCATTAAATACATCCCGACAGTCGTTACGGCTAATACTATAGCTAGAAATTCAAATCTCTCCGTACATTGGAAAGTAAGTCATTCGTGCTCGAAATTCAAATCACGTCAGACATCGGTGTTAATTAGGTTGTAGTTTATAATTAGATAGTAAGTAGATTATAATTAATGAATAAGTAGGTTTATAATTAGGTCACTCGTGTCTGCCTGACACGTTGTGATGACTCCGTGCCTCGGAGAGCACGTAAAGACGTCGGTCCCGGCTGTCACACAAATATCTTTGGTAGTCGTTACTAGCACAAGCTTGATACTTAATCTTTGGTCGACCAGATCGAAGCCAAAAATTTCTTAGTCGTGATGGTCGTTGTTTAGAAATATAACGTAAATTTAACGTTCATTGGATTTGCTTATTACAGGATGCAATTGCGACCCTATTAGTATGGTTAAGCCCCCAGCGGTGACACGAAAATCTGGTAACTCGGGATGTTTCGCCAGTTAGTTGGACGAATCGTTCACCATCAACGGTTTAAATACTCCAGTGTGCCTTGTACACGTTAACTCAGTCCCGGCTGTCAGACAAATACCTCCAGACAGTCGTTACGGTTTACATCAGCCCGAGAATCAAATCCGTACGTACCTCGGAGTACGTAGATGAGAAGGTCAATCGTGTTCACGTGCCACGATGTGACTACTTGGTGCCTCGAAGATCACGTTAAACTCAGTCCCAGCTGTCACACAAATACCTCCCGGTAGTCGTTACGACTTATACAAGCTCGATACTTACGTCGTCGGTGTAGTACGCGTAGTTGCGAAAGCAAGCAGGCAGTCGCTATCCGTAAAGGACAGACGCTAAACTGCATCACTAGGAACCATCTTAACATGGGCACGCCGCTATTGCGACGGTAAGACCCATGACGAAGGAGAGCTGGAGAGACGGCATGGCGGCCTCACTTTCCGAAAACATCATGACGTTTTACAATGTTGGCCGTGTGGTACCCGGCAAAGAATAGAGGGGTGGCCCCTTTCATCCCAAATCAAGCAAAATGAAAGACGAGTTCACGACGCTGCATTACCCCACTCTGGGCAACGTCGTGAACTTGTCGCGTCTGTCGGTGCTACGGATAACTTCTCGCTTCCAGTCGAGGTTCACTCCATAGTCGAGAGCGAAAGCGCGTGGTACGTCGTCACCTCCTTTTACGAGAAAGTGATGGTCGCGAAGGAGGAGGCAAGGCAGGAATGGGAGCACGAGAACACAACCTCCTCTATCCGCAGCAGACCCACTGGGCGCCGGCGCAGCGGGCGCAAAACGAAATTCGCCTGTCATAGGATCTGGCCTGCGCGTGACACATTTGGGGAGTCTGTCACCTGAACAGTCTCACAGGCCCTAGATTGCGGCGCACCGTTCTTATGAGGAACTGCGGCCGATTATTTCTGTGGGCTAAAACTCGGCTGGTTAGCGTGACGAACTGCGCAAGTACTACAAAACCCCGGTTCAAGGTAGTCGGAACACCGTGTAGGGGGCTTAATCTTAATATCTGTTGGGATAGACAGACTTATTTAAATATTAATCATTAATCAATATACATAAATGGTCTCTTCTCTGGACTTCGGAATTCGTTGAAGTAGGTCATTTACACTTATGCCGTTGCTTATGGACGTAAAATGTCATCTCGGTGGAAACAAAAAAATCAGGAAAAATCTCGGATATAGGAACAGAATCAGGGCCGTTTTGAATTGAGTATTGCGTTTTATTTATGTGCTGTAATATACCGTTGTTTTGCATTTAATCATGTATTAATTATGTAACTTTCAAGCGGGTTGATTTTAACCTGTATCTTTTGTCATTATATCCTTGGTACTCATTATATCCTTGGTACTCATTTTCCTTTAAGCACCAGCGCAATCTTTACTATTTGTGTAAAATTGATTGTGACGTCAATTGTGTTAACATGTTATGTAAAGCGTTCATCCCGTGTATTGTTGTTATTTATGTTATAAATTTTTACTTTCAAACCCCTATACTTGTTGTTTCAATTAAGTCCTGTAAAAAGTTTTGTAGAATACAATAGGAGAGCTAGTATACCTTCGATTTCTATTTCAAATCGAAGGGCTTTCAGCAACTTTAGCTGTATATTTTAGAATAAGGACCACACTTTTACAAGAATTAAACTCAATTGACACTCCGTGCCATCACAAAAGCTATTCTTTTCCTAGATTACTCTTAATTTTTTAAAAATCAAATAAAATCCTTTGAGAATCCGAATGCAGCAATAAGCAGCCTGCCTAATTTAACAGTCGCAGTCGCAAGCGCAGTGGAGAAACAAAAACTGGAGTCAGATACCAGGCACCCACTACACGGCGCTCAACTGCCACAGCAGCGGCTAAAAAGTAGGCACAGGTTTTTAAAAAACCCGGAAACTCAGCCGCCAGGAAAGGCGGCCGACACCCGACGTAAGCTGGGGGAAAATAGCTGTCCCACCCCCGCACTAACTACTTACCACCAAGTGAGCGTAAGCTGGGGGAAAATAGCTGTCCCCCCCCCGCACTAACTACTTACCACCAAGTGAGCAACTTCCTGCAGGGGCTAACCTTCCGTGGTCCACCTGGAAGTCCCTGAACCAGAAGATTGATCCAACCTCGTTAAGTGGGGTTACCTCAACGAAACAGCAGCGGGGTATAGTTGCGGAGCTGTGTCGCAAACTATGCTCCACCTCCTATCCTGCCCTCTTAGCCCAAAAACATGCAGCCGAAGTGACCTTTGCGCTGGAAGTGGCGAAGTTTTGGGCTAGCAAAATATAAGATGGAAAACAGTGGGCCCAAATGTAATAAGTTGAGATATGGTCTAAAAAATTAGTCATATTTTCTTATTTTAAAATATCAAAAATCAGCTCATTTCTCAATCTGGAAGCGGAGAAAAATGAGAAAGATGGTTTTCGTGACATTTTATCGATTTGATTAATCGATTACAGAATTACAAAAAGAAAATCTTTGCACTAGGTAATTAATTCAAAGTAATTAAATGCATTATAATATACTTGTATACAATATAGTGCATTCAATGATAGTTATATTAATAAAGAAAATGTCAATTAATAACTGAAAAACCAAAACGATTATCGATTTCGTATCGATTAAAATCAATCATATTTCTGACTGCTTTGACAGCTGACTGACATTGACACTTGCCGATTGTTTTTGCTCCACTAGTTTCGTGTTTTCCGATGCGTTTTGAGTGTTTTCCCGATTGTTTCTTTTTATTTTCAACGATCACTGCTTTGTTTATTACGGATACCGACCCTGCTTTCCTTGTACGACACTTGCTTCCGCACTAGCCACCGAAGATCGCTCACACGTTTGACTTGGTGGCAATTGGATATTGTTGAAACTATGGATTGCTGTGTGAATCGTGGGATAGCAACTAATCACTGCAATACCATAGGCATAGTTTGTTAGTGATTCGGTAGTAATACAACCTCACTTTTGCTAAACCTCTAATAACTCGGTTCTCAGATTGTCAAAACTTACAGAATTTTGAGCGAAAGACTGATAAGTGTGAATCTATTAATTCATACCATTTTCATCTCGTTACATTCAGGCCCAACAATGTATGTATTCGTTTCCGTCTCCTTTGTCAGTGCCAGCGATACGAAGAAGAATTTAACCCTCTGTGTAGTGCAAGATATAATAAAATTTTAAAAATAAGTAGTGAAAAATGTCAATCGAAAAATAAAAATACACGTGTTTCTGGAAAAATCTCAATATTTTTATTTATGTGATGTGTGTTTTCTGCTTGCCAACTGCAGCAGATCGTGAAAAATAAACTGCAATTGAAAAAGACCGATTGAAAGATGGAATGGCTATTAGTGAAATTAAAGAGACAAACTTTAGTTTCGGTAGTTCGTATATTTGGTTTTAATCATTTTTTGGCCATGTTGCCATTTGCTTGCCAACTACAGCAGATCGTGAAATACAAACTGCAATTGAAAAAGACCTATCGAAAGATGGAATGGCTATTAGTGAAATTAAAGTGAAAAACCTTAGTTTCGGTGGTTGGTATATTTGGTTAAAATAAATTTTTGGCTATGTTGCCTCCTGCTTGCCAACTGCAAAACGTGAAAAACATACTGCAATCGAAGAACACTGATTGAAAGATGGAATGGCTATCTAAGATACACAGATTCCTAGTACAGACATAATAGACGAAAAAAAAACCGAGTTTTCATTAATTCCCAACAAGCTGATTATTTGTAAAAATCTTGAATGCGTCATTACAAATGTTATATCAAAAATGTCATCGATTTTATGATTATCTTAATATATAAATCTCGTGTCACGGTGTTTGTGGTCGCCATTCCTCGGAAACGGCTCGACCGATTTTTTTATGTATATTTGGTAGGTACGTATGGGAATAAAGTATATTTCACGCGGACTAAGGTCGTGGGCAACAGCTAGTTTTGCTAGGAAATTTTGATAAACTTGATGGGCGTCAAATCTACATTGAAACTGGTACCGACGCAAAACAGCGTTATTATACATGTCGCTGCGGGGACACCTACAAGCTAAGCTTATTACAAAATGTTAATTAGAACTAGTTATTACAATTTCTTACTCGTCATAAAAGATAATCCTGCCATCTGTGAGATACTGTTGCAACTATTATAATACGCCTGTGTATCGGCTGACTAATTTTGTTAAAGTATGGAGATCATCAGCGCCATCTATTGGCCCTGTTTGTGAAAACTTAATCAGTTTCACTTGAAAATCAATTATTAAACTATGTTCGTTGTTTTAGCTAAAACTATAGTTATAATAAACATCAGAATGTTTGTTTAACAACTTTAGGGTTTCAGCCAAATTAATAATTTAATAGTTATCAATTGACACTCAAGTTTCTTTATGATAGCGCGGTGTCACCTACTGTCGGAGACGACGGACGTGTCGAGAGACGTCCGATTGAAGCACCAACCCAAGTTGGTCATTCCAGTGCACAGAGTACATTATACTATACTGAAATAGAGAGCAATCTTCGGCCTCAAAATGGGTAACCACTTTCGACGCGCCTCTAACGCCATCTGTTATCAAGAGTGAGAATCTTTATTAAAGCTATCTGAGTGTGTGTGCGTGTATAGATACACCATAGCTGTGTGTGTATAGATACAACATACGCATATACGTACCCATAGGTACCATTTTTTGTTTTGTTTTTCATGGGAGGGAATTTATAAATGAAACATTTTATTAAACAAAACTAGTTTATTTGTGTCTTTTATAACACTTATTAATTTTTTTTGCTTTGATTTGGAGACTGTCCTCATCATCATCAACCTGTCTTCTCCTAGATAATATTTTATTTATATTTTTGCAATAATTAAAAATCATACAACGAATCACAATTCTAATTAAATAATCAATCAACTTTTCTCTATGTAATTTACATTTTATAAATTGAAAATCAATAAATATTATAATGGCTGTTTTAATTATTTCTTTTAAATTACATTTTTCGATATTCTCTTTAATAATTTCATTTATTATGTCTTGCATATTAGAAATTAATTCGATTAATTCTTTGCTGGGAGTGCAAAACCATCGTCGACCTGCATATTCCCTATATTTAATATATTCTAATTCATTTTTTGATGACAAATCATTTATGCAATCACTGCAAGATTTAAAAACTTGAGATTTTGTTTTTTTTTAAAGTATCCGCTCATATATTGGATAGGAGCAATTATACGGGGATCCCTTTCTTTTACCTCTAGCGGAGTAAAATTAAAATCAAATATTTTAGAAAAATCGAACGAGGAGCAGGTCGACGTTGCTTTCGCATTTTCGTTAATGATGAGAGAGTGCAGTGCATTACAAAAATCACCTTCGCAGTTACCGCGGGTGTGGACACTGCTTAAATTATTTATTAATAGTGTGGCGAACGCAGATTCAAATTGATCACACGTGGGATTAATGTTGCGACACCCTTGGCTTCTCACTGCGCCAAAGAAATTCTCCAAGGGGTCCTGATTAAGGTGCCGCAACCATACCGATGACACGTTGAAAGCATCTTTTAACTTTTTTTAACAAAGTTTGTATGCCGTTCAGTGTCCACACCAAATTGGTTACAGAGGGAACAGTTTCTTTTTTATCAGCTGATGTAACAAATTTCATTGTCTTAAATATTTTTATGCCCTCCACCCACATTTTATGGTGGACAGAGTTTGGTGTTGCTGGTGCAAGTAGGGGTTTGGCGTTTTTATTCTTCATGTAGCTTCCATTGACGGAATCGAATATTTTGTCCATGAAGAGCAAAAGGTCCGCAGTATCCTTGCAATTTGTAGGAAGAATGTTCTTATCTGAAATATTAAATAACAGTAGGTACTCAATAAAATAATTCCAGCAAACCTTAATCAACATGGGTTTTGTTGTATTTGACATTTACATTATTATATAAAACCATTTTTGGAATAATAACTCTCAATAGTATACAGCACAATATATCCAATTTCATGTTTAATGGGTCATAGTTTATACAGAAATGGTAAGTAGGCAAGGCAAGGCTTGTGGCTTAGAAATAACAGCCGCACCAGTTGATCAATCTTGTTCAATCTTTGCTTGCCACAGTTGGCTGACCATCTATCACTACCCCATGCCTAAGAAAGTATTTTAATCTATTAGTCCCAGCTGTTATTTGTGCATCTTTGACAGTCGTTACGGGTCATCAGAAGTCCGGAAGCTAGGATAAGCAGTAGCTCCACGAAAATTCAGGAATTCAGCTGCTAACCCCAAAAAAGTGGGGAAATAGCTAAACTAGGATGATGATAGTCATAATATAAGGCAAAAATTACCTGCTAGGTATCCCATGGTTGATGCTACAGTACAGCTGAATATTTGTGAGGCGAATTTCACTTTAATTTTGTTCAGTTTTTCAGGGTTGACGTGATTTTCTGTCAATTTTGGAATTAATCTAATGCCCTTATAACCTGGGTTTTCATCATATAATAATTTTAAATGAGACCATTTCGCGGTTTTTGTAACACCTTCTATGGTGAATTCTAAATTTTTAGTGAGGAGGTTGTTTCTAATTCCTTTGAGAAGGTGTGGAGGGTCATACAGCGGTATTATTTCTTGGCTATTTATAATGTAGTATATATTATGCTGATGCACTGGAATGTCTGGATCTGAAATATGAGTTAATTTCATTTAACATTCAAGCTAACAATATTTTTATAATGTAGTATGTACATACCTACTACAGTAAAAGGCCAATAAGTGGCCAGTACCTATTTTAAAAGTTTAAAATAAATGTTGCAAACCAAGGAAGTTGATTATTTACTAGGTGCAACGCGCAACTACTTCTGAGTCACATATTTCATTCCATCGCGAGTCGCAACGCCTTGCGGACGTGTACAGTGACTGTGCTCCCCAGTAACTCATTGTTTTTGTATGCCCTCATCTGATTGGGTGTCGTTTAAAATTTAAATTCCCTTTTACTCCTTAAGTGTTTTTATGGACTAACTCCGCCTATTGGGCGGTCATAGAGTGAAACAAATAGCTTTTTGTCGTGTCAGCTGGGATTGTGGCGCTCTAATTTGCTCCGGCGGCGGTGGATTTGAACCAGCGACCGGTGCATTGGCGGTCGCGCGCTGTCGTCCCGAACCAACTGTACTAGTCATCGAGCGGCGAATTTGCGGTTGCCGTTTGTGAGCAGTGCTACGAGCTGATTTCATCGTGTGTGCTACGACGCGCCGCGTGACTGCTACGCGCCTACGAGCCAGCGCATCGGCTACGCGCTGCGCTGCTACGGGTGTCCCTGAGATTACGCCTTGCTTCTTATTTCCTGTGGGCTAAGGTTTGAGTGTCGGCTGGCGCTTAGTAATGTCTCGCTTAAAACGGACTCCCCCAGCTACTCCTGCATCTAATAGTAGCATCGCTCAGCTGGTTCAGTCAATGTCTGATTCTGACATTCCTCAGGCGACCGCAAGCAGTCCATATGAAAGTGTTAATATCACCACGCGATATAAACGTCCACGATCAGCTTTTTCACCTGGCAGTGAACTGCAAGACTTCAAGCAAGAAATTTTAGATATGCTCAATACATGGAAGGCGGAGGAACAAGCTAATTTCCTTAAGTTTTCTCAAGAACAAAGTTCATCCCTAGCTAAACTATTCTCGGAAGTAGCTGAGCTGAAATCGCAAAACTTAGCCATTCAAAAAGCTAACATTGAAATTGAGAAGACGGTCAGTTTCATCAATAATCAATATGACGATCTGATGAAACAAATTGATTTATTACAAAAAGATAAACAAATGTACAGGGACTGTATACAAAATTTAGAGATGAAAATCGGAGATTTGCAACAATTATCACGCTCTTCCTGTGTCGAGATTCGCAATATACCACTCAAAGAAAATGAGTGTGCAAAAGATTTGTCTGCGATTGTTTCCCGTGTGTGTGCTGCCGTCAAAGTGCCTCTTAAAGTCAACGATATTCGTGACGTTTACCGATTGCCTGGCAAACCAGGTACCGTCAGGCCGGTTGTCGCCGAATTTACTACTATGGAGACTAAGAACGTGTTCCTAAGCTCGGTGCGCAACTACAACAACAAGCAACCCAAGGAGTCTCAACTCAATACTACAAACGTAGGAGGTCTTGGCGACCACCGTCCGATATATGTCAGTGAGTACCTCCCGGCCAGCTCAAGAAAACTATTTTTTGCTGCACGTGAGTTTGCAAAGCGTAAGGAGTATAAATTTTGTTGGACGGCCAATGGTAACATACTGTTGCGGAAGGAAGAGGGAGTCAAACCAATACTGGTCAAATCCGAACAGACGCTTCGGGATCTAGCACAAACCAACCAATGACTACTAAAACGTCATTCATTATTGTTTTTTTATACTAGTTTCGTAATAACTAATTTCTACCTTATTATAAGTTGTATTCCCCGCATGTTTAAGATTATTAACACTGTTTGTTTTGATTATGTATTAAGAATAACACACCACTACAATCATCCTTCACATACACATAATCCTCAATACACTCACTCTCCATCCACAAACTTCTGGACATCACTCACACTCTCGTACCGCACACACTCACTCTCGCCGTCAATACCATTCCAAACTTTTTGTATCCATTCCTACATCACAATTTTTTTAATGGAGGAAAAAAACTTCACCGTTTCGATTGACAACGAACGCCACTACACGATAAATGTACCTGATGCAGTTACAGTTTGCCTCATCTTCCCATGCCTAAATATGTGCACCACTTCATTTTGGAACATATTATTTACTTTCAATGGCTAACCACATTAATGCCTTTGAATTAGAATTAGATGCGTACCAAGTATCAAAATCTTATAAACTACCGTTAGGTGACTGTATATCTAAAATACCGAAGACACAAAGAAACTTATCTATACTACAACTCAATATTCGGAGTCTAAACAAGAACTTTGATAATTTTATAGCGTTCTTACATCTCCTTAAAATTGATTGTGATATCATTATACTGACCGAATGCTGGCTTAAATCTGCTGTAATTCCTAACATGAATGGTTACAATGTGCACTTCACAAAAAATACAAAAAACCAGAATGATGGGGTGGTTATGTATATTAAGTCTTCGCTGCACTGCACCGTTTCAGAACCTGATATAACTGACGCAAACTGTCTACTTTGCAAAATTGGCAATAATGTTGGGATCTTAGCCCTATATAGATCACCTTCCTTCATCCATGTTGATAATTTTTTAAACAGCTTGGATTCCATTTTAAAACCCCTATCAAAATTTCAACACGTTGCCTTAGTCGGCGATATCAACATTGATATTAAGCCGAGCAACACCGACAGACACTCGTACGAATACCTCACCTTCACTGCCTCCCATGGCTTATTACCGGCGCACCTATATCCTACTCGAGTAAATAACTGTTTAGATCACATTCTTTTAAAAAGCAAACAACCAGGAACATCCATTGTCATAGACTCACCTATTACCGACCATTTACCTGTATTCCTGAGTGTCAACCTTGATGTTCCTAAGCCCAAGCTCACCTACACCGCCAAAGTTGTTGATATTTCAAACATCAAAAAAGATATTGAGTGTACTGATTTCTCCCCAATCCTTTTTTCTCATGATGCTAATGAAGCAGCTGACACCTTAACAACTTTATTGACTCAAATTATTGACAAACACACTCGCTTCTCCAAAGTCTCACGAAAGAACCGTAACATCAAGCCCTGGATCACTCCAGGATTACTTCGCTGTATTAGAAACAGGGATAAAATGCATCTTACCTTAAAAACTCAACCAGATAACCCCATCCTCAAATTAACATATTCTCGCTATCGCAATCACTGTAATTCTTTGCTCCGGAAATTGAAGATAAACTACGAGAAAACTGAATTTATGAAAAGAAAAAATAACTCCAAAGCAACATGGGATTTAATCAAATCCATAACGCTCTCAAAATCCACACCCTCACCATTGAAAGAACTGCAACAACTCGAACCTGACAAACTTGCATCAGCTAACAGAGTCAACAATTATTTCATTAATGTAGGCAAAGACCTAGCTACAAATATACGTCAGTGTCGGAATATGCCAGCTCACCCATTAAGTTTATCTTCAACTTGTAGCTCAATGTGTGTCCTGGAAACCGATGATTCCGAAGTAGAAGGAGTTATAATCAACTTGAAATCAAGTTCTGTAGCTGGAATTGACGGTATTTCTGGACAAATATTGAAGCTCACGCGCAATATTTTAATCCCCTACATCACTCATATCTGCAATCTTGCGATATCTACCGGTGTCTTCCCAGACTGTTTCAAAACAGCTCTAGTCCACCCTATTTATAAGGGAGGGGACAGAGACAGTGTCAAAAATTATAGACCTATTTCTATTTTACCAACCATTTCGAAGATTCTGGAGAAGATACTGAACAACCGTTTGCTTAAATACATTAATGCTCATAAACTCCTATCCGAAAACCAATATGGCTTCAGAGCCGGAATTTCAACCGAGGATGCAGTCATTGCATTCTCTGAAAAAGTGACTCACCTCATGGATAAGAAGCAGAGGTGTATAGGTTTATTTTTAGATATTTCAAAAGCTTTTGACACTGTCTCTGCGCCCATACTTTTGTCGAAACTGGAACGCATGGGAATTCGTGGCCCTGCTCTTGACATTTTTTCAAGTTATTTGGAAAATCGTTTCCAACATGTTCAATTGGATGAGGTAATAAGCGATAAAGCTAGAATAGAATACGGCGTCCCACAAGGCAGCATTCTGGGTCCAACCTTGTTCCTCATCTACATTAATGATCTGTGTTCACTTCCACTAACTAACTGCTTCTTATTTACATATGCTGATGATACAGCCCTACTTGTTCATGGAAATGATTGGAGAGAAACAGAAAAATATGCTCAGATGGTGTTGGACATTGTCATGAACTGGTTTGGCAATAATTTGTTGACACTGAATGCAGAAAAATCGAAGCTTGTTTCTTTTTCTTTAAGTAATAAGACTCAGCCAAACACAACGCCGATTGTTAAAGTACACAGTTGTTCTCAAGACTCCTGCTGTACCTGTCCTACTCTGGCAACCACACCTTGTATAAAATACTTGGGCGTGCAAATTGACAAACACCTGAACTGGTATAGTCATATTGATAATCTAGTAAACCGAACGCGTAAACTAATTTCCATCTTTAAGAAACTCCGTTGTTCGGCTGACTCGGAAACACTTATGATGGTCTATTACTCACTCTGTCAGTCTCTTCTCCTATATTGTTTGCCGGCTTGGGGTGGCGCTTGCAAAACATACTTTCTGAAATTAGAGAGAGCCCAGAGAGCAGTTCTCAAAGTTATGTTCTGCAAGCCCTATAGATACCCTACTTTGGAACTTTTTAGGGAAAGCAGGTTTCTGACGGTGAGAGGTTTATATGTGCTACAATGTGTATTAAGGAAACATCGTCTGCCGTTTACAGCAAGTACTAAACGCCGCGCAGACATTGCCCTTCCACCAGTTAGACACAAAACCACTTTCGCACAACACCAATTCACCTACCTCAGCTATATTCTATATAATAAAATCAATAAATCTCTTCATATCCACAGTTTAAATTATCACCAATGCAAAATCACAGTTAAAGAATGGCTAATTGAGAAATCATATGACGAGACCGAAAAACTTCTCCTCCCACATGCATAAGACAGATCTCCGCTCCACTTTCACACTTACCCACACATTCACCATTACTACATCTACCAGGACACATTCACACCATACACGAACCGCACTTTCACATTACTTACACATACACAACATACCTACTACACCTACCACAACCAACTCACTCTAACTCAAATACTCACAAACATTTTTTATTACGAATTATTTTTACTTTTCTTTTCTTTTTCTAAACACAAAAATAATAATTAAATTTGTATTAACCATGTTACTGGTGAAAACAGTTTTACTGACATTTTTGATTTTCCACCTTATGGAATCACTGGTCCCCAAGTCACAGGCTATAAACCTAGTTTGGGTGCCAGGTGATAATACTTAATGCACTTTTATGTTGTACCATATTACTGTACTTGTAACCTCTGTGAACATTTTTACTGGAAATAAACATTATTATTATTTTTGGGATGTGCTTTTGCTTCTCAGCTTACTGGTATTTCCAACTACATTTACGGGTCGAAACCAAAGTAAATGCAGCGTGTGGTGTGTTATCTTTAGGGTGTGTTGTGGTGAGGCCCTATTTCATTTTCATCTATTTGCATGAACTTTCTGACAATTCGACATGTATTTAAAATTGCAGCTTTTTGTAGGGTGATATAGAGCGTTTCTTTAAGACTTAGTAATTTGAGGCTATGGAGTAGGTGATTTGGGATAACACCTGTTGTAGAGAGGACTATCGGGACCACATAAACTTTTTCCTGGCGCCATATTCTTGTTACTTCCTGTTTGAGTTCTGCGTATTTACTAATTTTTTCGGTGATTGTTTTTTGTATGTTGTGTGTGTTGGGAACTGCGATATCTATTAAGTAAGTGACTTTATTTATTTTATCTTGTAATATTATATCCGGTCTATTATAGTGAATTGTCCTGTCGGTGAGAATGGCGCGGTCGTAGTAAAGTTTATGAGTATCATTTTCGAGGGTAACTTGTGGTGTGTAATTGTAGTATGGAGTGTTAGTGTCTTGTATGAGTGAGTATTGGACTGCCAATCTTTGGTGAATAACATTTGCCACCTGATTGTGCCTGTGTGTGTAGTCGGTCTGCGTGAGAGTGGTGCATGCTCCTGTTATGTGCTGGATGGTTTCGGGTTGCGTGTGACACTTGCGACATTTATCATTTGTTACTGAAGGATCTTTGATAATAAATTTTCTATAGTTTTTGGTGTTAATAATCTGGTCTTGTATAGCAATGATAAATCCTTCAGTTTCTGGGAATAAATTACCTATTTTAAGCCATTTATTTGAGGCAATTTTGTTGACGTGTGATTGTTCTAGGTCATGAGGATGTCGGCCATGAAGAACTTTTTTCTTCCAGTCATCAATTTTTTGTGTCTGCGGGTCTTCAGTAGCAATGTGTGAGGTATCTGATTGTTCATTTAAGTTAAGTGGGGTGTAATTGTGATCATTTTGAACTATGGCTTTATGGATGTTACTAGAGTGGGATTTTGTATGAAAGAATGTTTTTAATCTACAAACTTGTTTCCGCCATAGGTGTTTGATGTCTATTAGGCCTCTCCCTCCGTTTTGTCTTTTAATGGTGAGTCTCTCTATGGCAGATTTAGGATGTAAGTTATTATGTTTTGTAAGAGTGGTGCGTGTAGTTCGTTCTAATTGTTCTGTGTCTGTTTTTGTCCATTTAATCACTCCGAATGAATAAGTTAATATGGGGATAGCAAATGTATTCAAGGCCTTGATGAGATTTTTGCCAGACAATTGGGTTTTACATACAGCGTTAAGTCTCCTCTTGAACTCTGCAGTAAGCGTTTCTTTAATTCTAACGTGATCTAGTCCCTTCAATTGTGTGTACCCTAAATATTTGTACAAGTCAGACGGTTCCATCGCTGTTATGGTGTCTGTGTTATTTACTAAATAGTTGCCGGGTCGTATCTTGCCGCGTATGATGTGAAGTGTTTTACATTTATCCAGACCAAATTGCATATTTATATCTTGGCTGAACTCTGTTGTAGCTTCTACTAGTTTCTTCATATCTTTTTCAGTTTGTGCATATAGTTTAATATCGTCCATGTAAATGAGATGTGAAATTGTTGTTTGTTCTTGTAGTTGTTCTTGTGATGTAGTGTGTTTGAGACAATATCCGGCTCGGCAGCTCTGCAGCAGATTAGACAGGGGGTTTAGTGCTAGACAGAACCACAGGGGACTTAGAGAGTCACCTTGATAGATACCTTTCTTGATATATATTTCTCGCGTAGTAACATTATTGCGATTACAATTTAAGTGAAGTGTGGTTTTCCACTGTGACATTATGTTGCATAAGAAGTCTATTATTTTTGAATTTACTTTATAAATTTTTAGTATCTGAATCAACCAAGAGTGAGGAACACTGTCAAAGGCTTTTTTGTAGTCGATATAGGTGCAATGAAGATTTCTATTCTTTGTGGTGGCATGTTTATGAATAGTGGAGTCTATTATTAACTGTTCTTTGCATCCCATGTGGCCCCGTCTGCATCCCTTCTGCTCCTCTGCCATGATGTTGTGGTGTTCAATGTGTTTGTTGATTTTCGTTGTTATTGCTGATGTTAATATTTTATATATTGTAGGTAAGCATGTGATTGGTCTGTATTGGGAAGGGTGTGGTGAATTTTTAGTTTTAGGCAGCATGTATGTTATGCCCGTTGCAATAAATTCTGGTATATTTTGTTGCCCTAATATGATTTGTGTTAAATTTCTTGCTATTGGTTTGTATAATGAAGTTAACTTTTTGAACCAAAAATTGTGTACTTTGTCTATACCAGGAGATTTCCAATTATGTAATCTGCCTGTTATATGAGTGATATCGGCCTCTGTAATCTCTACGAACTCCATTTCATGTATTGCTCTCCATTTTTTTTCTTCCTCCGTTATCCATGTCGCTTCTTCATTGTGTCGTACTTGTTCTTCCCAAATACTAGACCAATATGTTTCTAATTGTTCTTTTGTAGGTGTGTCTGTGTTAGTGTCGTAATTTGTGTCAGTGTTTGGTTTGTTTAGGTTTCTGTAGAATATTTTTTCATTGGTGGCAAATATGGCGTTATCGTTTTTGCGCTGTTGTGCTTTTTTGTATCTTCTGAGCCTATGAACTTTAAGCGCTAACTTTTGTTTTATAGTGTCTAAGAACTCCTCTGGTTTTCTGTTGTTATGCTCGTGCCTCGTATGGATCAAATGGCTTCTAAAAATAGCCTCAACTCTCCTAACCACTTTACTTGATCTGTTGTTGTTAATGTATTGTGTAAGTCTACCAATATCTGCTCTTAATTTTTCTATGTCTCTTTCTAACCTCTGTTGCCATGCTGGCTTGATATTCTCTTTTGGTCTTATGTTTCCCGTGTTTTGTGTGATTTTAAAGTTAAGTTCTTCAGATATAACTACTGCAGTGCAATATATAAGTGTGTGTATATCAATAAGTTGTGTTTCGTCGGAAATAAACTGGTTTAGTATGTTTTCATTAAATAAGTTAACTAAGCGGAAAAGTTTAGGGCTATATCGGAGTTTAGGTAGCCTTGGTCGAATTGCTGGGTCCATCCCAGAGTATTGTGCGAGGGTTGTTCTGAATTTATCATGTATTTCTTGGATGTATGTATCTGTGTTTAGGTTATGATTTTCGACGACTAAGGTCTCAATATCATTTTCTAGTGTAATAGTTATGTATTCAGTTTGTGTGGATGTGTGTGATGTTTGCGTGTTAGCTTGCGACTGATTGTATAGTTGAGTTTGAATACTAGGTTGTAATTCTATATATGGTTGTGTTTGTGGTTGTTGGGCAATATCGGTTATGTTTTGTGATAGTTGTGTAGCATTTTCATCTAATTCTAGTTGTATTCGAGTCTCTTCTTTTATTTGGTCTATTATTTCTTGAGATAAAAGCTTATTTCTAACTATAGCTCTTCTCTGATCTGAAATTCTCTGTTCTGATACGCTTATCTCGGGATATTGTCGTGTAAAAAGCTCATGCAATTGTTGTCTATAGGTGGTAATGTCGGTCTCTAATTTAGTGATATAAAAGTAGGTTCGCATGATAAATAGATTTACTTCTTTACTCCATTTCATGCGAACTCTTGCTTTTCCAGCCTTGGTGGACGCGGGCAAAAAGGTAGATACCCCCCGCGTAACACTCAAAGTCGGAGTGGGTGTGACTGTATTTAAACTAATAATGGGGGGTGATGAAAGTGTTGGTGACGATGGTATAGATGGTGATGATCGCCTAGAAGGTGTGTATGAGACTGTGCTTGGACTATACGGTTCTACAGGGGTGTCTGTCCTGTCCGTCAGTCTGTCCCCATCGTCAATGATTTCGGCTGTAGTATCTTTGTCGGTGGGAGCCCGCCTGTTCAACTCCTCACCGCTGACGGTTCGCATGCTGAGACACCCAGCGTCAGCTCCAGGTGCGCCCCGGCGATCACCCCCGGGCAGCGGTCCTATACGTTTTTTCTTTGAACGAGTCTCCATTTTTAGTGGGTTTCCAGAGCCACGTTAGCCACGCCAGTAATTTCTCATTCGTGTGTCCGCCCCCCACGTGATTAGATGGCCAATCAGGACGTGTGGTTGTTTAGTATTATTATTATTATTATTATTTAAACATTTTTCATTGATGATTTAACCAAGATCCTGTGTCCTGTGTGTGTCTTATATATTATATAAGATCTTATACAGGGTGAATTGTCCAAGTGTGCGTGAATGGCCAAGTCCGAAACTATGAGGAGCATCAAAAAACCAGGTTTCTTAGCCAGGAATCGAACCCGTTGGTTTTGAAAAAATAAACACACTCACTCAGTATTATTGCACCATCCGAAAGTGTCGCTAAGAAGGATCAAATTCTGTTATAATGACCAAAAATTCAGTTCTTATGTGTATCTGCATCTCTGTGTTTAACCAAACCAAATTAGTAAGTTGTCAATGGTATTGAGCTGAACACAGATGCACATTATTTATGGATGTCAGAAGGTTATTAGTAATATTTTACAAACTGTGTACCTATGGTGGGCGCCACTTAAATCTGAAATAAAGTTCATTGACCCGCATACATTTATTCAAATATGTAATTCTGAAAAGAGAAATAATATCATTGTCCTGAAATGACCTCTATCATGATTTTTGACTTTATCTAGTAATAAAAAACGATTCCTAATGTGTTGTCTGACTACCAAAGCAGAGAAATTAAGAAAAAAGCAACAAACTTTATTTCAGTTTTAAGTGGTTAAGACAAAGGAATAATTGCAAATTAATATGTTATATTATCCTTTTATAATATTATTTAGTATGTTATGTTATGTTATGTATTTCCTTGCATTTATTCAGGTTTCTTAAAATATCAAATTTTATACAGTACAATCATATAATGCAGTGAAAGAAAAGATCAGGGAAAATCTAAATAATGTTTGAATTAAAAAACTTACCAATATTTTCTTTTTGTATTTCATCCTTTTCAACATTCATTGACATATGTGGCAGATTTTCAATATTTGAAGTGGGATCTGGAAGAAAAATTTCATCTTGACTCATTTTAAGTTTTAAATGAATGATTTTTACAAATTTAATATTATAATTTGATACCTGATGATGTTGATGGCAGCTCCAAAATTTGTTGCAATGGCTGTCTATTAACAGATGTAAATCTCTTCAGTGCAAAAAGTGCTGAAAAAAAAAAGTACACTTATCTCAATATAGATGCAAATGATTACTAAATTCAAACAGGAATATTTACATATATTTCTTTATGATAGATTATATTTCTTTATGACAGTAAAAATATAGTATTTTTCTCTGTACCAATATCAATATAGTTTTGTAGTGTGCGTGACTAGTACCTTAACTCTTTTGACCTGTGTACATATGACAATTTAAACAAACCTGGCATATTAAGTGTTGGCACAGCAATGTTACTGATTTTGTTGTTACGACATAGATATTTATCTTCAAAATGTGAGCGGCATACACGGCGGTACTTATATATGTGCTCATTTTTCAAGCCCAACATATCACCACCAATCGCATAAAGCCATGTGTTGAAGCGTTCTCTATCTTCTTCAGGATTTGGGAACTTATGGAGCACTCGACGCATATCTAAAACAAATAATGAAGACCTTAAAATTTGGAAATATCTAAGTCAAGTTTACAAACACTAATTTAGGTTTTACTGTCAAGATTTAACAATAGCTAGGCTAGCAGCTTTGCAACAGTATAGTGAACTTTAGGCCGAGGCCGCGAGGGGTGCAAATGATAAAGTATCATTATGACTTGTAATATGCAATTTGTAATTTCAACAAGCAAGTAAAAGTAGGTAACTCTGACATACCTCCACTCTCCTTGCATCCTGGAACACAGCAATGCTTGTCCGAAGACATAGTGCAATAAAACAAATACACTAAAGGAGTCCTATGTCAAACACAACACTACACCAGAGTCCTGTCTCAGTTTTGGTACGAAAACACACAAAATTCTTTCCGATCACAATTATGGATAAGCCGGAGGAACTTTAGCTTAACTCGACGACAAATGCACAACGAAAAACAGAAAGATTGCAAAAAATATCGCATGAAACCGGCGCACACGTCAGGACGTGTGCGCCGGTTTCATGCGATATTTTCTTTTGACAAATGCAAATGTCTGCTGATGCCTGCATCAGCAGACATTTGCATTTGGGGTTACCAGTTTATTGATAAATAGACTACCAATAAAATTCTACTGGATCGCTCCATTAAACTGGAGCAAAATTATTTTAGATATTTTTAAACACTAAGGATATTTTTTGTTATTTTCTTAAACTAAAATTTCTTAAATCTTAACATCTTATAAACTGATCAATAATAAATGTCGCAGTATAATAAAACCTGCTATTTTAGTAGCAATCGGGTCAATTCAGTCACACAAAATTCACAATGTTCGGTTTTGTTTATTGCCATCTGTCGGAATTTTATTGAAAATTGGTGCAGAGCTGCCATCTCTTAGCGAGAGTAAGAAAATATCCTCACTATAATCCGACAAAATATAAACACATCTTACACCTGGTTCGCTTAAGGACTACTATATACTTCGTGATTTAGTATCATTCTATCCACTGACTTCCCCGGCTTTTTGTACTAAGATTGAACCGCCTGTTCCAGTGTTTGGGTCCGCTGCGGTCGTTCATTGTTAGCAGAGCTGTACAACCCTCCTCTGCGCAATGCAATGCAATGCAATGCATGCAATGAAGTGAATACTGTCACATTGTTTTAATTTGAATATTAGGCTATTATTTTAAGTAGAAGCACTATAGGCTGCTGTGCCCATGTAATGTGCATAATATGATCTCAGTTGGGCAAGATACCAAGAAAATATCGTACCTCCTGCACAATTTTTAGATGATATTCTCATAATTATTGACGATGAATAATACGTATTTGGTAATGCTGCCAGCCTTATTTTTCATTGCGGGATGTGGGGTTAGGAGTATTTATAAACGTGTATTTGTCGGCAAAGGCCGTTAACGATGCTCGTCATCTTTATGAAAAAGTTCAAACCAAATTTAAAAAACGATTTTTTTTTTGCAAAAGTAAAGATTTATTTCAATGCTTCGTATTGAATTCTAAATTCTCTCAACCTCTGTAGACAACTCTAGTTGTTTATCAAACCTCGAACTGAGCACACGATCTTTGAATTGCCAACCTTCTAGAAAACACAACACCTTAACGGCAAATTATATTTGATTACAAATCTGTACTGGAGTGTGTGTTCGTTGCGATGTCGGGATAACACTAAACGGGAAGGTGAAATGCTGTTGCGCGACGGACAGCAATATTATAAACAAAAAATAAAAACAATTTTAGTGTATTCATAGAAAAATCTTGCGAAAAGCAATGTTACATAAAATTCCGGCAGGAGACAATTATTAAAGAAACTTTCCACAGGCTTTGTTGTACTCAATTGTATAGAAAAAAATATGTTAATCATGCAATTGTTAAAACCTCAAGACTTTAAAGATGCAGAGTATGAATTTACAAAGGACTTGCCAAAATACGAAAGTATTAAAAGTAGCCTGTATAGGCACAGAAATAATTATCTGAGCATAAAAAATCTCGCACTCATGTTAAGATAAATAGTAATATCAATAATTTTGATAAATTCTCATCACTTCTTTGCTATACATTATACAGCATGTAAGGGTAAACACCGTTGTCACTCAAACCATGGGTAGTTGACATAAATAAAAAAATATAGGACCGAGTTAAAAACCAGAATAATTTACTTAAAAAAACATTAAAAATAAATTATCCCAGACCGGCCGCGAATTCATGGTACCTATGCGCCCGCGTGACGTAATGGCCGCGCGCCGCTCGTCTATCTACCTACACAATACTCGTGTTCATAACCTGTAACTGTGATGGAACTTTTCCTTCATACTTTTCCTGGCTCAGGACAGGCAAAAATACCTTGCTTAGGTGTTGCGTGACGAGTCTAATTGTAAATGTAATTTGACAATAAAGAAAATGAAAAAAATATCCAATCAATTGGATAGGTATTTTGGCGTATTTAAAAAATTCATCACAATTTTATGTACAGGTAAAAATCACCGATTAAATTTACACTGATTGAATCATTGAATATCTACACTAACTAAACTACTAATACCTACTTTCCTCTGGGTGCTCGGCGAAGAAATTCAAGATAGGTACGATCTTGAAGTTCAACTGGCAACTGCTGGTTGCCAAGACCTTGAGCATGGGGTGGTACGTAGCCTTTGTGTTGCCGCCAACATCGTTTCACGATTGGGCACAGGCTGCCTACGAGCCTCGTTCAGGTTATCACCCGCGATGGCGTAAAGCCGAACCATTTCGGTCCACTGTTCGTTTGTGTAAGACATCTCAGTAGGTACACTAAAGGACCATGCCCATATTAGTATGGAGGTGAAAGTCAGCAATGCCAAGCGATGCCCAAATTGCAGCTCTATGTCATATGGTAACTTAATAACAGTATTTTTATGATATCTAGATTTAATGTCAAATAAAGCACTGATTGAAAAGTTATTGGACGTTAAACGTGATAACTGCCTACGTATTGTTTATACATTTTATCGTTTACAGACAGCATTGCTATTAGTTTTCCACTAGGAACTTCATAATCATCACATAAGCTAGGCCAGATCAGTGTTCTTTTATACACTTAAATGTCTGTAAACATTTCAGTTATTTGGATTTATCTAGTCTGTCTCCATTGTATCTCCATCAATATAAATGTGAAAACAATTTGGTTAGATGCAAAACTTAAGTAGGTACTCGAGTAAATAATAATATGGAAAGAGACCAGTAAGTACTCGTAACAAACCAGTATTTCTGATGAGATTATAAAATCACATTGTGGTTATATATTTAATTGACATCAATTAACTGCTTGACTCAAATACTTAATATAATTGTATTAAGTACTGTCTGTTAAGTATTTACAATTATTAGTAGGTTGTTTACCTTTTCTATTATTTCAATTCAATTAAATGGGGTAAAATAATGCTTTAAGACTGACAAAATACCGGTTTGTCACTGTATTAAAGGTTTGTGGTGAAATGGTACAGGTTTCGAAAAAAATAAAAAGAAGTGTAATAGTGTTTATTGGTTTATTCTTCAATAACAAGTAATATATTATCTAAATATGATGCTGGTGCTGTTAAATTCGTTTCATATCTAGCCCAGCCGAAGTCACCGAATAAAACGACACTATCAATATCCATAAAACGAAGCCGAGGTAGATTTTTTATCGAACGGAAGAGCAAAATCGGAGAACACACAAAAACAGACGCAGACTAAATGAATGATTGACACTTGACAGTCTAGAGTCACCACTCACCCGATAGTTTTTTGGAATGTTTTTGACTTCTTTTGCCCAAATTAAATTAGAGCCATTACTTTATTAGATTTTTGCTTGAATTATATTTGTTTATTTGAAGCGTTGATTTATATTTAAAAAAAAAACCGCATATATATTATAAAACCGCAACACTAATAGTAGGTAGATATTCGTTATCATCGGTAACAAGTAACAACACTATCACAACGAATTAATAAATCAGCCAAAGGACGTGATTCTAGACCGTAATAAACTGCACTTTTAGTGCATGAATGAATGAAACATACATTAATTATCAAAGGTACTAAGTACTGCAATGTAAACAAGAAGTCTTTTTTTTCGTTTTTTTTATCCAGTGCTTGATAAGTTTCAAAATTAACAACGTAATTCTAGTTTTCATTTATTTGTACTATCTTGTAATTTACTTTATCTGGGCATTTCTGGGGCACAGATGGGCATGGTTCTTTACGCGCGAGAACCAAGCGGCACGGCGGCGTCGGCGGCGGCGTCGGCGGCGCGCGGCAGTACGAGTTACGAACGTGCGCTCGCTCGCTAGCGCGACAGCTGACTGAGGTCATGACTCATTCGTTCGTTGCGCGTGTGGCCTGTAGCGTGTGTAGGTATAACCGCGTGTGCCCGCCGCCGGCGCCGCCCAGCCGTCAGTTGTTTTGCGCGCGCTTTAGGGTGAAACGATTTTGTTGGAAATAGTGGATTTTCTTCAAAAAAAAAAGGTTGCTTTTTTCATTGGTTTTACGTTCTATTAATGAAACCAAACCACTGGTTTCAAGGATAACGGTGTTTACCCTTACACCCTGTATATGGCGACATAAGAAGTACCGAATCAACTACTAACATAATAATACGTCCAATGTTTTAAGCGATACTATGTAACAAAGAAGAGGCTACTGCATAGTTACCTCTGCATTTAAGCCTTTTTGGTAAAACCTCAACGCCAAAAATATTTCCTTTTAAAATTGACAATTTTAAATGAAAACTATTTTTAGACAGATGCTCGTTTTGTCATTTTTTTCATTCGTGTACCAAGCTTCGAAGAGCAATGAATGGTTTGGAAAATAAACCAAAATTTTATGATGAAGAATAAGTAATGGTGAACGAATTTCAAGCCCTAATGTTAAATTGTTGAAATCATCATCATGCATGTGATGGAATAACATTTTTTTTCCTGGTACGTATAATTGAATCTTCTAATTGAACATCCTATTTATCCTAGTATTTTTCTCTTCCTGATGATCTTGTCCTTGAAAACTGATATTTTAAATCGAATATTTCATTTGTTATAGGTTAAAAATCAGTAGAAAGGGTCATAAGATTTCAGGCCCTTTTTATTTTAGTTTCCAATCTGGAAACACGTCTAAAATATATATATATTATATATATATATATCGCCAGCGAGGTTGGTTGCGTGTCCTGAGTTTCCTGATGCACGCCTATTGAATGAGATTCCGAAAGGGACGACGGGACGTTATTGAGCAGGATCCAAATTTAAAAATGTATCTCTGGAATCGAGGTCTTATTTAAGAATATTATAGTCAGCAGCAGTGATATACATAAATTGTGTATGCTAATGAAGACGTTGGATATTTATTGTTTTAGCCATTTTGTCAATGTAATTGCGTATTTCGTTTTAAAAAAAAACCAAAGTAAAAAAGTTATTTTTTGTAAAGAGAATTTTTTATTAAAAAAATACTGTTACATGGTAGGTACACGAATACTAAAATATTGAACCGTATTTTTTACCTTTATATTAATCAGTTCATCAAATGATTACTAACCCTATACTATTCTATTAAATTTTTCCAAAAGTGAAGTGAAGCCATTTTTATTTATAACTCCACACTACGTAGGAACGGTTGTTCTACCAAATAAATAAAAAATATCTGACTGGACACCAAAACACTTCACCGTGGATTTCAAGGGCCAATAAATGTACTACAAACAACTTTTCCAGACTCGCTAATAATAATAAGCAAAAAGATAAACAATCTGGCTCGCGAGTCTGTCTGTCTCTGTCGATATGTGGGACGTGAGTACAGCAGTCATTGTGCCGATAGTATTGTCGGCCAATAGCCTCAACCAACATCTGAGGAGGCTTTCTTGGCAGCTGGATCAAGGGCTTGATTCAGAAAGCAGTACTTCTCGACACGGCGCGTATCGTTAGGAGGTTCCTCTCTCAAGAGCCCTGCCTGACCACCGGTAGCTCGGACCCAGTTCCCGAAGCCGGTGAGCTACATTTTTTTTATATTTTTAAATGTTTTTTTTTATATTAATTTGTTTAGAATTATTTAAAAATGTAAATTATATGTATAGAAAATTAAAGGAATAATAATAAAATTTATTCAAAAATATAAAGGTACAACGTTTACTGTTTTTCTTAAATAAGTTCACCCATGATTTGTGCCCGAACTAGGTAATCCTGTGTTTCAGGCAATTGGAGGTAATTAATTGATTAAATAAACACATTATCATATTAATCTTATTGGTACGTATGTAAAAAGGTATATAAAACTTACAGTATAGTAGTAGTATATAGTCTTAACTTAGCTAAATAATTAAAAAATAACAATAATACGAACAATATTTACTTTTGCACAAGTAATAACTTCTCTGTATCTTCATAGGATATATTTTGAAGGGCTTCGTTAAGGATTTTCTTGCAGTTACTATGATTTAAGGAGATGTTTCCTTTTTGATTTAGCCTGTTATAGAGTAGCGGTCCAAAATTTGGCTGTGAAAGCATGTTTTTTACTTTTTTGAAGGCTAACTATCTTTCAGTCTTTTTTTAGTATATTCAGTGTTGTATGGAAGTGCTGCGTGTTGTTTTAGTATAGTGCTCATAATAAATAACTGTCGAACTGTTAGTACTTCACAAGATTTGTACAGAAGGTTGGTGGGACAAAGGAAAGGGCGACAAGTAGCCACTTTGAGAATTGCTCTTTGAGCTCTTTCAATGGGCAATAACAGAGTTTTACTCGCCCCACCCCATTGGATCTGTAATAAATCGTAGCTTTTTGAAAACGAATATCAGCTTACGAATTCTCTTATTTAGAGCCTCCATATGTTGTTTGAAGGAAAGGGTTCAATCTATTAAAATACCTAGGTATTTTACTTTATCAGTCTTCTTAATATTGGGACACTTACTCTGTAGGCACAGAGGATATTGGTGACGGGAATACATGAATCGAACGAATCGATGATGAATGGGAAGCGCGACATCACGCCTGTAAGGGGTGCGGTATTGTTAAATCGCGATGGGTCTTTAAATGGTTTCGGATTGCTCATCACTAAATAATGCTTGTGACGTCATAATCGGTAGACAAAAATGGCACGCTTATTTTTTATACAGATGGTGATACTGGCGTTAGTCGATAAAAATATATTTTACAGATATCATAAAAATCAACAATTCAGCAAAAACCATCCTACTCTACGATTTACTACGAACGCAAGTTTTGATGTAATAATGGAAAGTAACAACGGAAAAAATAAAAACAATGACAGAAAAAGGAAGAAGATTATATTACTGAAAAGCAAACATTACAAAATTACATTATCACTGAAAATATCGGGAGCCCACGATGTTACCAAAGTAACAACTGAGGAAAGTGTGACGATGAATCCAGACCCCGTCCCTGAACATGATGATGGAAATTTGGTTACTTTAAAATTAGATCATTTGAACGATATCATATCAGAAAATAGTGCTCTGACCACCGAAAACGAAATTCTTAAAGAATCAATTCAACTTCCAAAATCGTAAGTTTTCATACTTTTTATAATGTTGTGGCTGGCATATATTGGGAGAGGCCTATGTTCAACAATGGACTGTGATATTGATTTGACCGATTGATTGATTAACAGTTTTAAAAAATACTAATATTGATGTATTTTTCAGTTGAACAGGAAACAAAAAGGGGATTTGCTGAAAATATTTGATTTTATTAAATCAAAAAGCTTTTCTAATAACGATGTTATGAAAGCAAACACACAACCGATAGATGATCTGATCACTCAATAATATTGGATTCCCAATAAACTCTATAGAGCAGTTAGACTTACTATAAGACGAACTCATAAACGCGAATTCCCAATAAACTCTATAGAGCAGTTAGACTTACTATAAGACGAACTCATAAACGCGAATTCCAAAAACTTTGGTATGATTACTAAACGTTATTAACTACCTACGTTTGTATTTCAAAATAAAATAAAGGTATATTTATTTTGTAATATAAAGTTGGGTTACATTTTGTTACAGGCCAAAAAAATCTCGACATTTTCTGGCACAAGTGGAGCACTCATAAAATAAGCAAAATAGAATTAGAAATATCAAAATGTTTTTTGTCTGATGAACTCCTTAACCGTTTTACTTGGAGAGGAATAAAATGATGTTCTAAATCACCTTTTATGACATATATAATAAGGTCTAACTATTCATACACGAAATATTTTCAGGGAATCATCTAACGGCTATAAAGAAGCCATTTCAAGGGCAAAAACATTTTTATCGTAGTATATTTTTATAAAAAATAAATAAATTAAAATTACATGACCCACTAAATAAATACTGGTTTCTTATTTTGCAACATCCATTACGCTAGTTTACTACGTCGTATTTACCTACTGTCATTGAAGCGGGCGGCGGGCGGCGCGCGGCGCGGCTAGATCAGAGGAGCGTGCGCGGAATCAAAGTAGCGCGCGCGGGGGGGGGTCAAAGTAGCGCGCGCGGGGGGGGTCAAAGTAGCGCGCGCGGGAGGGTTAAAGTAGCGCGCGCGGGGGGTTAAAGTAGCGCGCGCGGGATCAAAGTAGCGCGCGCGCGGGGTTAAAGTAGCGCGCGCGGGATCAAAGTAGCGCGCGCGGGATCAAAGTAGCGCGCGCGGGGTCAAAGTAGCGCGCGCGGCTTGCCGCGCTTCTCCCCCCCGCGCCTCTTCAGTCCCGCTCCTCTTCAGTGCCCCATTCGGTACGCGTGACGTGCCCCGTTCGGTACGCGTGACGTGCCCCGTTCGGTACGCGTGACGTGCCCCGTTCGGTACGCGTGACGTGCCCCGTTCGGTACGCGTGACGTGCCCCGTTCGGTACGCGTGACGTGCCCCGTTCGGTACGCGTGACGTGCCGCACGCGCATTAGCTAACAATCGGTCGCGAAACAATCGTAACAATGCCGAACTACAAGTATACGAACCAACATGGTACAGAACATGATGTGCTACAAAGAATGTGGAAATGAGCACAAGCCCTCTTCCTGGAGCGTTATAGGAGAAAACCATCTCTGCAGACTATCCTAGGTGCTGTACAGCGGCACCAGGACTACATGCCATCAGCTGCAGACGGAGGCAGGCAACGAGTGTCAGCAAGAATTGACATCGTCGATTCAACATCATTCAACTACTGATCCACTAACAGGTTTGGGCGCAGAACGTCAGAAACGCAAAATGACAGATTAGCGAATTGTCAGGTATTAGTATTTTGTCTCAAATGGTCAGAATCGCAAAAAGACAGATTAGCAAAATGACAGGTTCACAAAAAGACAGATTAGCAAAATGACAGGTTCGCAATATGTCAGAAGCGAAAAACGTCAAAAACGAAACAAAAATAAACAAAACCAAATAAAAACAAAAATTAAAAAGTGCATATTGCTCAGCAGTTTTGGACAAAAGTTTTAAAGGCTTAGGCTGGAATTCCTCATACGCTGACGTCGGTTGCGCGTACGAGTATACATTGCGTTCTATATAGCACCATACTGCGACGCTGACGTGCGCGTGCGCGGCGCGTACTGTTATAAGGCCGACCCCGTTAGTCTTTTAAAAAAAAAACTAATATTTACCGAACCACTTATTTAATCACAAAAATCCACAATTACACCTTTAATATTAGCTTTATTAAATAATGCACAAAATACACCAACAAATTTGTGACTTTCTATAATCCCCTGTATCTCTCGAGATAAGGTTTCCAAATTTGGTTTACGCGACGGCGTCCAGAATCTAACTAACTCGATTAATATTAAAATACCGCTAAAGTGCGCTAATTGCAATTCAGCGTTTACTTTGAAATGAAAAATGAGCCATTGCCTCTAGAGTGCAGATGTCGACTTTATTGCCTTATGATAAGGGCTGTAACAGCTCCCCTTTTTTGACGGAGCTTTATCTTATAAGATGAGCGAAGTAAAAATAGAAAAGATAGGAGATGCAGTGAGATTAAGATAGTCAATTCACAATTTACACTAGATGTAAGTAGATAAGTAGTACATCTAAGTAGCTTAAAACATTATAATTAAACATAACAAGACATAGTAATAGTAATTTATAATATAAAACATAACACCATAATTCACAGTATTTTAAAAATTTAAATTCCTGTTTGATGGAAACTTGGCCTTATGGGCATTAGCAGTAGATTTATAATTAGTGTTTCGAATAGGTAAAGATTGTATTGACTTATTGTCTTCATCAGATGCTGATGACATTTCAGTCATCTCGACAGAATTAGAGATTTTGGATTTGCGTTTGGAAGTTTTCTGATTATAACATTGATTAAATATTTGCACGCAGCATCCAGAATTAGTAGCATTTTTGTTCTTAAAATATCTAAAGATCTTATAAGTAACATATAAAAATAAACACACAATTAGAATGCAAGTAAAACTAGAGTAGTATGGGCCATATTTAATAAAATGAGATTCCTTTTCTAAATTATTTAATTCTTGCTCTAAATTATCCATTTGATGAGTTGCATATTTGAGAGAATCTAGGTTAATTTTACTTAAAGAGATTGGCGACAAATGTGACAGGCTTTTATTAAATATGTCCTTCTTACAACAGTCATCAGCTGTTATATCAAACTTAATATGTAAAGGAGACTTAGTAATAAAAGAATAGGAACTAGTTGTCATTAACTGAATAGTTTTAGAATAACCAATACAATGTTCTGTTAATTTTACAATTCCTGTACCTATAATTGAATAGTCGCTAATGTTATCTTCACATTTAATTGTCAATTTATTTGTTTTTGATTGAACATAAATCCATTTATTGTTATTTAACTTTTGCCAAATATTAATTTGACCATATAAAAGTTTTGTATTGCATTCTGTAGGTAATGACAGTGTTACTTCAGTTAATATTTTAGATTCACAATTTGGATTAGTTATACATGAATATATAGAAGTTAATTCACAGATAGAAAAGTTATTATTTATTGTTTTACATTTATCAAGCGTGTCCAGCATAGCATAATGCATCCTATCATCACTTAAGGCTATATAGGAGTTAGAAGGTTGAATCAATGCAAATGTACTGTGTGAGTCATCATGCGGAGTAGGTAGAGGTATGTTTTTATAGGTCATGAACTTATCAGGTGTTATTAAAGGAATTTGTAATATAAAAATGATCTTATTGTTATAGTAATAAGAGCTAAATTCGGACACGTCTATTATGGAGTGAATATTATGATTACTTAAAGGAACTGGGAAATCTAACCTTTTGCTTACTTGACTACTATGTTAAAAGATCGTTTATTCATAGTAAATATTATATACATTAATAAATTAAAATAACCTATATTAACTAACTAACTTAAAAATAAACTTAAAAAATGGCGTCAAAAAACTCCTCCTCAACGTAGTCAACTGGTAATGTACCCAAAAGACTGGCGGCGTTGCCACGTTGTATGGCAACGCTAAGCCTTTGGCCAAGGTAAAAGCCAGCCCTTGGGTCACGGGAAGAGTCAACTAAACGTTTAGAAATGTCCTTGAAAAAGCTGTGAGCACTCGGACCCCACGGACCTAGAGTTTCAACCCCAAACGGCTCGAAAATATAGTTACCAATAAGGTTACTATATTTACGCCGCTTGAGGTTCTCTGCAGCCGCAGCCGCAGCCCCAGCACAGCACGATGAGCTAGGAAGATGGGATGGCGCAAGAGTATCGACACAAGTTGCATCCCACACTAAAGGCCTACCCATCTTCCATGGAAACAAAGACATGCCGTCCGGTCTCCTGCCATCGTCGCGTGCCAAGCCATTTGGTTCTAATAAAGCTGGAACGCCGACGGTGACAAGAGCTCGACGGATGATATCATTTAAGTTCGCGTGCCGTGCAAAGCGGCCCGCACTTCGGCTGCATGAAAGGCCGTGGTGTCCAAGGCTGTTGACAGCTTCACCACAGTGACAGCGATGAGGAGAAAAACAAGGGGTGCCTAGGCGTAGAGCAGCAGCAAGGCGGAAAGTAGTGTCGTCGAGCAAAGTGCCTATGCTCGACGACGGTAGTTAGACAATTCTAGATAAAGATTAGTCGGGCTTATAACACTAGGATGTAATATATTAACCTTAGAAAATAAAATAGAATTTACAGTAGTATCCAGTAAATTAGAAATAGAAAGTAGAGAACCTTCTATAATATTGAGAAGATTATTTAACCTTGAGGTATATAGCAGTAAGTTGTCAGTTTTTGTGATTTGAGAAAATATTTCGTTCATCAGATTAATTTGGGTATTCAATTTATTTTCGTTTTCATTAATTTTGTAAATAGTAGTGTTAAAGTTATTTATGGTAGACTTAATTATATGAATGTTATCTCTCATTAGGTGATATATTTCTGTGTCACTCTTTTTACTTGACTCAATTGCAGCATCGTATTTTCTAGCGTCGTCTGCATCTATTGTGCCAAAAAAAAACTTTAAGATTTCATCTCCAAACTCTAAAGAGCGTTTTACTTTACTTGTTGATTTATTAGAGATGATATGTGATAACGATTGTAATTTAATGTAATTAGATTGAATTAAAACTTCGATAGGATTAGATATATCTTTGCACATGTTAAAATCTTGTGAATCCTGTGATTGAATTTTGTTACAGAGATTCAGAGTTTCATGTAATAGAGTTTCAATTTTGTTAAGATAAGGTTCTAAAGAGATTAAATCGACGTGAGTGATAACTTTCCAATAATCGCTCTAAAAAAAATAATATTTTTAATAGGTTCAAAATAAATTCCGGGGCTATGGTAGATAGGAATGATGCTCGATTCAGTGAGGCTGTGGCTTAAAATGCCATGGCAGCATAGCGTTCTGAAAAGAAAATAGTATGGTTTAAGTTGTTGCAGGTTTTATTTCGTTAGTGTGGTACTTTATATTTATACGACCTACTTGAAGGGTCACGTTATGTTTATTATGGATTTTTAGAATTTTGTAAGGGCCTTTCCATATGGGCGATAACGCCTTGCGAAGTCTGTGATGTAGTTTTAAATACACCATATCTCCTAATTTATATTTGATGTCACGGGAGTTTGCGTCGTAATATTGTTTAGATTTTTCTTTGCTATTTAGTATGTTTTGAATGGCTTTTTCGCGGCTAAATCGCATTCTAAATTGTAAAGCTCTGATGTATTCGTTGTATGTGGTATTACCTGAAGTTTCATATAAGGAGTTAGGGATACGTGGTTTATAACCGTATAATAATTCGTGGGGAGTGAAATTAGTCGTACAGTGAGGGGTGGTATTGTACGCTAATATTGCAGTGAATAGGTAACAGTGCCAGTCGTTTTGATTCTCATTAACAAATGATTTTAGGTATTCTTTTAGAGTGGCATGTGAGCGTTCAAGAGCTCCATTAGTTTGTGTGTGGTAAGGAGTAGTGAAAAGGGCTTTGACCTTCAATATATCTGTTAATTGTTTGAATAATTCTGATGTAAAACAAGTACCTACCTAGATCTGTTAAAATGGTTTTAGGAAAACCGAAAAGAGACATAAAATGTACGAGGTTTCGAGCTATTTCATCACTAGTAGCTGTAATCATCGGATAAGCGCTAGTAAATTTGGTTAGGTCATCTTGTAATGTTAAGATGAATTTAAAATTTTGGAAACCCGCTTCGGGTAAAGGACCTACGACGTCAAGGGCTAATCGTTCAAATGGTCTCGTAGATGTAGAGGTTATCTCCATAGGAGCTTTATTTGATTTCCTTAAAGGTTTGTTAATCTGGCAAAGCTTACATTTCTTTACGTATTGTTCAATGTCAGAGCGCATGCCTTTCCAATAGTAAGCAGCTTTGATACGCGAATACATTCGATGTGATCCTGGATGACCAGCGATAACAGAGTCATGATTTTCTTTTAGTATTTTAGGAACTTCTATAGGAGTAGGATAAATTAATTGATTTTTATATATATGAATTTTAATGTTGGTATCGTGAAAAATATACGTTATCATATTATAAACTTTAGTATAAGCTAGTTTAGAAAATGGATCACTAAAATCTGGTAACGCGAGATCAGTTATATTCGGACAATCGATTAGTAGATTTCTGAGTTTAATTAATAAGATATAAACATCTCTAAAGTTAGTTTGTTCATAATGTTGAACTTTTGTAAATAGAAAATAGTAAGATTTATTTTTATCATTAACGCGATGTATCGTAAGAGGTTCGCGTTCGGAATTTAGTAAGTCAGCAGAATTATCGAGCTGTGATAGTATTTCTTCACAATAAGGCATAGAATAATCAAAGTCTAAAGAGACAGGACAAGCTATTGTATTTAACTTGGATAAGTGTAGACCCTGAGTGCATTCTTCTATAATAGTATTTGAAGTAGGAAGCTGGTTAGTAAATTGATGTTTAAAATATTGTTCATAAGTAAAATTATTTAAATTGTTAACATCAATAGAATTAATAGGGCAACGAGATAGCGCATCGGCGTTAGAGTTGAGGCGACCTTGTTTATAGATAATTTCGTAGTCATACTCTTCAAGTTTGAGGCGCCAGCGAATGAGTCTACTGCCGGGATCTTTAACATTAAATAACCATACAAGGGGTCTGTGATCTGTAATTATTTTAAATTTGTTTCCATATAAATATGGTCGAAAGGTTTTAACGGCAAATAAGATAGCTAAAAGCTCTTTTTCTGTAGTCGAGTAGTTGCCTTCAGGTTTATTTAGAGTACGCGATGCATATGCGATCGGCTTATCCTTGCCGACGGGACCCTGAGATAGTATTGTACCAACGGCGTAATTACTAGCGTCGATAGTTACGTTGAAAGGCTGTGAAAAATCAGGGTATTGTAGAAGGGGGGCAGTAATTAATTTTTCTTTCAGAAAATCGAATGCATGTTGCTGTTCTGTACTCCAGTGGAAGACAGCATCTTTCTTCAGTAAAGAAGTAAGTGGTTTAGTTAACTTAGAAAAGTTTTCAATGAATCGACGATAATAGCCTATTAGGCCTAGAAATGACTTCATGTCTTTAGGATTTTTAGGAATTGGAAAATGTGATACGGCGTTAACCTTTTCAGGATTTGGAGATGTGATATACTAATAAACGTAGCGTGACGCTTTACGGTTACGTTTAGACTAGTCCTCACTTATCCCGAGTGGCGAGTGCACGTACCCTTAAAGTAGTTCATCTACTTACTGATAATTTGGTGGTTTTATTGTAAACCCTAACTAGTGTTTCTAGTGAACACTACATTGGCGACGAGTAAAAGCGCAGTAAGTGAAATTATGTACTTGCTTACGGAAATTGGTCAGCAACAAAATTCTGAAAAAATTACAAAAAAAAAAAGAAAAAAGTTCTGAAAAAAAACAAAACTGAAAAAAGTGACTGTGATCTCAGTGAAAATTAGTAACAAGCCTTTATCATAACATCACGCCTGTAATCCCGACGGTGATTTAAGTGAAATTGGGTGTCAAACATCATCATAAAATTATGCCTGTAATCACTATGGTGATATTATATATTATGCCTAATCCAATATATATTGGATTAGGCATAGTGTACCTGTTAGGTACTCCAACATTTCGCTCGTTATGTTTAAGTCCCAAGTACTTAATAGGGGCAAACCAATTACAATAGCGAAATTCAGTATTAATGATGATTTGTTTCCGTAATTATGTTTACTTTGTAAATATTTAACTAAAAATTACCTAGGTCTCGAAAAGATCGCTTTTAGCGATAAGACCGCCCATGTTGTCACCCTATGGGAAATGTTTTCTTGTATAAATGTTACTTGTATGGTGTACATAATAAAGAATATTCTATTCTAGGATACATGAAACTTTTCTAAAATACATTATTACGTACTTGCAATACAAAATAATTATGTATAATATAAAATAATACAGTATTTAATGAATACTGTTTATTTCCTCAATTGTGTTATATTTTGATCAACAATTGTTATTAGGTAAATTGTTACTTATATAATATCCTATGTGCGATCTGCGTCTGCGATAAGCTGAGGGATGTGCAGCATGGATCGATGAACTGAGTATACGTCACTAAATGTCACTCGTAAACAGAACCGAATGTTGAAATGAAGTTACGAAATTTTGATAAGTCTCTGTATTTCTCTGACTTTAATTAAATGGTACAAAAAGAAAAAAAAAAAAGATGAAATACCTAGTACCTACATATTGTTGACCAAATCCGTTTGCAAACAACATTATCGAAAGACAAATTCTGACAAATTCGATAAAAAAATATTTAAAAAATGTACCTACGAGATGAATTTCTCGTAAATACCAGTTTGAATCGGAATTTATTTTCGATCAAAACATGATGTATCGAAAGAAATCTTCGATAAAATCAATGTGCCTACGAGAACATTTTCTCGTAAATTCCAGTTTTAACCAAGTGCCCCTTCGACAACCTCGAAGTAATGGAAATAAATTTTACTTTATCTATCGTAAAAACCAAATAAAATAAAATAATGGTAGAAAATGCCTATGGCATTAAGTCCGCCTCTGTACTTTGTGCTGGATGTGTTAAATAAATAAATAACACGTGCCTATTGAAATAAATTTCGATCAAAATCTAATGTGCCTACGAGAACGTTTCTGGTAAATGTTCCTATTAAAAAAAATATATCTAAAACGAATCTACCTACGAGAACATTTTCTCGTAAATTCCAGTTCGATAATTTCGAAGGAATGAAGGTAATATAATTATCACCTCACCTATGGTTAAAACTGAACAAGTATCATGAAATCTGTTAAGGCTAATGATTTTGACTAAATCTAAAATGTGTTTTGTGCTGTCAACAAAATAAGAAATAAATACGATGCAATTCGATTACTTTTATTGTGAATCGGATCGAAGCCGTTCAATACGATCCTAGAATCGTATCGCGTGGTTACGATTCAGATAATCCAAAGTATCGATGCAAGTATCATACATCCCTAGCTCCGACGTGTATTAAAATTATAAGTGGCCGCTTTGCTTAGTTAACACTTAACGGGGACTTATAAAGAAACCCTTGGTGAGACTTGCAAGCTACAGTTTGTTTAAGTGCTATGTTATCAGAACTCACAGAACTCTTTGTTATTGGCCGGATACGACCAATAAATTTGTTTCTTTCTTTGTTAAAGCCAAAATAATAAGTTAAGCGATTTGCTTATTTTAACTTCAAAAACTTTATTGTACATATGTTTTGGTAAAAATAATAAGAATTTGTCGAGACAACCTTGAAATCATTTTACTAATATAGTGTTTACCTCGACTTAATTAAGAAACGTTATTTTGATTCTCGGTGATACAGCAAGAATCGAAAATAATAACAAGAGTTTTCTATCTTAAAACTGTAAAAAGGCCGTTAAACAAATACACAATAGAGTCAGAGTACAAAATGCAACAACTACCTAGCCTAAAATTGACAACAAATGAAACCAAATATCTCACTAGAGAGGTTAATCTTTGGTGCCGATATGGCAGTAAAGATCACAAATAATAGTCAGTGGCTGAAGCCCTGCAAACTATACAATTCGCATAAAAGATGGCAAAAGGTCATAACCAGAACCATTGCAAAACAAGGTCCAATAAAAGAAAAAGTGTTTACCTCTGGTCGGCCAAAACGTAAATCGTGAAAATGGTTTACCTCTCGTCAAATAACTAGAGTATAATCTCTCGTCAAAAAACTAGAGTAGAATCAATAATGCCAAAAGATGAGGTTAACATGAAAACGATCATTGAATCTAACTGTAGATTTAAATGATAAAAGACAAAAAATAAAGTCATGAATTTTGACCACGAAGCAAAACTTAAAGTCTACAACCAACAAACGACTCCAAGTAGAACATTGATGGGTCGCTAAATGGTTCATTTTATTTCATTCTCGAGTAAAAAGGTGTTAAGTCAATAACAAAGTTCAAAGATGTAAAATTAAAAATTACTAATTATGAAACAATTTCTCTAGTTGTCAGCTTTATAGATGAGTTCCAATTCATTTGGAGCAAAGAAAAATAATAAATAAGACGAACTGGTAAAATGACATCATTAAACCTGGAAGTAAACCATATTCTTGGGTTTATCTGATGGTACCGAATTTAAAGCCTAATGATGAGAAACATATTTGCTTGTATATGCGTGCTGCGAACGGAGCTATTATTATAAAAAAACATCACTTGCCCACTATAGAGCAATATTTCAAAATTGGTGCAACGCATTTTATCACGTTGAAAATAATATAAAATCTCAACGTTAGTTACAAGCAAGAGCTTTAACGGTTTATGCGAACAAGTTGTCATCTGTATAGACGACATTAAAGTATTAAGAGTGTAGAAAAATGATTTACTACACAAAAAACAGATTTTGTTAAATAAATTCTAAAACCGTTTAGTTTCTGAGATTTTGTTATCAGACATTAGACCACTTGAGAAGTACATTAAAAGCGATCGAAACATTTAGACCACTCGAGAAGTTCAAAATTTACTACAAATAATAGAGTCAAAATTTACAGCTAGTTTTGCATTTTGACAAAAAGAACAAACAAAAAAAAAAAATGTCTATAACATTTACTTGACAATATGTGGGAAAGAAAAGTACTGTTTTAAATATTATAAAACTATCTGATTAAGTTGGCTACACGAGCACAATGTTTATTCAAAGTGCAATAAAAGTGAACAGATATAATAAAAAGTAAAATTGACCACAGATAAACAAGTGGCCAATAATATTTATTGAAATGTTCAAGTACACAATGTCGGTTTACGTCTGACAACAATCCAAAAACAACCATAACACAATCAGAATAAAGATCACTGTTATTGGACAGACTTGTCAGTGGCTGCAATCGAACAGCAACCTTACTTCAATGGGAATAAAGATCATTGTCATTTTAAAAGTGATGCCCAATCGTAAACGTACTATGAGAGAACAGTAGTTTGTACTGAACATTGTTGCTCGGGCAAAGATTTATACCTCCCGAATTAAATTCATACTTTTGGCTACTATGACCCAAAATATCAAAGCCAAATAACATATTCTGTTAGTTAAAGGACTGTACTAAGTCAGTATAACAACAAATATTATCCTGTCCTTCGGAAACAAGAGTCTGGTAGACGTTGAAAAAACATTACTGTCAGATCAAAAACAACCATTTGCTTGGGATGAATATATGAACTTTTCACGGATCATAAGCATTACCCTTAGCCTAGGTTATATCTCGCACAAAATGTAAAGTTTGAGAGTGACCTAAGGGACTTTGAAAGGCAAGCATAAAAAGAACCTGGTCCATATTATCCTTAAAATGATTATTGCAGCATTGAATAATAAGTTTTAAAAAAAAAAACGCTGCAATATAAATAAAAACATGAACTTTAGTAACATGAAACTCATGAAACCGTTTTAAAGAGCAACCAAACTCTTAATATCACTAATTTGAAAACAAAATAATGCCTGAGTGGAAGCATTGTCGATTAGGAAATTGAAGACTAGACTACATACTAAGGCCGATATAGGTAAAGTAAGACACCGTAAATAGGTTTAGTCTCAAGACCAAACCCTCTAGTATAGTTAAAAGGCGTGAACTTCCTTCAGAAGCTTGTAGGAATAAAGCTTTAATTTTTGAATCCACTGCCAAGTGGAGATTATCTTTTCGTGATTATCGACAATTACAGTCGATACAAAGAGATTGGAGATTGAAATGTAAATTATTCTTTCTCTCTACATATACAGGACACGGTAAAGGTATTGAGATCTTTTCTTAAACCGGAATCCTGCAAGTATAAAATCTGAGTTCGACAGACAACTTAGTCTCAAGAATTGGAGAGATTCTGTATAAAAAAGGAATAAACAAAGTTCTTTACTAGCCAAAGAGTACTTACTCAACAAAGAGCTAAGATACAAGGTCGTCTTCTAGACAAAGAGTACTTACTCAACAAAGAGCTAAGATACAAGTTCCTCTACTAGACAGTACTTACCAAAGAGCAGGGATATCCTTCAACAATTGAAAATTAATCAATGCGAAAATCAGCCTGAAAGGGTGATTTTTTATAGTACTTAAAGATGTATATTAATGATGTACACCTCAACTACACAGAAAAACGAAAAAAAAACACCATCAGAGCTGTTTCATGCAAGACCGTTTAGAGGTAAAGTGGAGATAAATAACCATAAAGAGATCTCGAAGTTGATACAACCATTCAAAAGTTGGACAGATTTGACCAGAAACGGCTTTTGTCACCCAAAGCAGATAAGCGGAGATAGCAGAAAAGTTACACATTGAGAATTGGGATTGGAGAAAAAGTACATGTAGAGAACATGATGAACGAAAATAATATACCTCCGTAATTTAATCCACACTGCAGCGTACTGAAACATAAGGTATGCCGAAACTGGTCAAGACTACCGACACATGACGAAGATCATGTAACACCTAAAGAAGGTATAAATAAGAGTAATTAAAACTGGTCAATTGAAACTTATCGATCACAAAACGTAAGATACTTACCGTATTTTAAAGTTAAGCATAATGCAATTAAGTAAGTTTAATGCTAAATAGTGCAGGTACTGAAAGTACCTAAAATGTAATTAAATTCTAAATAGAAATATTGTCATTGTACTTTAAATTAATGAATGACTGAATTCTAAATGATGCTAAATATTGTAACTATTGTACTTAAAACTAATTTTATTAAAAAGTTAAAGAAACAATGTATATGCCTACAATATTTGCACCTGACTTATGTCTATTAACATTATTAATTTATCTGAAATTGTTTAAATTTTTATATAGTGTACCTATGTTAGCATAATTGATATTATATGGTAACATATAAAAGTAATTGTATTCCAGATATGTAAACTTAACATTATAACTATTACACCAATTAATATAACCTACACATTTTTGTAAAACATTTTAAAAGAGTAAGTATGGAGTTTCTTCCCCATTCTTCTCCATACAAACTACCTTAGCGAATGGGAAAATAAAATGAACTCATTTCCTAAAGTGACCTCTAATGGTCTAATTGAAATAAATATTTTCATATAAAAAGGAAGAGATGTGATATACTAATAAACGTAGCGTGACGCTTTACGGTTACGTTTAGACTAGTCCTCACTTATCCCGAGTGGCGAGTGCACGTACCCTTAAAGTAGTTCATCTACTTACTGATAATTTGGTGGTTTTATTCTAAACCCTAACTAGTGTTTCTAGTGAACACCACAGGAGATACACCTTTATCGGTGATAATATGGCCAAGGTAAATCACTTCATGTCTAAGAAACTCACACTTGTCCGGTTGGAGTTTTAGATTATATTCACGAAATTGGTTAAATACTAGTTTTAGTTTATGCATGTGATCTTGTAAATTTTGACTGTACACGATACAATCATCTAAGTAGATATAGCAATGGAGGCCTTGTAAGCCTGATAACACAGTATTCATAAGGCGCTGAAATGTGGCAGGGGCATTTTTCAACCCAAAAGGCATCCTGGTAAACTCATAGTGTCCAGACATGCTCGAATTTGTGCTAACTGTGAAACCAGTTTTAGGCGCGTCTTTGGGACTGGTCTTTAATTGATGAAAGCCACTGGTGAGGTCCAGCGTGCTAAAATATTTAGAATGACCTAATTGGTCCAAGATATCAGTGATAAGAGGCAGCGGATAAGTTTCGGAAACAGTGACGTCATTGAGACGGCGATAGTCAATGACTATTCTCCATTTTTGTTTGCCGGAAGCGTCCATCTTTTTCGGTACTACCCAAACAGGAGCGCTCCAAGGAGAAATAGAAGGTCGAATGATATCTTGATCTAGCATTTTACGAATTTGGGAATTGACTTCCTCCTTGTGGCATTCGGGGAAGCGATATGATTTGACATTAATGGGCGGTGCATCACCTGTATTAATTGTATGTTCTATAGCATTCGTGAAGGTTAAGGGCTCACCTTCGATATGGAAGATATCTGTGTATTGGGAACAACATTCTAAGAGATTTTTTCTCTTCATCATTTAAATGGGAGCAGCGAATAAGGCTTAAAACTTTATCTATGCGATCAGATCTATTACAAGAAATAGAATTAATGTTGTAACAAGATATAGAATCTGAACAATTACTTTCAAACGGTGTCACTTTTACGTGATAATCTTTTACTTCAATGTCAGCTTCTGTAGTATTTAAGATAGTAATGTTTGTTTTCTTATTTGATTTGATTGAGACTATGCAATTTGCAACGTAGACACCTTCACTTAGGGTATGATCTAGTACAAGAGCTTCGTTGTTATGATAAAGCTCGGGAGAGTAATTAGATACAGTGCACTCGATAACCACTTCGGAACGAGCTGGAATATTATACGATGGTTGAGTATAAGTAATAGGAATAGAATGATTCAATATAGACATTGACTTAGAAGAGTATTCGATATTTGATTTAAAGTAATCACAAAAATCGCTACCGATAATTCCGTCGTAATTATTAATATTGATGTCGTCGTTTGTGACATGAAATTTGTATTTATAAGTTTTATCGGATAGCTTAAATTCCATTTGAAAAGTACCTAGAGTTTCAACAGGGTTTTCCAAACTATTAATTCCCTTTAATTTTACCGTTTCGGTGGATAGATTTGGAATTTCTAGTAAACAGGAGCCTTTGATAATACTGATGGTTGATCCTGTATCGATAAGGAAACATAACTGTTCTAAGGCATGGTTAGTAGATAAGTAAGTATGAGGTAAGGCTACTTTTTTACAAAACTCGTTAATTTCGTATATAGGTTTAGATATAGAATTTATATATAAGTTAGATGTAGGTAAGTTATGTTTAGAATTAGTATGAGAACTTTGTAAAGCCTTATGGCATAAGTGAGATTTTATATTATTATTGGGTATAGTAGGACTCAGCTCATTGGCTTGAGATGTGAATCTAGTATTATATTTAGTTAGATTTATGGAAATGGCAGAACTCAGCTGGCTTGACTGAGGTGTAGATTTAGTAAGATTAGCAGAGATAGCAGGACTCAGCATCTTCGACTGAGGTGTAGAATTGGTAGGACTCAGCGCCTTTGCCTGAGATGTAGAATTAGTAAGATTAGTAGAGATAGCAGGACTCAGCATCTTCGACTGAGATGTAGATTTAGTAGGACTCAGCATCCTTGACTGAGATGTAGATTTAGTAGGATTAGTAGATATAGCAGGACTCAGCATCTTTGACTGAGATGTAGATTTAGTAGGACTCAGCATCTTTGCCTGAGATGTAGATTTAGTAGGTCTCTGCTTCTTTGACTGAGATGTAGAATTAGTAGGACTCAGCATCTTTGACTGAGATGTAGATTTAGTAGGACTCAGCATCTTTGACTGAAATGTAGAATTAGTAGGACTCAGTATCTTTGACTGAGATGTAGAATTAGAAGGACTCAGCTTCATTGACTGAGATGTAGAATTAGTAGGAGTCGTGCCATTATAGTTTTGTATAGATTTTGACGGACACGGCATCAAAATCCGGTTTAGTTTAAATTATCATGAGATTCAGCGTAGTTATTATGATCATTGGCCTCACATTCACATGTATGCGTAAATGCATTCGTAGAGTTATTAGGTGAGTTATGATGGCGTTGTGCAGGGCCCGTATTTTCGCGGCGTTGCATATTGAACTGCCTTTTACGACATTGCTCTATAGTGTGACCGAAATTTTTACAATATCTACAAGTTTGCGCGTTAGAATTGGCATTAGAGTTAGCATTAGAATTAGTATTGGTATTAGAATTAGTATTAGAATTGTTATTTTTATTAGAATCCCATTGGGAAATGAAGGCCTTATGATAAGGTTTTTGGGAATTAAAATTAGGCTTTTTGTTTCTGAAACATTCCGATGAACTATGGCCTACTTTATTACATGTCGAACATTGTTTGGCTGATCTAGGTTTGGATAAATTAAATAACTTTTCTTCCTCTATAGCGTATTGAATAGCTTCGTTAAGAGTTGAAGGATTTTTACACCGAACAATGTTGGATATAGAAGAGCCTAGGCCTAGCATGAATGTATTGAGCGCCAGGTCTTCCATGGCTGCTATACGACCAGGTAATTCTTTTTCGTCTTTACAGCTGTGGTGAGTGTCCGACTGAATTCGGGTCAGTATTGACTCGATTCGTAGAGAGTATTGTGTAACGTCTTCGTTTGGCAATTGTTTGCAATGTTGTAAGTCCGATAAGAGATGTGTTGCGTGTTTTTTCTCTCCAAAGGTGGACTTGAGGAAGGTTTTAAGTTCTGACCATTTTTCAAATGATTTTAGACTGCATGCTACCTGTGCTTTCCCTTCCATCTGGGAAATTATGTATTTACAGAGCACATTTTGTTGTTCTTGTGTGACCAGAGACATTGCATTCTCACAATTTGTGAGAAATGCAGGTAGTGTCTCCCTGTCCCCATTATATGATTTTACGAATTTAGTTAAGACGGACAAGGTAATTTTGTCGGACTTTTCGGACATTTTCCCGTTTTCTGATTTAACGGACATAGATATTATGATATGCTGGACAAATTTTATAATTTACGAACAGTAAAATACATGAAAAAGTGTCGATACAAATAGTTATAAAAATATAGCAATAACTTAGAAATACGATTCGGAGGCACGATTCACTATGAAATTATAGACACAAGAAACACTCACAGTAACACGAAGCCTTGCGTTTGCATTTTGTTGCGATGACGCGTGGGAGCTGGAATTTTCACACGGTTTGCTGTGGAATTTCTTGGCCTTGGATGTGGTGAGTTAGACCCTGGAGCTGATGATGGTGTTGGTGATGATGTCTGGAGCGGGCTCACGCTGAAGAGCGGAGGCTGACCGTCGTCCAATGTGTTGTGGCTGGAGCGGGCTCACGCTGAAAAGCGGAGGCTGATCGTCGTCCAATGTGTTGTGACTAGAGCGGGCTCACGCTGAAGAGCGGAGGCTGACCGTCGTCCAATGTAGTGGCTGGAGCGGGCTCACGCTGAAGAGCGGAGGCTGACCGTCGTCCAAAGGTAGTGGCTGGAGCGGGCTCACGCTGAAGAGCGGAGCCCGCCCTAGTGACGCAGGCTTAGCCTTAGGCCAAGTCTTACTGTCGGCCACTGAACGAGAGGCTCGGGATTCGGGATACCAGTGTCTATCTGACTCAACGTCGGAAGACTTCGTCTCTGATATCCCACTTCTGACACCAATTTGTTATAAGGCCGACCCCGTTAGTCTTTTAAAAAAAAACTAATATTTACCGAACCACTTATTTAATCACAAAAATCCACAATTACACCTTTAATATTAGCTTTATTAAATAATACACAAAATACACCAACAAATTTGTGACTTTCTATAATCCCCTGTATCTCTCGAGATAAGGTTTCCAAATTTGGTTTACGCGACGGCGTCCAGAATCTAACTAACTCGATTAATATTAAGATACCGCTAAAGTGCACTAATTGCAATTCAGCGTTTACTTTGAAATGAAAAATGAGACATTGCCTCTAGAGTGCAGATGTCGACTTTATTGCCTTATGATAAGGGCTGTAACAGTACGTTGCTACTGTATTTCTCGCTGACGTACGCGACCGACATCAACGTAGCAGGAATCGTAGTGTATATACATAAATATACACTGGGAGACAGAAATATTCATTTGTAACAATAAGATCATCGGGGAAAAATTAGGTATGTAGTGTCTTTGCTTACACAAAGAGATTTAAGTCTGGCACAAAACAAAACATATTCGAAATTATAACAGCATACATTGATGTCAATCAAATTGAAATTGACTATGACATCCGAGTTACCAGCGTAGTCCGAATCTATACCCAAATATAAACTTCCTTTGGTTTTATTTAAAAAACGTTTTCTGTTCAGAAACCCCTAACAAAGTTTGACAGTATACTCAACTAAGCACTTTGGAAACTAAACTATTAATTCAATAATAATTCGGCTTCGATAAGAAAACATAACAAACAATCATTATGTATTAGGGTCGCGCCACATCTGCGGAACGTACGGCGCCGAACTTTCGGTAGAATACGCTCGCAGTGTTTTTCAAGTTCAATTTAGCTGCATAACGCGTCGAGTGATGTATCATAGGGAACTTGAAAAACACTGCGAACGTATTCAACCGAACGTTCGGCGTCGTACGTTCCGTAGATGTGGCGCGACCCTAACATTTTAAGTTACGTTAATATTAATATTTTACATTTAATGCCCGGTTTGAGTTTATTTTTCCCTATTCTGTGCTTTGTTAATATATAATGTCAACGTTGAGGGTACTTTCAAATTTTCGATTGAAAAATATTTTTTTCTTTTCAACAAACGTCTAAAAATAAAATTGAATAGCATGTTATGTGAATTTACTACGGAAATACGGAAGTACATATAATATAAATAGTGCATTAAAGGGAAAACCACAGTTTCTTCCTTCTGGATGATATCACAACTCAGTTTTGTCTATTATTGTTAAGCGTGTTATAATTTAAGGTGATGAAGTGTGGCATTTCGAACAAAATCAAAAAGAAAATGAAACGGTTTTGTGTGGGGTTACCGATATACGGTAAATGCTCGAAATAAAAATAATACAACAAACTGGAGGTACATCAAGCGTGCTGAATGCAGTGCGTCGGTGACTATAAACAATGAAAGAAAAAATATAATTCGGAAAAGTACACACACATGTTTAGCACAACCAAAAGCAAATGAGGTGTTTATTGCCAAAAGTAACTGCAAGAAGGAAGTTTGCGAAGATTTGGGTCCGATACAACATATATATGAAAAAAAAATTGAAACTTTAAAGAACAAAGGTTCAAAGTATTTAGATTACATTCCAGAATTTAAACAATTTAAGGATAACCTTTACAGGACCAGGAAAGCTTTTTATAAAACAAATACATTAAATTTCGCACGTCTAGAGGACGTCCATATACCTGAGGCATTAGCTAAAAATTTTTTGGTTTGTGATGATGGTGAAAGCGACAAAATTTTGATTTTTTGTACAAAAACCGCCAGAAGAGTCATTCGAGCTAATCCAGCGGGACGATATCTTGGTGACGGTACGTTTAAATGTGCACCAAAACCATTCTACCAACTTTTCAGTTTACATTTAGATTTAGGATCTAATGAAAATACAACAAATATTTGCCCTATGATTTATGGTTTATTGCCAAATAAGACTGAAGAGACGTATGTTCGATTTTTTTCAACTAGTCAAAGATATATTGGGCTTAAGGATGGGCTCTTTTAAGTGCGATTATGAAAATGCAATAATCAATGCTGTTAACGTTGTATTCCCTGATGTATCCATCAACGGTTGCTTCTTTCACTTCCAAAAAGCTGTGAAAAAAAGGCGAAGGATTTAAAATTATATGACTCTCGTGAAGGTAAAAACATTACCAGAATGACAGCGTGTTTACCTCTACTACCAGGAAATTATATACAGTCTTGTTGGGAATCGATTTTAGAAGATGCTTCACAAACTAGGGAACTTAAAGCTTTTACAACATATTTCGAAGGTCAGTGGTTAAAGAAATTTTCACCGGACTTATTGAGCTGTTCTGAAAATATGCACAGAACAACAAATACATTGGAGGGCTGGCACCATCGCCTTGGCGTCAAATTTCCTAAGAAGCCCCAAGTATGTCATTTTGTACAAAAATTAATAAAAGAATGTAAGCATTATAACTACATAATAAGAAATAGTTACTTTTATTCTGCAAAAAAAAATCGACGTAATTCTGACATTGCTTTTAATAAAAAACTCAGAAAGTACACTGAAATATTAAAACAAGATAAAATTACTTCAAAACAATTTATTAAAAAAACTATTTTTGCAAGGTTAATTAAGCCATAATGTATGGACGATTATAATTTTTTTAAAGGGAGAGGTAAGTCCATTACCATCTGTTATTGTTGATTTGAGTATTTGAAAAATGATGATTATAATTGACTATTTATTCATAGTAAATATTATATACATTAATAAATAACCTATATTAACTAACTAACTTAAAAATAAACTTAAAAAATGGCGTCAAAAAACTCCTCCTCAACGTAGTCAACTGGTAATGTACCCAAAAGACTGGCGGCGTTGCCACGTTGTATGGCAACGCTAAGCCTTTGGCCAAGGTAAAAGCCAGCCCTTGGGTAAGGGAAGAGTCAACTAAACGTTTAAAGTGATGATTTAAACCATACTTATAATAAAGAATTTTGTTAATATTCATTATTTGAAGATTTTTATTTAATCCGAGATTGATCTCATTCTGCGAATCTGTCATTACGCAAATCTGTCATTACGCAAATCTGTCATTACGCGAATCTGTCATTCTGTGAATCTGTCACTACGTGAATCTGTCATTTTGCGAATCTGTCATTACGCGAATCTGTCATTATCAGATCTTGTCATTTTGCGACACCTGTCATTTTGCGACACCTGTCATTTTGCGTTTCTGACGTTCTGCGCCCAAACCCACTAACAGTGTTATTTACCTACAAATAGACTAGTTTTCTGCAGGTAAGGAAATTCTCAGAAACAGCGTGTTTCTGCAACAGTTAGGTAGGTATGTCACGTCCACGTCGTCCTATCTCTAATACGATTGTTCAAATCAATCCGCGCTACGCACTGACAGTTCACATCTGTAGTACGAGTAGGTAGAAACCTACAACCAAAAAACAGCTGACGAATATTCGTATTTCGACGCTCGGTCGTCTTAGTCGACATGAGTTACAAAATATTTCGAGTTTTCTACAAACATTTTTCAAATTCGAGTTTTCTACAAACATTTTTCAAATTCGAGTTGCACACATCAGCTGTTTATTAATTTACATTTGGTCAGTTTTTACGTAACAAGGATGTTCAGAATAGACACTTCAAAAGATGCGAAATTGACCCCTTAGTGTGGGAAAAGCAGGCACAAAATCGGCTTGAGTGGAGACGTCGTGTGCATCGGCAGGTCAACGCCTTCGAAGAGAGAAGACGGTCGCAGCTAGATTTAAAGCGTGATAACCTTAAAACTAGGCCACCTGCAGCTATACCCTACAATTTCATCAATGGTGTTCTGACATGTCCGCTTTGTGCTCGGAGTTTTTCGACCAAAGTTGGGTATGCTAGCCACTTGAGAGCACAGGATAGAGCAGCGTACCAAAGCTCTCGACAACCTCCCTAGAAAGCCATCGAATGCAGTCGCTGAGGCCGAAATCGGCTAGATGGCATCATCATCATCATTAATTTACAGATGTGTAGGTACGTAGATGCTATGGAATAAGATTTGTTTTGATCGCACCTAAGTTCCTTTTCGTAAAGTTCAAAGGAGGGAATTTATTTAACGTAGGTACCTACATCTTCTTAGAATTAGATGGTATTTTTTTATTTAAATTCACAATTATTATTATTGTAAGCGATAATCTATTAAAATAGACTAGATCCAGTTATGAAGTTTACCTACGTTCATACGTTGGTTTATTTTTAACATCATCACGCCTGCATTCCCCAAATAGATAGGCAGAGATGTATTTTCGAACGACCACTACATTTCACCAACGATATTATTACGCCCCAAGTTATACCAGATCAGGGCAGGTGTTTGCATCCAGACTCACACAGACTACTGTGGAGTTGGAGCGCGGTAACTATCAGGACCCGAAATGACCACCATCTTGCGCGGTCGCATGGTGTCATGAGTTCATGACCTGCGAACAACTAGATGCATGCCGCCCATCGCCGCATCGCGTCGGCACGGTGCGGGTGCGGGGCGCGTCTCATTCATAGAATAGGGTTTATGTAAAATGTCTCAAGAAATTTTAGAATTATAATAATTTCGTAAAAACAAAAAAAAATTGGATAAAAAAAATTGTTTCCTTGCGATGACCTCTTTACTACTTATAGAAGTTACTCTTAAAATATTTCGTGTATGAAAAGATAGACCTAATATGAGAAATTGTTTTTACATAATTATACATTCTGGTGACAACTCTTGCACTGCTTTAGAAGCAGTCTCTTTTCTCCAAAACAGTGCCATTAAGCATAGTGGCCAACTAATCAAAAGAAAACCGTAAGTATAATCAACTTTTTAATATGCTTCTATATTATTATTATTAGAACTTTTTAATGTAGGTTTTATTGTTTTCTTTTTAATTCAGCTATTATTGAATTCAACATTAATATTAGAATAGAATAATGTTTGTGTTTATAAACTTAATTAAAACTACGTATTTTATTCTTAACAATAAGCAAATAAAAAAAAGAGGACTGAATCATACCAATCTACAGCAAATGAAAACTTAGATGCGAAGGTAAATGAAATCGGTATGTAATTTTACACACGACCGTACGCAGACACGACTGTACGCAGACACGACCGTACGCAGACACGACCGTACGCAGACACGACCGTACGCAGACACGACCGTACGCAGACACGACCGTACGCAGACACGACCGTACGCAGACACGACCGTACGCACACACAATCATACGCAGACACAATCATACGCAGATAAAATCATACGCAGACACAATCATACGCAGACAATCATACGCAGACACAACCGTACGCAGACAATCATACGCAGACACAACCGTACGCAGACACAACCGTACGCAGTTTCTTATTTTCTTAAATTATTTCTAAAATATCGAATTTTAAGACTAAGATTTCTTTCGAAATTGGTAACTGATGCTTTTTCACAGACAACTGGATGTAAAAATACTCAAAAAAACCACTTTCACGAGTGAAGTGACTAAAAATTAATTCACAATTTTCAGGTAATGTTCCATGTAAAAGTTAAAGAAGGCTATTTTTCTCAAAATACTTTTGACGGATTTCATCTGCTATTCACAGATGACAAAAACTAATGAAAATATTTGGGGGTACTCGATAAAAGTTGATTATTGCTGACGAAGGTGGAAAGCCCCATTTTCTTTGGACCGCTTTCGTAGCATTCTCTTATGGGATTTTAAGACCCTGGATAGGGGGAAAAACAAATTTTTATCACCATTTACTGTCCGAACATGTTCGGACGCCGTGCGGGCGGGCCATCAGTGGGGGCGCGGAGAATTCAACCGTTTTCCTGAGAATCAGTTCGAGGTACCTCGTCATAATAGAGGAGGAGTTAGCCAGGACGCACCACCACCAGTAGCAGCCGGACCACCACCTTTACCGGCACCGAAACATTTATCTAAAGTGGCTTCACCACTTTCTAATGACCCGTTGTTTTTAGATCTTTTATGAATGAACTTGGCACGGATATGAATGCCGCTCCTGTCACCAACGAGATCCAACCAACACACATCGGCTTCACCAACGATGATTTTCGCGCCATTACGGCTAGATCCCATGTTTACGCTAAGAACGTCTCTCCCGCCATGCATTGCTATTATTATGGTATGTTGCTGCGTAGGCGTATGCTGGGTTCAACCGAGCACGATTTCAACTACCGGAAACCTGATATGCAGGCGGGTGAAAATATCCCTTGGTTCTTTGGCCCCATCGAAATCAACTTACCCGACGATGATGTAGAGGAGCCGCCAGCGTCACCTCAACCTAACCGTCGATGCATTGGATGGGCACTACGTCAAAGTCTTCGTCAGGAGATGTTAGCTGCCCTGACAAACGCTGGAATCGATGAAGGACACTTCCCGACTGAGAACGGATCTATTCCGATTAAGATTAGACTCATGAATTACGTTGCTGCACAACTAAGCAACGTTAGAGGATTTGTGGAATGCAAGATTCCTGAGGGGAGAGTCGGTTCCAGTGCACAGTTGGTTACCTGTGTTAATGATGAGATGGATAGTGACTGGACAGTGCCCTTTGCGTATTTGGGCCAGTCGCTTTCTTCGCGACCGCCTTTCGATACCGATGGCAAATGAGTGCAGGCGAAGCAATGTTTGCACCGTATAATAATGCTTCCGGTAATCTGGGATTAGAGAAGAACAGGCTCGCAAAGCCAGCCCTTTTAAATCAATTAGACTGCACAACAATTCAACTAGTAGTGTAAAGAAGGGTGGCGAAAGTGGACCCAAACAATCTAAAAATTAAGTAAGCTCCATGCAAGTGTAAATATAAAATAATTATAACTACAATTTTATGAGATATTTATTTAAAAAATATTGAATTTTTAGGACACGGGAATCAAAAGTTATAAATATTTTAATTTACTCAAAATTAAGTAATCGTGCAATTACAAAACGCAACGTTTTTTCCGATTACGTTCCAATCCAATGACATGTGTTTTTGATCAAGGGTTTTCTTACTATAAATGGCTCTTTCTCTTCGTTTTTATACATTCTATAATGTACAATATTTATAAACAACAAATAAACTTGATATTAAAACGCTAATTAACAAGGCACAATCATGTAATAAAAATGAAACTATGCTGATTTCGTAGTATATCTTATAAAGGAACGTTATCAACGGTGATCGATTAAGTCCCGTCACTACTGTCACTGTAAGATCTGTAATAATCTATTCCAGTGTTTTTCAACGTGTGGGTCGCGACCCCTTGGGGGTTCGCCAAGCCTCTATAGAGGTCGCGAAATCTACCTCAGGAAAAAAGACAATAAAGTTTAAAAAGATAGATTTATTAAGAAAATGTTAACTTAAGGGTCAAAAACTGTACATTGAGCAAGGTCATATTCAAAGTACTCCAGATAAATAATTATATTTTGTTGCAAAAACTAGTTATCAGTTCGAAAATTTTATGTGACGGAACAATTTAAGTTACTAGTGAATGACTACAATATTAGTTACAACGTTAGTGCTTCGATTTATTAGTGAAAAAGTTAAAAACAATTGATTTGGGGAACGATGTTTACTTCAAATTATTGCGAGTACCCTCAAATTATTGCACGTACATTGTAAAGTCCTTGAACAGCTGTTTAGAGAAGTTGTGGCAACCACTGTTTGCTATCAAAGTTCATCAGGCGTAACAAAAGTGCAACATATTGCTATAAACTTTTTTAAAGGAATACTAAAGACGATAGAGCCCGCTGAGGAATCACAAGTTCGAGCGACAGTGAGTCACGGCTTCGACGGCTGCCCCTATTGGCTGATTGGTGGTGAGTCAGAACGTTCGACTCGGCTCATTGAGCGACCTTATATGGTCACAAATTCACAACAGCAGACAGCTAGCTATACTACTGTAATTCAATATGGCTCATGATAAATCTCCCTCGAATAAGACTGAAAACGTTATTCAGCGTAATGTTACCACTAGAGCGAACAAAAGGCAAGCTCTTGGCTCCCCGCCTCGGGCCACTACAACAACTGAAGGTATGTTGTCACGAGATGACATTCGCGAGATTGTCAAAGAAGTAGTGAAAACTGAATTATCGGTAATGCTGGCTAAATTCAGCGACAGTTTGAAAGCAATGTTAAACAGAGAGCTACAGCCCATCAATACGAAGATAGATGCCATGGATGAATCAATGAAATTTATAAATAGTCAGTATGAAGATCTACTAAAGGAGCATTCTACATCGAAGGAGACTATAGCGGAACTTCAGAAGGAGAATTCTGTTATGAAGAATACCATGAGCTAACTTAAAGTGCGCTTAGATCAGCTTGAACAGCAAACACGGTCAAACAATGTAGAAATTCAGTGCATACCTGAGAAAAAACAAGAAGATCTGTTCAAAATTACGTCTGACCTGGTTAAGGTTGTTGCATGTGATGTAGGAGGAAGGGATATTCTGCATTGCACTGGGTGCACAGGGTGGCCAGGCTTAACCCTGATAGTACACGACCACGATCAATTATAAATTATAGTACAACTGGCTTCCCATCGACTTCGTGACCGATTCCTTGCTTCGGTCATAAAATTTAACAAGAATAATAAGGAGAATAAGCTGAACAGCACTCATCTTGGTTACGCTGGACCAAAAACCGCAATTTATGTGACTGAACATCTGTCCTCAACATACAAGGCTCTTCACGCTGCCGCGAGGGTAAAAGCCAGGGAACTTCACTTTAAATTCATCTGGATTCGGGGTGGTCGAATTTTTATGCGTAAAACCGAAGAATCAGAGCACATCATGGTCAAAAACATGGACACTTTAAATAAGCTTTCGTAGTTTGTTTATCCACTACTTATATATTTCGAAGCATTGGTATTTTTTTTTGTTAAAATTCAGTGATATTAATATTTATTATCAAAATACAAGAGGTCTACGCACGAAGACCCACAACTTTTGTCGTCAGTTGTCGTTAGAAAGCTATGACATTGTAATATTGACTGAAACATGACTACGTAAATTTGTGACGACCTTGATGGGGTCGACTGGGATATTGCGTTTAAGGAAACTACTGGTGTCAATGATATGCTCCAAGTGTTTTACAATAAGATTCGAGATATCATACAATTGCATGCTTAACCTACCAAAGCCACTTTTAAGCTTAAAAAATACCCTCCTTGGTTTGACAAAAGTCTGATAAGAGCCTTAAAGGAGAAAGAGAAAATAAGATCCCGTTTCAAAATTTATAAAAACCCCGTGGATGAACTTGAACTCAAATTATTGGGCAAAAGGTGTTCCAAATTAGCAACGAAGGCTTATAATGATTATATTAAAAATGTTGAGGATGAAATCTCAGAGAATTCAAATCGCTTCTGGTCATACATTAAGGCTAAAAGAGGTGGCACTAGTTCTTTCCCCGCCACAATGACTAATGAAACTATGGTAACATCAGATGGTCTCCAAATATGTGAAATGTTTGCTTCACATTTCTCCTCGGCTTTTAGCAATGTAAAATGTTTGCTTCACATTTCTTGACCCGAAACGAACCAGTCTCTGACTTTCTTCATAACATGAAAAATAACAGCCTACCACTAACGGCACCTATGATTGGTCATGAGAGCGTTTTCAATAAACTCAAGGGATTAGATATTCGTAAAGGCGCTGGGCCTGATGGTATTCCGCCGATTTTTATTGTTAAGTGCGCCTTCTTGATGTCCCCCTTGGTAACATGTCTCTCAGTTCAGGTGTATTTCCAGACTTCTGGAAAAAAGCGAAAGTTGTGCCGATTTATAAAAGTGAGGAGAAAGACAATATTAATAACTACAGACCCATCTCTGTCTTATCAACTTTTGCTAAGGTTTTCGAGTCCCTAATTTGCCCCTACATCCAGTCGCACTTCAAACTCTATTTGAGTGACTCCCAACACGGTTTCGTAGCCTCCAGGTCAACTAGCACTAACCTTGCGACCTTCTCAGAGATGTTAACGTCGATGTAATTTAGACTGACTTCAGTAAGGCTTTTGACCGAGTTCCTCACCATATACTGCTGTCAAAGTTTTCTGCGTACGGAATTACTGGCACACTTCATACCTGACTAAAATCCTATCTTCAAAATCGATTCTTCTATTTCGCAGTCAATGGATTCCAATCTCAAATCTATTGGACCACCTCAGGGGTACCTCAAGGCTCACATGTCGGACCGATTCTCTTTAATGTGTTCGCTAACGATATCCCACACTGACTCAAATACTCAGAATGTTACATGTACGCAGACGATCTCAAATTCTCCAGATTAATTAAGTCTAGCGACGATACTGAACTACTTCAGAGTGATGTCGACTCTTTACTTCAATGGTGTAACGATAATAAAATGGAATTAAATGTCAAAAAATGTTACCACGTTAAGTTTACCCGGAAAAAGAAATTAACAGCTAGTGTATACCGTGTTGGCTCTAATTTCATCCAAGAGGTGAATCAAATAAGGGACTTGGGTGTTACTTTTGATAATGCGCTGACTTTCATACCTCATGTAGAAAATGTAGCCAAAAAGGCTTCTAGAATGCTGGGATTCGTTGTAAGGAATGTTGCCGGTTTCAAGCGTAGTGGTACCAAGATTTTGCTGTACAACAGTATTGTACGGAGTATTTTGGAATACTGCAGCACAATCTGGAGACCTCACTATGCAACGCACAATCTGGAGACCTCACTATGCAACGCACAATCTGGAGACCTCACTATGCAACGCACAATCTGAGATTAGAGCGGATACAGAAAAGATTTATGTGGCATCTGGCTTATGCTAGCGGAATCGCCAGAAGAAAACGGTCGTATGGAGCCAGACTCGCACATTTTAAGATGGTGACATTGGAGAAGCGCAGAAGAATCGGGATTCCATTTTTTTGTCCCCACTTGCTAAGCAAGTTCCGTTTTCGTGCTCCTGCTAGACTCCCTCGTACCTCCATTACTCCCTTGTACCCCCCTCCGCGTAGAACAGTTCTCAGCACCAGTTCTATTGTCCCTCTGCTATGTAAACAGCTAAACGAATATAGTGATCTGATCGACGTGCACTTTGACTCGTTTGGCAAGTTCCACAGAATAACATCCAATAGTGTGTAATACTACAAATCCTTTTTGAGATTGACTGTAATTCGATTTTTTGTTATTTTTATTATGAATTTGCTTTTTTGACTTTTTACTTGTTAATTTGATTTTGTATTGTATTATTTTGATTTTTTTTTGTTTTTTTTTTTGTATTGAATTTTGATTTTGCCTTTAATACTTGTATTTAATTTAGAGTTTGTTTTTCTTTTTGTATTTAATTTTGATTTTGTATTTAAATTTAATTTTGATTTTAATTCTGTTTTTAAACTTTGATTTCAATTTTATTTTAGTCTTTAATTTAACATTTATTATTTTATGGGGCATGCGTTGCTAAACTATAAGAAATTGTTATACTAACCTTTGATATAAGAATCTTTATTTTAAAATGTAACCGTTTATACAATTGTTGGTTGGCCAGAAATAATAAATAAATGAATATTTTGTATGTTAATAACAATTAACAAAAAAATTAAAACTTTTCGTCTGGGGTCGGCGCATCATGTCTTCTTCCATACTTCTCTATTACTCGTTATCTCGTCCAGCATAATACGATGATTGCGCTTGTTGTTCATTAACCAATTTCTCCCATCGTGGATTCGTTTTCATCATCTGCTCTTTCAGTCTAGCAATAAATCCACTAAACTTATACTGTCCCCGTAAGTGACAGTATAAGTTTAGTTGCAAACCGTGAAAGCACAAATATCCTGCGTTGAATGGTACTGTCAGAGGTATACTTTTAAGCTTTTCGGCCTTTTGTTTGCCAAACATATAATCAAAGTGTGAGATTTTTCTGCTTGTCGCGACGGCATCGTTCTTGGTTATACGTATGCACGAATAAATTGTGAATTGGCGACGTGTTTGATGTAAAAAAATGTATTAATTGTTTGTATTTATCCGAATCCTAATTATGAAAATGCATAAAAATTTCGTATGGATTGAATATTATATTTATTATGTTACCAATAAAATACACGAAAAAAAGCGAAAAGTTTTTTCTTACTATGGGGTCGCGTCATGAAAAAGGTTGAAAAATCGTTCGACACGTTTGTATTTTTGCGTGGGATTTTATGTTTATCATTGCGATTTTGTGGATTCTCGATGACTTGGCCTTTACATCTTGAACCGTACCACAGTTTACGATTTGACCAATCTAGCAGGACAATAGGTATTTAAATGTCAATGTTTAAAACTTCTTTTTTTAATCTTCTTATACTCTCGAATACACCTTTTAACTGATAACACAAGGAAAATAATCCCTTGTCACGCAAAACTGATTTAAACAATGGGTGAAGTTACATGAACCTACTCAGGTAGTCGGCCGCTGCTCAGAGTGACCGTTAACGCTAACGTGTATACATGTTCTTTGGTGTTTTGAGTGCTTGTAAGTGTTTTTTTGTGATGGAGTCATCAAATATAGATAATTATCCATATATCAAGTTATTAAAATAAATAAAATTGTATGCTTACGAATTGTAAAACTCATTGAAAAAATACATATATAAATAAAAATATATTTTTATTTTTAATTCATTTTTGTTTGGAGATCTACCATGTAGTCAAGCTGTGATAGTAGTCTTATAAAATTCTGTGTTATATACTTTGACGACTTTTGAAAAAAAAAAAAATATAATCGCAAAAAAATATTTATTATAAAATAATATTTTTTTTGCGATTATGTATTTTTTTCGTTTTTTCGTTGTAGATGCCAGAATGCAGCGAAAATCAATATTTTATTTTTGGCGTTCTATTTCGCCCAAAAGTCCCACCTGCATAAGTCTTGATCCCATAGGAATCATCATCTGCCTAGTCTTTTCCCAACTATTTTGGGGTCGGCTTCTAGTCTAACCGGATGCAGCTAAATACCAGTATTTTACGTGGAGCGGACTGCCTATCTGACCTCCTCAACCCAGTTAGTTCTGAGTAAGACTGGTTGTCAGACTTTCAAATTCTTCTTCGTATCGCTGGCACGGGAAATTTTGTTTTTTTTAGCTCAAAACATGTTTTTGGGCTAAGGGAGCAGGATAGGAGGTGGAGCATTTGGTGACATTAGACGCTAAGACACTTTAGTGGTGGAATGTATATGATGGATAGTCGATATTTTTATTTGAAAAAGAATAAATTATGCAATTAAATTTTATCTATAACGATTCTCACAGCTTCTCTTATTTTCTATGTATTTAATACAAAATATTAAAAAAAAAAAAACATATTTCGTCAATATATGTTACAACAATGGCTAATAGATGAGAAATTCATCAAAATCTGGTGCGTTTTTGGCGAACGTCACAGAACTACCAACCTTGAAGCTTGGCATAAAAAAATTAATGGAATTGTATCGAAAAAAAGCCCAACCTATCACAGCTTTTGAATGTTCTGTTTGAAGATGCATCAGTTAATGAAGTTCGTGCCAACAAAGGGTCGAAAAATTTTCACTTGAAGAATAGAACAAAAGAAAGTATCGAGACAAATGACTTTATTCACGAGACACAAATAGAATTAATTAGCGGGAGCATAACAATTGGACATTTCTTGGAAAAGTTAAAATAAACTTGAATTATTGTTTTAAGGGAAACTTTTAGGGGGTTAAGTTAAATAATTTCGTTTTTCTAGGGAGGTATTTTGTTTGAACTGTTTTAGTTATTATGATTACTAAAATCAAAGAATTTCCCCCTCATTGCTGTTTGTCTGTGTTTGTTTTTACTCTTCATCACATTTGGCTCATACCCATCACATTTGGCTCATACCGGTCCTGCTCCACATGGACAGGGGCGCATAAATTCATAGCATTAAATAATATTGTTGGAACAGGGAGGTATTTTGTTTGAACTGTTTTAGTTATTATGATTACTAAAATCAAAGAATTTCCCCCTCATTGCTGTTTGTCTGTGTTTGTTTTTACTCTTCATCACATTTGGCTCATACCCATCACATTTGGCTCATACCGGTCCTGCTCCACATGGACAGGGGCGCATAAATTCATAGCATTAAATAATATTGTTGGAACTGCTGAAGATTGGACAAAAATTGAAGAGTTGTACACAACTATCTTTGCATTGTATATATTCAATCTCTATAATCGCATAGCCAATATTGTGTGAGTACTATGTACTAGAAAGCTGTCATTCACTGCAAACCTACGTCTTTTTTTTACTTGAATGTGGCCTGGCGGTTGAGAGTATGTCATGCTCACTCAAATGTCTCGTTGATGGTGGCGCGTGTTTCGGATCATTTAGTTCCCTTTAAAATGGTTGAATTGAATGATGCTGATCCATACGTCATGTTCGTGAACGGGCGCTGTCAGTTGTGACTGGTCATCTCTTAGTTGCCACGGCTATTGTAATGATTTATTTTAGTTTTGAATTGTCTTTTTGTTTTTACTCTCAACATGAATGATGTAACCAAGGTTTTGTAACAATATTATGTTTTAAAAGAGTGTCCATGGAGTTTCTTGCCGTTCTTCTTCATAGAGATCTACGCTAGGGAATGGGCAACTACAGTACTTTCACAGTTTTTATGCCTTGTGACTGGGGCCGTAGCTACATTTCATTGTTGTCTTTGTTTCGACAAAAGTTCCTGTAACTGGCCTACTTGAAATAAATGCTTTGATTTTGTTTTTTTTATTATTTATTCTAAATTCTGTGAAAAAAAAGACTGATTAAAAATTACATTGTCGTTTTTTTTTATTTATTTAAAGAGCTTAGCAATTAAAACTAATATAAGGGGGAAAAGTGGAATAATCCAAAATTAAAAGGGGACTTTCTGGAATTGTTTTACATTAGGTTCCAGTTTTCCCACCTGAGGGAGATTCTCTCAGAGGGTAATAGTAGAATTACTCAAAATGAAAAGGAGACTTTCTGGAATTGTTTTACATTAGGTTCCAGTATTCCCCCCGAGGGGGATTCTCTCAGGGGGGAATAATGGAATAAGCCCAGAAGTTCTGCTGATTTTGCATACTCCCCAAGTTCAGTAGAAATACATCCTGTACCAATTACCTATCCTGTATTTCATGGTAACCACCCATTTATTTTACGTGCCAGAATTAAAAATATGCACATAGGAAGCAAGTCGCTAGAAGGCTACAGGGGCGAAGTGCACACTCCCCAAGTTCAGTAGAAATACATCCTGTACCAATTACCTATCCTGTATTTCATGGTAACCACCCATTTATTTTACGTGCCAGAATTAAAAATATGCACATAGGAAGCAAGTCGCTAGAAGGCTACAGGGGCGAAGTGGTGTATTAGGCTATTGTTGCCACTGTCCTAACCTTACTGGGACACGGACAGTGATTTGTTGCTCTCATGTCATGAGCATATTAAGGTATGACAGACACCAGAGCTATATCGCTGCACCAGCTTCCTTTTTAGATAATCTTTTAATAAGATAATATTTTTATCGATAACACTATTGAACAATATAAAATAAAAACCATGTACAAATAACAATAAAAGAAATTTATTACGTCACATTACACATTTTTTATTCAACAAACCCTAGCTGTACTCGTACATAGCTAGTGAGCTCTGGCTGTTATAATTACGTAAAAGTATATCTTCATTCAATGTAGTAAGAATCGTTTTACTTGACCATAATTCGCTTATACATCAAAGTTTACGACTTTGATGTATAAGCGAATTATGGTCAAGAATCAACATAGTTTTAATAGTGATTGAACTAATTACTAGGTTAGTAATCAGTATAGTCTCTAGCCGCAGTCTGGCAGTTTTATGTATCATCAATTAGGTACAGGCAATGAAGTAAAAATTCGGCGTTTGGCTTAAGACGAGAAGTAACACACGTACCGTCAAAACTAAAACTGCGACGGAAATACAGTAATCTTAAGAGACCAGAAGCGAAATAGAAAGTTATGTACCTTATAAGTAAATAATAAGTACATCAGAATAATATAACACGACCCGAACCAAAATTATTACCTCCCCTGGCACCTGTCAGATGCCTACCACCAAAAACCAAAGAGAACCAAAAAGCACAGAGCATCATCCCAAAGAGGCCGTGTACAACGCGCCATGCCTTTTTATACCCTTCTTCTCGGAGCTGGTAGGTTGGAAAGGGAATTATCTAAGAGTAGTTTATTCGAATCTTTCTATATGATTCATCCTAAATATTATTATTTTTTGATTCATTTTAAATAAATAAGCAGACATTCCACAGTTAAAAACCTTAATCGTCAGATTTTTAGGTTATCTTATTTATAGACGTATATCTCTTTTCTCCCAACTTGTTCGTCTTACTTTCCATTAACTTTTCTGTTAGTCTTCAGTCGTTTTACAATGTATAAGTTGCCATAATGCATGCTATCTCTAAGAGTGGGTTCCAAAATACACGCTACCTCTAAGAGTGGGTTTCAAAATACATGCAACTTCGCCAGCTTTCTTTACAAAAATTATAGTAATTCTAACGTAACCATTTCTCACGATTCGTTGCAAGCTTGGGTCTGTGTGCGCAATTTAATATCAATATTGATACCGCTACCAATTCTTAGCGATAAAGACCTTTTGTCATGTTTTACTTCTTCAGCAGTAACTAATGTTGAACAAGTATTCTTGAATATTTTTTCTAGTTATTATACCTCATTAGACAGCTAATAAAATGAGGATTTGAACAAATAAACACATTGATTGTTATAAAAACACTTCGAAAAAAAATTGCCTTGATTTTCTGATATTTGCGAATGAATTTTAAGTCACTCCACTCATGAAAGTAGTTTTCTTGAATATTTTTACGTCCAGTTATCTGCGAAAAAGCATCAGTTACCATTTTCAAAAGAAATTTTAGTCTTACAAATCGATATTTTAAAAATAATTGAACTATGCATTAAATCGACACTCGATCATTACACGAAAACAAAAATATATTACAAAAGAAAGGAGAAACCCAAACTCCATAGAAACTTGGTTCTGGCGTTACAAGGCTGAAATTTTGCCATAAATTAGAGCTTCTATAAAGGTTTCACTAGCCTAATTTTCACGTCTCCCAGCAAATGTGTCCAAAATGAAGCTCTCAAAGTAATAAATTCTTATTTACATAATAGGTTCCAATGTGTAGATGTGAATGGTGTAAAATCTTCCGGGTTACCAGTTCAGTTAGGTGTACCTCAAGGCTCAATACTGGGTCCATTCTTATTCTTAGTGTATATTAATGACTTACCATTTTATTTAAAGGGTATCTGTGACGTTGTATTGTTTGCAGATGACACCTCACTTCTTTTTAAAGTAAACAGGAATAGACAAGATTTTGATGACGTAAACAGTGCACTCTCAATGGTCACGGATTGGTTTACGACGAATAACCTAGTTCTCAATGCCAAGAAAACGAAATGTATAAAGTTTGCCTTGCCAAATGTTAGGAATCTAGGTCCCAACATCGTCTTAGATAATGGGGTGCTTGAAACTGTAGACTCGGCGGTTTTTCTTGGTATAACAGTAGATGCCAAACTTCAGTGGGGCCCTCATATATCGAGCCTAGCGGGCAGGCTCAGTTCGGCCGCCTACGCCGTCAGAAAAGTAAGACAATACACTGACGTTGATACAGCTCGATTAGTTTATTTTATTTATTTTCATAGCGTTATGTCCTACGGTATTCTGCTGTGGGGCAAAACCGCTGACATTCAAAATATATTCGTTCTTCAAAAACGAGCTGTTCGAGCTATTTACCAGCTTGGTGCCAGAGTTTCTCTGAGAGATTTTTTTAAAGATGTTGGTATTCTCACGGTGGCATCACAATTCATCTTCGCCAACATCTTATATATTAGGCAAAATATACACTTATACACTAAAAATAGTGATATTCACAATATTAACACCAGAAATAAGGACAAATTACGAGCTCCATTTCACCGGCTTCATAAGGTACATAACTCATTTGTTGGGCTTGGTATAACTTTTTATAACATGCTGCCCTCTTTTTTGCTAGATTTGCCTTTTAATGCGTTTAAAACTAAAGTAAAATCCACCCTTTGTTCAAAGGCATACTATTGTATCAATGACTACTTAAACGATAAGAATAGTTGGTCGCTGTGATTAACTCAAGACAATGTTTACGTTCTTTCTCCAGAATTAGCTTTCCTACTGACAGGTTATATGAGTTCATATAATTGATTATTTTTTATTTGACTGTATAAGTCAATGTAATTTAATTTAGTTAAATTTTAATTTAATAGTGACATAATCTACTCATTACAATGTGTGTTTTATGATTTGTATTGCAATAAGTGGTTAGCTAGCGTCCTCGACTATTGATTATACTATTCTTGCCTGAGCAACCGGCAGCAAGCTCGTCATGCTCCCTTAGATGTCACTGCCTGCGGTAGCGTCGGGGGTCGGGTTGCCTCCTTCCCTCCAATATGGCGAGGGGGGTGATGGCTGATCTTTGCGTTATGCTCGTGAACGGGTGCTGCTTGTGGTGACTGGTCGTCTTGCTGATCATGGTTTTAATTGTTATTAGTAATTGTTTACTTATTTTACTTCGATGGGGCTAGTTTATCATTTCTCACTTCGAGCTACAGCAATTGCCTTATGTAAGCGGGCACGCCCTTTATGCCTGGAGGCTTTTATTTAGGTATTAAGTTCTATTTACGTTTTTTTTTTATGTTGAAATTTTTATCTGCTTGAGTACAGTTTGTTCATTGTTTTGTTGGTATACTGGCGCGTGCTAGCTAACGTATGGCAAGTGTGTAATTTAATCCAATGTTTTGTGTTTCGTAATGTTAATTACTTTGCATACGATTTCTATAGAATCAAGTTTATATAACTAAACAGACAGACGTGCTGCTGGGGAGTTTGTTCCACCACTTCTTCTTCCCAGCTAAAGCACTAGGAAGTGGTGACGGGCGGGCATTTTTGGGGGACTGTCTTATGTAACTTTGACGTTCGAAAAGTGCTAATTTTCAGCCTAGTTTGAATAAATGACTTTTGATTTTGATTTTGAATCTTCGCAGAGGACAAGGTCTATGACGCTGAGAAGAATTACGAGTATTAAATAAATCACATGTTTGACAATCCATGTTAGTGTAGCTTTAAGAAGAGTATATTGAAAATATATTTTTAGTTAGTCCTAAATAGTGTAACATGCTTTTTTAATTACAATATGTTGGTTTTATTTTGTTTGACTATTAACAATCTAAATTAAACATAAACAAAAAAAAAATAAACTAACTGGACAAATTAAACTATAAGATTATCTGAATAAAAGTCGGTGTTATAATGAAACTATTTTTTTTAATTAAAGAAGTCTCGTAACATATTAATATCACTTCTGAAACAACTATTACACACTATGGCCTAGAAATTATGCCTCCGAATAACAGAAAAAATAACAATCGGAAACCTTATCTAAACCAGAAAATTTATTTTAACAAATATTAGACATGTTTTTAATCATGTTATTCATCTAAAGTCGATAGGAACTGGACATGGTTTTATAATGAAGAACATGGTGAACATGATTCTCATTTGTTTTTTCATTGATTAGTATGGTAAGAAATGTTATGTGATTAAGATAAGCCACATGCCACATAGTTTCTTCATTTTATAGATGAAGTTTCATAAAATATATATAATTATCAAAGAAATCGATTGGGGGGCCGGCCGGATCTTAGAACAGTCAACCGTCAATTACTTTAACGTTGAACTGGCTAGGTTTTACTGGTTTCGTCAACACTTACGAAACCAGTAAAACCTAGCCTCTTAGTCTAATGAAACTGTGTGCTACGCTAAACCAGTTCAACGTTGTGCGGTTGACTGTTCTAAGATCCGGCCCCCCAATCGATTTCTTTGATAATTATATATATTTTATGAAACTTCATCTATAAAATGAAGAAACTGCATTTTATTCACTAGAAACACACACACTCACAGTTCACACACAAGACAAACACACCAAAAAAAAAGGAGTTGAAAAAAGTAAAACACCCGCGCCTGAAAATCGAAAAAACATAAAACAAGCACATTTTGAATATGAAAATGGAATGAGCCCCGATTGCTTCCAACTTTTGTTTAATTTAAAATGTGCTTGTTTTATGCCTTTTAATTTTACACGCACAGTTCACACACAACACAAACAAACACCAAAAAAAAGGAGGTGTAAAAACTAAAACACCCCGCCTGAAAATCTGATAAACATAAAACAAGCACATTTTGAATATGAAAATGGAATAAGCCCCGCTTGCTTCCAACTTTTGTTGAATTTCAAATGTACTTGCTAGTTTTATGCTTTTCAGTTTTTTAGTTTAGTAACGTGAAAGAATTCGTTTACATGGGATTTATTTTCACATTATTAGCGGGTTTGTTATTTTATGTCTATTTTCTATCGAGAATATCACACATTACAAACTAGTAGTGCCATCTGGTGTAAAGTATGTACTACTGTATGTTTCCAGAAAAATAAAGTCAGTTCTTGTCTGTGACTCAAGCGTTTAATTTATAAGAGGTTATGGGCCCAGTGTTTTGTTTTTTAGTTTTCTCGCAAAATTTTCTTGGACTGAAAATAGACTTTGCAGATTGAGATAAACTGTAATTAACGCTGTGAAAATGACGACGAACTACCTAGTCAGTGTGCCTAAATTGAAAGGGCGGGAGAACTACAGTGAGTGGGCTTTCGCGGCTGAGAATTTTCTTAGTTCTGGAGGGAATGTCTGATTGCATCAAGTCGGAGACTGTACCAGCAGAAATAGGAGCAGCAGGTGACGCGAAAACCAGAGCTAAACTGATTCTGACAATAGATTCGTCGCTGTACGTGCACATAAAAAGTGTACAAACGACCCATGAGCTGTGGAAGAAATTGAAGAACCTATTTGACGACTCAGGATTCACGAGAAGAATCAGTTTACTGAGGAGTTTGATTTCCATACGACTCGAAAATAGCGTATCAATGACTTCGTACGTGACACAAATCATTGAAACAAGTCAAAAATTGAGTGGTACGGGTTTTAACATTAATGATGAGTGGGTCGCATCGCTTTTGTTAGCGGGATTAACAGAAAAATTTTCCCCTATGATAATGGCGATTGAGCATTGCGGCATACCATTGACAGTAGACGCCATTAAAACGAAGTTGTTGGACATGGAAGAAAGCGGAAACGGTAGCGACAGTAGCGCTTTTAATTCCAATGGCGCGTTTGCGAGTTTCAAGAAGAACCGGAATGTTGGTAACACTGCGACCAAAGACAACGCCCAGATGTCAAATTCAAAACCAAAAGTTATAAAATGCTATAAATGTAAACAAACAGGGCATTACCGCAACCAGTGTACATTTTCGAACAAAAATTTGTCGAATACAAATAAAAATGAACGTACAAGCAGTAATGCGTTTAGCGCCGTGTTTCTGAATGGTGAATTTTGCAAAAGCGATTGGTATCGGAGCGAGCGTTCATCTTACCGCGAACGAAAAGTGGTTATCAAATGTGTCGCGAGATCTTATGATCAAGGAAATTGTCGTGGCAAACAAAGATAAAGTACCTGTATTAAGTAGTGGAGATGTGCAGATTACGACAAAGACGCTCACCTGTGAATACGATATTATAGTAGAAGGTGTATTATGTGTGCCGAAGTTGACTACAAATCTGTTGTCTGTTAGTCAACTTACATCCAAAGGAAACAAAGTTTCATTTAATAATGATGGTTGTCAGATTTTCAACCAAGCGGGAGTACTGGTAGCTACAGCAAGTCTGTTGAATGGGGTGTATAAACTAAACATGCCTGAATATTGTTCATCAGCTGCAGTGATGGTGTCCAGTGAAGTTTGGCATCGACGTCTAGGTCATGTCAACAGCCAGTATTTGAACAAGATGCAAGATGCTGTAAAGGGATTGACACTTGATAATAAGACTGATATATCAAAGTCATCATGTATTGCATGCTGTGAGGGCAAGCAGAGTCGCTTACCTTTTCCCAAAGAAGGTAGCAGAAGTACTGAGTTGCTACATATTGTGCATACTGATCTATGTGGCCCAATGGAAAACCGATCTATAGGTGGCTCTAGATACTTTATGCTGTTCATAGATGATTTTAGTCGTATGACATATATTTATTTTTTGAAAACGAAAGATGAGGCATTGAAATGCTTTCAACAGTATAAAGCAGAAGTTGAGAATCAACTTAACTGCAGCATAAAGATCTTGAGGAGTGACAATGGGACAGAATTCTGCAACAGCAAGTTTGATGTTTTTTTGATGTCGCATGGGATAGTACATCAGAAAACAAACCCATACACACCTGAGCAGAATGGTCTCTCAGAACGATACAACCGGACTATTGTTGAGAAAGCCAAGTGTCTATTGTTCGATGCAGGACTCGAGAAATCAAGGTTCTGGGCAGAGGCGGCACACACTGCAGTGTACTTACAGAACAGGACTGTGACCACATCATTAAATTATAAAACTCCCTACGAGATATGGACAGGCAGAAAGCCTGATGTAAGTCATTTACGTGTTTTCGGTAGTACAATCATGGTACATGTGCCGAAACAAAAGAGATTAAAGTGGGACAGAAAATCTGAAAAATGTATTCTTGTCGGCTATTCCAATGATGTCAAAGGGTACAGGATTTACAACCCGAAGTCTAATGACATCACTACTAGTCGAGATGTTGTAATATTGGAGAAGATAGAGACAGAGAATGTTGTGAAGGTACAGGAAAATTGTTCAGATGAGGTGAATTTAGTTCCAGTGGGGGAAGAAGATTTGACACTTCTGGAAGATTCACTTGAACAATCAGAGAGCTTGAACACAGATGACAGCAATGAACTGTATGTACCTTGTGAAAATGATACTTTAGATAGCTCTGAATCTGGTATCACAGACAGTGAAGACTCCATTATACTTAACAATGTCAACCAGACAAGTGGTCCTCGGCGTAGGCAGCAGCCAGACAGATATGGATTTGCAAGTGCTTGTATAGAAGATGACAACATATTCACTGAGATATCATTGCAAGAAGCCTTAGAAGGTCCTGAGAAGGCACAGTGGTTAGCGGCAGTGCAGGATGAGTTACAGTCGTTTGAGGAAAATAGTGCATGGGAACTCGTAGATGTACCAAAAGATGGTACTATAGTGCAGTGCAAGTGGGTTTTGCGAAAAAAGTACGATAGTGAAAACAATATCCGGTACCGTGCTCGTCTAGTCGCAAAGGGCTTCACCCAAAAATATGGCATAGACTATACAGAAACTTTTTCGCCTGTGGTGAGACATACAACTCTTAGACTATTATTTGCATTGTCTGTAAAGTTAGGTTTAGATGTTAACCATTTAGATGTTAAGACTGCGTTCTTGAATGGTGATTTAGAGGAAACCATTTATATGAGGATGCCAGATTATTATAACAGTGATAGTTCAGTTTGTAAAGTATTGAAACTTAAAAAGGCCATTTATGGACTTAAGCAGGCCTCTAGAGCTTGGAACAAAAAGGTTGATAACTGTTTGATCAGTAATGGTTACCAAAGGTCAAAAATAGAGCCATGTATGTATATAAAGAATATTAACAAATGTAAGACCATTGTAACAGTCTATGTTGATGATTTCTTTATATTTTCTAATGATAAAATTGAAACTAAGAACTTGAAACAGATTTTATCTAATAAGTTTACCATTAAGGACTTAGGTGAAGTTAAACTATGTCTTGGAATGAATGTAACCTTCAATAAAGATAAAGGATATGTAACTTTGTGTCAGGAAACTTATATTGATCAACTTTTGAGCAAGTTTAATTTAAGTGATTGTAAGACTGTTGATACTCCAATGGAGGTCAAACTAAATATAAATAAAGGTCAAGTGGATGTGAATAGTCATTTACCCTATCAACAACTAATTGGTAGTTTGATGTACCTCTCAGTCTTAACTAGGCCAGATATTAGTTACTCTATAAGTTTTTTAAGTCAATTTAATAATTGCCACACAAAGGAGCATTGGGAATATGCAAAGAGAGTATTAAGATATCTAAAACATACTAAATGTTATGGAATAAAATATTGTAAAGAAGGTAATTCAGAAATAACAGGCTATGTAGATGCTGATTGGGCCTCTAATTCTGTAGATAGGAGATCATATACTGGGATGTGTTTTTTGTTATCTGATGGTGTAATATCATGGGAATGTAGAAAACAGAAATGTATAGCCCTCTCTAGCACTGAATCAGAGTATGTTGGTCTATCTGAGGCATGTAGAGAAGCATTATATCTAAAGAGATTACAATATGAAATAACCAATAAGATGTACACAATCAGCCTGTTCAATGATAACCAGGGTGCACAAAAGCTGTGTGCAAATCCAGTCTTTCATAAACGTACAAAGCACATTGATATCAAATATCATTTTTGTCGTGATCTAGTAAAAGACAAAATTGTTAAAGTACTGTATTTGCCAACAGCCGATATGCCCGCTGACATTTTAACTAAAAGTTTATGTTCAGCTAAACATTATAAGTTTATGTTGCTTCTTGGTATAGTTTGTATAGGACAATTTTGATAAAATTGTTTAGTGAATATTGCGATAAGTGGGGGTGTTATTTTATGTCTATTTTCTATCGAGAATATCACAAATTACAAACTAGTAGTGCCATCTGGTGTAAAGTATGTACTACTGTATGTTTCCAGAAAAATAAAGTCAGTTCTTGTCTGTGACTCAAGCGTTTAATTTATAAGAATACCCAGTTTAGGCAGGCGATAATTTAAAAATCTTTGAAAGCAGTTCTAATTATTATTAAAATCAAAAAGAATTCTTCTTTCAGTAAAACTTCGTATTTAATAATATCTTAATTAAGAGTCCTTGCATAAAATTCACTCGCTAAAGTTTAGGCAAATTCGTTGCAATGCTATGTTTGTGTGCGCTGTTCATGCAGATATACACGCACACACGGGTAAAGATCCAGCGTAGTGATCGCAACAATTTTGATCATTTAGACGATATTATTGAGTTACATAATTATACTTTCAAAACGGCTTAGAAATAAAAATCTGGAATGTGTGTGTACAGATATTTATCACAATCAACATAAAAATGGTTCAATTTTGTATTAGAAGAATTTAGATACGTTTAGACATATAACATATAACCCATAAATAAAAAGTGATGATACAATGATATTTGACGGCACGGTTGGCGCAGTGCTGAGCGATTGACTGCTGCGCTTCGTGTCGCGGGTTCGATTCCCGCACGGAGCAAATATTTGTATGGCCTACAGGTAGTTGTTCCGGGTCTGGCTGTTTGTGTATGTGAATTTAATTGTTTGTGAACGCACCCACGATACAGAAGATATTTCGAGTGTGGGGCAAAGTTTAAAAAAAAGGCCACACCGCCAGCTAGCGAGCGGGCGAGGCTCTTTTCATACTTCCTTCGGCTTTCATAATCTTGGATAATCACGAGAGCAACTTGAAAATTAGTTTTTTTGTTTGTTAAGTCAAAAACCATTTAATCCATTGAATCATGTAAATCGGTCCAAGCGTTTAGGAGATAATTAAGAATTAGTATAGTTAAAATTTAATTATTGTAAGTAAATGAGGAATATTAAACAAAGAGATATCTAGGTCGCCTAAAGATTAAAGGTTTGTTTTCATTTGTTAATAACAAATGACGGACTTTAATATTCATTGTCTACCTAATTAACCGTGTAATGATACGCATCAAACATAAGATAACATGGTCAAGTAGGTTGAGTTGGCGATGAATATTATAAGCAGCGGCAAGCTGACAACCCTAGCGCCACAGCTAGCGCGTCACTCCACGCCAGACAGCGACAGAGTTACGCGTTAGAAGTGAGCGGCTACGTTTAGGTGAATATCGCGGTAGGCACTGAGCGCTTATGAGAGCAGAATTGCGCTTTGTTGCTTAGTAGAAACAGTCGCTATTTCTATTAATTCTTGCGCAAGAATAAGAACCATCCTGGTGACCCAATAGGTGACCCAAAAAACATCAAAATGGCCAAGCTTGGGGTCGCGGAAACATCGTTAATTTTAACTTGCTTTTTCCCGCTTGCATTATGGTCTAAAACTATCCCACGGGAACGTCATGTAAATAGCCTTTAGACACCCGGGGTTAACGTAGATTCCCATTATTGAAAGAATTTTCGGAATCGGATCAATAGTTCCGAAGATTACCCTCTACATCTAAACTTTTCAAACACGCAAACATACATACTTTAGGCCTTCATAATACTATTAGTAGTGAAGATGAAAGACATTTTAAAAATCTTAATAAACAAGCAAAAACTACTTTTAAAAAAATGCTTAAATGCTTTTCGGGTCAAAAGTACTTTGAACAAAATGAAAAAAATAAAAATACTTTCGGGTCAAAATGTGGTCAAAGTGTATGGGTAAAGTCGGCGTACAATTTCTGGAATATAAATTACGCAGAACGCGCGAGCGCCAGCAAAGCAAACTCATACGTCCTCATTCTGGGAAGGCCCGCTCATTACTGACGGGAACGATTTTGCGCGGGCGATAATATACTTCACTTTGACTTTAATTTACGAAATGAAGGTACTGTTAATTACGAAATAAAATTCAGATTCTATTTAAAGATTAAAAAAAGAAAATTAATGTGAAATTTTTAAATTTTTACCAAAGTGTTTCTAATGTATAGAAAAAAATACTTATTTGGCCAGACGTTTTCCAAAAAATACCTTTTTTCAACATTTTTTTCTGCTTTATTTCGTCTTAAAATCAATAATGTTTTTAGCTCATTTATGAGTAGACCAAAGAATGATTCTAATAAAAAAAATTTTAAAGTTCAGAATATTTTGTAGTTTTTTGTTCAGCGAAGCTCAAACATGACTCGCCGCAAAAGCGGAAAAGGGGTTTTGAATATGGGTGATTGCCATTAATACATGCATTATTTTAAAAATTCTTTCCAGCTGTCGACAAGAATAAGAACTCGACTCTAATAATAACAAAAAAGAAAGTTCAAATTCTTCTTGTCTTTCCCACTAGTAGTGATCAAAATTGTTCAAAATTTGGGGTTGATTTTGTGCAAGGACTCTTAAGAGACTTTCCTTCCGTGTGGCATAGCCGTGTGAGTATACGATTTTCTACCTTTTTATACGATTTGTCATTTCGAATTACTTTTAAACTTATAAGTTGTTTATATTTTAGTGATCACCCTTTTCTTCCTTTACCATCGAGTGGGGCATCAAAGTGAAGTGTTATTTTGATGCCCCACTCGATGGTAAAGGAAGAAAAAAAAATTTCGAATCGGTATGGTTGTGACACTCACGCCACCAAGACGAATCTAACGACGTATAATTTATCCATATCCTTACATTCGCTTAGGAGTTACGAGGAAACATAGACACAGACATACATACAGGTCAAAAACATAACCGTCCTTTTGGGTTTCGCCGCAGTCGGCTAGAAACACACAGTTCACTAGATTTTATCAAATGTTATTTTTTTTCACGGAATCCTTATTCTTTTTCTACAATAAAGTACTGTTTTACTTTGTGTACAGCGTACATCAAGTAAAACAGCTAAAGACAAAATTTGTCTTTAGTGCCTGGTAATGCAGGGCACTAAGGCTCTAGACAGACGGACTGCATTTCAACTGCAAATTTGCAGTTCGGATGCAGTTTGAATGCAGTTGACACGACTGCAATAGAACTGCAAACCAACCGTGCGGTCCAATTGCAGTGGGCGTGCAGTCGTGTGAACTACACACCGACTGCAATCGGACTGCACGGTTGGTTTGCAGTTCTATTGCAGTCGTGTCAACTGCATTCAAACTGCATCCGAACTGCACCATACCCACCCGCCCGCCCTACTTTAACGCTCCGCCCCCCCCCCCCCCCCCCCCCACGCATAGAATCAGTCGTAGAAACAAGGTTAGAGTGAGCACACGCGTTGTCTGTCCGTAAATAAAATTAATATGTCGAGCAACAAGGTTGTAAGATTAAGATTTGACGAAGCTTTACTGCTACTTTTACTTCATCGCCGCCGCCGTGCTCGTAAACACAAGAGAAAGAGAAATCGTGAAATATGGGTTCAATTAATATTGCAATATAAACACGAAGGTGATTTTTATACTTTATTACCAAAAATCAGATCACAAGAGAAATGCTTTTACAAATATTTTCGCATGTCTAGAAGAATTTCGAAGAATTAACAGACATATTAAAAAATAAGATATGCCGACAAGACACCATCATGAGAAAAAGTATATCGGCAGAAGAAAGGATTGCAATTACTTTGAGGTAAGCTTTTAACAATTTTAAACATTATTATTTATATTGCAAAGCTCGATCTGTCGCCATTGAATAGGCATTATGAATTAAATTACAAAAATAGTTACTTAAAAAATATATATGTATGTCGAAGCGTCGACGCTTATCAGTCGGTTTGGATCAGCGCCATCTAACTCTCACTGGAGGAACTATGTAGTTAGATTTGACAACTAATGTTTGGGAACGTCAACATGTTGAACAAACCTACTTTAAAAATTAATTTTGATAAAGGCTCGAAATGATTATCTTGATGGTGTTGTGTTTGTAACCGGATGGAGGTTACATGTGGAGGTGACCGGATAGAGGTTGCCTGTTGTGTTTGTAACCGGATGGAGGTTACATGTGGAGGTAACCGGATAGAGGTTACGTGTTGAAGACCGGATGGAGGTCGATTGGTTTGGTGCTTATGACCGGATGGAGGTTATAAGTGTGATGTTGAAGACCGGATGGAGGTCAGAGTATGAGCACTGCAATATTTTAATGAGTTTCCTATTATTTGAATGAGTATGGGTGTTGTTCGACATGTCAGCTTTGAGAGAAAGAGTTTGTTATGATTTTCATTAGAACCTGTAATGATTTTGATCAGAATACGTTTTATTCCCCACCCGCTTGGGCCAGGAATGGCCGAACGACTAGTACGAGTACTGTCCGAGAATTTTCTTTCATTTCAGGTACTCCACACGAGGACGTGTGATCATCAGGACGGCCGTGTCGAAGCGTCGACGCTTATCAGTCGGTTTGGATCAGCGCCATCTATCTCTCACTGGAGGAACTATGTAGTTAGATTTGACAACTAATGTTTGGGAACGTCAAGTAATAACTTGGGGATGGTTAGCGTGGAGTAATGGCGACACTGAGCGAATAATCGAGTCAAATGTCGATCCGGAAGTGTAATCAGGTATTCGACACTGACAGGTACTGACGTTGACAGGTAGGTTGGCTAACCTGTAACGGGGGTAGTACACGTGTGCGGTGACAGTTGAGGGAGGGCACTTTGAATCGGTCCGGCAGTCTGGGTAGACGTTCGTTACTCCGCGCTAAACTTCCCGCGTTCCTAAATTCTTAATCGAGCCATATCTCAGGCATCCTTGATTATTTTGTATTGAGTGCGTGTTAGCAAGTAATTAAAAGTGTAAACGAAGGTTTTGTGAGTTTTATTTCCGATGTCGCGACCCACTGATAACGAACCTCCGTCATGTATATAAACAGATGAAAATGATTAACCGAATACGTCGTTTGTGTGAGCTATCATCGCTGCAATTATCAGGTGAGACAATATTGCTATAATGAGATTCTGAAGTTCCTGGCCGATGGAATGTCTCCTGTTGGATAGGAGGTACATTTGAACTCGAAGGCACGTTATAGTTCATATTATTTGAAGTAAAATATCCCCTGAAATCATTCGTTGGCTGATATTGTGGTCCGGACATGTTATATGTGGAAGCATATTTTTTTAATATATTTATGAAATCTGCCTTTGCATAGCTTTAAATAATCTGGAAATCTTTTAAAATCTTTACACAAAGACAGAAGGAACAATCGGTCTTCATCTCTTTCATCTTCCTCATCATTTATTTTTTTATTTACTCTTTTAGTTAAATTTTCGATCAAGACCTCTTCTAATGAATTTTTTGTTTTACGTTTGTTAACAGCTTTTTTTTTCTTAGTTATTTCTTCTCCTACAGGTTCCTCATTAGTAGAATCTAAATTAGACGATCTTTCACCTTTTTCTTGTAAATCTTTTAAAAAGAGTAACTGTTGATGGTATGTGCATGGTCGTAAATTAGAGGTCGCTGAACCACTTTTCATAGTGTTCGTTCTTTTTTCATATCGTGAAAAATTATCGCGTAGTAGTTTCCACTTTTTTTGATATTGAACAGCTGAAAATAATAATTAATGTATTATTTTCCAGATATTTAGCAAGTGGATGTTCTATTGATGATTTACACTGGGCTTATCGACACGGAGTAAGCACAATCAGAGAAATTATTAAAGATGTTTGTAGTAACATATGGATTCACTTAAAAGATATGGTAATGCCAGAACTCACTGAAGAGAAGTGGAAAAACATAGCGGAAGGTTTTAAATATCGAGCAAATTTTCCATACTGTCTTGGTGCAATTGATGGAAAGCACGTAAGGTTAAAAAAACCTCGAAACACTGGGTGTGCGTCCACACTGCGAGCCTAGCGCGGTTGCGACGACGGGCGCGAAGTATCAAACGTCTGTATTTGTTTGTCTATAATATGGCGGTAAATACTGAATTGTTTTTAAGTGCGATTCAATCTAAACCACCTATATGGCAAAGCAAACATCCACACCACAGTAATCGCACAATAACAAAAAAGTTATGGAGTGAAATAAAAGATCAGTTTCCTGGAAGTGAAGGTAAGTTTATTATAAGTACCTAATAGTTACATTCTTTGATATTGTTCCCAGAAATAGTTTGTGAATTTTATACGAACATTTTTTGCTCTCCGTGATGGATTATGAATGACTCCGCGGTTTCTGTGACGATCTTCATATAATGGCGGGTTAGATAGCACATGTTGGACATCCAGATCGAGATCGCCGTTTAAATCCATTATAACATTGTGCAGTATACACGCAGCTTTTATTATAGACAAGGCATTTTTTCTGTTTGTTTCGATAGGTTTAAGAAGTATTCTCCATTTACATGTTAAAATGCCAAATGCGCATTCGATTGTTTGTCTAGCGGTAGACAATCTGATATTAAAACATTTTCTTTCATTATTAAGTACTCGCTCGGGATAAGGACGCAATAAATAATGTTTTAACGGACACCCTTCATCACCCACTAGGACGTAGGGTGCAATGACGTCAGAATTTGTAAGTCTCTTTGGCGTAGGAATTTTATACTTATTTTTTTCTAGAAGCTTATACAGTGTTGATGCAATAAAAGTACCACCATCACTTTGCTTTCCTCGAACGCCTACTTCGACTGCTACAAATTTCCTTTTTGCGTCAGCCACAGCTTGCATGACAATGCTATTTCTTTTTTTATAACACCAATGTGCCGAACCAGATTTAGGTGGTTTTTTTATTTCGCAATGTTTCCCATCAATTGCTCCGATGCAGTGTGGGAAATTCCAGTTAGCTTCAAAGTCTTCTGCAATAGCTTTCAAGCGTTGTTCTGTTGGTATCGGCATGTGAATAGGAACTAACTCGGTCCATAAAACAAGGCACGTTTCGTGTACTATAGACGCAATGGTGCTTTTCCCCATACGAAAACTAAGCCAGTGCTCTAAATCCAGTTCCTGTTGACAAAAACCTGAAATAAAAAAGTAGAATAAAATATTATGTTATTGTTACAGAAAAACAACTCCGTAAGAAGTGGAAGAACCTGCGCGATCAGTTTCGAAAAGAAAAAAAGAAATTCCCTACGCCGCGCTCTGGTGACGGTGGCGATGAAATAGAGATCACATGGCCATACTTTCAACTTATGCAATTCATAAATGATGACATTACATTTGAAGTCATGACGGGAAATCTGCATGACAGTGATTCGGAATCCCTCAACGAGTCTTGTCAAATTGAGCAATCTAATATCGCTGACGTGATGAGTCCAGGTACATCCACCTGGGCTGCGGGACTGTTCGAGGGCTGCGGGACTGTTCGAAAGAGATACCGCGGCCCTGGAACACAAAGGGCAAAGAAGGAACATGGATGGGTTTTAGTCAGTACAAGTCTGACACTCCCTTCCGCTCCGCCCAGAACGGGGGGGTCATTTGATGATTTCCCATCCTAAAAAAAAAAAAAAAAAGGTACATCCACCTGCAGCAGTCGCACAAACGCGTCAAAGCGCAACAAAACGGCATCAGATTATAGAGATGAACTTATAGAATGTGAAAGAAAAAAAAATATGCTAATTGCACAGAAAATGGTGTCAAATAGTGACCAGTCGGAGAAATGTGATGATTATCATTTTTTTATGAGTCTCCTGCCACAAATGAAAAAATTTAGTGAATTACAAAAGTTACGCATTCGAAATAAAATTACCCAAATCATAATAGACGAAGCAGAGAGGATGCAGTTTTCTCAACCGAGATACGAGGAAAATTATGGAGGGTATTCTACTGGCAACTACCCTAATTATTAATTTGATTATTACATCTTTTTACTTACCTACTTCTTTGATTACTACTATTACATATAAATACAAAACTTTTAGTAAAATCTTGTTTTATTCTTACTTCAGAGTTATGAACAATTTCTCCTCAGGTCTAATACTTTTGCGAAAGTTAGTATCTTCTTTGGTGATTTTTTGTGATATTTTACTTAGTATGTAGTCAAATTTTGACACAGGCATTCGAGTGTACTCAAAGAATTTTCTAGGGTATAATCTCAATACTTCATATAAGTTAAAAAATTCACCAGTTATTCCCCTGTTTTTATTTATTTCGTGCACACCATCTCTAGTGTTAAACACCTCCCATCTCAGGATCGGACTGTCTAGTAAAAATAGCAAATCCTCGTCCATAGTTTGTAACACCTGATATACGTCGAACAGCTACAAGAGCTCGCGCGTCACTGTGGCCACCGCACGCTCGCCGCGCCCGCCTAGGCTCCAGTCACCGCGCATTCAGTGTGGACGCACACTGGGTCTTCATATTACAACTATAAAAAAATACTTTTCTATGTTATTACTAGCCACTTGCGACAGTAACTATATGTTTACATTTGTTGACATCGGCTCTTATGGGAGATGTTCAGATTCTACAATATTTGAAGAAAGCGTATTGAAAAACTTCAACAAAAAACCTTAAACATTCCGCCACCTGTAAATTCAATGCCATACGTGTTTGTGGGTGATGAAGCATTTTCAATTTCTAAAAATGTTATGCGCCCTTACGCAGGGAGACAATTAAGTGTGGAAAAGAAGGTTTTTAATTACCGCCTATCACGGGCTAGAAGATTTATTGAATGTTCATTTGGTATTCTAGCAAATAAATGGCGTATTTTTCACCGACCCATCGACCATAAACCAAATTTTGCAAAAGAAATTATAAAAGCTTGCTGCGTTTTGCATAACTTTGTGCGAGAAAGAGATGGGTATAATTTTGAAGATTCTTTAACTCAACCATTACAAGACATAATAATAGGCGACGGTAGTGAAAGAAACTGTAGGTCATCGGAGGGTATAAGAAAACAACGTACTGATTATTTTATGGGTGAAGGCAAACTTGAATGGCATATTCAAGTTTTAAATAAAAAAAACGAATTATAATACTTACCAATTATATTTTTCTCCTTCTTACTCTTTTGTTCAAATCCGGGCGTAAACATTTCGCAAATAAGTGGCCCATGATTTTTTCAATTTTGTTACTATAAGATTCAATCTTATAGTTCCAAATGCAAGGTTTTGATTTAATGGCACTTATAAATGCATCAGTATCAAAATGTACAGATTCATTTACTATATTACTATCCTCGTCGCTCGACATATTTATTTTATTTACGGACAGACAACGCGTGTGCTCACTCTAACCTTGTTTCTACGACTGATTCTATGCGCGGGGGGGCGGAGCGTTAAGTAGTGCGGGCGGGTGGGTATGGTGCAGTTCGGATGCAGTTTGAATGCAGTTCACACGACTGCACGCCGACTGCAATTGGACCGCACGGTTGGTTTGCAGTTCTATTGCAGTCGTGTCAACTGCATCCGAACTGCAAATTTGCAGTTGAAATGCAGTCCGTCTGTCTAGAGCCTAATTGTGACACTGACAGCTATTGAACGACATTAAGATGCTGATCACGTTCAGTTTCATTAGTGAAGTCCGCTCTGAAATTGCAACATAAAGGAATGCTTATATATCGAACACTTGTTTCGTCTGAATGAACTGAATGTTTATAAACATACTTCAATCATGTATAATGACAAACTAACAAAACAACCGGTAGATGGCGTTAGTAGTATCCCCACTTATTAAAATAATTTAGATACAGAGCAACAAATTACAAAACAATATTACTCATTTTTAAGATCCTGAATTCCTTATACTTTCGTTACAAAAATGATAATGTAGGTATAATATCAATGTGCTTGGTTCTTTTATTAAAATTATTATTCAAAGTCATCTTAAGTGCGCTCTGGTTATACAAGTATAAAGTTATGGTATATGAGTCATCAAATATTTCCTTAGTTAAATAAGTAAATAGATAGAATGTATTCAGGTTTGGTACTTGAGAGGGAACAGTTTTATGCTTCCCATGAAATAACACTTCCAGCTTAAAATATATACCTGTATTAGGCCCTTATATAACCCGTATAACCTAACTATGTTTCACTTTTATGGAAAAAACGACGGGTTAGATCAAACACTTGTTTCGAGACGGACTTCAATCATGCAATGATTAACTAACAAAACAACTAGTAGATGGCGTTAGTAGTATCTATCTAAACCAAACTATAAAGGCTGACAGGGAAACTCGACCTATTCCTTGAAAGGGGTTATACTAGTCACGAGGTCATTAACAACAAATTAAGCCAAGTTAACAAGCGGTCAAAACTGGGGGGTTACCGAGTTGTGTCGGTTCTTTGATTTATTCAAAATTTTCTGATTTGTTGCCAAAAACAATTAATTTTATGAAAAAACTACTCCACTCTAAACATTTAATTGGTACTTTTATGAAAGCTGAAAACTTAGTGATCATAAAAAAAATGCTTGCCCATAACTTACATTATCTCAGAAATGTACGGTCTTTAGTAGGAATAATTTACCTTTTTTGTATTTTAACCGAAAATCGACGTTAATTATTGGAAAAAAAAAACTGTATGATACTGACAAATGAGTAAAATGACGGTTTTCCTTTCTTTGAAGATCTAAGTTGCAAACAATTAACTGATTTCATAAGCTTTACAAAAAGGTACAAATATTATTAACTTACCCAGCAGTTTTTAAAATATCAGCAAAAGCGCGCTGTAGGTCATAATATCAAAACATACACGCGAAAGAAATCGCGGGCAATGGGAAGAAACATAGCGTTTCTTCCCAAGGCGTTTCAAGCACTGTTGCAAGCGGTGCGCGAGCGCACCGTCTTTATGTGCTCTCCGAAGGATAGGCGTCGGTCGAGCAATTCAACCCGTATGGACACGGTGGGTATTATGCTCGGCCTCATACATAGTTGCTTTACCACCCTGAGGTGGGATGACAACTGCACGTCATAAAACTATGGTGTACTTTTTAGAGTTCCGTACCCAAACTGTGCCAACGAGACCCTGGCACTAAGGCACCGCTGTCTGAGCGCATGTATGCCGTCTGTCACAAGACTGACACTTGAAAAGAACAGACTGCGTAGTTGTGTATTATTATGATAACAAAAAATGAGACAAACTTAAAAAATAAAGAGGGTCCCGTACAAGAAACGTGCTTTTTCGGCGTTTTTGTGTTTGTATAATGATACCACTATACAAACACAACTCACACATTCTCAACCATTCATGTGTGAGTCAAACTCGCCGGTTGGCCGAATGTTACGGAATGACGTGGTGATATGAAACGTGAAGCTCAAGACCGTTCGCGATTGAGAACTATTTTGGACACCTCCTGCCAAATATAGGGGATAAAGGATACTATGTCAAAGTGTGGTAAAGCAATTACGGAGTCAGTTATAACTAATCAGTTCTAAATATAATGGTACTGTGACACTTTGATACCATATGTTGTGCTCCAACGTTAATGCTACTGTGTAGCGACTTGCAAATCACACTTTTCCACGTGAATTTCGTTTATGAAAATTACAACCATGTTATTTGATAACCGTTTCTAATTCCCCAGTAACTCTTTCATTACAACACACAATTTAGGAAATCAATGTTTAATTTTCTGTATCACTGGCCGTAAGTATGGTATAAAAACTACTTAAGTTTGTCGGGACCTACTCCAAACGCATATTCCAAGATTTCATTAGGTGAGCTAACACGAACAAATCTAAATAAAACCGTGTCTAGTTTAATCAAATCGCAATTAACAACGAGATAAAGTTTAACAACACAGGATTTAAAACAATGTATTTGGCTATCAGAGAAAGCATTGTTGCACGTAGAAACTGTACAGACCTCGCGCATTTATTTGACTGAGAATTAATAAAATGTATCTTTATATACTACTCTTGATCTGCAGTTTAACTGCGGGTCTTGAACATCGGCGCTTTTGGGATATACTGGACAATATCATCAATATTACTCAAGATGCATTCGTTCCTGAGGACGCACGTCTGAGTATACATCAATTGGCTTGGAAATATGGATATAATCTAGAAACACACACTGTGACGACCGAGGATGGATACATCTTGAATTTGCATAGAATACCTAACCGTGAACGAACAAAAAGGGCAGTCGTGTTTCTAATGCATGGGATCTTAGAAAGTTCGGACGCTTGGGTGTTAATGGGACCTGATAAAGCGCTCGCATATGTGCTTGCGGACCAAGGGTACGATGTTTGGATGGGCAACTGTAGAGGTAACAAACACGCACAAACGCACACTACTCTCAACTCCTCCATGACAGAATACTGGAACTTCTCGTGGGAAGAGATTGCGCTGTACGATCTGCCCGTCATGATCGACCACATCCTCGAAGAGACAGGTTGCGGAAGTTTATACTACGTAGGACATTCACAAGGCACTACCGTCGGCTACGTTTTGTGCTCGATGAAGCCAGAATACAATGACAAAATCAAAATAATGTTTTCGTTAGCGCCGGAGGGGTGGATGGGGCACGTTAAAAGTCCGATAGTCCGAATGTTTTCACCCGCTCACGATATACTGGGATTTATTCTGAAGGACTTTAACGCTTATTCAGCAGGCATCGATTTCTTTAATAAGCTTTCAGCGTTTATATGCAGTATTTTGTCAAAACAATGTGATAACATATTGTTCTCGTTGTCCGGACACGAATCCAAAATAAAAGACACTTTTTTATCTGTTATATTAGGACACTCGCCCACTGGATCGTCTACGTGGCAGTTCGTTCATTACGGACAGTTGGTCGAGTCACATCGGTTCGCCAGGTACGATTTTGGGGAAGAGGAGAATCCGAACAAATATGGAGAAGTTAAGCCGCCTGATTATGATTTAAGTTATGTGACCGTACCAGTGGTGTTATTTTATAGTTCGAAAGACTGGTTGTCGGACGTCAAGGACGTACAAATTCTGAAGCGACATCTTCCAAATGTGAATGAGTCAATATTCTTAGAAGACTTTACCCATCTGGATTATGTTTACGCATCGGATGCAGTTCATGTTGTTTATGGTAGAATTGTCAATAAAATTTGGGCCTTTGAAGGATATTACCATCAAATAGACCCTAGGTTAACACGGGTGGAAAAGAAAACTTAGTTTTATGTATGTACTTAAAACTAATTATTGCCTAATACAAAAATCACAAACAATCTCTGGTGGAATCACTCCCTGAAAATTAAACATGTGCCTGTGATTAGCGTACCCAGATTTTTCTGTCTGACCTTTCTAATTTTACTGATTACCAAGAAATCATACACCTGTTGAAATCTTCATCGACGTAGTAACTACTCATCATCAACTCAGCTATTATAAACTTATCTGATTATGGTCTGAAAAAGGATGTTTTTTTTGTTTTTTTCTTTCTAAGTTTTAACCATTCCGTATTGGTGCTTTATTGTTATTTGCGCTTTTTCATGAGACGTTTCTTCTTTATCTCTGTAATTCTATCCCGTCATTATGAATTGGGGTAACGAGAACAGTTCGGCTCCCATTACCCTAAAAAATAATTTGTAAAAATTTAAATAAAGGAAAATAATACCTAATGTTACAGGTTAATCAGCAACTTGCTCTAAAATACAACCTTGTGGAATCGGAAGTGCCGTACTATAAGTATGTGCCCGACCCAGTTCTCAAATGTACTGGGATCAATCCATCATCACTGACAGGACTATTGTAGCCAATAAGCCTGATATAGTGGTGGGGGATCGATCAGAGCGGCGCGCAATGATTGTTGACATAACGGTCCCGCATGATGAGAACCTCGTGAAAGCCGAGAAAGATAAGAAAATCAAGTATCTTGACTTGGCTCGCGAGGTTGTCGACATGTGGGATGTGGACTCAGCGATCATTGTGCCGATAGTCGTATCAGCCCATGGCTTAATTGCCAAGAGCCTCGAGAAGGCTCACGATAGGCAGCTGGATCTAGGGCTTGATTCAGAAAGCGGTACTTCTGGACACGGCTCGTATTGTTAGGAGGTTCCTCTCTCTGGAGCCCTGACCACCGGTAGCTTGGACCCTGTTCCCGATACCGGTGGGCTACAATTTTTTATATTTTTAAATGTTTTTTTATATTGTTTGTTAAGGAATATTTAAAAATGTAAATAATTTGTGTAAATATAAATAAAGGAAATAATAATGTTACAGGTTAAGGGCATTACATGGCTCAAATCCCAAAAACAGCGTATGTTCAAAGAAATTTCTTGATGAATCCCTTCGTGCGTTTTCCGTGTAAAAAATGTATGTTATAGTTAAGTTCATCACAAATAAATTGTATTGTTTAAAATTTTAATAAACCTTCTCAATTTTTTTTGGTTAATCGTAGAAAATAGGTCCTTTTTCAACCTTAATTGTAAATTATCTCTGTAACGGCTGAATAGATCGGCATGAATTTTGTAACAACAAATACGTAATGATATACTTAACAATCTGTATTGTTTTTTTTCTGTTATTTCTTTTAATATTTTTAAATAATAAATAAAAACCGAAATTTTGCGAAATGTGCGGGGCAAGTCCTGTGACGTATACTCGGGACCGCGATACGTCAGTGCCTTGACGGCTCTTGTGACGGGTGGACTGCACGCGTGTTATTTTTTCCAAATAAAATTCAAAACTGCACGTTTTTAAAGATTTCTGAATGAAATAATATTGTAAATGGTACAGTTATAAATATTTCGTAAAATAAGAATAGAAGATACGTTTATAAAATATATTTAAAGTAGTTTGTATTTTCGTTTTGTTGTTTGAACCTATCATAGAGTAAGCCTGACAAGTGACAGCTATGCCTAAATCTAAACTTCTATACAAATAAATCAAATTGAAATGTCTGTTTGTAATATCAAAATAACAGCTTTTTACTCAATGCAGATGAAAATATATCCGGCACTTATAACAAAAACACATTTTTTTAAATTTTTGTCTTTCTGTCGGTCTATCTGTCTGTCTTTCTGTTTGTGCCGGCTAATCTCCGAAACGGCTGGACCGATTTCGATGGGACTTTTACTGGCAGATAGCTGATGTTATAAGGTCTAACACAACAAGTAATCGGATGGACCTTTGAGTAAAAGTGCTTTATCTTATCCCATTGAATTTTTAAGTTTACATTTCATGGTTTCCTTTCATTTAATTTATCATGGTTGTTAGAGAGATTTGATCCATAAATGATCGATTCATGTAATAAAAGTACAGGATGTTATTTTTTCGAATTTTAGTCGGTTCGACTCCCGAGTGTGGCAAGCGAATTTTCGAAAATCTTTGAATACAGATTTGTATCTTTTGAAAAATTAAGTAATGTTTCCTTTGAGTAAATTTGCTATCTCCGGTATTTAGAGTACTTTCCCTCCAGGTGAGGTTGTCAAATTCCATCCTGTATATTACAGGCAATTCCGTGTGGTCCTGGAATTAAAGAATACGACCACCCCATAAATGAAAGGCGACTAAGGGAACATTCGACCTACAACGAAGACAGCTCTATGATACACTGGATAGTCCAGCAGGCCAAAAACACCTTTACCGGCTTGCTAGAGCTAGAGAGAGAAAGGCGAAGGATGTATGTCAGGTTAAATGCGTAAAAGACGAAGCTGGAATGGTTATTTCGGATTGTGAGAAAATTAAGGATAGGTGGGGTTTCTTTGAAAGAGTGATGAATGAGGAGAATGACTGCAGTGGTGTGCTTGAAAATAAACCAGCGAATGAGGGACTAGTGAGAAAGGTTAGTTTGGATGAAGTGAGGATTGCAGGAAATGGAATTAAGAATGGTAAGGCATTAGGACCGGACGGAATACCGGTAGAAGTATGGAAGTTATTTCTGATGGACGGATGGACGTGGTTAGCTTTATTCTTCAGTAAACTGTTGCCGGAAGAAACGATTCCTGACGAATGGTGTAACAGTTAGCTAGTGCCCATTTTTAAAAACAAAGGTGATGTGGTAAAGTGCAACAATTATAGAGTAGAGAAAATAGAGCTAAATGTCACATAGTATGAAAGGAGCTCGTGGCTAAATAATAACAGCCACTCGGATCGATCTTTAGGTTAAGCCGTGCTTACCTAGGTTGGTCTGTGGATAGGCGACCACCCATTAAATACCGAGTTTCCTTCGTGCCTCGGAAAGCACGTTAAGCCGTTGGCCCCGGCTGTCATTTGTAGATCTTTGACAGTCGTTACAGGTAGTCCGTCTTCTGGGTTGTGGAAGTCAGATAGGCAGTCGCTCCATGTAAAATATTGGTATACAGTTGCATCCGGTTAGACTTAAAGCCGACCCTAACATAGTTGGGAAAAGGCTAGGCAGATGATGATGTCACATAATATGAAAGTTTGGGACAAAGTTATTGAAAGGCGGCTGAGAGAAGAAAGCCAAATTTCGCAGAACTAATTCGGTTTTAAGCCTGGTCAGGAAAAGACGGATGCCATATTCGCTATCCGCCAGCTGTGCGAGAAATACAGACGTGCACATAAAAATTTGGATATGGTTTTTGTAGACCTCGAAAAGGCATACCGACCGGGTACCCCGTGAGGTACCGTGAGGGAAGTATGTGCAGTTGATCCGTGCGACGTACAGTCGATGCAGTATCCAATTTAAGTTGGGTCTACAGCTTCAATCAATGTGACTTTCGGCTTGCACCAAGGGTCATCCTCATCCTTTTTTTTTTTCGGTTGGGAAATCTTCAAATGACCTTCCCCCCGCTCTGGACGGAGCGGAGGGAGTGTCAGACTTCTACTGACTAAAACCCATCCATGTTCCTTCTTTGGTCTTTGTGGTCCAGGGCCGCGGTATCTCTTTCGAACAGTCCCGCAGCCCTAGCAGGCATCGGGCCTTGCGGACCCCTTCATTGTTGCTGACATCTCTTTGTGGCGCGCGTGGAATACGAACGCGCCTTCGACACGCCCTGCCGTCAAAAGACGGCCGGACGGCGATCTAGCCCATTACTCACCGTTCACAGGCCCGCGCCTACGGTGGCCGGGAGCGACCACGTGACCCCCGACGCCCGGGGCGTCTCCCGCGGCGGCTGGGACGTAAGGCTCTTTCCCTCTCACGTTCCGCCACCTCCTTCTCTAGCATGACTGCTTCGCAGAAGGAGGTGACGGCTTCCCATTCTCGCTCGCTCCGGACCAGGGCTTGAACCAAGGCCGGACGCGAGAGATCGCCGCCGCCAATTGCCGCTACGAGGAGGCTGTCATCCCTTAACTCTTCCTCTCTTACCTCTTCCTCGTGATAATGGGCGCTCTCGCCGTCGGACATCCAGGAAGAGGCACCCTGGTGTATGCTGTTCGCCGATGACATTTTGCTGGTTGCTAAGAGCGGCCAAGAGGTCCAGAGCAGATTGGAGGTGTGATGGCAAAGACTGTAATAGAGAACGTTGAACTGCAATTGAGTAGAACCGAAACGGGATACTTGTTTTGCGATTTCGTCGGTCTCTCCAGACTAGTGCCTTTAACTCTTGCCGGAACGCTCATACCGATCTGCTTCGACTTCCGTGTATCTCGGATCGCTTGTCCAAGCAGATGGCAAAGTAGACCGGGACGTAACGTTTTTTTTTTTTTTTTTTTTTTTAGGATGGGAAATCATCAAATGACCCCCCCCCGCTCTGGGCGGAGCGGAAGGGAGTGTCAGACTTGTACTGACTAAAACCCATCCATGTTCCTTCTTTGCCCTTTGTGTTCCAGGGCCGCGGTATCTCTTTCGAACAGTCCCGCAGCCCTGGGCAGGCATCGGCCCGTGCGGACCCCTACGCGGTTGCTGACATCTCTTTGAGGCGCGCGTGGAACACGAACGCGCCGTCGACACGGCCTGTCGTCATAAGACGGCCGGACGGCGAGCTGGCCCAAAACTCGCCGTCCACAGGCCCGCGCCTACGGTGGCCGGGGGCCACCACGTGACCCCCGACGCCCAGGGCGTCTCCCGCGGCGGCTGGGACGTGAGGCTCTTTCCCTCTCACGTTCCGCCACCTCCTTCACTAGCATGACTGCTTCGCAGAAGGAGGTGACGGCTTCCCATTCCCTCTCGCTTCGGAACATGGCTTGAACCAGGGCCGGGCGCGAGGCCAGGGGCGGGCGCACCTGATCAACTTAGATGGATGAAATGGCGACAGGTCACTGGAACAGCAACTTACGACCCACGGATGCCTCTCAAGTTAAAGGGGAAAGTATACAAGTCCGTGATTAGACCCGTCGTACTGTATGGATCAGAATGCTGGGCTGTGAAAAAGATGGATGAAAAACGATTCCACGCAGCGGAGATAAGAATGTGTGCGGTGCTTACTTCAAGAAAGTCTACATGCACCATTAACACCAACACCAATTCCAATAAACGACCAACCGACCTGTTCAAGATATTTGAATTTTAATGACTTTTTTGTGAATGGAAACATTTTGTTCTTATCAGAGCGTGGCAACATTAAAACAAAGCTATATTTTATTTATTCCGCTTATCATCAGACATCCAACTTTATTTCTACACGATGTAATTTATTTCTACACGATGTAATACACAGTCAAGTTAAATTATCTGGCGATACCCATCATGCATGTGAAGTTTCGCTATCAAAATTTGATCTTGTAAAACTATAAGGTGTAAATCTCAATCATAAAGGTCATCATCAGACCTTCAGAATGTGAAATGTAGAAGCACCCGTGGTCAATTAGATTAAAGTTGAAAGCTACATCATTCTAACTATTTCTGTTACTGAGAACCGATAAGCACTTACCTGGTCATCATCAGACTTTCAGAATGTATCCGTGCTCAGTAAAATAACTGATGAAAGCTAGCTCATTAGTCAAACTGTATAATTTATCACAAAATAAATATAAATTGCAACAAAATGTATTCAGGTCTCTCAGACAACCAATAAATTAGGCAAAAACGATGACAACAGTGCGACACATCTGTGTTCTTGCTTAATCTTTATTGTAGTAATGGTCGTTTGCCGGCAGGGGCGCCAAATAAACAAAAACCAGTACGGGGGTCAAATCATCAAGGTCATCGAGCAATGTAATGCCCTTAAAAGAGTCAACATTTATAATAAAATAATTTGAATACAATTTATTCTTAAATATCGTAAAAAAATTAGACCGATCGCCCGAAAAACCTACTGGCGGTCTATTTATGCACCAAAAGTAAAATAAGTAGCGATGTGACTAGTCACGTACCCCTCCCGTTAGTCGCATCGAAACAAATCAGGATCTAACACGTAAACTAGGGTAATTCTCATTACCCTAGACAGCTTCCCTAGAAAGCCATCGGATGCAGTCGCTGTGGCCGAAATCCTAGATGGCAAGATCATCATTATTATAAACATATCTAATTGGCGAAATGTGGGTGTATTAATGAATACACCTCTGCCTTACCCTTCGGGGATTACAGGCGTGCTGTTATTTCGTTATTCATATCGTAAGGAGCCTTATTCTCGCAGTTTCTTTAAGGAAATAAATTAATTCTAAAGAGATCTGAAGTTGGGAACGCACGACGGCCAACCAAGCTATACAAAACCATTTTATACGGATCTCTCATTGTACAGGAAACCTATAACCTATATATATGGCAAGGCTAAGTTATACTGGAACTGTACAGCTTCGTGTGCCTCCGTGTGTACCAGCTGGCTTGTAGAGTTAGCAAACTAAAGTGACAGGTGGTAGAGCAAACGAGTCCTAGACTGGAGACAGGCGATCTTAAAAAGGTGGCTGACGGTGTAGTGACTGGATGCGACAAGCGGAGCGCGGAGGACCGAATGTACTTGTGTAGCTTAGACGGGGCCTGTGACAAGCAGGTCTGCTATATGTTGTGGTATAACTTATTGTTGTGGTTGTGTTTTAAACGTTTCGTTCGACTTTCCGGGAGTGTATTCGATCTATAAGCCTGGACAGTTAGTGCCCATCTGGCCATACGGCCGGTGGAAGACTTCAGGCTGGTATCCAGCTGAAACCGGTTGGAAGTGGGCTTCGACCTGTAGTTGTGAGAGAAATGCATCGCTTGCTACGTTTTTCTTGAAATTTGAAATTATGTTGAGTTAAGTAGGCATAATTATATCATCCCTTAGGGAATAATTTATGCTAGACCATCACGGACGGGAGTCATGTCAGTCCAAGATTCGTTCATGGCGCGGAAGCTGCACGTGTTAGCGTGAACTTCATATTAAATGTTCGTGATGTTTTGGATACGTGTTTCGTTTTGCCTCGCACATGGCCCCTACATGACCCAGCTGGGGCCCACTACCGTCTAGCGTAAATCGTCCTTAAATTGGGTACCAACATAAATAAATTACAAGAAATTAGCATCACGCTTATCCTTCTCGAAATTTTAAGCAGAGATGCATAGGACAGGTACAACCGCATGCCGCACGCTATGATACGATTCCATATGCGAGCCTACTGCCGTAAAGTCTACAGAAATTCAGAACCTGGGCTGGCTCGGAGAAAATTCAAAAATATTGAAATCAAAATGCAATCCTCATCTGAAGGGTTGCAAGTTTACAGCGCATGCGTAGATTTATTGAGCTGAGCGGGGCGGACCTATGTTTAACCCACCACCCTTCACGCTGCCAGTCTAAACGTTAGCCGGCTCCGAATCCGTTCTGTCGTTGCTCTTATCGTTAGTCGCATCTTGTTGCTCCTGCTTTTACAAGTAAGTACTATTATCATGATACACAAAATAGTATCTTAGGGTAAATAAGAGTCTACGCGGGGGTCGTGCGGTCCATGGCCCTTTACGGAGCCCCGGTGTGGGCGCGTTCTCTGAGGCGGCAAGCCGCCCGCTACCTGAACGCGCCCGCTGCCGCGGCAAATCGCCGCTCAGCGGACAGACCTCCGGCGCGATCTCATGGTGACATGGAGAGAGCGACTGTCGCAACCCCGTGCAGGGCACGCCACCATAGTGGCGATAAGTCCCCTCTTTGAGGAGTCGCTAGAGAAAAAGGGTAAATAAGAGTGATAGTGATTGTCATGTAAAATAAAAGTAGAAGACGAAACTTAGGAGAACTCGGAACTCTCCCGCCTTTTTTAGCATTAGCTACAGTGGACTCCAAAAGTTAGTTGATTTTTTTTCATTGCGAATGTAATTTCACATTATCATTTAAAATTCTAGTTTCAAATGTTTGAACTTACTAACGATGATGATTCTAGCTTTTTGATAAAGTTATTTTTAAATATAAATTAACCATCAGTGATAAGGGGCTTACTATTTTATAACCGACTTAAAAAGGAGGGCAAATCTGTGTCTCCTAAAAACTAAGGGATCATCTCGTTTTTTTTTCTGCCGTACCTCGTCTTGTTATTAGTTGTCGTGTTTTTTTAAGGAATTAAATTCCCCGGTTTTTGAAAGTGTCATAAAATGTAGCAAACTTGCAGTACTTAAATTAAAAAAAAGTTATGGGTGGCTGACGATGATGTATTAGGCTACTGAAAACCGCTACCCCAATTAAAATAATAAAATTTCAGGCAATCCTTATTACATACCTACAGTTAAAACTATCAAAACTATGATTTTAGGTGATTCTGTGACGAAACATCTGAAGTGTAAAATTTCAAGTAGCTTTTAGAGGCCACTGGATTAGGTTAAACTGGAAGCCGGTAAAAAGATAGGCAGACAGAAGATGCTGATAACGTTTAAACGTTTTAGTCGACTCATAAGTTAAAAGTCGCTTTAAAAACTATTTTTGTATATTTTCCAGGTCTTGCGCATCTCAGAATGGCGATGGAATTCGTTCCAGACATGGACTACGATGCAGACACAGTGGACAACCAATTTTTGGTTGACCCCTTCAAAGTGTTTGTAAGTATTCTATTTCATTTTTATAATATTAAATTAGATCTTGCTCGCTAGAACTACTGCTGGGCACTTCTCGATTTAATTATTTTCTTAGCTCTCAATACATATAAAGCCCTCCTTACAGTTTTCGGTAACAGCGACCCTTAGAAGCTATTTCCTTGCGTGTGCCCTTATATGACTGACCAGACCGAGTTTGCTTTTAAATACCCGGTCACAACTAAAGCAGTAGAGTTGGCCGGTAGAGTCGTAGGTGTAGGTGAGGAGGACTTAGGTCTCTCTTTAAGTATTTGGCACTTTTCGTTCAATGTATCGACTCGCTGTTTTTCGATACTTGTTTAGCTCTCTATACAGAGTGACAACTTTCAGCGGGGCGGTAATTGGAACTACCTTAAACGCTGCAGTTACATGAAAATGGTCTTGGGAGGCTATACAAAATTTTTCGTGAAATGTTGATCCGCATTCCCCCTGGGACGAGGCCCGCAGGCCATGCGGGCCGGCACCAGTCCGGGGCAGCGGAAATTGCATTAGATCTCGCTGCTCCCCGACGCAAGTGTGCGAGGGAACACAGGTGTGGTTTTAGTCATACACAGAGATTTAAAAAATATATATAGTTAGCAAGAAAATGGCCATTTTACATTTTTTTTAAAATTATGGATACCAATCGATCCTGTTTCCAATACTGATGAACTTCTACTGGACCAACCATCACTGGAGTACTAAAAAAGTAAGAAATCGCTAAAAACTTTTCTCATACATTTCGTAGGAAAATAAATACATATTTAAAGTAAATTTATAACATTAAAAACTTGCATTTAAAAAGAAATGAAAAAGTTTGAACATTGACCCCCAATATTTCCAGTTCCCAGATATGGTCATCATAAAAAAATTGATAATGACGGGGAGAACAATAGTGCCGTTTGGCTTCGTTAAGGGTATTTTTACACCTATACCATCCCATATTAGGCCACGCGAAAAAGTGTTAAACAATTGTGAGCTCGCGCATAGCGCTTAAATCGGTTGATACGATTTTTTTTATTTTTTATTAATTGGTAATAACTTTATGACGCAGGGCGAACCTAACGATGTAAATATTTTCCCTCTTTCGAACGATTTAAATTGTTAGTGTAGGTGTTAATATTTTTTTTCGTGATACATAGGTATACGGTATAGGTATACGGTAAGTGCATGGTGTTATCAATAAAGTTATGTCTCACTATGTGCTGCCTTGCAAGGCATACAAAAGTATAAAAACTACTGTTACTACAGCTAATTACCTAATATTAAATCTTTCATAAAATATGTAATTGTGTGTCACTTGTCAAGTTTTGATAGTCTGCGACACATACTGGTGGTACAGAAATAGAATGTAGTTCATTCTTGTTACAGGACTTGGTGAACAAAATCGTAGCGCTCATTAAGATTCAGATGATGCGTAAGTTGTTATTTTTAATTAATATTAATCAACGGTAGCAGGAGAGAGCAGCGGTGGCCCAGTGGTGGCGGCTCGACTTACGAGCAGTAAGACGGGGTTCGAACCCAGGCAGGCCACTACTCTCAAAACGGCGAAGGAAAACGTCGAGAGGAAACCGGCATGTCCTAGAACCAAAATTCGAATACATGTGACATCTACCAACCCGCACTAGGCCCGCGTGGAGGATTAGAGCCCATTTCCTCTCAAGGAGAGGAGGCCTATGACCCAGCAGTGATTTTGCTAATCAACGGTATATTTACTTGATAATCACTAAATGATTGTAATTCAAAGACCAGTTATAATTTTAAATATTTCTCTATAAAATATTTAAACATTTTAGAATTAAGTTACATTTCTTTAATTACACTCCAATGTTCAACGGGGCCATAAATATTGACCGGACGGCTTCGTTTTAATTCACCAAGTAGTCACCCCTAAAGCGCAGGCCACACCGCTAAGGCCGCACGAACGACGCCGACGTGCTGTGGTGCACACCGCGAACTACCGAGCTAAGCTATGGCAGCGATACAAACGATGCGAACGAAATATCCGACTATGTCAGCAATGCTATTGGATCACGTCGCCCGCGTCGCAGGGTGCGCGACGGTATGAGACGGAACGCTCCCCTCGCTCTCCCGCCCGCCGCCTCGGTCGCCCGTCCGTCCATAGTTTTCGATGTGAACCGACATAGTTTGTTAGCTCGCCATTTTTTTTTTATGTCTTCTCGCAGTTCAAACTAGGAGGTTGTCGACTGTTTAACCGGACTATCCTCCAGTCAGGTCAAAAAACTTACAAACTAAGCGACTACACGCTAAGGGCACCCCCTGTGGGGTACGAGCCTCGACTTAGGGCGTCGCTGGGGGAGAGCAAGGGGACAGGCTGGATCTGAGTGGTGTCATTATAAGTGTCGGGGAGGGCATGGAACTGGATGTCGCGACTGGCCTTGACGACGAGGACGGAATGACGTCTGTGCTTCTTGAGCGTGCTAGTTTCTGTACTGCTCTTCTGTAGGAGGGTGATAGCGTCATCGGGGGCGACGAGAGTATGCCTTGGTCGGCGAATCTAACTAATTTTAGAGGGTTCGTAACAGGCGCCCGATGCAATCAGGGGATTACGGTGCTTTAAGGCAGAATCGAAGAAACGCTTGGAAAGGTGCTTCATAAACTGGAGAATAGTGGACATTTTAAGGTCTATGTGTAGACGATTATTGCGGACATACTAAGGAGCTGCCGTGACTTTTCTTAAGAACCGGCCCAGGTATTATCTGGGTTTAGTATGTGCGAACACGACACAAGCGTATGTCATGATGGTTTAGCTCGCCATATCTTCGCTTAGTTAATACAGTTTCCACCACCTCGGTTCACCCGCTAGTTCGCTCGCTCGTTAGCTGGCGGTGTGGCCTGCGCTTAATGGTGTGTAATTTAACATGATTCAGTTTTCGTGACAAACCATATTTTCAGAAAATATGAACTTCTTCCAGAAATTCTGGGCCAATAAGAAACATTACGTTTACACCGTTAATATTGATGATTGCAGGCCATCGCGACCTGACACCTGCGTGCAGTTTCGAGACTCTCTCGCGCATGAGTAATTTGAAGATGGCGGACGACCGCACCATGGCGGTGTACTTCAACGAGCTATTACAGCTGCTGAAGAAGCCAAATTCTGAAGTGCCTGAGATCAAGATGATACCTAGATCTATCTACCATCTCGCGAGTTTCAATACTGATTAAATGAAAAAAATGTATTGATGATTGATTTGATGATGTATTGATGATTTATGCATTAGATTGATATGATTGGAAAAATTCAGTATTTTTATTTGTGTTGGTTTTACTTCTAAATCCTTTTTTAGTAAAATTAGTAAAATTTTTGTTAGTTTGTCTTTGTTATTAAAATCCCATACATGCTAGTTTGTTAACATAACCGATGTTCACAAACTAGCATGTAAGAGATTTTGGCACTTGGCAACAATACAGAAATGTCGAGGCGGCGCAGGTTGCTGCCCAGATGTACCGGCCATCTCTACTTGTGTGCCTTTAGGGGGCGTCCATAAATTACGTGAGATGTTTAAGGGGGGGAGGGGGTCGAGTCAAATCTCATCTAATCTTACGTTGGAGAGAGGGGGGGTCTCGGCAAATATCACGTAATTTTTTTTCTGATTGAAACAAAAAAAAATACACTATTTTGGTCCATTTAATCCAGATTATACATGCTTAAGAATTAATCTTAAGCGTATATCGCAATACGATTAAGATCATTCACTAATTCGTTGGAAAGAACTCTCAGCAATATTGATTACTAGTCGTAAATAAAAGTACGAAGTAATTGTTTTTTTCTTTTTACAATAACAATCCAACGCGTTTACATAAGAAACCCACATTTTGAAAAATCTCACGTGAGATTGGGGGATGGGGGAAGGGGGTTGAATAAAATCTCACGACATCTCACCAGGGGGGGAGGGAGGGACAGAAAATTTAAAAAAACACCTCACGTAATTTATGGACGCCCCCTTAGCTATACAAATAAATAAAGTGTAAGCGTCTGTTTGTTATTTCAAAATAACAGCTTTTTACTGAAAGCATTAGTTAACTCATCGTAAAAAGCGTTTACGCTGAGCCTGCAGCCACCGTCAGCATGCGTCATATTGCAACTATGCATTTACCGGAAATTCAATAGAATTATTTTTCTTTGCATTGTATCCAGTCTTGCATCAGCCATCAGCTTAATATCCTGTATTTTTATAATTAAATAATATTACAATAAATAAATATTTTTTTAACAAAATTCCCGACCGCCGAAACATAACTGGCGCAGTCGGTAGGATCGCGACGTTCTAAGATCGAATCCAACTCATCATCTTAAGAGCGACGGTTCTCAAATCGTTCTTTCGTGATCTAAAAAGAACCTATCGCGCGGTCGGACACCTCTACGGTCATCGGGATAAATCTCCGGAGAATTAGAGGAAGCTGCGCTGGCCGGGACTCGACTCGACAGGAGATGCAGTGGCTGCTTTGGTGAGTGCTCTTATTTACCAAGTGTCCTTGCTCTATTTCCTGCCTTATTTTAATTTGTGTATTTTATGTTAATCTATGTGTGTCTGTCTATAAGCTAAAATCGCAGTAGGCAACCACAAAATTATAATAAGTAGTGTTAAGTATCCCACGAGTAAATTCCAAGTGTTTAATTTGGCACCTCTATTGTTTTACGTCAAGCGCCACTAGGCAGGCAAGCTACAGAAAAACAATGTCGCTCAGGGATTATGATGCCAAGATATGATGGTAATCCTAAATTACTCAATTATTATATTAGGGAAGTAGAAAACTTATTACAGTTAACTTCTGAGTCAGATCGCTCGCACCCAGCATTCATCTGCTTAATTAAAACTAGGCTCAGTGGTCCAGCCATAGACGCAATAGCGTACGAAGGCTACTTAAACTCGTGGCTATCAATTAAGGACGCGTTAATTAGGCGCCTCGGCGAACCACGAAACGAAATACAAGTAATGCAGGAGCTAACGCGAGTGCGTAAGTCTAAGACAGAAGACGCTGAACGCTTCGGCAAACGCCTCCGTGAGCTGTTGGATACTCTGTATTCCGTAGGGGAGCATGGTAATAAATCGTATTACGAAAAGATGGTTATTGAACAGTATATAAACCAGTTAGACCTGCACGTCTCGTTAGGCGTTCGAATCGCCAAACCGGACACCTTCGAAGCAGCCATCATAGCGGCTAGACAGGAAGAAGCTAGGTTTTCATATAATAGAGCCAATTACATTAATAATAACCCCTCAACGTCACAAGCAAAGCCAAAGGAGTTATCTAAACAACCAAGCAATAATAATCCCATCCGTAATACACTAAACCCACTTGCACAGCCAGAAAAACCACAGTTCGCTCAGCAGTTGTACTACATTCCGATTCAGATGGCCACACAAGATCAACCAGGACGCAATGACATGGAGCTCTATAACGATGTCACAGACGGTAACGGCATTTCGGTCGAGCCGAATGCAACCATGGACGAACAACAGATATGTGGTCACCAGGATTTTTCCTCGGACACCAACCGAGACAGCCAGACCTAGTTTCAATAAATTTCCAGACCAAGAAATATTTACCGTACATAATACTACCAGAGTTTGACGGTAAGTTTCTATTAGATACAGGGGCCAGTCTTTCATTTATAGTAACTGATGTAGTTGCAGGCACCATATTCGAGTACTGTGTAGAAACAGAACCCTTTCAAATTAATACGGCACACAGTTCATCAGTTCACGACAAGGTAGTTTACCTTCCCTTACCTCCCGCGTTTAATAGCGATATAACACAAATTTTTAATATTCGACTTCGACCCTAAATATAAAGGTCTTATCGGAATTGACCTTCTGCAAAAACTAAAGAGTAACATTGATTTAAATAACAATGTTTTACGTACATCTACAGCGGAAATACCAATATACTTTAGTTCTCCACCCCAAAAGATAAGTATCGAACCTAGATGCTAAAAGATAGTCAAAGTAAAAACCAACTACTTAGATGGACAATACCTTCACGACGATTTAATCTGGTCAGATGGGTTAATGTCACCAGCAGCTATAATTAACGTTACAAACGGTTCTTTTAAAACATCGGTAATTAATCATAGTGATCAAAAGAAGTATATCCCATTTAACCCGTCGATTATATTAGATAAATTTTCCAAGGTCAACAAAAATGATAATCACGATATTAATACCATGCTCCTCCAACAAGGTATCGTGCGAGAGAGCATATCACCTTGGTCATGTCCCGTGCATATCGTACCCAAAAAGCCCGATTCCTCAGGCAACGTCAAATGGAGACTTGTAATTGATTACAGACGACTCAACGATCGTATCATTGAAGATAAATACCCCAATTTGTTATTCATTACCCAAATTCGTAACACACAAAAATTAACCTTAATTGTCACACAGTAGGTTTACTTTTGTTAAGCTATCATAACCGAGGCGAGAGAGATAGCAATAAGGGAGCCCTTTGTCCCTTTCACTCAATTGCCAATAGATAAAAATGTTAAAGATGATAGAATATATTAAACCGGCAGTCACCTCACACTACAAGTAAAATAAATTACGTGTATCTGTTTTTAACTTTAAAATAAATTTTATTTATTTATTTTAAGTCAAATTAAATATTAATATGATTGTTTGGAAGCTATTATCTATTCATTATGGTAACACTGAAATCTGTCATCAATGGCGTTAATTTGACGTATTAAGTTGTTTTGAGAAAATTATAAGATTAGAATAAGAAGATAAGAATTATGGTTAAAAGTATTGTATCACGTCATGTAAAAGTGAATCATATGATGGTTGTGGCATATCATTTCACAGGTAAGGAATATTATAGATTTTGTTTACTAGCAATAATTAGTGTGACCATGCCTTAGCCGTTTTGCGGACGAAAGACTTATTCTTTTGTGTAATTTTCATTAAAACTGTTAATATTATACGCATGATAATTAAAATTAGTACCTATGTATCGCGTTATTGAAATAGCATTATTTTTGTTTGTTACAGCTTTCCATTGAAAGAAGAAATTAGGCAACAATGTCGATTCTCGAATTTAAAACCAAAACCAAAAGTTCTGTTGTGTGCAGCCTTCATTTTAAGCCAGAGAATTTTCATACTACAAAATCACAACGAGCGTTATGCTTATGAGTAAAAGTAAAAGCATTGGCTAATTCGTATTTAAATCTAAGAATATTCCATCATGCGAAATGTAATGCAATGAGAAACTTAAGCAGTAAGATTGGCTTACGGCAGAAACTCCACAAAACAATTTTGTTGTCACACACTTTCAATTTTAATCCCATCATTTGAATAACCAAACACCAATTCTGCAGAGCAAACGGAAAAGAGCATGGAAAGGAAACGAAATTCTTATCTTTTCCAATGAAATTCTTATTTTTTTTTTCTCATAAATTATTATTTCACTATTTTATGTAACCGTTGATGTCTTATCCGGAAACAAATTATCTGTCAAAACGATGTTCCTTATTTGTTATAAAAATGGCTGGTCACCCTGTTAGAAAGAGACAAAGGGCTCTGTTATAAATATCTCTCTCGTCACGTTTTTCTGGTAGAGTGCTCAGTCCAGTTTATTATACTAAGTCCATGGTACATACTCTTAGGTATTTATTCTGTGCTAGAGACATAAATAATGAATTCTTTGCGTTTATTGTGGGCTGCACCTGGGAGAGGCGCCAAAATGTTAATGCAAAATTTGGTGGAGCTACACATGACTCCCACATATGGTCTGAGAGTCACGTGGGCACATACATGCAAGGGCTTCACAAAAGTGGTGAACACGTTTGGTTATTAAATGCTGACTCAGGATCCCAGGAAGAGGTGTACACACGACGTCATGTCCAAGCCAGGTCTCGCATTGAGCGCTGTTTCGGATTACTTAAGGCTCGTTGGAGGTGTATGCTTCGACACAGTTCTTCACTATCACCCTTACATAAAGCAAAATCACTAATGCATGTTGTGTGCTGCACAACATTGCATTAGATGCTATAATACCAACTCCAAGTGATATGCCAGCCGAGGGTCTAGAAGGTAGTGAAGATCATGCTGTACAACATAGCACCTCCACCAATGATAACCATCATCATCATCATTTATCATCATCATTCTCTTGCCCTTATCCCAATTCATTTGGGGTCGGCGCAGCATGTATTTTTCTTCATACTTCTAATAATAATAATAATCTGAGGCAGGGCTATGCGCAATCGCTTAGTTAGTAGGATGTAATATAGGTAAATAAATAAAATTACTATTAAATATTTTTATTAAGTCACTTGATAAACTCCATAAAATTTTAACCTTATATAATTTGTATCTCTACTAAACATAATAATTATATTAATCAGCCTTTATACGTCTACTGCTGGGCACAACACAAGCCTCACCTCAATAGGCCATAATCCAACATGCAAGCTGGATCTAATGGATAATAAATCTCTTTTAACTGACACACTGTCTTTATACAGATGAACCAGGGGTACAGAAAGTTAGCCGTGGAACACCTAGGTGAACTACTTTGGTTTTCCACGGGTCAGAAATGCTTCTTTTTACTATTATCTTAAGTAAATTAACAAAACTTAAAAACACAAAATCGAGAATCAGTCTCACAGTTACAGTTGAATAACATTGTCATACAGACTTTTCTTGCAGTCTTAAAATTGAGCAGTAAAAGAGGCAACATATTAGGTAATTTAACGTAGTCACTTCTTTCGCTCAAAGGGTTCACATTATGTTAAAACAAACTTGGGATGCTCGCAAAAGTCTGAGATGCAGAACGCCTAAGGCTACACACATAAATACTAAAAAACCTCTGATTACTATAGCAATAGGGACAACACAGTCGCTGAACTACTCAGTGTTCAGCGGTTCTGTGTTGTCCCTACTGTAGATAATAGTCAAGCCAAGCTTGAGCGACGTCTACTAATGACCTAAAAACGCTCGCAAGTCGCGCTCGTGTTGTAGTCTAGTCCGGGTTTCCTCCAGCTCCAGGCATCTTAATTCCACGGCCGTAAATTCGCTTGCCGCTCTCTCGAAGGGGGTTGGTGCCTGTCTACGGCGAGCGCGCAAACGAGGGCGGTTGGGAGAGGCAGCAGACTGCGGTGTCGCTGGCGACCACAACCGCGGACGCCGCCTGGCAGATGGAGAAGTAGCAGACGCGCGAGGGGCAGGTGGCCGCCTTCGCCTCGGAATAGTGGGCGCTGCAGGGGCTGGCGGGGATGGTTCTTGAGCCGAAGGCGGACTGAGCACGAGCGGGAGGGATGAGGAAGGCAGAAACCGATGGGATCATCTTGTGCAGAATATTGAGATCTCTGAAAAAAATTGGTAGTGGAAGATTTATTAAAATAATGTATTTATATAATAATGAAATGATGTATTACTGAAAAAATGTGTTTATTTTAGGATGTAGTTATGTAAAAATTATGATCATATTTTATAAAACATCTGCCTACTAGAGAAAATTAGCTCATTATTGAGCATGAGCCTTGAAGATGTAAAATACTTACATTAAATCCTAGCTCTTCTACAGAGACTTGTCCTTCCACTGCTAAAGCACCCATTATAGCCAGCACTCTTTCAGCACTAGCTGTCAAGGTTTGCCTGCTTGCTGGCCCACCTCCAATCCCTCTTGCATGATGCCTTATGGTTAATGCCTTTTTTTTCAAATCTGCCCACACCTTTATTGAATAAAGATTATAAGTAGTATAAGTAAATGAGATTAAAAAGCCAAAAATTTCGAAAGTACTTTTGAAATGAATTGAAAAATAAATAAACATCCGGGGCATGTTCTCATCTGGCCATCGGACTCCAAAGCATAGCTTGTACTATTGGTGTCAGAGACTGATCATCATCATCATGTCGAAAATCTCCAGTCTAGTAATAACAGAGAAGCGATTACAAGCCAACCTTCATAACCGCAAGGGTGTGTCCACTTGTCCAAAATCCTTGAAAACATAGCTAGGATGGCTAGCCACTCTTCCATTGCACCAGTCTTTCCAAAAATGTTCATTAGGTCCTTACTTTTTTCCACTTATCTGTAGTCTTGCTGACACCACCACCAACAGCATTCAAAAAGTTGGTAAGTTCAGATCATAGTCGGTCTGACCTTACCCGACCTTGTGATCCAGCAAGAGGCCTCGCCAGGTCACCATGACTGTAACATAAACAAACAAAGATTCATTATTTCATTGATAAGATCGTTTACATTAATTACATACTCATGAATAAAACTTGGATTTACTTACGTTTCCATATACTCAAGCAGCGTTGACAATTGTTCGGGACTTGCTCGCACTCTTGATTCCATGTTATAAATCAATAATTATAAACAAATCAAAAGTTCGCGGTTTGATCCGATTTGACACTTCTTGACTGACACTGACAGCTAAATTTTCGCTACCATAACCAATTTTTTTGTTTCTTATTGAATAAACAATTAGACACAAAGATCGCGACAATAGCGTTACATTGGCTAGGAAATGTTTATCGATATCTCAGAGACGATGACGAAGTTAGATATCATTTCGCTACGAAGCGATGTTACTTTGTCTAAGCCCCAAGCTCCTCCAACAAGGTATCGTGCGAGAGAGCATATCCCCTTGGTCATGTCCCGTGCATATCGTACCCAAAAAGCCCGATTCCTCAGGCAACGTCAAATGGATACTTGTAATTGATTACAGACGACTCAACGATCGTATCATTGAAGATAAATACCCCTTAACAAACATACACGACATACTAAATAGATTAGGACGAGCGCAATACTTCACAACCCTAGACCTTGCTAGCGGTTTTCACCGAGTGGAAATGCATCCTAATGATATTGAAAAAACCGCATTTACCACTGAACGAGGACACTATGAGTTTTTTAGAATGCCCTTTGGACTCAAAAATTCACCAAGTACGTTTCAAAGATCATAGATCATATATTAAGAGGCATAGATAATGTTTACACCTACTTAGATGACGTAATAATAATATCTACGTCATTGCAGCAACACATAGAAAAATTAAAGCAAGTATTCGATCGATTCAAAACACAGAATCTAAAGATTCAGTTGGATAAATCACAAAAACAGGTTAACTTCTTAGGACATGAACTAACAGATGAAGGTTTAAAACCAAACAAAGACAAGATAAAAGCCGTAATTAACTTCTACCTACCTAAGTCTCAGAAGGAAATAAAAGCCTTCCTAGGACTAGTCGGATATTACAGAAAAATCATAAAAGACTTCGCCAGACTTACGAAACCAATGACCCTTAAGAAAAATAGTAGAGTCATACACTCCCCGGATTTCTTAGAAGCTTTCAATAAGTGCTAACCTAACCTAACCTAACGCCCCAGTACTACAGTACCCAAATTTTGATGAGCCTTTCATCCTCACCACCGATGCTTCAGATGTAGCATTAGGTGCGGTGTTATCCCAAGGAATAGTAGGATCTGACAAACCAGTAGCATTTGTATCCCGGACACTATCAGATACCGAATCTCGTTACTCTACAATAGAAAAGGAGCTACTCGCCATAGTATGGGCAATTAAATACAGACCCTATCTTTATGGTAGAAAGTTTGTCATCTACACAGACCACAGGCCTCTCACCTGGCTAATGTCATTAACTCTAAATTGACTAGATGGCGTTTAAAATTCTCGGAATACGATTACAAGGTCAGCAGAGGTTGCAGGGTCGTCAAAACACTTACGCAGATGCTCTATCACGTGTTAAAATATTCCATGGCAGTGTAGACTCTCTAGCTGTTAATCTTGATGATAACGATGATGATGAGATAATTAATAGAATATTCGAAAATGCGCGTAGGGAAGCTGAAAATCAAATAGACACAGTAGCACCCAACGAAAATATACAATCACAAAACCCAAACATTCCCGAATCTCATATAGGTACAGTACATATAGTATGAGTATAGTGTCAGCCGAATCTGAATTAGTGTCTACAAGACATACAGCCTGACAATGAAGCTAGAGGCATACCCATCATTACAGACGCTATTGATAGGCAGTTGAAACAGTTCCACGTTAGGTCTACGCCCGGATATACGTATAGAGTGAATAACAGATCCACTAACTCAAAAGGAATTATAAAAGATGTCTTTATCCCAGTAAATAATACAGAGCCTGAGATAATTAGATTCCTTAAAGAACACACCATCGCTGACCGTGTATTCCATAGTTACTTTTATAATGAAGAATTGTACCATGCCTTCTAGAGTCTACACAACAATATTTAACGACAGAGGTCCTAAGCTACTTAAATGCACAATACGTGTAACTCTAGTAGAAAACAAACCTGAACAGCAAGAGTTGATTAAGAAATATCACGAAGGCAAGACTGTTCACTGTGGTATTCAGGAGACGTACAAGCAGTTGCATAGAAATTATCATTACCCAAACATGCTACTTACCATTTAAAGCATCGTCAATCAATGTGACACATTTAGCTTTAACCGATACACCTCGCAAACCGATGGAACACATATTTATGGACCTGTATTCAACTGGAGGCGCAACGTTCCTTACAGTCATTGATAACTTGTCTAAATACGCCCAGGCAGTCCAACTAACAACCTGCAGTAGTGTTCACATAGCTGAAGCATTAATAAACGTTTTCTCAGTGTTAGGTTTACCGAATAAAATAACCACAGATTCAGATACTAAATTCGACAACGATGTTATTAAAGAAATATGCTCACTACATAACATCCACATACACTTTACAACGCCCTATAACCCTAATTCTAACTCCCCTATTGAACGCTTGCACTCTACCCTAGCTGCAATGATTAGGATACAAAGAATGACTAACAAAGATGACCCTATACAGCTAATCATGAAGTACTCTATAATAGCATACAACAACGCTATTCATTCGGCAACTGATTATACACCTCATGAGTTGTTATTCGGACACACAGCATCTAGAAACCCATTAAGTTATACTATCCAAAAGAATTTTACCAGGTTTATGTTATTAAGCATCGTGCCAATGGAGAGCCAGTTCAAGAGTGCATCGCTGCACACATGTCCAAAAACAAGGAGCAGGTGATTGCTAAACGTAACCAAGAAGCAGAAGAAATTAAATTCAAGGTAGGTGAAACTGTCTATAAACAGGTAGCTAAGTCAGCACGCAGTGACAAAACGAAGCCAGTCTTCAAAGGACCATACAAGATCATACACCTTCACCCAAATAACGTGGCCGAAATAATAGGTAACCATCCAAATTCTAAGTCCATTAGGGTTCACTTCAAGTTACTACGGAGGCCTCATCTTGTTACAGGACCTTCATCGCAGGAGCCGTCGTGCTCAACGCAACAGCAACCGTAACCATTACACATGTAGATAATGACAATGGGATCCTCCTCCTAAAACAAGGCCAACTCCTCAAACAAGACAACTACTTTAGCGCTGCTTGCGTTTACTACATTACCAATCTGCACTTTACTTCTATCCAATTGATGTCCCTATATGCAAGCACGAAAAACGCTGAAAATACAGCATCTGGAGATTTACATAAAACGTATAGGAATCAAATAAAATATAGCCTTAATATTATAGGTAAGAAGATCAAGTTTTTAATGCCGCAAGTTAGAAACGACGCGGTCTTATAGATGGATTAAGTACTGTCGTTAAATCGATCACAGGTAACCTCGACTATCAAGATGCAGCTAAGTTCGAAGAAGAAATCTTAAACATTAAAAACAGAGTTAAAAACGTTCAGGATTCACAAAGAAAATCCTTAGAATTGTAAGTAAACAGTTAAAAAAAATTGAACAATAATCAGAAACATTTGGCTAGTTTGTTGCAAAATATTACTAATAATTCCAACGACTTATCTAACCATTTACATTTCTTAGATATTTACGTACAGATAGATTTTAGTTTACAGATAATTTTAGATAGGTTAATGTTATTAGAAGATGCTATGACTTTTGCTCAGATGGGCACCATGCATCCTAGTATTATAAGCCCTCAGAATCTAATAGAAGAGCTAAGAAACTTAGAAAATATGTTTTCATTTAAACCAGTAGCTAGTATTAGCAACATAAACAGGATAGAGAAGTCTATTAAAGTTAAAGCTTACAGCTCAGATCACTAAGTTAATTTTATTCTCGAAATCCCCTCAATTACCCCACAAACATATGACCTTATCCACCTATATTCTATCCCAAATAAAAATAACCTTACCATCATCCCTAAATCCAAATACCTAGCACTTGGTAACGATGAGTACGCTTACCTGGAAGAAGACTGTCAGCCACTGACCGACAACAACCAGCTCTGCAAGCTCCTCGACACCAGAAGAGTCGAAGACACAGATGACTGCATACTATCACTCATTCAGCATCGCCCAGCAAATTGCACCCATGCTAAGATGAACTTAAGAAGAGGAAAAGTTCAGAAGATTGGAGACAACAACTGGTTACTAGTCCTCAGAGAAGACGAAGTCACCAAAACACAATGCAACACCAAGACAGACTACAAGAAGCTATCTGGAATTCATCTCGTTACACTAACAGAAGACTGCCAGATGAACGTCATGAACAAGACACAGCGATCTCACACTGACACGGTCGTCATCAACGAGGTCATACAGTTACCTGAGCAGCATCAAGCCTTCGAACAATCAATACAATACGAACTCCAGTTAGAAGACATCTCACTAGACAGCATCCATGAACTGATCAATATAGCAGGTGACATATCCGTGCCAGAAGAAGATAATTGGCCAATCATAGCAGCTACACCTAGCTGGAACACAATCATTCTATATATCCTACTGGCCGCTGCAGCATCCTGGAAGCTGTATCAGTGGAAAACTAAGAACATCCCGGAGGACACCAATGGCAGCGCGGACGCCGCCAGAAGCAAGAGTTGCTTCTATCTTATGGAGGCAGGAGTTAACTCATCGTAACAAGCGTTTACGCTGAGCCTGCAGCCACCGTCAGCATGCGTCATATTGCAACTATGCATTTACCAGAAATTCAATAGAATTATTTTTCTTTGCATTGTATCCAGTCTTGCATCAGCCATCAGCTTAATATCCTGTATTTTTATAATTAAATAATATTGTAATAAATTAATATTTTTTAACAAAATTCCCGACCGCCGAAACATAACTCATTGAAAGCAATTTTTTTTTAAATTTTTGTCTTTCTGTCCGTCTGTTTGTTCCGGCAAGTCTCCGAAACGGCTGGACCGATGTGGACGGGACTTGTACTGGCAGATAGCTGATGTTATCAGAACTGCTTTTATTTTAGAAAAATGATTGGGGTTCCATGCAAAAATTTTAACCCTAAAAATTAAAACCCTTGAAATTGTTAACAAAATCCGATTCAAATAGAGAAGTTTGACTGTATTAGTAAAGAATATTTTACGTAGGCACTTTTGAAGATCAACAATTTTTTTTTTTTACTAACAATCTTAAAGATACTTATCTAATACTGCCTACAATGTTAGTATCCAATGGATCCCCATATACCTATATCAGGCGACATCGTGGCCTAACAAGAGATATTTATGGCTGCAGACCCAGGTGGGAGAACGCGAGATGAGTGACTCTTTGGATAAAAACTGCAAGGTCCTTCAAAATCCTTCGACTATGAGAAATGGAAGCAAGGTTGAGGGGCATTTGCTGTGCAGGGGAAAAAAGTATAAGTACGCTATTAACAATAATAATTACTTAAGTACGCAAATGTGTATCAAAGGATAGGCAAATAAACAACCTCATTAGCGTAGCTTAGCTCTCTAGTTCGCGGTGTGAACCGAAGTATGAAGAGGTGAAACGATGCCCGCTCCCCCCGCCACGCCCGGTGCGTCCGCTCGCTGAGCCTTGTCCATCTTCTTTGGACTAGTCATCATAGTATTGCCTGCATTTTATGTTATATGAACAATATAATAACGCTCAATATGATAACGCTCGCTCGCCCGTACGTCCATAGTTTCCGAGTTGGAGCAGTCTAAGGAGATGATGATCTCTGTATCAACTAAAATACATTTTGTTTTCAGGAGAGTTTAATACTAAAATCCTATTTCAATAAAGATGTGTTTTTCTCTACAATGTGCAATGTTTAAAACGTTGAGTTTAGCTCGCCAAAGCGTCGCGTCGTCGCTTCGCTTCGCCCTTCGAGCGAGCGTGCGAGCTGTGTGACCTGCACTTTAAACTCACAAAGGTACACAAACGGCTAGACTCGGAATAACTATCTGTAGGGCATACAAATATTTATTCCGCGCGGGGATCGAACCCGCGACACGCAACGCAGTAGTCAATCAGTTAGCCAATAAGCCAGCCGTGCCGTAAAAACATATCATCTTTCACACAGTATATCTATCGTTTCTTTAGACTTCCCCTACTCTTAACCACATTCAAACTGAAATTTTCCTCGCAACATTTTTATCAACACTAATAAAGGGTTAAAGAAGAATAATTAAATCGATTATATATTTATTGAATACTATAAATTCATGACATGTTTTCATTTTATCGAAATATCCTTTTGTGACTGTCTAGTGTCTAGCAATGTTTGCATAAACTGCCAGTGGTTGCTATGTTAACTTGATACAATTTTAGTCTTAACCTGCTGCTGCTGTCCCATGTTGTGATGGGCGCTTAACCTAAACCTGGACGATAATTAAACCAGGTCACTAATCACACTTCATATTTTGGCACAAGATGTAACTAAAATAGTGCCAAATAATGTGTCTGTGTTGAATGGGAGAGGAACAAATATGTTCCGTAGTTCGGACGAGACCTAATGCAAGCAACATTATTTTTTTCGAATTCGGAATAATTTACTAATTATCACATCAATTTTAAAATGCACAAGAGATATGTTTCTTATACTATACAGTCCTTGTCTGTTCTACACATCGAAAGATACCAGATATTATTTGATATTATGCTTACCAAATATTAAATCTAAAAGTTATACATTTAATATATACAAGGCCCGGACGCTTGAAAAACTTATAAATTCGGAAAAGTATATAATAGGGGAGCGCGGGGCAATGAGAGCGGTCGGGTAATAGGAGCGATGGTGATTGAACGAAAAGTATCACAATTTTTGCGATCGTAAGCACTCGGCCGCTTCCGTCAACCATAGAGAAACTTCGCCTGCCGCGCACGAGACGGTAGTGCCATTCGTTAAGTCACGAGGGACGGTTGTGTGTTTTTCGCTCTACGCTTTAAAAAAACTGTCGATTGCTAGCGTCCAATTGTGATTGGAAGTAGAATTATTTATTAATGATTTTACTTTTCAAAATGGTGGTCAGCGGTTAATGGTAGCTTAGCATGGCTCTCACTGTTTTGTTTGAAAAGTAGATTTTTTATTCGTGTAACAAGTAGTTCTTTATATAAAAATAAGAAAGATCTTATTTAAAGTATGTATAGTTAAATTTCGGGAAAGAGTAAATATGTAGGTAATGGGAGCCACTGACTTTTTTTGTTGAATCGTTATTGTATCTTAATACATGACGGTAAATGATTATAACTGTTATTAAAGTATACTTTAAAAATAAAATAAGAGTTCCGAATCAAAAATTATACAAAATTTTTATCAAAGGTTTATCATTAAGGTTTTTATCAAAATCTCCCCTTAGTTGGCTTCCCATTGCCCTGTTCTCCCCTATACAAAAAAGGGAACACTACCTAAAATAAATAGTTTTGTGTATTTGTAAGCTTTTTTTGAATTTATAATATCGGCACTTGAAGGTCTATACTAACGACCTGTCAAAGAAAGCAGCGAATACTCACTAGTTACTTTGACAGAGACCACAGGTGTAGAGAGGTCGTTTTGAAACCTCACGTCGGTGTAAAGGATGAAAACCCGCCACTGGGTCGTGTCGCGTCAGAAGCTTATCCTACAATAACGGATTTATCTTTTTATCTTTCACGACAGAATATGAAGTAAACAGTCCGTAATTAAAGCACATATGCTCGCTTGCACCCGAATCTACCAACCATTTCGTTTTATTCAAATGTACACAGGATTGACTGTTCTCGTCCATAACTAAAAAAGCATTACTTTCTTTGTTTTGTATTGTCCTTTTTAAAGCGGCACTGACTTTTTAAATGTCCTGGTTTATTACAATAATAACATCTCACATCTGGACGATAATCCTTGTTACGAAAATTGACCGTATTATTATTATTATGCCTACACTCACTTTGATAATGTCCAAGTTTATTGCACTTAAAACACAACACTTTTCTTGTGTATATTTTTAGCCACAAACGCTGGCGACGATTGCGCATTCCCGCCTTTTTCTTTAATTCTTTCTTCTTTTATTAACATTCTAGCAACTAAATTATCGAAGGTCTGCTTATCATCTTGAGCAGATTCCCATGCTGTGACAAAGTGTTTACAATCCTCTAGCAAAGACATCAGAATCTTTCTAATAACAAACTTGTCGGATATTACTTCGCCGAGCTGTTTCAATTGATTCTGCGTCTCCTGTATTTTTTATAAAAACAGACATATCTGAACCTTCATCGTACTTAAATTGAAAGAAGCGTTGTTGCATAATATGGACGCTTGTTGCAGATTTCTGTTCATAAACACTTAGCAATTTACGCCACATACTTGCAAAAGTGTCACACGAGATGATGTGCAACATTACTTCGTGAAATTAATTTGTTTATTTTTGTCTACGAGTCGCTCACATATTTTTGTTTATTAATTTCTGTTTTTGTTGTAGTTCGTGTTTTTATATTATATATTAAAAAAAATCTGTATATCTGTATGTTTGTGTAATGTTAATATTTTATTAATACAGTCTTACCTAGTTTCAATAATTACAAGACGAAGGTCAGTTCCTTAGACAGCCGACGCGCGATGCGTCGACGGGGAATAATGCCTCAATCGAAACCAGTTACGTACAAGGAAGAATATTTCTTTCATTGAAACCTTAACAATAAATTCTTTGTACGTAACCATGGTATGTAACCGTGGTTTCGTACAAAGAAAAATAATTCCTCCATCGAAACTAGTTACGTGCAAGGAAAAATAATTCCTCCATCGAAACTAGTTACGTGCAAAGAAAAATAATTCCTTCATCGAAACTAGTTACGTGCAAAGAAAAATAATTCCTCCATCGAAACTAGTTACGTGCAAGGAAAAATAATTCCTCCATCGAAACTAGTTACGTGCAAAGAAAAATAATTCCTCCATCGAAACTAGTTACGTGCAAAGAAAAATAATTCCTCCATCGAAACTAGTTACGTGCAAGGAAAAATAATTCCTTCATCGAAACTAGTTACGTGCAAAGAAAAATAATTCCTCCATCGAAACTAGTTACGTGCAAGGAAAAATAATTTCTTCATCGAAACTAGTTACGTGCAAGGAAAAATAATTCCTTCATCGAAACCAGTTACGAAACTAAGGTTTCGTAGACGGCCGAAGGGTATTCCAGTTCCTGGAACCTTCCAATTTCATAACTTGACTGTTCTGTATGTACTCCATGATTTACTATAATCTTCCTTCCTGTAGGCTTTCCTGCTTTGTTCAAATATTTCGAACAAGTAATTTTCTTCCCGACTTAACCTCAATATGGCTACCACCACGGTTTTATTTTATTTTACAGACGGTTTACGGTTTTATTTTTTTTAGACACACCACACCGTAATGATGTGTTTTTAACTATACTAAAAGTATAAAATCGATGCTTCTGTTGCGACACGACATAGTAGTATTTCTACCTTAACTCTGTTCGAAGCCCACAACCCAGGCTACTACACGAACTACCCTTCCACACGTTTTTTTAGTCCATCATCTAACAGTAGCCTAACATAAATATTTAATAATTACTTCATCTTACTTCAGTCTCAACAGGGTCTTGCCCAAGCTCTTTTAGAATCTTATCTTCTAGATGTTTGAGCCGCATCCACATGCCTTGAAAGCCTTGATATAAAACTATTATTTAAGTTAAAGTAGTAAAAAAAAAATTAAGTGTCTGGGTTCCTCAGACTCTACCTTCATACAAAAGCCAGGAACAACTCCTTTAATCGAACGATGACCAATCGACGATTGATCGACAAACCACTAACAGACTGCGTGGTTTGATTTATTAATCAACAATTACTGACATCTATAAAAATGACAACCTGGTTCGCCATCACTGGATCGATCTAATCGGTTAAAGTCATCGATCGACCGCAATCAAGTTGCATCTTAAGATTAGGAGCGACCAAAATAACAAAACAAGATGAATTACATTCATTTTGTTTTGTTAAAAGAAACTGGGCTTATAAGTAGTGACTTAATACTAAGAATCGACAAAAAACTTTAAATCTTGCATTTTGTGTTACAGACGCGCATTTACCTTAAATAAATCGATTATTATTTATTAGAAAGTACCTACATTAAATTGTTAATTTCGAAATATGACATGATTATGCCCATATTATCGCCAAATTATTACCTAAATTGAGTGATCATCGCATGGTAGATAGTATTCCTTAACCCCTCAGATAACCTGGCACTGTCCGTCCCGCTGTCTTTCCTTTACTGGAATGGGCTTGATGGTTTAGCGTCGGCATAGTTCACCGGCGATTCTGTTCGATTGATAGTCGCACGGTCAAACCTTCCGCTCTTTGACGTCATCATAGAGAACGCTTCGTAGACTTTGTTCTTCTCTGACTCCACTGAGTTAGTGACAGCTGAATCCTGAACGGTTTGGGGGTGCTTGCGTTCAGTTTTAACAGAGTTCTTTTCTTTGGATTCTTGAACCTCTACTTTAGGCGCCTCATTACACGTGGCAGAGTTTTCAGGCAATTGAACTGCGGGGGAAAATGGCTTAATATCAGTTTTTTTTTCATCCGTCGTATCAGCTTCACTTCGAGACATCCTCGTCTTCTCCTCGTCTTCTGATACTAAAAACAGAAAAAAAAATCAGGACATCACTCTGTTTATATCTCACCGTAAAATTGTAAATACCATTAGATTATAATCTATCTTTCCAGCAGTGGACGTCTTTCGGCTGAAATGATGAATGATGATAATCTATCTCGCGAGATTGTAAACTGTCGCAAGATTGTGAACTGTAACACACTACTAACAATTTAACGCATTATTTTTCGGTAGATTATAATCTATAGAAGTGAAACCGTCAAATTGTGAAATGGCATGCGACGGAACGCACCTCGCGCGCTGATTGGTTGAACGTTATGTGCCCCGCGACATTTTATTATCTCCTATCCATTTTAGTATTTCCAATTTTACGGTGATATATAAATAGATATTTCTTTCGACCTGACGTGTAAACGGCGGTTGTTATTTTTTTATTTATATAAATAATCATTACTTACAACTATTTTTACAGGCACAACCCAATGCAATAGTGATGCAAAGTAACAACGAAAATAACATTGGAAATAACGTTTTTGGTAGTGAGTACCAACCTTATAAAACAAAAATCTAGAGTTTTAAGCCGCCATATTATATTTGTTTTGTGCCCATTAAATAGTGAACACTGATTATGGACTTTGCTTTACATACATTTATGTATCATCAGCTAACAATCATTTCAAATCAATAGAAAGCCAATTAAGAGAATGTCTATGCGATAAAAATCTTCTTATCTCATCAATCATCTTCCCAGATGAACAGTAATAAAAAACAAAGGTTGTATATCTGTTTTCGATAACTCTGATCATTTACTATCATAAATATCGTTGCATGTTGATGCCACCCATGTCTTTATGAAATACCGTAGTCGCATTCTAGGAATTCTACAGGTACCTCGACTTCGATCGTTTTACTTGCTCTGGATTTCTTCTTAAGAGCCATTTCACGTTTTCACGCAAATATCTAAGACTTTAGTCGCCTAACTTACCATCTTAGGTAACACTCTGGCATTGTTGAATACATGCTAAAAAAAGACTAGTTTCGTATTGATACTTCATGTAACACATTTACATAAACTTGTTTTTTTACTATGTAGTGATTAATCTCCCACAACTAGTTTACTGAAAAATAATTGCGGAGTCTATTTCAAACTCCTATATCTATCATTAATATTTATAAATTTCACTGAAAAAAATACATATAGCATCAGACATTTTTAATATCATAATTTTGTCGACAAACAATGTACTAGAATATCGATAATTAATAACATTAATTTGTAAAAAATCAAAGTCTTAGGTCAATTTTTACGTTTTACGTCGCTATTTTAGCGCGTTTTTTGGTTTGAATAAAGCGTAATTACATTAAAAAAATCATGTTAAAATAAACTATGTTCTTTTACTAAACTAACACCAAAGTTTATTAAAATCAATTCATTTAATCAGACATAATATAATTTTTAATAGCACTCTAAATTAGAATAAATTACGATGCATAAACGGGCACCGATTAGTACGGCACGAGCGCCCGTCGACGAAGGACCTGTGCCAATTTTTTGTAAAAGAAATTTAATTTATAAAACACTAATCGCAGATGGCGATTCTAGTACTTATATAAGTATATTAGAGAGTCGACCTTACCCAGATATACCCATACAAAAAATTTAATGCACAAACCATTTGTTGAGAAATTACAACGGGAAAAACTTGCTTCTTCAAAAAGATACAGCTATACCTCTAAACGAAAGTAAACTTTTAAATATGGACCGACTGAAAAGGCTACGTACTGCAGTCCGTGCTGCTATTAAATATAGACAACAGGACGATGGTTCAGATTCGGATAAAATAGAAAAACTTATTAGACATTATTGATAGCCCACGACACATATTAGAGGGCCATTTAGAATGTGACAGTTATTACTGTACAGATGAGAGAAAAAAGGAGCCCAATATAGTTCCACTGATACCGACACTACTTTTAAAACTCAAAAATAACACATCTCAACTAGCCTACAATTCCCGGAGTCTTTTACATTGCTTCACCAATAATCGCGCAGAGCAATTCAATAGCATCGTGGCGAGGATAGGTAGGAAACATGTCAACTTTTCGTTAAAAGACTCGTACACACACGATGCTATGCAGCAGTGGTATCGTTTAATACCGGCAAGCCACAATACACCTTTTATAAATCAATCTATCACGCTAGTCCAGGAAAATCATTAAAATCGTTGGAGGCCAGGAGGTATGCTAAAAACACCCGAGAAGTAATGGTTCGTAGAGGTAATGCCCGCAAAAAACTTAATTATAATCCTGTAGATGCTCATTACGGAAAGGAATGTGAAAGACCGGATATGGATGCCGCAGATTATGAACAAGGTACTAAACTATTATTAAACAATTTAAAATAACAGGCGCCAAATCGTTATGAAATTGAGAGGGCTACTGTGTCACAAGCCGAAAGCACTTTGTGGCTGGAACTTAGAAAGGTTTGCAAAAGGCGAGCGAACCAAAATCCTGGTCCTTTGGTGAAATCTGTTTTATATTCTTATAATTTGAACTATATTAATTATAACATGACTGGTACTACCAAATTCAGGGCCAGTTGCAAATTGTGAAAAAAACGTATGTGTATTTGCTGTGTGGACTGGTCCTGATTTTCCATTGAAAGTAGTCAGGGTGGTAAAAGATGACGTTTTTTGGCAGGAAAAGATGCTTCAAAATCGATTCGGTTTTTCCAAAATTGCGTATTGCCAGAAATCATAGACCCTAGAAAGGAAAGATCAATGCCTTCACGACAAATATTCATTTAACCTAAATTATAATAATACGTAATTGTTTCCCTGTTTGTGTTATTTCTATTATATACTTTACATAACATATATTTGGGTTTTTTTATTAGTCTAGATTATCTTTTTGCATAAATCTCAATCCAAGGTGCAATACGATTGTTTAGTCGTGTGTGTGGATAGATACGCACACATACACAATGCTGCGGTCTTTTACCTAAACTCGAGCGTTATAATTTTGTGAAATGGCTCTTAATCAGTAAAAAAATTACTTAAACACAACACTGTTATTACTTAAATCAGGCCGTACTTACTTTTGTCAGTCATCCTTTTCGACTTCGAAAATGAAACGTCCATCTGAAAGTATAAGTATATTTTTACCATAAATCGTGTATATAATAAAAAAAGTTAAATCGTCTGCGAAACCTTTTACGTTACTTAACTAAAAAGCTGGAAATATGAAACAAATAGATATTCCGATTCAGATACAACAAATAGACTACCATAGCTCGATCACGGTCTTGTATATTTTTTGTAAAAGCTCCCGTTTTTTGCCAGTGAGGCATTTAATATGATACCATTATTTTTTGGTTAAGGGTAACCTTAACCAAAAAGTAAATGGTATCATGATAACCCGATGATTTTTTTTTTCATGTTTTTATTAGTTTTGAAAAAAGTACCTCCTATTGAATCACCCGTTACAAGTACTAACCTTGCGCTTCCGTTCTTCTGGGTCTTCTTTGCGTTTCATTATGCAATGAACTGACCTTTAAATTTGTCGGAAGATACAGATAATAGGTTAGCAGTGAGTTGGTTACCTGGAACACACAAATAATAAATATTAGAACAAAGGAATTCACCCACACCGCATACAAAGTCGAAGTCGGCTGCCACTTGAAGGGGTCAGGCGAAAAAGGATGAATGTTGTTTATGAAGTTGAAATTCTAAAGCCATCTAGCTTAAAATTTTACGTAGAATCGTATGCAGAGAAACCCTACAGACCATTTACAATTTTATTAATATCGCGAGATATTTGACTTTATAGTTTTCCTTTCCCAGCTAAAAAGCGGGACTGTTGAGTCGAGACCGAACAAGAAATGGGAATGTCAGCGCGACATTCCGCCTTTTTACTTTGTTTTCAACACTAGTTGGCCGCATGTCCACTACCTATCCACTACCTACCCACTATGTAATAGATTAATTGAGTTTAAGAAACACCGAATTGTCTGTGGCAAGCTCGTCTCTCTGTTCACTGCATCCTGGAACTGTAGCAATGTGTGGCTTGGTTATTTTAAATAAAAGTGATTAACCTAATGAAGAAGTCCTTTTATTAACACATATTTACATGGCGCAGCCGGTAAGTGGCAAATATTATAAAGTAACCTAATAGATACTCGCACCGTCCTAAAAACATGTAAAACTCAAACAGCCTCCGCCATTGCAATTTCATGGTGAACTAAAGGAAAATTGGAAAAGATTCAAGCAAAAATTTGTGCTTTATTATAAGGCTAGTGGCTATGAAAGCAAAAAGATATTACCAACGACCAAAAAGTAGCACTCGTCTAGAGGTATATAACACGTTTGAAAAGGAACAGCGTAGGACCGACACGCTACTACTACTGGAAAAATTCGAATCTTACTGTACACCATTTCAAAACGAAACGATGGTGAGACACACATTCTTCAGAAGAGAAAAGCAAGACAACAGACGTCACTGAAGTCGCTATCAATGAATTGCTGTTTTGGCGAATTAAAAGAGAGTCTCATAAGAGATCAAATAGTCAGAGGCATTAGAAACGCGAAAATCGCAGAAAGATTACTCAAAGAACAGAATCTGGACTTAAAGAAATGTATACAAATATGCAAATCCTCAGAAATGGCTAACATGCAGGTGAAACAGTTACAAGAGGAAGAAACAGTACAGTGGTACAGTAGGAGCAGTGATAAATAATAGAAAAGCAAAGAACGTTAAGGGGATACATCACGGAACAAAACCAAATGGCATGCAGCAGCCGTCAATTTCCAGAGAAGAAAAAACCTGTTACAGGTGTGGCTACAAGCACGGTTTTAGATGTCCAGCCTACAAAGCTCAGTGTAAATTCTGCAATGGATACGGGCATTATGCTAAAATGTGTAGAAATAAAAAACTGAAAACATATTGAAAGTGAGTCTGACGATGATCCTGTGTTAGGTACTATCATGGTTGGTAGTGTAACCAAATGTTTAACAGAAGCTCTTCAGACCAATAATAAAATTATAGACTTTATAGATACACGGAGTGACTGTGTTGTGTTACCTCTGAGTTATGTAGAAAAGCTGAAATGCAAGAGCATGATTAGAGAAAATTGAACTAAGTTGTATAACTATGATGGTTCTTTAATAAACTGTGTTGGTACTATTACTTTAAAATGTAAGAACAAACAATCTTGTCCAGTGTTAGGTCATAGTACATTATTAAAATTAGGTATAATAGAAAGAAAATACCTGAATAAAATAAAAAGGAACAAATTGATAGTAACTACAGCGAGATGATTAATGAGCATAAAGACTTATTTGATGAAAATAGAATTGGAACATTGAAGGCTGTAGAATATTCTATAAAACTTAAAGAAAATAGTATGGGAAGAATCTGTTAACCAAGAAGTATACCAATAACTTCACATAAACCTCTAAAAAAAGAACTGTTAAAATTAGAAAAGTTTAGGTGTCATAGAAGCCCACAGAATTTGTCAGCAATATTGTGATAGTCAAAAAGCCCAGTGGTCAAATTCGTCTATGTTTAGACCCTAGTACTTTAAATAATTGTATTAAACGTGAACACTTTAAATTGCCTACTTTTGATGAAGTGTCTGCTAAGATGACAGGCGCAAAAGTTTGGACCAAGATGGCAGGCCACTCCGATGACGACATGCTATCCGAAGCCATCTCTGCACTGGAGACCAGATCTAAAGGGGAAGTGTTGCATACAGGTATAACATCCGCCCCTCTTCACACACCTGGCGTATTAACCCGAGCGGGAAGAAGAAAGTCTGAAGATGGGCAAACAAGCAGACCCAAGAAGAAGCAAAAGCAACCCATCATTCCCACCTTAGATGAGTGGGCAGACGAAGACACCGAGATGGAGACCTCTCAAGCGCCCCAGGGAAGACACAACCCTCCCGCGGCCAGTGAGGAGGAATGGGGGTGGATGCATACAATCCTGGTAGACATACAAAAAACACAAAAAGAAATATTAGCTAAAGTAACTACCATGCACGAACAGGCCCAGGCCGACAGACAGAGGATGTCCAATCTGGAAATGAGAGTAGAGAGCCTCCAGAAGGCCAGGATGGCAGGCCTAACCGCACAAACCCTTCCCAACACACCAAGCCTGCCCTCGGGAGGAGTCACACCTCACACCTCAAGCATCACGGATGGACCTGTCATCTTCTGAGGGTTAGCTTCAACAGCATTTTTTCACATGAAATTAAATGAAGAGAGTTCAATTCTTTGTACTTTCTCTACTCCTGTCATCGGCACCAGAAATTTTTCACAGGCAGTATTGTCAGGTATTTGAGCCAATTGAAGGTTGTGAGGTATTTATTGATGACATTGTTATATATGCAGAAAATAAGAAGTCACATGATAGAATACTTAGACAAGTTCTAGAAAATGCAAAAGAAAATGGTATTCAGTTAAACTTGAGTAAATGTCAGTTTTGGGTGTCTGAAATTACATATCTTGGTCACATATTGAGTCAGGAAGGGATAAAACCTGATCCAAAGAAAATACAAAGCATATCAAATTTAGAAAAACCTAAAACTGTCAAAGAACTTCAAAGGATATTAGGGATGATAACCTATATTGCAAAGTTTATTCCATCCATGTCTCAGGTATGTAACCCATTAAGACAATTAATTAAAAGGTTCAGAGTTTAATTGGACCAGGGAACATGATGAGGCATTTAGTGAACTTAAGAAAATATTAACATCTGAGCCAGTATTACAATTTTACAACCCTGAAAAAACATGTATTGTCTCTGTTGATGCTTCAAAAGATGCATTAGGGGCAGTGTTGTTACAAAGTAACTTGCCTGTTGCATATGCTTCCAAAACTATGACTAATACTCTTTATTTATGGTAAAACCGTTCAAGTACAAACTGATCAAAGGCCATTAGAGTCTATATTTAATAAACCCCTTTGTGAAATACCACTAAGGTTACAAAGAATGAGAATGGAATTACAAAAATATGATTTAATTGTAAAATATAAGCCAGGTAAAGAATTACTCTTGGCGGATTCTTGGTCTAGAGATGTTAATAATATGTCAGAGTAAAATATTGTAATTGAACATTTGCATGAGTGTCAGGTTAGTATGGTGAAAACTAACTTAAGTATATCTAGCTATAAATACAATCTATTTAAAGAAGAAGTTAGAAAAGATAAAGATTTACAATTAATACTAGAATATATAAATAATGGTTGGCCAAATAGAGTAGATAAAATACCAGAAACTCTAAAACCATATTTTAATTTTCAAGAACAGCTATTTGAATACGACAATTTAATTTTTTTAAATAATTGTTTAGTGGTACCAAAGTCTCTGAGAAATGATATGTTACAAAGAATTCATTACAACCATCTAGGCATAGAAAAGTGTAAATCAAGAGCAAAGGAATGTATTTACTGGCATAAAATGAGTAAAAATATTGAGAAAAGTGTTTTGAAATGTTCTGTATGTGAAAGATTTAGAAAGAACGACAGTGAAGAACCTATGATGATAAAAGAAATGCCCAACAAACCAAGGTCTATAGTAGCAAGTGATGTATTTTACTATAATGGGGATCCATATATTATAATTGTTGACTATTTTAGTAAATATTTTGAGGTGATTAAACTTTCAAACTTGTCAACAGACAACACAATTAAAATTATTGCAGATTTGGCATACCAGACATACTATATACAGATAATGGTACTAACTATGTTAGCTTTAAGTTTAAAGAATTTTCCAAAAAATGGAATTTTGTTCATAAAACTAGTAGTCCTTATCATCACCAATCTAACGGGTTAGCAGAAAGATTTGTACAAACTGTTAAAAATATATTTAAAAAAGCAGACTATGAAGGAAAAAATAAATACTTAGTATTGCTGGAATACAGAAATACACCTATTTCTAAAGAATTAAATTATAAGTGTCCTTCAGAATTGATAATGGGGAGCAAAATACAAGGATTGTTATCTACTATATATAATAACGAAAATGAAAACTATGAAAATTGTAATGTGCAGTCAAAATTATATAAGAATGCCTTGAAACAAAAAGTATACTATGATCAAAAAAATACAAAAAAGTTGAAACCTTTACCTAAAGAACAAAAAGTTCTTATGTCAGATGAAACAGCAAAAAACCATTAGTAGATAGGAATGAACGTCCAAATTATTATACAGTTTTGACTGAAAAAGTTAAAAAGTTAGACAGAAATAGAAGGGATCTAATAGAGAGTAAAAATACTGATAAATCTATACTTCTATACTAATATTATAAAGCTGAAGAGTTTGTTTGTTTGTTTGCTTGCTTGAACGCGCTAATTTCAGAAACTACTGGTCCGGATTGAAAAATTCTTTTAGTGCTTGATAGCCCATTTATCGAAGAAGGCTATAGGCTACATAACATCACGCTACGACCAACAGGAGCGGAGCATTTATGAAAAAGATTGCAAAAACGGGGAAAATCCAAACGCAGACGAAGTTGCGCGGGTCAGCTATTAATTATAAATAAGGAAGTAGAGGTAGATGAAAGTAATATTGATTGTAATGATGATAATATAGATAATGTTAATGATACAGAAGTTACAGATATAACATCTGATAGCAAAATTGATTCTGAAAATACAGCTAGCAAGTATGTAACTAGATCAGGCAGAAGTGTAAGAAAATTTAGTTATTTGTCTGACTACCTATAGTTTACTTCTCTGATAAAGGCTTACTTATCGATTTACTTCATTGCATTGCTGGAGATTTTTACTGGTAGATATACCAAATTAAATCTACATTTAGTTATATTTGGTTACATACATAACATTACTAATTTAATTGTATTGCTATGAAAAGACTATTGCCACTATTTGTAAATTAACTTTTAGCTGAAGAAAAGGGAGATGTAATAGATTAATTAAGTTGTTAGTCTATGGTTTAAGAAACAACGAAAGGCCTGTGGCAAGCTCGTCTCTCTGCTAACTGCATCCTGGAACTGTAGCAATGTGTGGCTTGGTTATATGAAATAAAACTAATTAAACTAATGAAGAAATCCTTTTATTAACACATTTACACACGATCTACCCACTGCCTACCCACTACCTACCTACTACCTACCTAAGAACCTTCTCCTGACAGTAACAAACAGAATAAAAAAAGAATTAGCGAAATCGGTCCAGCCGTTCATGAGTGATGCCGTGACCAAGGGAAATAGGGATTCATTTTGATGCAACCCTTAATATCAAATAAACATTTGAAAATGACTCACAAACTGACAGTCTTGTAATCTTAAATTTTGTCTACTGAAAAATTTACTCGGATTGACATACATCTTTTTCCCCCTGACCCCTTTATTTTGAATTGGTCCCTGACTTTATATGTACCCGGGGTTAGGTTAGATTTACATTCCATTCCTTATGATCCATCACTTCAAAGTCGAGAATCGTTCACGTATTTCACGTTCACTCACACACAATTTAACTACATCATCATCTGCCTAGGCTTTTTCCAACTGTGTTGGGGACGGCTTCCAGTCTAACCGGATGCAGCTGAATACCAGTATTTTACATGGAGCGACTGCCTTTCTGACCTCCACCACCCAGTTAGTACTGGGTAATACGATACCTCTTGGTAAGACTGGTTGCCAGACTTTTTGGGCCACTGACTACCTGTAACGACTGTCAAAGATCTACAAATAAACACTTACTTGACGAAACAGTCGTACGATTCACGGAAATCACGGATGGTTACTGCCGGGTCTGCCGTAGAGGAGCTCGTCCGCCGGGATCGTTAGATTACAGACGCATGCGCGAACAATCCGTGAGTGAAGCGACCGACGAAGCGAAGGAAAGTCGATAAACTTTAATTTATTTATTGGGGATAACAAACATACATACATTAATATAAAAAAAAAGAATGATCAAATGTGTTACCGTAAATAATATGCTTTGACGTTGCGACATATCATTAACCCAACTCTTTAAGCATTTATGTTGATGTGTATATAACCCTCACTTTGAATGAACACGTGTTAATCTTATTGAAGAAAACCTGTTAAACTGTGCAAGACGTATGTGAACAACAGATCAAGTTTGCTAGTCATAGGGGTTGAGCCAGAATGTACTAATAATATTGCACTTGTAAGATTCCCATTTTGGTACTTTGTGCGCTCACCCCAAGTTTCCTTGTCCTAGAAAGCTCACCTCACGGCGGTTGCTTAGCAACCCTCGGCCTTGGAAATATACTCTTGGTCACCTTTAACGTGCGTTTTACTTGGGTCTAGACTATTCTATAGTAACGGTTGCTTTAATGGTTAACCCCTGTTTGGGCAACATGAATGGCATAATGCAACCGTTTTGAGTTTTAAGAACACTTAAGGGCCCTCACGGCAGTGTTGTTGTCATTCTGAGTCATCGTATTTCCTATTGACTAAATGCTGGCAGCAGTCTGCCACATTTACAATGTTTTAATAACTTTTACTTGGGTACACTTAAACGTGGTTTTTTTACCCGTTCGTTACTTAAATCATTGCAAATTTTAGTTTTTCATAAACTGCGTATTATTCAGAGGAGACAAAAATACCTGACATTTGAAAGGGAGATAAGAACGTGGAATACATCAAATTCCAATAAATTCGTAGTAGTTTCGGATGTTTTTAAATAAAACGTATGTACTACGGTGATGGCAGGTGGAGTAAAGCTGCGACCAAGTGACGTCCAAGGAATGGAATGAGAAGTGTTGGTCGTCTGGCAGCTACATGGGCAGACGACATTGTTGCCATTGCGGGATTATCCTGGATGAGGCTGGCAGAAGAGCGTGGAGCTTGGCACAAGCAAAGAGAGGCCTATACCCAGCAGTGGGTGAAGTCGGGTTGTGGATGATGATAACTACCTACCAAAATAAGTTACGTCAAGTTTTCGATCAACAATACTCCACGTACGGGATAACGAAACAATACTGATTGTTCAACTGGCCGCGATTGATGGTACTGTACAGATATTCCAAGCTCGAAATTATTAAATATTTATCCTTAACAAAAAACCTGGATTTTACTTACGGGATTACCTATTTTATTAAATGTCACACGCGATGTTTGATAAATATCAGCGAAACCCGTTCAGTGTTCACCCCTCTGATTACGAACAAAGGCACTCCTGGGTCCCCTTCAATGTATTGTGTGTTACCCTTATTACAGCTGCTTGCTAACTGCCAACCCTGACCTTGAATTGTAACGCGTATTTTTTGCTAGAACCAGCTCCCTTGCATGCCCTTATGCAAAATAGGGAAAAAAGCATAACCTAGCATCAATGGAGGGGTGAATCGAGGCAAGTTTTAGAAAGGCATTTCCACTTACTCATGTATCTTTATTCACCCCCTGTACAATGATGCGAATAAAGATGGGGTAACCGGTAATAACGGCCGTTTGCTTTCGACCTTGGTGCGTAAAGGGCACGTCGGAAGGGTTGTTGGGAATTCCCAGCTGTCATTCGTGCAACTGTTACAAATAAAATTTCCCAGTGGGTGGGTGAGTTACCCAATAGTAATAAATTAACAATAATGGAGGGAAGTCCTTAGGGTCGTTGGAAATTGCCATCTGTGTCTGGCGTCTGCCGACAGTGTTTCGTGTTGTTATAAATATTTAACCATCGGTTGGTACATAAAGGGTGTAAATAGACCCTTAACATGGACGAAAGGCACTTGTTTGCGTTTAGCCGCCCTCATGTCGTATTCAATATTTATTTTCATAAAATTAAGGCGACTTTTTATGCAATAATAAAGGTAATTGTGTAAACCACTCTGTTAAGGGGATGATATTTCATAAATCCTTCCGTAGTGATTACTTAGACCAAGCAGTTTAGGATGTCCATTGCCTGTCAGAAAACGAATTTACACCCCTTATTGTTCTCCTCATCGCTGTCACTATGGTGAAGTTGTCAACAACCTTGGACACCACGGCTTGTCATGCAGCCGAAGTACGGATCGTTTTGCACCGCACGCGAACTTAAACTACATCATCAGACAAGCTCTAGTCACCCTCGACGTTCTAGCTTTACTAGAACCCAATGGCTTGGCACGCGACGATGGCAAGAGACCGGGCATGCATGTAGATACCTACCATTTATTACTCTCATAATCATTTCATAATCACTCACTTTTTTCACCCTATCCACTTTTTTTGTCAATTAATCAAGGTATTTATAAAAAAAAAAAACGTATCTACTAGTATAGGTAGGATTATACGTATTAAAATTATATTATTGTCTTACATTTCGGAGATTCCAGGTAAATTAAAAAAAAATATCTCTGGATGCGTTATTGAAGAATTCAAGCAACCAAAGACAGCACAATATAGTATATTATAACTTTTTGCAATATTTAGTTAATACTTGTACTTATTTCAATCACATATTCACAAATCGCACTCTTACTGCTCAAAAAAACAGAACATTCGTTCGACAGTGCGGCGCATTCGCGACTGTTTGTATGAAGATACACTACAGCAGATATTATTACTGTGCCAATGTGCCACTATTATTATATTTTTATAAAATCCTAAATAATTTTTATGCGGACACGATCTTGACACACGAAGTGTAGCTTTGTAGTGATTTTAATACATGCCTTACACATGAAAGCACAATCTCGGCAAATTGTCGCGATTATCTATAATAATTGAATGTACTCAACTACGAATGTTGAGTCGAGATGTTACCAGCCTCTCCCAATCAATCAATATCCAGGGGGGTACGCAACCCTCAGGTAGAATACGTAGGTAGTGTAGTCAATCAGCAGTAACCATGGCAACAGACAGACTAACAGGGGTCCGCACCCCAGTACATCTAGCTCGCTATAATTAAGGGCCGCTATGGGAGCGTGGAGAAACGTCGTCGGTGGGAAGCACACGAACTCACTGTAAGGGTCCCGTATCACTAAAACTACATGTCGTTCACTTTTATAATTTATTCAACTCGATTAAAATTCTTGTATAGGGCTTAAACTCTTGATTTTTTTTTTTGCTAGCCATAATAAAAACTTTATTGAATTCATTTTAAAAAAGTTTTTATTTTTGGTATACGCACCAAGTCAAAAGCGTTAGGTGGTCAGGGGCAATATCGGAGCCATATCGACTACAATGCGGTGTGAGGCAGGGCGGACTGACCTATTCAACCTTTATATGGATGCTCTGATCGTCGGCCTAAGGAGGTTGATAGCGACATGTGAGGATTACGCTGTCAAACATGGACTTGTCTATAATATTAAGAAAGGCAGTACATGGTCTTTGAGGCCGGGGGTGCTAGATGCCCGGACTATGTACCACCTATTAGTATGAATAGTGTACCCTTAGACAGAGTATATCAGTTTAAATACCTAGGGCATATAGTCAGGGTTGACCTCAGGGATCATGCTGACTTGGAACGGGAGCGGAGGGCTTTATCGAAAAGAGCTAATATGCTGGCCCGTGGTTCGCGCGTTGCTCGTATGGCGTGAAAATAACTCTTTTCCGAGCATATTGCACGTCCATGTACACCTGCAGCCTTTTTTTTTTTTTTTTTTTTAGTATGGGGATTCATCAAATGATCCCCACCGCTCTGGGCGGAGCGGAAGAGAGTGTCAGACTTGTACTGACTAAAATGCACGCGCGCGTGGAACACGAACGCGCCGTCAACACGGCCTGTCGTCATAAGACGGCCGGACGGCGAGTTAGCCCATAACTCACCGTCCACAGGCCCGCGCTTACGGTGGCCGGGGGCCACCACGTGACCCCCAACGCCCAGGGCGTCTCCCGCGGTGGCTGGGACGTGAGGCTCTTTCCCTCTCACGTTCCGCCACCTCCTTCACTAGCATGACTGCTTCGCAGGAGGTGTCGGCTTCCCATTCCCTCTCGCTCCGGACCATGGCTTGAACCAGGGCCGGGCGCGAGAGGTCGCCGCCGCCAATCTCCTCTACGAGGACACGGCGCTGCTCCGCCCAAGCGGGGCAGGCCTCCACAGTGTGCTGCACCGTGTCCTCCGAACGATCCTCACAATGGAAACACCCGGGCGTTTCCTCCCGCCCGATTCGGTGCAGGAACCTCCCGAAACAACCGTGTCCGGTAAGGACCTGCGTCAGGCGGAAGGTGAGGGCGCCGTGGCGCCTCTCTAGCCACTCCTCAAAGAGGGGACTTATCGCCAGTATGGTGGCGTGCCCTGCACGGAGTTGCGACAGGCGCTCTCTTCATGTCACCATGAGATGTACACCTGCAGCCTGTGGGCTAATTATACGTAAAAAAGCTATAACACCCTCCACGTTAAATTTAACAACGCTTTTAGAGCTGTTTTGGGTCTGCGTCGCTACTGCAGCGCTTCAGATATGTTCGCATGGGCGCGCACGGACTGCTTCCATGCGACCATGCGGAAGCGCTGCGCGTCTCTTGCACGCAGAGTGCGGGCCAGCTCCAATGCCGTTCTGACTATGATAGCAAATAGGTTGGACTGTCCTTATGTGCGACACTGTTGTGACAGGCAAGTTACATATAGTGTCGCACGTTAGAGACTAATGTAATTAATTGATTTTAGTGAGTAATTGAATTTGAATGATTATTATTAGTATAACTTATTTGAAGGTGTGTTGATGTATTTGTGTGTATAATGTAAGATGTTTTTAATATGGGTTATGAACCTGAAATAAATGAATTTTAATTAAATTTTAATTGAGATTACGGTGACACCTGTACGACAGATAGAAGGCTGCCTAGAATTGGTATTATTGAGTCCCTTTGTCACCCTTTAAATAGCATTATACCTCGCCTATATTCCTCAAGGAGTTGGGCAGAGATAGAGAGGGATATTTCGTCAGCTTTCCTGTGTTAAACCCACGTAAAATGGGGTCGCTAAGGGGGCATGAATCCAGTTAGACTTCAAGCATCTACTGATAACCGAAAAAACGTCGCCTGACCTTGGGATTGTACCCAGGACTTCACGCACAGCAACTCGATAGGCGATAACTAATCCAACGAGGCAGGAAACCCGTATGCTATAGATCATACGGAGCCCTAAAAGCCACCCTCGCGATACTGTGCGTTTTTGATTTACCTATATTAAATATGTGAGTGTGTTGTGTATGTGATATGGGAGGAAAGGGGGTAGACGGGAGGATGATATTGATTTATAAGCCAGTCGTAATTGACTTGCCTAGGAACCCTCGGAATATTCACTGCGCAATATGCGGGCTTTGATGTTTTGATTTATTTTAAACCTGTGTCTGTGTTGCGTCTGTGACATGGGGAGAAAGGTGGCAGACAGGATGGATTATATCGATTTAAAAGCTCCCCTAGGAACTCACTGCGTAATAGGTACTTGGTGTTGTTATTCATAACAAACTATTCATATTGGCTGCTCTGTGGAGTTATATATTAATCAAGTAGGGTATAGTTGGATTGGTTTCAATTATTATGAAGTTGTCGCCATAGAATTATAAGCTCCCTTGTCTTTAAGCAGAAACAGTCCTTAACAGTTTAAGACATACAAGATTGTGAATGCGAGTGCATTTAATGTCTCTTATATTGAAATAAAAAAATAAAAAAAGATAAAAAAATACAAATGTCGAATATACGTAGAGAATTATTTTCAGAAAGTAAAACTTATACATCCTCGACTGATGAGACCGTAGCTCCTACTCACGAAAGGGACTTGAAAGCCGGAAGTAATTCAAATTCTGAGACGATCTTGCAAAAGTATCCATGTTCGGTGGTTTAGGTTCAATACTTTGTCTGTGACTACTTTGTTCAAACGTGTTGCCAAATAATCCATTTTCCCTTTTTTTCTTCCAGAATTTCTTGGGGAATTCTTGTTGCTATTACCTACCAAATTAGCATTTGTGTTCCGAGCTGATAAAGAAAATAGCAACTCATCATCTGCCTAGCCTTTTCCCAACTATGTTGGGGTCGGCTTCCAGTCTAACCGGATGCAGCTGAATACCAGAATTTTACATGAAGCGACTGCCCATCTGAACTCCACAACCCAGTTTATATACTGGGCTATAATTACGATAGGTACCCCTTGGAAAAACTGGTTGTCAGACATACGGGTCACTGACTACCTGTAACGACTGTCAAAGATCTAGAAATGACAGCCGCGACCAACTGCTTTCCGAGGCACGGAGGAAACTCGGTATGAAATGGGCGGTCACCCGTCCATGGACCAGCCTAGGCAAGCGCGGTACAACTATGTACATATAACGTGACATGTCCAGTCTGGTTTCAACTAATTGATTATACTCTGTGTATTCCGATGACCTTGCCGGTCTTACCTTAATTTAGTCCTGCATTTATTTTTTTGGGAATATTTTGGTACTGCGGAAAAAAAAAATGTACTTACTATCTTTTTGATGATGGTAATAAGGTTCACCTCCTATTGCATGGGCTCGAAATCTTTTGTGTTTTATTAGTACCTGAAGTTATTAGGGGTGATTGCGCTTTCAACGGTAATGCCTTGTATTGTGAGACTTCAACATTCTTCGAGCCTAAAAACATACCCTTGGTGAACTGACTAGTTTTTCTAATCTAATTCAGCATAATAAAATACTAACACTTATATTACAAAGCTAGATATAAATAGTTTAGACATAGAAGTAACTAAGACAGTTCAAATGCCATTATTAATAATTGTAAGTATTTTTATTACCTTACGAAAACAGAGTTCCATTTAAATAAATTATGCTTTAAGTACCCAGAAGGATATGGGGGAGGCCTTCCTTGCCCAGCAGTGTGACAATACGGCCATTGAAAAAAAAAAAGGTGTTTATTGTTTTCATAGTTTTTGTTTTCTTTAAAGTAGCCACCGCTCTTACATCAACATTACTCTTAGTAATAATGCAAAGAATTTATGATCTCTATTATCAACTAGCTGTTGCCCGCGACTTCTTTCGCGTGTAAATTTTGGTGTGCATGTGTGAGACTGCCTCGTTGGTCTAGTGGTCGCAGGCGACTACTAAGCGTGGGGATCGATTCCCGGGTCGGGCAAAATGTTAAAAAAAATGTTTATTTCAATTACATACAGTTGTCACACACATGATTTGGAGATCACCTTTTAAGCATGGAGATGCTTGTGTTAGGGGGCGTCCATTAATTACGTGAGGCGATTTTTCGACCCCCCCTCCCCCCTTGGTGGGATGTCGTGAGATTTGGCTTGACCCCTTCATCTCCCTCTTAATCTCAGAGAGAGATTTATCAAATTGCGTTGAATTCACTAAAAAAAAATTGTAGAGAAACATGTTTACTTAATTAAACCCAGTGATATTTGCCGAGACCCTCTTAAACCCCCTCTTAAATCCCCTCTTAAACCTCACATAATTAATGGACGCCCCCTTAGGTGACTCCGCTCTTCCACTTAACATTAAACAATGTATATGCAATTGAAAAAATACTATAAATAATAGTGTTATTGGGTTATCCCATCAATAATTTGCCCGGTTGATGGCAATAGGCTCACCCCCTATTACATGGGATTTCAATATAACTGGCGAAATGTGTGTGTACGATTAGGTACACGTCGGCCCAACCCTTCGAAGCCTTTAGGCGTGATGTTATGTAATGTTATGTTGTGTGTGTGTGTTGTGTGTTGTGTGTGTGTGTTGTGAGTGTGTGGTGTGTGTGTGTGTGTGTTGTGTGTGTCTGCCAGATCATGTGTACTGATGACTACAAAAGGCTTCCTTTTGGGTGCTGTAATTCTGGGAGCAGTGGTCCGAAACAAAAATAAATGGCGTTGAGGCGACGATATAGCTTTTAAAATCGGTGTATTTTAACGGTATATAACTTTTTTTTTCAAAGTGAACCTTGTTGGGCGCTTTTTATTCTAATACCGTTCTGTATACAACATTAAATGACTTTTTGCGAGAGCCCTTAGACCTCCTTAATTCGGCCCTGTCGCAAAATCAATTCTTAGCGAACCTCTACTAACTAGTTTGTGGCACAAAAAGTTAAGGACTTTCATCCAAACTTGCGAGAGCCCTTAGGCCTCCTTAATCCGGCCCTGTCGCAAAATCCGTTCTAAGCGAACGTCTACTAACTATAAACTACCTCCCTGCCAAATTTCAAGTTTGTAGTACAAAAAAAACTTGCGAGAGCCTTTAGATTTCCTTAATCCGGCTCTGTCGCAAAATCCTTTCTTAGCGGACGGCTACTAACTATAAACTACCTCCCTGCCAATTTTCATCTTTAGTGAGTGAGTGACCTTCGCTTTTATGTATTTAGATTTCTCATATTTGAACCTCTCTTTCAGTGCCAAATTTTTAGTGCAAAGAGTAAAGACAATAAAACACAATGAATTTTCAGCCATTCCGACTACACTACGACTAAGACCTATTTACGTAAATTATTAAATTTATCTTAGAAACCGCGTATGAGGTTACCAACTAAATTTAAAAAATTAGGTAGGTCGATTTTGATGAAATAAACGCTAAATACGCAACAACAAAGCTTCTTCTTATTTTGTAATATTTCAATTTAGAATACAATGAGGGGTTTTTACGTGATGCGCGCACAAACGAAGAACGAACAGACAAAACGACATAAATTTAAAAATATATTTTTTTAACTTTCTATTACTTATTCCTTCCAGTGATTTTTTTGCAAAAATCTGTAATGTACAGACACGGAAAGTCTACGATCTTATTATATGTATAGATAATAGATATAGAACATATTAGGACCATCATCATTCTCTTGCCCTTACCCCAATTCATTTGGGGTCGGCGCGGAATGTCTTCTTCTTCCATACTTCTCTATTACTCGTCATCTCATCAGACACCTCCTTTCTTGCCATATCATTCTTTACACAGTCCATCCATCGTTTCTCTGGTCTTCCTCTACTCATATACCCGGGCGGGTATCCACATTCATACTCAAAACTTTCCTCACGACATTTTCCTCATTCCTCCGCATCACATGCATATTGTAAGGACCTTTCAGTATAATTGATTTTAGTATACAATATACTAGCTGTTACCCGCTACTTCGTCCGCGACCTAAGATGAAGAACCACATTTAGCTTTTCCAAAGAGTTGAGGTCCATTGCTTTATATTTTCGTCTAGTTTGTATACATTGTGATTTTTTTTAAGTTAGCGTGGATGGCCAAATCCGAAACTATGAGGAATAGCGAAATATACTCAAGTCCCAAGCCTGATTTTGATGAAAACTATAACTGCATCATTGGATTTTTGGAAAATCATTATTCCTAGCCAGGAATCGAACTCGTTGGTTCACTCACACCATTCGATAGTGTCGCTAATAGGCATCAAAATCTAGGAAGTAATGACATGCGGCGAAAAGGAAAAGATTAAACTTTATGTTTTTCCACATTTTAAATAAATCTTCACATCTAACTCTTCAGGGTTGAAGGCGAAAGTAAAATAAAAAAAGCAAACAATTAAAATTAGAACTTATACGTGAGTTGGCGCCAATAGACAATAACTGTCTCCTTTAGATTGCCGAATGTCATTACTTCCCAGAATTTGATCCTTAATATACCTACTTACTATTTCCATATTTTTATTTTTCCATATCATTTCTTTAACTTAATTTATCCGCACTTATTACTACAGGGGCACACACTGTCATTGTGAGAGCTTATGAAAAAACTAGAATATTAAATAAAATACCTGAGGAGACGATATTCGGGAGAAATCTTTGAATGTTGTTTCTTTATTTCCAGAATCAACGCAGTTGAGTTTTATTTACTTACGAATATCCAATATCTTATGCGACACAATCGAATGGAATCGAATGGTGCAATAATACAGTGTGTGTTATTTTCTTTTAAATCAACGGGTTCGATTTCTGGGCTAGGGAAATTGATTTTCCAAAAATCCAATGATGCAGTTTTAGTTTTCATCAAAATCGGGCTCGAGACTCCTGAGTATTTCTAGCTATTCCTCATAGTTTCGGATTTGGCCACGCCCACGCCCACTTAAAAATTATACCAGTCTAAAAGAAGTTTTCTTACACTCCATCTTATTAAGTACTGAATTATATATACTTAATGTAAATTAGTTAGTTCACTCTTCTTAATGTAAAACCTATAAAAGATTTTTTATTCGGTTTGGAACTCCATGCACCACTAGAATATTTATGTTAACTGTTTTCCGCTATTATCTGTAATGCCTCAACCCGACGCACAAAACTAGAGGGCGGGGTGAGGGGCGCGTCGGCTCGGAGACGCGCGGCTCGTGGACAGCTGCAGCACCAAATATGGTAATGGGTCACGCATCTCCCAACCAATCACAGGGCTGCAGCACACGCGTATTCATCCTTTTTTCTATGAATAGGGCGGAGCTATTGTCTCCGTCTATTGATATACGCACTATTAATTTTAGAGTCATTGTTACAGAATTAGAATGTAATCATTACAGTTAACGGGGATTACAGGCGTGCTGTTATGTTACGTTAATAACAGTTAAAAATGTGCTAATTGTGCCTAATTTAGCAACCAATTTCAAAGTCATATCGAAAAAAACATATTTGAATTTGAGTTGCCGGTTTCAAGCGTAGTGGTACCAAGATTTTGCTGTACAACAGTATTGTACTAAGTATTTAATTTCTAAAGAGGAGGAAAATTCTGAAAAAAAGTAGGATTGTAGAACGAAAAAAAAAACTCAACGAAAATTGGTTTGAATAATATTTGATGTTTAGTTTTTGAACTTTGGGAGCTTTTCATGAAACTGCAGCAGTAACTTTGTTTTTCATTAACATACTATGAAAAACAAATTTAATTTTGTTGTTGAGTGTAATAAAATACAACATGAATGAGCCCTCAAAATATTTTTATTCTATTGTTTGGTGCTACGGAACCCTGAGTGCGCGTGAGTACGATTCGCACTGGCCGGTTTTTATACAGGGACGGCTCTCCACCAACTGACATTCAGCTCCTTATTTTGAATATATTCCACCGGAATTTATCTCCGGAAAATTGTTTTTTTTTTAACATTTTTTCAGTTACTACCTTTATTTCAATGTAAAATTGCATTCCCTTTACGTAGCACTCCGTTTATGTAAATAATACAGCTAGAATCAAAAAACCAACAATGGATGTAAAATACTCTAACGAACTGTTATAAGGCCGACCCCGTTAGTCTTTTAAAAAAAAACTAATATTTACCGAACCAATTATTTAATCACAAAAATCCACAATTACACCTTTAATTATTGCTTTATTAAATAATGCACAAAATACACCAACAAATTATGACTTTCTATAGTCCCCTGTATCTCTCGAGATAAGGTTTCCAAATTTGGTTTACGCGACGGCGTCCAGAATCTAACTAACTCGATTAGTATTAAAATTAAACCAATGTGCGCTAATTGAAATTCAGCGTTTACTTTGAAATGAAAAATGAGACTTTGTGTGCAGATGTCGACTTTATTGCCTTGGAATAAGGGTTGTAACAGCTCCCCCTTTTTGACGGAGCTTTATCTTATAAGATGAGCGAAGTAAAAATAGAAAAGATGGGAGATGCAATGAGATTAAGATAGTCAATTCACAATTTACACTAGATATAAGTAGATAAGTAGTACATGTAAGTAGCTTAAAACGTTATAATTAAACATAATAGTAATTTATAATATAAAACTTAACACCATCATTCACAGTATTTAAAAAAATTAAATGCCTGTTTGATAGAAACTTGGCCTTATGTGCATTAGCAGTAGATTTATAATTAGTGTTTCGAATAGGTAAAGATTGTATTGCCTTATTGTCTTCATCAGATGCTGATGACATTTCAGTCATCTCGACAGAATTAGAGATTTTGGATTTGCGCTAAGTTTTCTGATTATAACATTGATTAAATATTTGCACGCAGCATCCACAATTAGTAGCATTTTTGTTCTTAAAATATTTAAAATTTAAAATATAAAATATATCATATCAAAATAATATAAATATAAAAATAATTTAAAATATCATATAAAAATAAACACACAATTAGAATGTAGGTAAAACTAGAGTAGTATGGGCCATATTTAATAAAATGAGATTCCTTTCCTAAATTATTTAATTCTTGCTTTATTATCCATTTGATGAGTTGCATATTTGAGAGAATCTAGGTTAATTTTACTTAAAGAGATTGGCGTCAAATATGACAGGCTTTTATTAAATATGTCCTTCTTACAACAGTCATCAGCTGTTATATCAAACTTAATATCTAAAGGAGACTTAGTAATAAAAGAATAGGAACTAGTTGTCATTAACTGAAAAGTTTAAGAATAACCAATACAATGTTCTGTTAATTTTACAATTCCTGTACCTATAATTGAATAGTCGCTAATGTTATCTTCACATTTAATTGTCAATTTATTTGTTTTTGATTGAACATAAATCCATTTATTGTTATTTAACTTTTGCCAAATATCAATTTGACCATATAAAAGTTTGGCATTGCATTCTGTAGGTAATGACAGTGTTACTTCAGTTAATATTTTAGATTTACAGTTTGGATTAATTATACATGAATATATAGTAGTTAATTCACAGATAGGTATAGGTATAGGTATTATTTATTGTCTGACATTTATCAAGCGTCTCTAGCATAGCATAATGCATCCTATCGTCAATTAAGGCTATATAGGAGTTAGAAGGTTGAATCAATGCAAATGTACTGTGTGAGTCATCATGCGGAGTAGGTAGAGGTATATTTTTATAGGTCATGAACTTATCAGGTGTTATTAAAGGAATTTGTAATATAAAAATGATATTATTTTTATAGTAATAAGAGCTGAATTCGGACACATCTATTATGGAGTGAATATTATGAATACTTAAAGGAACTGGGAAATCTAACCTTTTGCTTACTTGGCTACTATGTTTAGATAATTCTAGATAAAGTTGAGAGGGGCTTATAACACTTTTATGTTAACCTTTAAAAATAAAATAGAATTTACAGTAGTATCCAGTAAAATAGAAAGTAGAGAACCTTCTATAATATTGAGAAGATTATTTAACCTTGAGGTATATAGCAGTAAATTGTCAGTTTTTATGATTTGAGAAAATATATCGTTCATCTGTGTAATTTGGGTATTCAATTTATTTTCGTTTTCATTAATTTTGTAAATAGTAGTGTTAAAGTTAATTATGGTAGACTTAATTATGTGAATGTTATCTCTCATTAGGTGATATATTTCTGTGTCACTCTTTTTACATGACTCAATTGCAGCATCGTATTTTCTAGCGTCGTCTGCATCTATTGTGCCAAAAAAAACTTTTAAAGATTTCACCTCCAAACTCTAAAGAGCGTTTTACTTTACTTGCTGATTTTTTAGAGATGATATGTGATAACGATTGTAATTTAATGTAATTAGATTGAATTAAAACTTCGATAGGATTAGATATATCTTTGCACATGTTAAAATCTTGTGAATCGTGTGATTGAATTTTGTTACAGAGATTCAGAGTCTCAAGTGATAGTTTCAATTTTGTTAAGATAAGGTTCTAAAGAGATTAAATTGACGTGAGGGAGAACTTTCCAATAATCGCTGTAGAAATTAAAAATTTTAATAGGTTGAAAATAAATTCCGAGGCTATGGTAGATAGGAATGATGTTCGATTCGGTGAGGCTGTGGCTTAAAATGCCATGGCAGCATAGAGTTCTGTACCTCTACCATGAGATGACATCGAAAAATGACGCGCTAGCGTTGAACTCGCTAGCGTGCTAACGTGGATCAAATAGATTTCGATAATGCTTGCGCCATGAGATTTACGGAATCTTACGCAGGCGCTAAGGTAAGCTCGATAGATCGTGTCCTCTAGCTAACTTCACTCTACTCCTTAGAATACTTTTGTCTATGCTTCACTACTTACGTTTGTTTCTTTTTTCTCACTAATAAGAAGAGAGAACGGCTCGTAAGCTCAAAATGTAGTGTTATCGCTATGCTAAAAATGTTAAGACAGTCAATATCACAAAATAAACCGACAAAATAGAAACGTTGATGGTTAGTGGACAAGTTATGGTATTCAGTGGTTTTAAATTTTTATTCCTTATAATATGGCACTGTCGCCATTCGTTATTTGGTGCGTTGCGTGCGTGCGTTGTGTGGTTTGAGAGTTTAAAACAATAGATTATTTGGATTATATTTTAATACAATGAGGACCAGTGTCTCACAGTTTCAATTGTTGGTGGAGTTCATGCAAAGGTATGTTTCTAATTTCTATTAAATTATTTTAAAACGTATTAGTTACAGAATTACCAAATAGTTGCCCCTCAACGCAGGTAGATATGCCAAGCCACTTGAAACTTTGAAAGTGTTCAAGTCTAGGTAAAATGTCTAAAACATAACATATTCCATGCTAAATAAGCTCTTGCAGACATTATTTTCGCTTTATTACACTCAAAAATGTATATAATTTTAATGTAAACATATGTTTCACACGTCAAAATGCTAGTGATAGCTCACTAGCATTTTGACGTAACTACTATCGCAAGCGTATTAATCGATAGCGTCTGTCGAATTAGTGACTCATGGTACCGTTTTGTATGGTGACAGCTGAAAAACGTTAGTAACTATCGAATAGATTACGTTAGGTTTTGAACCTATCGAAATCTATAGTGCTCATGGTATGTATTTTAATTCATTCTGTGACCGCTAGGGGCGCTATACAATATTTCATACAAATAATTTACGTAGACGCTAGCGAGTTTTGGCTGTGTAAACTCATGGTAGAGGTACTGAAAATAAAATAGTATGTGTTAAGATGTTGCAGGTTTTATTTCATTAGGGTGGTACTTTATATTTTTACGACCAACACGAAGCGTCACATTATGTTTATTATGAACTTTTAGAATTTTGTAGGGGCCTTTCCATATGGTCGATAACGCCTTGCGAAGTCTGTGATGGTGTTTTAGGTACACCATATCTCCTAATTTATATTTGATGTCACAGGAGTTTGCGTCGTAATATTGTTTAGATTTTTCTTTGCTATTTAGGATGTTTTGAACGGCTTTTTCGCGGCTAAATCGCATTCTATATTGTAAAGCTCTGATGTATTCGTTGTATGTGGTATTACCTGAATTTTCATATAAGGAGTTAGGAATACGTGGTTTATAACCGTATAATAATTCGTGGGGAGTGAAATTAGATGTAAAGTGAGGGGTGGTATTGTACGCTAATATTGCAGTGAATAGGTAACAGTGCCAGTCGTTTTGATTCTCATTAACAAATGATTTTACGTATTCTTTTAGAGTAGCATGTGAGCGTTCAAGAGCTCCATTAGTTTGTGGGTGGTAAGGAGTAGTGAAAAGGGCTTTGACCTTCAATATATCTGTTAATTGTTTGAATAATTCTGATGTAAAACAAGTACTTGGATCTGTTAAAATGGTTTTAGGAAAACCGAAAAGAGACATAAAATTTACGAGGTTGCGAGCTATGTCTTCACTAGTAGCTGTAATCATCGGATACGCGCTAGTAAATTTGGTTAGGTCATCTTGTAGTGTTAAGATGAATTTAAAATTATGGAAACCCGCTTCGGGTAAAGGACCTACGACGTCAAGGGCTAATCGTTCAAATGGTCTCGTAGATGTAGAGGTTATCTCCATAGGAACTTTATTTGATTTCCTTAAGAGTTTGTTAATCTGGCAAAGCTTACATTTTTTTACGTATTGTTCAATGTCAGAGAGCATGCCTTTCCAATAGTAGGCAGCTTTAGTCGTAATGATTAATATTGATGTCGTAATTATTTATATTGATTTCGTCTTTTGTGACATGAACGGACTAATAGAACTAATAAAGATAAGAATTCGATCAAGGAAGCAGACTTTGAGAAATGTAATCAAGAAGCATTTGAAATTGCGACAACTGTTGATCCTTCTTTTCTACTAACATTTCCTTGTTCGAAGACCCCACTAAACAAATATTTGGCATCGACCATAATGTTAGTGAGGGAAAGATGTAAAGAGACTCTTACTCTTGACGAAGATGTTATACTTTGTAATTCCATTGACAATTTAACTTGCTGCAGATTAGAGGGAGATGATTCGGATCTTTTAGAGGATGATTTGTATGACAATTTGTAATTGTACTATTTTATAATTGTAAAATTGTAAATTAAATGAAATTTGTATTTGTAAGTTTTATCGGATAGCTTAAATTCCATTTGAAAAGTACCTAGAGTTTTAACAGGTTTTTCCGAACTATTAATGGCCTTTAATTTTACAGTTTCGGTGGATAGATTTGGAATTTCTACAAAACAGGAGCCTTTGATAATACTGATGGTTGATCCTGTATCGATAAGGAAACATAACTGTTCTAAGGCATGGTTAGTAGATAAGTAAGTATGAGGTAACGCTACTTTTTTACAAAAATCGTTAATTTCATATATAGGTTTAGATATAGAATTTATATTTAAGTTAGATGTAGGTGTGTTTAGAATTAGTATGAGAACTTTTTAAAGCCTTATGGCATAAGTGAGATTTTATATTATTATTGGGTATAGTAGGACTCAGCTCATTGGCTTGAGAAGTGAATCTAGTAGGTGTAGATTTAGTAAGATTAGTAGAGATAGCAGGACTCAGCATCTTCGTCTGAGATGTAGAATTGGTAGGACTCAGCACCTTTGACTGAGATGTAGAATTAGTAAGATTAGTAGAGATAGCAGGACTCGGCATCTTCGACTGAGATGTAGAATTGGTAGGACTCAGCACCTTTGACTGAGATGTAGAATTAGTAAGATTAGTAGAGATAGCAGGACTCAGCATCTTCGACTGAGATGTAGAATTGGTAGGACTCAGCACCTTTGACTGAGATGTAGAATTAGTAAGATTAGTAGAGATAGCAGGACTCAGCATCTTCGACTGAGATGTAGAATTGGTAGGACTCAGCACCTTTGACTGAGATGTAGAATTAATAAGATTAGTAGAGATAGCAGGACTCATCATCTTCGTCTGAGATGTAGAATTGGTAGGACTCAGCACCTTTGACTGAGATGTAGAATTAGTAAGATTAGTAGAGATAGCAGGACTCAGCATCTTCGACTGAGATGTAGAATTGGTAGGACTCAGCACCTTTGACTGAGATGTAGAATTAGTAAGATTAGTAGAGATAGCAGGACTCATCATCTTCGTCTGAGATGTAGAATTGGTAGGACTCAGCACCTTTGACTGAGATGTAGAATTAGTAAGATTAGTAGAGATAGCAGGACTCAGCATCTTCGACTGAGATGTAGAATTGGTAGGACTCAGCACCTTTGACTGAGATGTAGAATTAGTAAGATTAGTAAAGATAGCAGGACTCATCATCTTCGTCTGAGATGTAGAATTGGTAGGACTCAGCACCTTTGACTGAGATGTAGAATTAGTAGGAGTCGTGCCATTATAGTTTTGTATAGATTTTGACGGACACGGCATCAAAATCCGGTTTAGTTTAAATTATCATGAGATTCAACGCAGTTATTATGATAATTGGCCTCACATTCACATGTATGCGTAAATGTATTCGTAGAGTTAGCAGGTGAGTTATAATGGCGTTGTGCAGAGCCCGTATTTTCGCGGCGTTGCATATTGAACTGCTTTTTACGACATTGCTCTATAGTTTGGCCGAATTTTTTACAATATCTGTAAGTTTGCGCGTTAGGATTGGCATTAGAGTTAGCATTAGAATTAGTATTGATATTAGAATTAGTATTAGAATTGTTATTTTTATTAGAATCCCAAGACCTTATGATATGGTTTTTGGGAATTAAAATTAGGCTTTTTGTTTCTGAAACATTCCGATGAACTATGGCCTACTTTATGACATGTTGAACATTGTTTGGCTGATCTAGGTTTGGATAAATTAAATAACTTTTCTTCATCTACAGCGTATTGAATAGCTTCGTTAAGAGTTAAAGGATTTTTGCACCGAACAATATAGAAGAGCCTAGGCCTAGCATGAATATATTGAGCGCCAGGTCTTCCATGGCTGCTATACGACCTTATAATTCTTTTTCATCTTTACAGCTGTGGTGAGTGTCCGACTGAATTCGGGTCAGTATTGACTCGATTCGTAGAGAGTATTGCGTAACGTCTTCGTTTGTCAGTTGTTTGCAATGTTGTAAGTCCGATAAGAGATGTGTTGCGTGTTTTTTCTCTCCAAAGGTGGACTTGAGGAAGGTTTTAAGTTCTGACCATTTTTCAAATGATTTTAGACTGCATGCTACCTGTGCTTTACCTTCCATCTGGGAAATTATGTATTTACAGAGCACATTTTGTTGTTCTTGTGTTGCCAGAGACATTGCATTCTCACAATTTGTGAGAAATGCAGGTAGTGTCTCCCTGTCCCCATTATATGATTTTACTAATTTAGTTAAGACGGACAAGGTAATTTTGTCGGACTTTTCGAACATTTTCCCGTTTTCTGATTTAACGGACATAGATATTATGATATGCTGGACAATTTTATAATTTACGAACAGTAAAATACATGAAAAAGTGTCGATACAAATAGTTATAAAAATATAGCAATAACTTAGAAATACGATTCGGAGGCAAGATTCACTTTGAAATTATAGACACAAGAAACACTCACAGTAACACGAAGCCTGGCGTTTGCATTTTGTTGCATTTGTGTTGTGACTGGAGCGGTCTCACGCTGAAGAGCGGAGGCTGACCGTCGTCCAATGTAGTGGCTGGAGCGGGCTCACGCTGAAGAGCGGAGGCTGACCGTCGTCCAAAGGTAGTGACGCAGGCTTAGCCTTAGGCCAAGTCTTACTGTTGGCCACTGAACGGGAGGCTCGGGATTCGGGATACCAGTGTCTGTCCGGCTCAACGTCGTAAGACTTCGTCTCTGGTATCCCACTTCTGACACCAATTTGTTATAAGACCGACCCCGTTAGTATTTTTAAAAAAAACCTAATATTTGCCGAACCACTTATTTAATCGCAAAAATCCACAATTACACCTTTAATTATTGCTTTATTAAATAATGCACACAATACACCAATAAATTATGACTTTCTATGGTCCCCTGTATCTCTCGAGATAAGGATTCCAAATTTGGTTTACGCGACGGCGTCCAGAATTTAACTAACTCGATTAGTATTAAAATTCCGCCAATGTGCGCTAATTGCAATTCAGCGTTTACTTTGAAATGAAAAATTATACTTTGACTCTAGAGTGCAGATGTCGACTTTATTGCCTTGTAATAAGGGTTGTAACAGAACGACACGTGAAATCAGATGTTCACTTCCTACCTAACTACAGAGTTCATCGAACTCGTCGTCGCGCTTGCTGTTCGCTATGTGCGTTGCCATGGTAACGATACATTGCCTATGAGGAAATAAAACAAATCAAAATTATTGGATACCCATAACATTCCTGAAATAATTTCTTGTACCGGTAATCTTAGTATGATGTACCGAATTCACCCCATGAATCTGTGGAGGGCTGTCACTTACACCCTGTTATTATTTGTACTCGTTGGTTCAAAAATAAAAATAAACAGTTTACCACACCAATTAATAACTTTATTTCAAAAATAGTTGTTTCAGTAGGTTACAGTTTAACATGAAGTAGTGATTAATACAAAGATACTGCCGTCCCTAAAAGACAAGGGCGATTAATTTAACTTTTTTTTTTGTTATTATGTTTAGACATAATCATAATCATTTCGAAGCTGTGTTTTCGATCTTTGATTTAGATCAAAGATCGAAAACACAGCTTCGAAATCAGCAAAACAATACAAACATTGGTTTGAAAGAAAACTCGATGAGGAATAAAAATTAATGTAATATCTAAGAATTGTATTAAAACAGTTTAACTTCGCATAGTGTGTCGAACTATTTTATTACAATTCTTAGACATTTAATTTGTACTGTGGCAAATTACAGCCTGTTTACTACACCATTGTAAAGTTTTTACTTGAGAAAAATTACAACTAGTTACAAGGTGGAAGATGCCGCACGCAAAATACGCGCTTCGACGTGGAGTTGCGGACACCAGACCGTTATACAAGGTGGAAGATGTATGTAAAGATAGTCCCAAACAACCTTAACTAAGTCTTAGTGCTAACATTCAAGTTTGTTATGATATCTAAAATAGAGATTGTTTACATTTTGAGCATTACAATATAAAGTGACAAATTATAGCTCGTAAATTTGAACATGACAAAGTAGATTGAAATAAACAAAACATCAAGATGTTTAATAATATACTTACTATAAGTGTTTCAAGAAACTAGTGCCCTGCTGTCTATTGTCCTCTGACAAGGCAAGGGCGCTAAATATAACATACAGCTGTTTGACATCAAAAACAGAGATATTTAGTTCAAATTTTGAGCATAAAACTATAACTTGAAAAATTATGCATAAAGTTGTATTTTTTTTTTGTTGTAATCTCAATATTTTTGTAACTCATACGATTTAAAAAACTATACAAGAGCATAACTATACATAAGTTAACTTAAAATGAAACATCAAGATATAATGTAATTTGCACTTCTTTATCTGAGACATGTTATACAAATGTATATATTGTAATCTATAAATTGAAGTTATATATTTGCAAAAATGCGTAGAAAATATTACGTTTACGAGTACGAAATTTTACATGTACATCTAATTTTGATATTATGGACTTACTTGTTTTATATGCCTGATTACCAAACACCATTTTTTTTATCAATAAGATATTAATATTTTTTTTACAGTTATGATATTTAGGTAGGAAGATAATTGCTAGTATATGGAAGATTATTCCTCATTCTATGAGCTATCGATAATAATGTATTACTATAATATACATATTTAAAAAAAAACCCTGTCCGATCCGCTAAGGTAGGTTGGTGGGTAGGTAAGTATTGAAATTGAAAAATTTAATTAATATATTCCTATTTAGATAACAAGTTTATAAAATACCTCGATAAAAATTAAATGAAATGGGGAAACGTTACATGGCAATACAAGGCCACGCGCGGCGGCATCCCGGTCCCTTCTCGGGTAGTGCGTCATAAACAAACAACAATCGACAATCTAACACACTAACGCCGAAGATGGTGCTGACACATTTTAAAAATATGCTAGGTTTTGGGGAAATGATGGTCATTTGGGCAAAAAAAATGTCCATTTTAAAATTCATTAATATGAATATTAAAATGTCCATTTTAAAATTAAAATATGAATATTTTATGTTTGTTATTTTATTTGATAATGTTATTGGGATACCTTTGTGCCCCTTTTGGATCGGATAGGTTTTTTTATCATATTGTACAACAACGTATTATTTAAAATAATTTAAAATTAAGCAATTGCTTACTTAGTTTCTTACTTTAACACTACAATTTTTGCGCCGCTCGGTTACTCATGCATGACTAGCATCTTTTCATCCCCCATAAGGAATGAATGGCTTTGTCACTCAACTAACTATTTATGACTAATAACCAGGGTTCAATTACGTATAATGGATGATTATCGGATAAATATCAATGCCGATTCATAACTTGATTTTTTGCATTCAGGCCACACAGGGACTTTATTTTTCGGTATTTTCGTATCGATCACTCTGATCCTATATAGTGAAATTGTAATAAAAACTTAATACAAATGTTAAAAAAATTGTGGACTAAACGCAAATTTTGTAACGGTTTTTAATAAATTGTCACATTACGCATTTGGATACGCGCCGAAACTATACATGTGAAGTTTATTCGAACACGTTGATAACGTTAGTGATTTTTTTATTTATTATTGTTTTATTATTAAAATTTAAAAGATAATTATCAATTCGAACCCTGCTAATAACCCTTAATTACATTAAAATACTACCTATCTTACATTGAACATATTTTATTCAATTCTAATGATTTATGTCCGATTAATACTTTTTATCTTACCTACTTACAATTGTTAAGTTAACTTACTTACTTATTTATATGTCGCCGGAGCAATGGGCAAAAATAACCACTAAGTGGATACCAAAAAGCAAGAAACGACAACGCGGCGCAGAAGGAGATGGCGGGATAAGCTGGACTCTTTCTTAGAGGAATGGCCTACAATCGCATTAGATCGCGAAAAGTGGAAGGAGGGAAGGGAGGCCATTGCCCTGCATTGGAACAATATAGCCTTATAATAAATAAATATATACCTATTTAAATAGAATAATGTAGACAGGGTGAATTGTTCAAGTGGGCCGTGTGTGACCAAATGAAACTATGAGGAATAGCGAAAATTACTCAGCCCCGATTTTGATGAATCATCATTGGATTTTGAAAAAAATAATATTACTAGCCAGGAATAGAAAAGGTTGTTTTTGAAAAAAAACACAGACTGTATTATTACAACATTCGATAGTGTCCTTAATAAGTATCCAATTCTGGGAACTAATGACATGCGGCATTTAAAAAATTCCACCTGTATTCGAAATCTGAATAAAAACAATCTCTATCTATTGATATCACCAGAATTATCTCTTTAAGGCCAGGATATTCGAGCGCAGTAGGCATTTAGCTTTAATATACCTACGCGCGTGGCAAGTCCTGCGGACGCTCATTTGAAATGAACTCGCTGACCCCGCTGTGCGAAACTTTCGAATCACAGTATAAAATTGTAACAGAAGGTTCAGTCAATTACGGAATTCATGTTAATTTAGGTAGGTGGGAGGTAGATGGCAGGTAGGTGGCAGGTAAGTGGCAGGTAGGTGGCAGGTAGGTGGCCGGTAGGTGGCCGGTAGGTGGCAGGTAGGTGGCAGGTAGGTGGCAGGTAGGTGGCAGGTAGGTGGCAGGTAGACGGCCGGTAGATGGCCGGTAGATGACCGGTAGATGACCGGTAGATGGCCGGTAGATGACCGGTAGATGGCCGGTAGATGGCCGGTAGATGGCCGGTAGATGGCCGGTAGGTGGTAGGTAGGCGGTAGGTAGTTGGTAGGTAGGTGGTAGGTAGGCGGTAGGTAGTCGGTAGGTAGACGGTAGGTAGTCGGTAGGTAGTCGGTAGGTAGTGGGTAGGTAATTGGTAAGTAGGTGTTAGGTAGGTGGTAGGTAGGTGGTAGGTAGGTGGTAGGTAGTTAGTATGTATCTAGTAGGTAGGTCAGTGGCGAAGGGTGAAAATTGAGTCAGGGGAAGCCGAAGAGACTTTTTTTTTAATGTTTTTTTCTGTTTATTTTGACCTTATTTTTGTTATCAGTGACCTCGAAAACCATGAAAACGATACCCATGACGAAAAAAAACAAAAAAGAATTGTTGGTGCGATCGAATTTTCATTTTGACCTCACTTTCGTTATCAGAGACCCCAAAAACCACGAAAATGACACTCATGACGAAAAAACCGAAAATTCTCGACGGCGCCATCTTGGATTTTCATTTTGATCTCAGTTTCGTTATCAGCGACCCCAAAACCCACGAAAATGACACCCATGAAGAAAAAACCGAAAATTATCAACGGCACCATCTTGGATTTTCATTTTGACCTCATTTTCGTTATCAGTGACCCCTAAAACCACGGAAACGACACCAATGACAACAGAACTGAAAAAAAAGTATAGCATAAAATGGAGAGGAAGTATAATAAAAAATTAAATTGATTTTATCTTAAATATGTAAATAAGAAAAAAAAAAAACTGGCAACACGGAGACAAATGCCGAGCGAGCGAAGCGAGCGGTGCCGCGGCAGCGGCCGGCGAGTGCCAGAAACGACTTGCATTAATAGAAAAAAGAGATTGTTTTTAGTAGGTTACCCGGAACTGAACTATTTAGATTAGGATAATTACTTATTAGGTTAGGTTAAAACTAGATAGTGTTTTGCTTGACTAACCCCATTGAGCGACATTTATGATTTACCTCCTACCCACTTAGTAGTTCACATTTTTGTCATTGTAGCATTTGACTGAATAGGAAAGGGTGAATTGAAAACCTAAATATTTGGCTTATTTGATTTTGCGTAAAAACTGTTATTCCAACTGAAATATTTGACTAAATAAAAAATGTTAAAAGTACTAGTTGGTAAACAAGTTATAGTTTAAACGTTCATTTCCCAAACATTAGGTTTGCGTTACATTTTTTTGTGAATAGATTTTTTGCTAAGTAATAATTTAGCAAATGAAATTATGCGAAAAATTTTTTGGGAAGTGAAAATTTGTCAAATTCCTTTCGGTCAAACAAGGGAGACCCCTCGAAATCATATCAAACATAAATGGCATAAAATTATCAATCAAATAAAGCCAATTTCGTGGATATTAAACACATTTTTCTGTGTTTTATTTCAACTTAAAGTTCTCCACCTCTAAAAAAACACCCGTTACATACATACAGGTCAAACACCTTACACTCCTTTTGGGCTTCGCCACAGTCGGATAAATAGAAGTATTGATATACATAATTATCATCATATGTTTATAAAAAACAGTTTCTAAATAAAAATTAGGTTTATCTATCATCTTCCGCAATTGACAGCAAAGGTAATGTCACGAAGGTAGAGTAGGTAGGTGGGTAGGTAGGGTAGGTAGGTAAGGTAGGTCGGTAAGGTAGGTAGGGTAGGTAGGGTAGGTAGGTAGGGTAGGTAGGTAGGGTAGGTAGGTAGGGTAGGTAGGTAGGGTAGGTAGGTAGGGTAGGTAGGTAGGGTAGGTAGGTAGGGTAGGTAGGTAGGGTAGGTAGGTAGGGTAGGTAGGTAGGGTAGGTAGGTAGGGTAGGTAGGTAGGGTAGGTAGGTAGGGTAGGTAGGTAGGGTAGGTAGGTAGGGTAGGTAGGTAGGGTAGGTAGGTAGGGTAGGTAGGTAGGGTAGGTAGGTAGGGTAGGTAGGTAGGGTAGGTAGGTAGGGTAGGTAGGTAGGGTAGGTAGGTAGGGTAGGTAGGGTAGGTAGAGTAGGTAGGTAAGGTTGGTAGGTAGATTGGGTTGGTAGGTAGGTAGGGTAGGTAGAGTAGGTGGTAGGTAGGGTAGGTAGGTAGGGTGGGTAGGTAGGGTGGGTAGGTAGGGTGGGTAGGTAGGGTGGGTAGGTAGGTAGGGTAGGTAGGGTAGGTAGGTAGGTAGGTAGGGTAGATAGGTAGGTCTACCCTAACAAAAAAAAATAAAAAAAAACAGAGAAACGAGAACGGAACGGAGAATAAAATAGAACAGTCTTAAAAACCCTAACTGCTTGACTTTAACGGTACTACTAGCAACCACCTAACAAAGGGAACAATGCAAACGGAATAACATACGATTCCTTGTCCTGATATAAGTTATTTCGATACCTAAATATTTAATTTTTTTATAATACGTAAATTTTATATTACTTCTAAAGAATATTACTCCCGGGGGATACCCGGAGGGCATTTAGCTTATCTATTCAAGTGATCGCGAGACAATACCTGCTTCTTTTCACCCCTCTAAGGATGAATGAGCGTTTCTGGTAGAATTATAAACTACCTATCAATATAGAAAACTATCGTTCCATTATAGTATTTAAATACCTACATTTAAGAGACTAAGAAACTATTACTATAACTAATATGCCTACTGAAATAAAGTCTAAGTAAATACATACAATACTATACGAGAAAAGTATAAGTATGCCTGTTGAGACATAAATTAATACATAATATAGAAACCAGAAAGGAAAGAGGGCCTAAACACTGGTTACACCTGTTAGGTGTGACTATTTCAGAAAGATTTATTTATGGATTTTTTTTAATGTTTCCACTAATATAATAATTTTTTTCGTAAGGAATCCGTTTAAATTTGTTAGCATATTTTAAATAAAATAACCTAACAGTTAAATTCAACGCCAGTTATAAAGACCATCACAAGCTCAGCTTGGTTCCAGTTCCGGCGAGGGTATTCCACTCCGGGAACTATGTATATGTAGATAATCTACAACCTGCAACCTTGCTAAGTACATCTGTTCTAAAGTTAACCGATTTGGTAAAGGCACTACCATGAGCAATAGCGCAAATGGGTTTATCGACTCTGGCTGCTTGGTTCCATAGGCATAGGTATTACCTTTTTCACTTCGTAAGTGTTCGCAAAATCTTCGATTTGTGGCGGCAACGGTTAAATTTAGCATTTCGACATGGTTTCCGCATGATTGTAGGTGAACATCCTCCTGGAGTGGAACGTAACAAATAAACGGTCCTCTGGGACCGAAACAAGCCCAATTCAGAGACAAATTTAATCTCAGCGTAATTTACGCAGCTCAAAGTTAGGCATTGAAATTACTTTACAACAAAATCCCCAGGAAGTCAGTTCCCAGGAAGTTCATCCACAGCAAGGTGTTCCAATCGTGTTTATGGGCGGAAATACATATTTATTTTCGGGTTTATTTAATTTTCTTTTCTTGCTTTATTCACCAAAACCAAGTCTAATTTAAGCAAAAATTTTTTTTTTCTTTATATTCTTTTTTAAAGTAAAAAGGACCAGATTTTTATTTTATTTCCCGTAAGATTATAAAACACTGCGCATTTTGACATATGGATGCTTTAAGAAATTCTGAATGTTTAAACCTGAAAGAGGGCCCTAATTCCGGCGTATCAAATCTAGTGTGACTATTCTAGAAAGATTGCATTCCTTTAAGTAATGGAGTATTTATTGAATTTTAATATAAATAAATGTAACTCTTAGTTAGGCACATACATACATTATTTACTAATTATTCGAAGAACAAACAATAGCTAGATCAGAGAAATAAAATTGCACAGCTACAGCTGCTGCCGGATTCCGACTCGGCGTCGGAATATAATAACACTATTTTTTTGTTTTATTTTCTATTTTTTCTGTAACATTTGCATCTTACCAGTACTTAACTCTTATTGAATACACTACTTTTATATCGCACAACGACACCATTCGCTTTATGTTTTATATTTACATATCTTACCAGTAGGCTGCTCGGTACCTCAGGGGGTCTACCGTTAAACCTACCTACTAATGCACTATTTATCGCACGGTGAGCCAGCGTTCATTCATCAAGGATGAATGAGCATGGCAAGTCTTAACTACCTAACCTATGAATAGAAAAATAGCTGTTTATTTAAAGGTTATTTATTTATTTAATACTTACTTTAAAGAATGAAAAGATTAACTATTATAATTATGTATTATCTACCAAATTACAAGAGTCACGGTTAAAAAGGGCGTAAGACCAACAGATTTGAAATACAGGTGATTGGTAACTGTGCATTCCCTAAAATAGGTGATACTAACATAATTTGTAACAATTTTGATCCATGCTCATGGTGAAAACATTGAGCACACAGTAATTAATCCAAGCTAGGCTGCCGAAGTCCCAGAATTAAGGTCTGTTAAGGCTATACAGGGTGAATGTTTGAAGTGGGCGTGGATGGCAGTACCTATTCGTAATTAATTATTTCCATGATGTCACACAATAATCGTAGTCCAATTCATAGTACGTCCCTAACACTATAAAGTAAATCATCCCGATATTTTTTTTTAGCCTGTAGATCAATATCTACAATCCTGACATTTACCACAAGATATTTCCGGCTAATCTCCGAAACGGCTGGACCGATTTTGAAGGGACTATGACTGGCAGAAAGCCTGCTGATGTTATAGGGAAGTAGCTGATGTTGTAGAGTTCCATGCAAAAAAATCGAAACCATCGAATTTGTAACAAAATCAGATTCAAATAGGGAAGTTATATTTTTATAACAATTACACGCGGACGAAGGTCTCGGGGCACAGCTAATTTAATGTATTTGTGAAATTAAAATTTTTGTAAGTAAAATTGTTTATGGTGAAATATGTACTTTCTTGAATTTTTAAGGTTACCAATGAAAGTTAATTATAAACATTTTTTTAAATAAAAAACAAATTAATAAAGCGTGTTTCCTCCACGTGTGTATTTGAGATATATTTGATTTCCGTTGGTCTTACGCCAGATTTCATAGATAATTGCCGTAGATCCTTTAATGAAATCAGTATTACGTTGCTTTCTTTTCAGTCGCCAAATGTACTTTGTGTTGGAAATAGTAAAATAAAGCTTCTTTTAAGGTTTTAATCGATGCCGAATAATACATCGGCTCCTTACATCGCGGAGCTAATAGCCAAACTGTAAACTTGTGAGAAGGAACTAAACAATGTGGGAAGAACGACAGATGCGTTATATTTTTTTTTGTTTTTTTTTTATCCTATTTACTACGTTATAGGTGAATTATTACGGAATCTCTTTACTTTATGTAAATAGTATTAAGACTATTTTTTTATTTTTTTTATTTTTATTTTTATTTTTTTGTTTTTTTTTATAATTTTATCAATCATTATTAAAAATATGAATATAACGATTAATTATCCAAAACTTACAAATTTACTTACTTCCTCTAAAATGATCACCGGGGGGGCCGTATTATATTTATATTCTCTATTATGTATATTATAACTTTAGAACGTCAATCACCGGCCAGCATGAGTCGTGGCCGTCAACTGAGGCAGCAAATGCGCAGAAGGTAGGAACACAATGATATCTAATTCCGTGAATAAATCGAAAACAAGATGTTGGGAAATTTGTTCATTAAGTAACTTTATTTTACAATTTTTGAGAGATTTCGGCGAAATACGTACTTTCCACTAAGTAACCCAAATTATATTAAAAATATCATTTTCATTGGTTAAGCGTTGCGAAGCTAATTATTAATAACAGATGATGGCATCATCATCATCATCCTCCACAGCCCGACTTCACCCACTGCTGGGGTATACGCCTCTCTTAGCTTGTGCCAAGCTCCTTGGTTTTCTGTTATTTTTTCCTAATATATGGTTATCCTCATATTTTTTTTTTAAATCAGCAATAAAATGTCTTACGTAAATTCCAATTCCAACGTAATTGGCTGATTAGAGTTACAAAAAATATTATAGAGATTCATTTCATATCTATGGGACATATAATTTTAATATGTGTTGTATCCCGAAATTAGATGATTTCACCATAGAACCCAAACAACTGTGCATTTACGCTTATCACCTACTCCTTAATAAGTAAACTTACAAGATGCGGTTATAATCTCTAATAACCTTGTTTTTTTGTTTTTTTTTTTTCATAAGGGGTCCTTTAATGTTGTGAGGGTCGAACAGGGGGAGGATGTCAGATAAATAGCGATTAATCACGATGGGGGGAATGAGATAAAGTAAAATTACGTGTATTTTGACGTGGGAGAAAAAGATTATTTAAGCGTCTGAAGTGTAAAATATTCTTTACCAAATATAAATATTACTTTTTCCAACCATGTTTTGAACCTAATTTAAAGTTTTTTTTTTATTAAAACATGTTCCGCAATTTTATGATCTTTTTCCTCACGTGATTAAAGGATTGGCCCCCTATGTATTACATTTTTTAAACGTTGACGTAAAACTAATTATCTTATTAGTCTAGGATCCCCCGCCTAAGATCAACCTTCACGCATCTACTTACCGAATGAAAAATATGTTTAGCAATCTTAATACATGAAATGACTAATACGGGATTCTCAGAATATATGTATATGTATTAGTTTTAATTTAAGCGTATATATATGGTTGTTCTGATATATGTACATAAATATCTAATATAATATTATAAAGTTAAACATTATACACTATTAATATTATCATAAAGGATGAGAGACACGCGGATATAGTCGCTAAATCAAGACCGAGATCGATCATTTTTGTGGTGGGTAGGTAGGGTGAATAGGTAGGGTGGGTAGGTAGGTAGGGTAGGTAGGGTAGGTAGGGTAGGTAGGTAGGGTAGGTAGGTAGGGTAGGTAGGTAGGTAGGGTAGGTAGGTAGGGTAGGTAGGTAGGTAGGGTAGGTAGGTAGGGTAGGTAGGTAGGTAGGGTAGGTAGGTAGGGTAGATAGGTAGGTAGAGTAGGTAGGTAGGCCTACCCTAACAAAAAAAAAAAAAAAAAACAGAAACGAGAACGGAACGGAGAATAAAATAGAACAGTCTTAAAAACCCTAACTGCTTGACCTTAACGGTACTACTAGCAACCACCAACCAAAGAGAACAATGCAAACGGAATAACATCGGCCCTTAGGAGCATAATATTACTCGTATATTTAATAAACGATTCCTTGTCCTGATATAAGTTATTTCGATACCTAAATATTTAATTTTTTTATAATACGTAAATTTTATATTACTTCTAAAGAATATTACTCCCGGGGGATACCCGGAGGGCATTTAGCTTATCTATTCAAGTGATCGCGAGACAATACCTGCTTCTTTTCACCCCTCTAAGGATGAATGAGCGTTTCTGGTAGAATTATAAACTACCTATCAATATAGAAAACTATCGTTCCATTATAGTATTTAAATACCTACATTTAAGAGACTAAGAAACTATTACTATAACTAATATGCCTACTGAAATAAAGTCTAAGTAAATACATACAATACTATACGAGAAAAGTATAAGTATACCTGTTGAGACATAAATTAATACATAATATAGAAACCAGAAAGGAAAGAGGGCCTAAACACTGGTTACACCTGTTAGGTGTGACTATTTCAGAAAGATTTATTTATGGATTTTTTTTTAATGTTTCCACTAATATAATAATTTTTTTCGTAAGGAATCCGTTTAAATTTGTTAGCATATTTTAAATAAAATAACCTAACAGTTAAATTCAACGCCAGTTATAAAGACCATCACAAGCTCAGCTTGGTTCCAGTTCCGGCGAGGGTATTCCACTCCGGGAACTATGTATATGTAGATAATCTACAACCTGCAACCTTGCTAAGTACATCTGTTCTAAAGTTAACCGATTTGGTAAAGGCACTACCATGAGCAATAGCGCAAATGGGTTTATCGACTCTGGCTGCTTGGTTCCATAGGCATAGGTATTACCTTTTTCACTTCGTAAGTGTTCGCAAAATCTTCGATTTGTGGCGGCAACGGTTAAATTTAGCATTTCGACATGGTTTCCGCATGATTGTAGGTGAACATCCTCCTGGAGTGGAACGTAACAAATAAACGGTCCTCTGGGACCGAAACAAGCCCAATTCAGAGACAAATTTAATCTCAGCGTAATTTACGCAGCTCAAAGTTAGGCATTGAAATTACTTTACAACAAAATCCCCAGGAAGTCAGTTCCCAGGAAGTTCATCCACAGCAAGGTGTTCCAATCGTGTTTATGGGCGGAAATACATATTTATTTTCGGGTTTATTTAATTTTCTTTTCTTGCTTTATTCACCAAAACCAAGTCTAATTTAAGCAAAAAAAATTTTTTTCTTTATATTCTTTTTTAAAGTAAAAAGGACCAGATTTTTATTTTATTTCCCGTAAGATTATAAAACACTGCGCATTTTGACATATGGATGCTTTAAGAAATTCTGAATGTTTAAACCTGAAAGAGGGCCCTAATTCCGGCGTATCAAATCTAGTGTGACTATTCTAGAAAGATTGCATTCCTTTAAGTAATGGAGTATTTATTGAATTTTAATATAAATAAATGTAACTCTTAGTTAGGCACATACATACATTATTTACTAATTATTCGAAGAACAAACAATAGCTAGATCAGAGAAATAAAATTGCACAGCTACAGCTGCTGCCGGATTCCGACTCGGCGTCGGAATATAATAACACTATTTTTTTGTTTTATTTTCTATTTTTTCTGTAACATTTGCATCTTACCAGTACTTAACTCTTATTGAATACACTACTTTTATATCGCACAACGACACCATTCGCTTTATGTTTTATATTTACATATCTTACCAGTAGGCTGCTCGGTACCTCAGGGGGTCTACCGTTAAACCTACCTACTAATGCACTATTTATCGCACGGTGAGCCAGCGTTCATTCATCAAGGATGAATGAGCATGGCAAGTCTTAACTACCTAACCTATGAATAGAAAAATAGCTGTTTATTTAAAGGTTATTTATTTATTTAATACTTACTTTAAAGAATGAAAAGATTAACTATTATAATTATGTATTATCTACCAAATTACAAGAGTCACGGTTAAAAAGGGCGTAAGACCAACAGATTTGAAATACAGGTGATTGGTAACTGTGCATTCCCTAAAATAGGTGATACTAACATAATTTGTAACAATTTTGATCCATGCTCATGGTGAAAACATTGAGCACACAGTAATTAATCCAAGCTAGGCTGCCGAAGTCCCAGAATTAAGGTCTGTTAAGGCTATACAGGGTGAATGTTTGAAGTGGGCGTGGATGGCAGTACCTATTCGTAATTAATCATTTCCATGATGTCTCACAATAATCGTAGTCCAATTCATAAAGTAAATCATCCCGATATTTTTTTTTAGCCTGTAGATCAATATCTACAATCCTGACAATTACCACAAGATATTTCCGGCTAATCTCCGAAACGGCTGGACCGATTTTGAAGGGACTATGACTGGCAGAAAGCCTGCTGATGTTATAGGGAAGTAGCTGATGTTGTAGAGTTCCGTGCAAAAAAATCGAAACCATCGAAATTGTAACAAAATCAGATTCAAATAGGGAAGTTATATTTTTACAACAATTACACGCGGACGAAGGTCTCGGGGCACAGCTAATTTAATGTATTCGTGAAATAAAAATTTTTGTAAGTAAAATTGTTTATGGCGAAATATGTACTTTCTTGAATTTTTAAGGTTACCAATGAAAGTTAATTATAAACATTTTTTTAAATAAAAAACAAATTAGTAAAGCGTGTTTGCTCCATATGTATTTGAGATATATTTGATTTCCGTTGGTCTTACGCCAGATTTCATAGATAATTGCCGTAGATCCTTTAATGAAATCAGTATTACGTTGCTTTCTTTTCAGTCGCCAAATGTACTTTGTGTTGGAAATAGTTAAATAAAGCTTCTTTTAAGGTTTTAATCGATGCCGAATAATACATCGGCTCCTTGCATCGCGGAGCTAATAGCCAAACTGTAAACTTGTGAGAAGGAACTAAACAATGTGGGAAGAACGACAGATGCGTTATATTTTTTTTTGTTTTTTTTTTTATCCTATTTACTACGTTATAGGTGAATTATTACGGAATCTCTTTACTTTATGTAAATAGTATTAAGACTATTTTTTTTTTTTTTTTTTTTTTTTTTTTTTTTTTTTTTTTTTTTTGTTTTTTTTTATAATTTTATCAATCATTATTAAAAATATGAATATAACGATTAATTATCCAAAACTTACAAATTTACTTACTTCCTCTAAAATGATCACCGGGGGGGCCGTATTATATTTATATTCTCTATTATGTATATTATAACTTTAGAACGTCAATCACCGGCCAGCATGAGTCGTGGCCGTCAACTGAGGCAGCAAATGCGCAGAAGGTAGGAACACAATGATATCTAATTCCGTGAATAAATCGAAAACAAGATGTTGGGAAATTTGTTCATTAAGTAACTTTATTTTACAATTTTTGAGAGATTTCGGCGAAATACGTACTTTCCACTAAGTAACCCAAATTATATTAAAAATATCATTTTCATTGGTTAAGCGTTGCGAAGCTAATTATTAATAACAGATGATGGCATCATCATCATCATCCTCCACAGCCCGACTTCACCCACTGCTGGGGTATACGCCTCTCTTAGCTTGTGCCAAGCTCCTTGGTTTTCTGTTATTTTTTCCTAATATATGGTTATCCTCATATTTTTTTTTTAAATCAGCAATAAAATGTCTTACGTAAATTCCAATTCCAACGTAATTGGCTGATTAGAGTTACAAAAAATATTATAGAGATTCATTTCATATCTATGGGACATATAATTTTAATATGTGTTGTATCCCGAAATTAGATGATTTCACCATAGAACCCAAACAACTGTGCATTTACGCTTATCACCTACTCCTTAATAAGTAAACTTACAAGATGCGGTTATAATCTCTAATAACCTTGTTTTTTTGTTTTTTTTTTTTTCATAAGGGGTCCTTTAATGTTGTGAGGGTCGAACAGGGGGAGGATGTCAGATAAATAGCGATTAATCACGATGGGGGGAATGAGATAAAGTGAAATTACGTGTATTTTGACGTGGGAGAAAAAGATTATTTAAGCGTCTGAAGTGTAAAATATTCTTTACCAAATATAAATATTACTTTTTCCAACCATGTTTTGAACCTAATTTAAAGTTTTTTTTTTTATTAAAACATGTTCCGCAATTTTATGATCTTTTTCCTCACGTGATTAAAGGATTGGCCCCCTATGTATTACATTTTTTAAACGTTGACGTAAAACTAATTATCTTATTAGTCTAGGATCCCCCGCCTAAGATCAACCTTCACGCATCTACTTACCGAATGAAAAATATGTTTAGCAATCTTAATACATGAAATGACTAATACGGGATTCTCAGAATATATGTATATGTATTAGTTTAATTTAAGCGTATATATATGGTTGTTCTGATATATGTACATAAATATCTAATATAATATTATAAAGTTAAACATTATACACTATTAATATTATCATAAAGGATGAGAGACACGCGGATATAGTCGCTAAATCAAGACCGAGATCGATCATTTTTGTGGTGGGTAGGTAGGGTGGGTAGGTAGGGTGGGTAGGTAGGTAGGGTAGGTAGGGGTAGGTAGGGTAGGTAGGTAGGGTAGGTAGGTAGGGTAGGTAGGTAGGTAGGGTAGGGTAGGTAGGGTAGGTAGGTAGGTAGGTAGGGTAGGTAGGTAGGGGTAGGTAGGTAGGTAGGGTAGGTAGGTAGGGTAGATAGGTAGGTAGAGTAGGTAGGTAGGTCTACCCTAACAAAAAAAAAAAAAAAAAAACAGAAACGAGAACGGAACGGAGAATAAAATAGAACAGTCTTAAAAACCCTAACTGCTTGACCTTAACGGTACTACTAGCAACCACCAACCAAAGAGAACAATGCAAACGGAATAACATCGGCCCTTAGGAGCATAATATTACTCGTATATTTAATAAACGATTCCTTGTCCTGATATAAGTTATTTCGATACCTAAATATTTAATTTTTTTATAATACGTAAATTTTATATTACTTCTAAAGAATATTACTCCCGGGGGATACCCGGAGGGCATTTAGCTTATCTATTCAAGTGATCGCGAGACAATACCTGCTTCTTTTCACCCCTCTAAGGATGAATGAGCGTTTCTGGTAGAATTATAAACTACCTATCAATATAGAAAACTATCGTTCCATTATAGTATTTAAATACCTACATTTAAGAGACTAAGAAACTATTACTATAACTAATATGCCTACTGAAATAAAGTCTAAGTAAATACATACAATACTATACGAGAAAAGTATAAGTATACCTGTTGAGACATAAATTAATACATAATATAGAAACCAGAAAGGAAAGAGGGCCTAAACACTGGTTACACCTGTTAGGTGTGACTATTTCAGAAAGATTTATTTATGGATTTTTTTTTAATGTTTCCACTAATATAATAATTTTTTTCGTAAGGAATCCGTTTAAATTTGTTAGCATATTTTAAATAAAATAACCTAACAGTTAAATTCAACGCCAGTTATAAAGACCATCACAAGCTCAGCTTGGTTCCAGTTCCGGCGAGGGTATTCACTATGTATATGTAGATAATCTACAACCTGCAACCTTGCTAAGTACATCTGTTCTAAAGTTAACCGATTTGGTAAAGGCACTACCATGAGCAATAGCGCAAATGAGTTTATCGACTCTGGCTGCTTGGTTCCATAGGCATAGGTATTATCTTTTTCACTTCGTAAGTGTTCGCAAAATCTTCGATTTGTGGCGGCAACGGTTAAATTTAGCATTTCGACATGGTTTCCGCATGATTGTAGGTGAACATCCTCCTGGAGTGGAACGTAACAAATAAACGGTCCTCTGGGACCGAAAACAAGCCCAATTCAGAGACAAATTTAATCTCAGCGTAATTTACGCAGCTCAAAGTTAGGCATTGAAATTACTTTACAACAAAATCCCCAGGAAGTCAGTTCCCAGGAAGTTCATCCACAGCAAGGTGTTCCAATCGTGTTTATGGGCGGAAATACATATTTATTTTCGGGTTTATTTAATTTTCTTTTCTTGCTTTATTCACCAAAACCAAGTCTAATTTAAGCAAAAAAAATTTTTTTCTTTATATTCTTTTTTAAAGTAAAAGGACCAGATTTTTATTTTATTTCCCGTAAGATTATAAAACACTGCGCATTTTGACATATGGATGCTTTAAGAAATTCTGAATGTTTAAACCTGAAAGAGGGCCCTAATTCCGGCGTATCAAATCTAGTGTGACTATTCTAGAAAGATTGCATTCCTTTAAGTAATGGAGTATTTATTGAATTTTAATATAAATAAATGTAACTCTTAGTTAGGCACATACATACATTATTTACTAATTATTCGAAGAACAAACAATAGCTAGATCAGAGAAATAAAATTGCACAGCTACAGCTGCTGCCGGATTCCGACTCGGCGTCGGAATATAATAACACTATTTTTTGTTTTATTTTCTATTTTTTCTGTAACATTTGCATCTTACCAGTACTTAACTCTTATTGAATACACTACTTTTATATCGCACAACGACACCATTCGCTTTATGTTTTATATTTTACATATCTTACCGCTGCTCGGTACCTCAGGGGGTCTACCGTTAAACCTACCTACTAATGCACTATTTATCGCACGGTGAGCCAGCGTTCATTCATCAAGGATGAATGAGCATGGCAAATCTTAACTACCTAACCTATGAATAGAAAAATAGCTGTTTATTTAAAGGTTATTTATTTATTTAATACTTACTTTAAAGAATGAAAAGATTAACTATTATAATTATGTATTATCTACCAAATTACAAGAGTCACGGTTAAAAAGGGCGTAAGACCAACAGATTTGAAATACAGGTGATTGGTAACTGTGCATTCCCTAAAATAGGTGATACTAACATAATTTGTAACAATTTTGATCCATGCTCATGGTGAAAACATTGAGCACACAGTAATTAATCCAAGCTAGGCTGCCGAAGTCCCAGAATTAAGGTCTGTTAAGGCTATACAGGGTGAATGTTTGAAGTGGGCGTGGATGGCAGTACCTATTCGTAATTAATCATTTCCATGATGTCTCACAATAATCGTAGTCCAATTCATAAAGTAAATCATCCCGATATTTTTTTTTAGCCTGTAGATCAATATCTACAATCCTGACAATTACCACAAGATATTTCCGGCTAATCTCCGAAACGGCTGGACCGATTTTGAAGGGACTATGACTGGCAGAAAGCCTGCTGATGTTATAGGGAAGTAGCTGATGTTGTAGAGTTCCGTGCAAAAAAATCGAAACCATCGAAATTGTAACAAAATCAGATTCAAATAGGGAAGTTATATTTTTATAACAATTACACGCGGACGAAGGTCTCGGGGCACAGCTAATTTAATGTATTCGTGAAATAAAAATTTTTGTAAGTAAAATTGTTTATGGCGAAATATGTACTTTCTTGAATTTTTAAGGTTACCAATGAAAGTTAATTATAAACATTTTTTTAAATAAAAAACAAATTAGTAAAGCGTGTTTGCTCCATATGTATTTGAGATATATTTGATTTCCGTTGGTCTTACGCCAGATTTCATAGATAATTGCCGTAGATCCTTTAATGAAATCAGTATTACGTTGCTTTCTTTTCAGTCGCCAAATGTACTTTGTGTTGGAAATAGTAAAATAAAGCTTCTTTTAAGGTTTTAATCGATGCCGAATAATACATCGGCTCCTTGCATCGCGGAGCTAATAGCCAAACTGTAAACTTGTGAGAAGGAACTAAACAATGTGGGAAGAACGACAGATGCGTTATATTTTTTTTTGTTTTTTTTTTTATCCTATTTACTACGTTATAGGTGAATTATTACGGAATCTCTTTACTTTATGTAAATAGTATTAAGACTATTTTTTTTTTTTTTTTTTTTTTTTTTTTTTTTTTTTTTTTTATAATTTTATCAATCATTATTAAAAATATGAATATAACGATTAATTATCCAAAACTTACAAATTTACTTACTTCCTCTAAAATGATCACCGGGGGGGCCGTATTATATTTATATTCTCTATTATGTATATTATAACTTTAGAACGTCAATCACCGGCCAGCATGAGTCGTGGCCGTCAACTGAGGCAGCAAATGCGCAGAAGGTAGGAACACAATGATATCTAATTCCGTGAATAAATCGAAAACAAGATGTATGGAAATTTGTTCATTAAGTAACTTTATTTTACAATTTTTGAGAGATTTCGGCGAAATACGTACTTTCCACTAAGTAACCCAAATTATATTAAAAATATCATTTTCATTGGTTAAGCGTTGCGAAGCTAATTATTAATAACAGATGATGGCATCATCATCATCATCCTCCACAGCCCGACTTCACCCACTGCTGGGGTATACGCCTCTCTTAGCTTGTGCCAAGCTCCTTGGTTTTCTGTTATTTTTTCCTAATATATGGTTATCCTCATATTTTTTTTTAAATCAGCAATAAAATGTCTTACGTAAATTCCAATTCCAACGTAATTGGCTGATTAGAGTTACAAAAAATATTATAGAGATTCATTTCATATCTATGGGACATATAATTTTAATATGTGTTGTATCCCGAAATTAGATGATTTCACCATAGAACCCAAACAACTGTGCATTTACGCTTATCACCTACTCCTTAATAAGTAAACTTACAAGATGCGGTTATTATCTCTAATAACCTTGTTTTTTTGTTTTTTTTTTTTCATAAGGGGTCCTTTAATGTTGTGAGGGTCGAACAGGGGGAGGATGTCAGATAAATAGCGATTAATCACGATGGGGGGAATGAGATAAAGTGAAATTACGTGTATTTTGACGTGGGAGAAAAAGATTATTTAAGCGTCTGAAGTGTAAAATATTCTTTACCAAATATAAATATTACTTTTTCCAACCATGTTTTGAACCTAATTTAAAGTTTTTTTTTTATTAAAACATGTTCCGCAATTTTATGATCTTTTTCCTCACGTGATTAAAGGATTGGCCCCCTATGTATTACATTTTTTAAACGTTGACGTAAAACTAATTATCTTATTAGTCTAGGATCCCCCGCCTAAGATCAACCTTCACGCATCTACTTACCGAATGAAAAATATGTTTAGCAATCTTAATACATGAAATGACTAATACGGGATTCTCAGAATATATGTATATGTATTAGTTTTAATTTAAGCGTATATATATGGTTGTTCTGATATATGTACATAAATATCTAATATAATATTATAAAGTTAAACATTATACACTATTAATATTATCATAAAGGATGAGAGACACGCGGATATAGTCGCTAAATCAAGACCGAGATCGATCATTTTTGTGGTGGGTAGGTAGGGTGAATAGGTAGGGTGGGTAGGTAGGTAGGGTAGGTAGGGTAGGTAGGGTAGGTAGGTAGGGTAGGTAGGTAGGGTAGGTAGGTAGGTAGGGTAGGTAGGTAGGGTAGGTAGGTAGGTAGGGTAGGTAGGTAGGGTAGGTAGGTAGGTAGGGTAGGTAGGTAGGGTAGATAGGTAGGTAGAGTAGGTAGGTAGGTCTACCCTAACAAAAAAAAAAAAAAAAAACAGAAACGAGAACGGAACGGAGAATAAAATAGAACAGTCTTAAAAACCCTAACTGCTTGACCTTAACGGTACTACTAGCAACCACCAACCAAAGAGAACAATGCAAACGGAATAACATCGGCCCTTAGGAGCATAATATTACTCGTATATTTAATAAACGATTCCTTGTCCTGATATAAGTTATTTCGATACCTAAATATTTAATTTTTTTATAATACGTAAATTTTATATTACTTCTAAAGAATATTACTCCCGGGGGATACCCGGAGGGCATTTAGCTTATCTATTCAAGTGATCGCGAGACAATACCTGCTTCTTTTCACCCCTCTAAGGATGAATGAGCGTTTCTGGTAGAATTATAAACTACCTATCAATATAGAAAACTATCGTTCCATTATAGTATTTAAATACCTACATTTAAGAGACTAAGAAACTATTACTATAACTAATATGCCTACTGAAATAAAGTCTAAGTAAATACATACAATACTATACGAGAAAAGTATAAGTATACCTGTTGAGACATAAATTAATACATAATATAGAAACCAGAAAGGAAAGAGGGCCTAAACACTGGTTACACCTGTTAGGTGTGACTATTTCAGAAAGATTTATTTATGGATTTTTTTTTAATGTTTCCACTAATATAATAATTTTTTTCGTAAGGAATCCGTTTAAATTTGTTAGCATATTTTAAATAAAATAACCTAACAGTTAAATTCAACGCCAGTTATAAAGACCATCACAAGCTCAGCTTGGTTCCAGTTCCGGCGAGGGTATTCACTATGTATATGTAGATAATCTACAACCTGCAACCTTGCTAAGTACATCTGTTCTAAAGTTAACCGATTTGGTAAAGGCACTACCATGAGCAATAGCGCAAATGGGTTTATCGACTCTGGCTGCTTGGTTCCATAGGCATAGGTATTACCTTTTTCACTTCGTAAGTGTTCGCAAAATCTTCGATTTGTGGCGGCAACGGTTAAATTTAGCATTTCGACATGGTTTCCGCATGATTGTAGGTGAACATCCTCCTGGAGTGGAACGTAACAAATAAACGGTCCTCTGGGACCGAAACAAGCCCAATTCAGAGACAAATTTAATCTCAGCGTAATTTACGCAGCTCAAAGTTAGGCATTGAAATTACTTTACAACAAAATCCCCAGGAAGTCAGTTCCCAGGAAGTTCATCCACAGCAAGGTGTTCCAATCGTGTTTATGGGCGGAAATACATATTTATTTTCGGGTTTATTTAATTTTCTTTTCTTGCTTTATTCACCAAAACCAAGTCTTATTTTTTTTTCTTTATATTCTTTTAAAAGGACCAGATTTTTATTTTATTTCCCGTAAGATTATAAAACACTGCGCATTTTGACATATGGATGCTTTAAGAAATTCTGAATGTTTAAACCTGAAAGAGGGCCCTAATTCCGGCGTATCAAATCTAGTGTGACTATTCTAGAAAGATTGCATTCCTTTAAGTAATGGAGTATTTATTGAATTTTAATATAAATAAATGTAACTCTTAGTTAGGCACATACATACATTATTTACTAATTATTCGAAGAACAAACAATAGCTAGATCAGAGAAATAAAATTGCACAGCTACAGCTGCTGCCGGATTCCGACTCGGCGTCGGAATATAATAACACTATTTTTTTGTTTTATTTTCTATTTTTTCTGTAACATTTGCATCTTACCAGTACTTAACTCTTATTGAATACACTACTTTTATATCGCACAACGACACCATTCGCTTTATGTTTTATATTTACATATCTTACCAGTAGGCTGCTCGGTACCTCAGGGGGTCTACCGTTAAACCTACCTACTAATGCACTATTTATCGCACGGTGAGCCAGCGTTCATTCATCAAGGATGAATGAGCATGGCAAGTCTTAACTACCTAACCTATGAATAGAAAAATAGCTGTTTATTTAAAGGTTATTTATTTATTTAATACTTACTTTAAAGAATGAAAAGATTAACTATTATAATTATGTATTATCTACCAAATTACAAGAGTCACGGTTAAAAAGGGCGTAAGACCAACAGATTTGAAATACAGGTGATTGGTAACTGTGCATTCCCTAAAATAGGTGATACTAACATAATTTGTAACAATTTTGATCCATGCTCATGGTGAAAACATTGAGCACACAGTAATTAATCCAAGCTAGGCTGCCGAAGTCCCAGAATTAAGGTCTGTTAAGGCTATACAGGGTGAATGTTTGAAGTGGGCGTGGATGGCAGTACCTATTCGTAATTAATCATTTCCATGATGTCTCACAATAATCGTAGTCCAATTCATAAAGTAAATCATCCCGATATTTTTTTTTAGCCTGTAGATCAATATCTACAATCCTGACAATTACCACAAGATATTTCCGGCTAATCTCCGAAACGGCTGGACCGATTTTGAAGGGACTATGACTGGCAGAAAGCCTGCTGATGTTATAGGGAAGTAGCTGATGTTGTAGAGTTCCGTGCAAAAAAATCGAAACCATCGAAATTGTAACAAAATCAGATTCAAATAGGGAAGTTATATTTTTATAACAATTACACGCGGACGAAGGTCTCGGGGCACAGCTAGTTTAATGTATTCGTGAAATTAAAATTTTTGTAAGTAAAATTGTTTATGGCGAAATATGTACTTTCTTGAATTTTTAAGGTTACCAATGAAAGTTAATTATAAACATTTTTTTAAATAAAAAACAAATTAATAAAGCGTGTTTCCTCCACGTGTGTATTTGAGATATATTTGATTTCCGTTGGTCTTACGCCAGATTTCATAGATAATTGCCGTAGATCCTTTAATGAAATCAGTATTACGTTGCTTTCTTTTCAGTCGCCAAATGTACTTTGTGTTGGAAATAGTAAAATAAAGCTTCTTTTAAGGTTTTAATCGATGCCGAATAATACATCGGCTCCTTACATCGCGGAGCTAATAGCCAAACTGTAAACTTGTGAGAAGGAACTAAACAATGTGGGAAGAACGACAGATGCGTTATATTTTTTTTTGTTTTTTTTTTATCCCATTTACTACGTTATAGGTGAATTATTACGGAATCTCTTTACTTTATGTTTTTTTTTTTTTTTTTTTTTGTTTTTTTTTATAATTTTATCAATCATTATTAAAAATATGAATATAACGATTAATTATCCAAAACTTACAAATTTACTTACTTCCTCTAAAATGATCACCGGGGGGGCCGTATTATATTTATATTCTCTATTATGTATATTATAACTTTAGAACGTCAATCACCGGCCAGCATGAGTCGTGGCCGTCAACTGAGGCAGCAAATGCGCAGAAGGTAGGAACACAATGATATCTAATTCCGTGAATAAATCGAAAACAAGATGTATGGAAATTTGTTCATTAAGTAACTTTATTTTACAATTTTTGAGAGATTTCGGCGAAATACGTACTTTCCACTAAGTAACCCAAATTAAGCGTCTGAAGTGTAAAATATTCTTTACCAAATATAAATATTACTTTTTCCAACCATGTTTTGAACCTAATTTAAAGTTTTTTTTTTATTAAAACATGTTCCGCAATTTTATGATCTTTTTCCTCACGTGATTAAAGGATTGGCCCCCTATGTATCACATTTTTTAAACGTTGACGTAAAACTAATTATCTTATTAGTCTAGGATCCCGCCTAAGATCAACCTTCACGCATCTACTTACCGAATGAAAAATATGTTTAGCAATCTTAATACATGAAATGACTAATACGGGATTCTCAGAATATATGTATATGTATTAGTTTTAATTTAAGCGTATATATATGTTTGTTCTGATATATGTACATAAATATCTAATATAATATTATAAAGTTAAACATTATACACTATTAATATTATCATAAAGGATGAGAGACACGCGGATATAGTCGCTAAATCAAGACCGAGATCGATCATTTTTGTGGTGGGTAGGTAGGGTGGATAGGTAGGGTGGGTAGGCAGGGTGGGTAGGTCGGGTAGGTAGGTAGGGTAGGTACTGACTTTAAATTGAATAATATGATCATGCCTGTAATCCCTCACGAGTTAGGCAGAGGTGTACCTAAAGGTAACACACACACACACACCACACACCACACCACACACCACACCACACCACACCACATTTCCTAATTTTCCTTGCCTAATTTAGGGTTATCCTCATATTTTTAAAATCCGCAATAAAAAAATGTCTTACATAATTCCTGGCAATGTCTGTATTACGGACCCAAAGTGACTATCACTGAATAGAGTTATAAAAAAACCGATTGTGGTTAGGTACTAATAAAATTTTAAAAATATTATATTGTATCAACAGGAAACATAATTATGGGAGGTATGTGTTGCATCACGAAATTAGATGATTTGACGATAGAACACAAACAACTGTGCATTTACGCTTATAACCTATTCCTTAATAAGAAAACTTACAGTTATTATTTATTAGCTGCGGTTATTATCTCTAATAAATGCTTTTGTTTTTTGTTTGTTTTTGTCTTCAGATTATGTTTACATTTTTTAAAGGTTGACGAAAAACTAACTTTTCTACCAACATGACCTACGTACTAATAATATTATTATAATACTGCACAATACATTTGAAAAATGTTTACACTTAAGCTGCGCTTCCACCAGAGATGTGCCAGGATGTGCAGCGAGAGATGTGCATATAAGTAACCAATCACATAGCTAGCTTAGCTCAAAATGTGACAAAGAAGCTTTACTATTGGTTAGTTCCACACACATCCCTCGCTCATCTCTGGTGGAAACGCAGCCTTATTCCTTTAAAATAAATAATGAATACTACTCGTATATACCAAAAAGTAGAACGCGATATATATCGGTCAATCGTCCGGAAACACGAAACACTGATATCGTTACAGCATAATAATTCAAGTACTTATTTAAGTTGTTTTTTTCTTGAAAGACTTGGTGTTTTGGTTACCAAGCACATTTAAACAAATAAGAGTAAGTAACATGTTACAAACATCCTTAATAATGCTGCATAAAGTAAGATCAGCATTTCACTAAATGGTTACATACTAAAAGGGATACACATGAATAAATACGGTTAAGATTAGGACGAGCAACATGAGACATAAGGCCCCAAGAATGCAATCCCATTTCTGTGGATACTAACTGAGATAAATACAAAAAAGAACAAAGTATCATAGTATACTACATAGGTACAAACGCTTTCCGCGTATATGAACTCGTGGATATGTAATATGCAGGAATCAAACAGATAGTTGGACTTTTCTGCGTGAGTGCACCACACACTGTGCTACTACTTTATGATAGCGCTTTCCGACGTAGTGTGCAGCTGTCGAGATGTTGAGCAGTCCTAATTTAGTCTGCATCCTGTTCACGGCATTAAAAGTGTTGAAATGTACATGAATATCAGAAGGTACTCAAAAGACAAGGAAAACAATTATTTTCATTTTCAATAAGACGCCTAGTTTGGGTCTGGCCCATTCACTCTAAAATCTCTTCAAACCTTTCAATCTTAGAGCCTTGCCTTCTGTTGCTGTTCTTCAATAGACACTTATTATATTGATGAGAGAGCTAATTTCTCCCGTAAACTACTTTAAGGTCAAAAATCACGTACAAATTCTGAACGGAGTTCAATAAATGTAAAAGTGTACAATTTTCGAAATTGTCTTTTTGAGAGAGAGAATATTGAAATATTGACATAAGTTAGTGGGTAGGTATGTTCAGCGAACTAGCCGGCACTGATGAGAAGCGTGAAGTATTTAAACCGCGGCCCATGGGTCGTGGTGTAAATATTTCGTTGTTCTCACATGGCTTGTGTGGAGACAAGGGAAGCGAATTTATTTTTAATTTGGGTCTACCGTCTAACTTTGGACTGTTTGGACTGCAAGATTTATTGCCATCGGCCAATAAATCTTGCAGTCCAAACAGTGTAGTCCTCAGTCGCGCACTGAGGGCACGCGCCTGAGGCAGAAAGCCGTCTACATAACATTACATTGAACGCTTCATCTATCGTTTAAAAAATCATTACTTTGAACTGAGTTCAGAATTTGATATAGTTTGAAGCTTCAAGGTATGGTATCGGTTACTTGGTGTCTTACATGTCTTTTATGTCTTCAGCTGTCGCTGTTCAAACGACAGGCGGTTTCTTCTGGTTTGGTCACCATCACGATCCTAGTGGTCTGATGGTCCAGCTTGTTGTTTCTGTATCTGTCCTAAGAACATAAAGGTTTTATTTAAGAAACACTCGTAAGGACAAACGGTGTTGCATAAGTGTGGAACTGACTATTTAACAGTAATACTTACACCGCGAGAAGCAGGCTCGTATTGATTGCTCCACTAGGAGAGGAAGAGTGATGCACGTCGACTCAGTGTGAGATGAAGCTGCAGGGCGTCGGTGGTTGACGACGCAAGCATAGTATCTGTTAAATAAAGCTATCTTGTATGAGCTCGAAACACAATGTATCTCCCACGCTAGTACTAAGTCGTCGGTGGTCACGTGGTGGACCCCGGCCACCGTAGGCGCGGGCCTGTGGACGGCGAGTTATAGGCTAGCTCGCCGTCCGGCCGTCTTATGACGATGACGATGGGCCGTGTCGACGATGGGCCGTGTCGACGGCGGGTGAAGGAACATGGATAGGTTTTAGTCAGCACAATTCTGACACTCCCTTCCGCTCCGCTCAGAGCGTGGAAATCATCAAATGACCCCCCGGTCATTTGATGATTTCACAGGCTAAAAAAAAAATGCACCGTATGACATTCACAGCGTACTCTTGCCATTGTACTCTTTCCATTGTAACTAGATTCCATGAATCATGTCTCGAAGAGTTCCGGATGGCTATAAATAAAGGCGTTGGGATCGAACACTAACGCATACGCGCCATACGCGGTCCATAAGATGCCCTTTGGACGGGCGTGGTGCAGTGGCATCGGCGACCATTTTGTATTAGGACCCTTCACTAAACTCCAGGACCCACATTATCCACACTCCATTATCAATTGTCGATTAATTTACTTAAAGCACAGCCTGCACGACTTATGAAAATTCGTTATCAGGGTATACCGTAACAACGTGGCTACATAGAAGCAACACAGAGGCGACAAAACAGACTCGCGGGCGGCGTGAGTGGGCGTTCGGTCCGGAAATCATACAGTCAATAAGTAAATAGTGTAGCGACATAATATTACTTACTAGCATAACATTTTCACGCTCTGAATATGAACTACTCGTAAGTTCGTGAAGAAAGACGCACAATGTCGAAAACTTTTTGAATCGAACGCTCCTGTTAATATTTTAAGCGCTTAAATTGATTTATGCGCAATGCTGCTGCGTCTCTTCGGCGCCATCTTGATTCGCCCCAGCGTGGCTAGCCGCTACTCCCACGAAGATATCAGAAATAGTTTATTTATAATCTGTACAACTCCAAAATTCAGTCAATAATATCGGAATCACAGAAAACCACCACAGTATCAAACACATCACATTCAGTATCACTTCAAATGTTAAAAAAAACTTTTGAATATGGAATCGACGGACTGCTCACGGCTATTTCGACAGTGAGCTGAACGGACTCTGCGAACTGCATTATAATGAGATGAAGCCTTCATCTCGTGGGTCGATGTCACGCACGCGCATTGCAGCTGCGTTACTTTCACGACTGCATAAGCTCCGCCCGTTTCTAGGCGTGGTTAATTTCAAGAAAGATAAAATGACACTAATGTTTGAGAAATACGGTCGATATTTGCGTGAGCTGTTATAAAGTTGCTCCGTCTGCGGAGAGTCCGAGTCCACAGCGTAGCACGGTGGAGAGATGGCGCTGATGCCGCCAGATTACCAGTTATTATTTCTATAAAATGTTATCTACGTTAAACTTTCGTTTACTTACTTAAGGTTTCGTGGAAAATCCACTTCCCAGAGCAGTGTTTATTTTGAAATAATTCGAAAACTCGATGGCCGGCTGGTCGGAATCGTCTCATGTGTTCGAACAACATCTCTCAATACTCAATTACGACTTGAATTGCCAATGAGACCAATGTGTACTTGTTTCTTATTTAAAATGGATTGGCAGGGGAACGATATTCGTGATTGTTTCAGGAATATCTTTGTTCTGATAATCCATTTTACTATGACGATTTGTTTGCAAAAAATGACTTTTTTAGGGAAGCGAGAGCCCCCAAATCTAATTTGACTGACTGATAAGGAGGACAGTTCGGATGCTGCTGCTACTGTAGCTGACTATCGCTACCGATATCAGGTTTTTCTTTTTCATCAAATAAATGAGTTATATCTACTAAATCGCAATAGTAATAGTCCCGTACAAAAAAAAAGTCACTTTTCTACATTGTTTTAGCGGCAGTGATGAGTATACAACGTTCAATGTTATTATGAATAGTAAGGCACTTAAACATAAAGACATTTACTATCATCGTCTCAACTATCAAACAAAAATGACAAGTATACCTGCCTAAAGAATTGCGCATGGAGATTGTGGACAGGGTACTGAGTTTGGAGAAGACAGGTGCTGAGGGGGCCGTGTTGGTCCAGGTAAAGCTGGTGTGGGAGTACGCTTAAAGGCAGTGCAGTACATGGACAACATGCCCATTACCCCGATCTGTACTATGCTGCGATCCCGTTCGCCAAGGCTAATAAAATGGTAGGGCAGAATTTCATCATCTCACAGTCACATCCCTCCAGCCTCTGCCCTAATAGACTTTACATAAATACTTTGACCGTAAAAATATCCGCTATCAACCCAAATCCTCCCTATATATCGATCTGGCAACGCTGCTTTCTACCGAAGGTGGGCGAGCCTACTCGAAGCCTTGGACACGACGGCGGGCGGTGCGCGAAGGGTGGTGGCGGCGGGTGCGCGAAGGGTGGTGGCGGCGGCGGCGGCGGCGGCGGCGCGAAGCGATGGCCGTGACTAGCCAGTTGACTAGTAGAACACGGGATACACGCGACGTGTGCCGAGTTTACTGCACAATAAAAGCATTTGCCGAAAAAAAAAATGATCGACATAGAAGTATTAATTGAAGACGTCAAAAAGTACGAGTTCCTTTACGACATAAGTCATAGGGATTACAAGAACCCTAGCCTCAAAAGTGAAACGTGGGAAGTTATTGCAAAAGATTTGAACACAACAAGTAAGTGCCGTTTTATTTCCATCAAATGAATACGATAGACAGAATAATTTACAATAGCCAGGTATAAACGGTGGCTCTTTACCTGAAAGTTATGTTAACTGTGGGTTTCTGCATAAAATCTGCTAATGACAATCATTATATATTGTGACTTGAACAATTCTCACAAGCCCCCTATCATTTCTCATGTTGACCGTTTCTTTTCAGGTGACGCTTGTCGACTCAAATGGAGGACTGTAAGAGATAGTTACATAAAGTACAAAAGGCAGTTAAAAAATTCAGATGGTACTAAAGAGATCGACTACATTTGGAGAGAACATTTGAAATTTTTAGATAATCATAATGTTAACAGGAAAAGTTATTATCGTAGCGTTCGTAAACAGAAATCTGATACAGAATCACGGGTATCGAATGAATCAACATATGGAATACTGTCTTCACCGTCTCCTCTAGCGCCAATGGGGCCATTTAGTATGGGGGAAGTTAGCCCAACTGTGCAGTCCAGTCAAGATTTACGAACCAATGTAGAAATACCGAAAGTGAATTTAATGGATATAGACGCCACTGACTACCTTTTCCTGAGTTATTCCGGAACCTTTAAGAAATTTCCACCGAGACGGCAAGCCTTTATGAAGGTACAACTTGCCAAGTTTTTTGCAAGCGCAGAAGTGCAACAATTGAATGATGCGGAGCAATTGGATGATGCGGAGCAATATACAATAGAAGCTTCAAATTTAATACCACAGTTACCTGTCATTGTTAAAACGGAATATGCTGGCGAAGATATTTAGGAAGGATTCAGTAACCATAACATAGAGGTGAACCCGGGTGGTATACGCAAAAGGCTTAATACATCTCAGTGACATTGTTCTAGAATCTTATTATTATTATAAGCCATTATTATAAGCCTATATCGTCCCACTGCAGGGCAAAGGCCCCTTCTAGAATCTTACTATACAGGAATTAATTTTTCAAGTTGGCGTGGATGACCAGGTCCGAAACTATGAGGAAAAGCGAAAACTACTAAAAGGAGTCTCGAGCCCGATATTGATTAAAAATAAACCTGCATCACTGGATTTTGGAAAATTCAATATTCCTAGCCAGGGATCGAACCCACTGATTTAGGAAAAAAAAAACACACTATTATTCCACCATTCGATAGTGTCGCTATAAGGATCAAATTCTGGAAAGTAATGACATACGGCAAACTAAAGGTAAAAGTTATTTTTTATAAAATACATTTAACATGTTTCTAACTTAGCCGTATATTTCTAATCAAAATCGGCCTCGAGACTCTTTTAAGTATTTTTCGCTATTCCTCATAGTTTCGGATTTAACCATCCACGCCCACTTGAAAAATTCACCCTTTATACCTTTTTTTCCTTAGTTCAGTGAGATTGTATTGATTATTTTGTAAGATACCAGTAATTATATAGTTTCCAAATAAGAATGCCACTTCTGACGTATAAAGTCAGATTCACGAAATAAAGAAGTTGTTCTTTTTGTTATATTTGAAATAGTATTTAAAGTATACTTGGGTGCATTTAAATTGTGACTAATCGGAAGATCTCTACTTATAAAGGACAGTGTACGCATATTATCCTTTTCTATGCCCTTTTCTATTTGTGACGGCGGTGGTAGATTAAAATACGTTGTTAAGGCATAATCTTATCCGAATGCAAAAAAAAAACACAAAAAAAAATGTAAAGAACTAAAATGAATGTATGAATGTTGTAGTGTTTTACTTTATCTTATCATATAAGCCATTTAGTGGTTTACTGTAAACTTATGTGTATATTCCTGAAATGAATAAATAAGTATAATAAAAAGGTATTTTTGTTTTTTTGGAACGTTGACCATCTCCTTGGAGACTAGACTCTGGTACCAGTTATAGTTACCGCAGCTTGTTTTATAAGGCCCGGGAGGTTACAGTACGCTCTCGTCGTGCAGTTAACCTGATATATCGATTCCTCGAAAGTTGTGGCCCTAATTCTTCCTGATCTAGGCCTTCTAGCTAAACCCCTGGTCTCCTGATCTAGGCCTTCTAGCTAAACTCCTGGAAGTGGTCTCTTGGAAGCGTTCCCACACGTTTCGGATAGCTCGTCGCGACACACCGAAAAGAATTGCTACAGATCTCTGAGGGCCTTCCTTTTAAAAGATTCAAATTGCTTAGCTCTAACAAACAGTATAATTACAGCTCATACTGTATTCATACCGTAATTTTACTTTATCTGCTGATGTAGTTTCCTTTATTTTACTATTTAGGTGTGCAAATATTATTTCATAATATTTTCATTTCAATTTTTATTTCTGTCTATTTTTTTTTCTATTCATTTTAGTTTGTTTGCGGTGATTTACTATACCTATAAAATAAGCCAGTCACAGGTATCAAATATTGTGGCAAACATTTCAAATATACTGGCATGGCAAATGAGGCAATTTAAAATATCCCTGCCCTCGATGACCAGGCAGCGGTGAACAGCAGCAATTTTTATAGCGTTGCTGGTTTCCCTGATGTGCTAGAATGTATAGATTGCACGCACGTGCCAATCAAAAAACCAAACCGCAAAAATGACGAAGCTTTTCGCAACCGCTAAGGGTGAATAATTTTAGAATATTTTTTTAAAGTAAAAGGAACTAGTTGTAGTTCACCAGAAATAGGTAAAGTTTTTTTAGTTGTAAATAGTGGAGAAAGTTACATGAATGCAGAGAAAGTCTAAAGTACGTTAATGTTTTTCTTGGGGTTGGCATATTTTTTTCAGCTTCCCCTCCATGTTATCAACTTACTCAATTCATGGCTGAAATTGGGAGCACCGAAGATAGACCGAAGCAACAGTGATTATACGCATAATTTTCGCGTTACTTCCAAACAAAGTTCAATCGATTTACACAAAAATGTTTGAGCTGATACATGAAAACATTCCAGAAACCCAACCACAACAAATTAAAATAGATTTGAAAAATAGCAGCTATTAATTCCATCAAAATAGTATTTCCACAATCACACATAAGACAACATAAGTGGGTGTTTCTTTCACTTCTACAAAGCTCTCTGGAAAAAAGGGAAACAGCTTAAAGGTAAAGGGACAGGGCTTGTTCAAACAACGCATGGAAAAAAACATATAGCAATGGTTGCAGCAACTGCACATCTCCCCTTTACTTACTTTAGTTACTAGAAATTGTCGCGCTTCCTCCCCAGAAGCGCGTTTAGACCATATTGAAATCGAAAATATAGCTTTTATAATATATGAGTGCAAAAAATGAATAATTAAGAATATAATAGTAAGTTTTGTGATGTGTCACAAAACGAAACTTTCAGAGGAACTTTCTTAACCTTTTGACCGCCAGAGCATAAACGCACGCGCGAGCCCTCCACGCCAAGCCACAATTTCACCTACCATTTGGCACATATTTGTGTCGTTTGGCGGACAGGGCACGCGCTAGCTTGTCACGTATATGTGAAAATGGCGGTCAAAAGGTTAAATCTCCCATTAGGAATCTGAAGCCATAAGTGACTCGAAGCCATAAGTGACTCGAAGTCGTTACATTTTGAGTTCAGCTAATTTGATGTATGAGCCGTGGCCAATGCTCTTAACATTGCAAGTCACTCTTTTGCCCCCTTAATCTTATCAAAAAATATATTTTCAATGATCATTTGCCAACAAAATTTGAGACTAAACAGACCCTCAATAAATTGCCAGCACCCTGTGCACTTAGGGTGACCGGTGAGGGATTAATAATCCCACGCGAAGGGTTGCTCAATACATTCAATTTCAATCTCTCACATTTTGGAATATTCATTTTGACGTTGGAAGGGTATTTTTAGAGATGGAAATATACGTTTTGGTTTTTTTTTTATGCTCGATATCATGATTAACTTTTCTTTTGTTTCAAACATTTTCACAATTGGAATTAAATTAATAAACTAAAATAAAGTTTTATCAAACTCTGTTTTGAAGTTATTGCAGTAAGTTGCGATTTTATTTCTAGAAACTAAAGGGAAACCACATGACATTAACAAATAAATAAAAAACAATACGAATTCAGTCTCCTAGACCTCGAATGCCACAATGGTTTCATGAATTCTTAAATCCTTATGTCACCTTTTTCTATTTCCTGATCCCTTTAACAGGCAACAACCCTTTACATATCTTCCGCCAACTCTTTTTAGAGGGATACTTACCCCTTGAATTGTGTCTGATCGGCTTTGGGATCAGTTTAATGATGTCAGGAGTATCATCCATCTTGGGGAATTCCATGGAGCAGGACGTGGATGACCTGCTGGTGGACATGCCGGACATATCTGGACTGAATCCAGTATTAACCGGTCAAAGGAATGCACATTTGCCATCGACACGCTAAGAAGAAGAATGCTCCTGATTACGAGGATCAAAATGATAATCAGATTTTGCAGACAATTCAACAGCTCCGTGGTGGAGGATCCAGGGTTAGATGTAAGAATGACACACAGGGCAATTATGCAGAAGGGTACGATCCATCAGACGATCCTCCCCAATCCCCCTCTGCTCCCTTGAACTGCCATCCCATTGGAGAGTTTTTTAAATTAGCCGAAATATTAGAAGCAGCCACAGATCTATCATCGGAGGAGACCTTGACCCAAGTTAAATTTGTCAGCTCAGAAAACATGACGAAGAAAGGCCTGGTTAGGACCAGGCCTTTCTCTGGCTCAATATCAACTTTTCATCAAGGTTGCGCGACCCGATTGGCCGGTTCTGAAGGGGATGTTAACAGAAGCATGCAAAACCAACTTCACTGCAGTCTTGATGTGTTTGAAAGGGATAAATCAAGTCTTTTAACTGTAAAACTCCAAAACATTTAAGCTTTTAATAAAAAACATCGTCACACTTGGGCAACTAGTAGATCAATTTAAAGTACATTCAAACCAGGCTAAACATCAGCTTGAAATGGACCGGGAGTTTCAGGAGGGGCACACGAAGTGTCACCGATCTCTCCGAGAAGCTCGATTCTAAGACCCTAGAACTGGCCAGACGCCACCATACCAAGATCATAACACCAGTAACTCCTCCCACTGCAGATTCAGCTAGCTCCCCCCAGATGGATTTCCCTGGGAAGATTGAGCTAGCTCCAGCAACGATCTTCAAATCACCTCATTTGATAGCTACCATAAATGCTCATGGGGATGTCTCCCTCCCTTAGCCTAAGCCCTTATTAACATCCTGAATCAAGACTTGACCCTGCTATTGGCAAGACTAACCACACACACCACTTTCATCAAAGAATTCAATCGTATCTCTGACCGTCAAGAAAAGATCAAACGATTACGAGCAACTTTAGGCAACTTTAGGCAACATCTCGGATCGAGGGGATCAGTGGGTTAGAATTCCCCTTACAGTTCACCTAATTATGTGTTGACCCAATCAATCAATATTGGAGAAATAAAAATATTAATTTATTAACCCCTTTTGTATATCCTATATTCAATAATCATTAATACAGTCTTTCGATAAAGTTATTTTTGACGTAAACTTTTATGAATATATCGTTAAAGAAAGTATTAAGGACAAAATAAAGTTCCTTAATGACGAACCATTACAATTGTCAATAGGCGTTTTCGTGGAATTACCAACTGAGCTCTCAAAGATGAGATTACCAACCTACGCTTTTTATTATGAAGAAGCTGCCAATATAAATATGTTCCATTACTAATTGGTCGGGCCTTTCATTTGACTTTAAAAATATTATACCCATTATTATTTATTCTTACACCCATTAGATAAGAACGATTTCTGGCGTGTTTCGATCCGGCAGCTTCATCTACTTTACGATTTCCTTATCGCGAATAGAGATATCGCTAATTCTTATAATCGCTCTTTCCCAGCAAATGATTACGCCAAGAGAAAATGGAGCGAAATTACAGCAATGTCAAACGCACAAGATGATAGAGCGCATAAATCTGGGACTAACTGGTGTAAAGTATCAATATTAAATTAAATTAAACTATTTTTCAGTGCTGGGTGGATTATAAGGCTAAAGTCAAAAGGAGAACTGCTGCGGTAAGGACGTCGCATGGGTGGGCGAGAGGGGGGCCTCCACTGAGAAACCTTTGCCAAAATCGAGAAAAAAATTACGACTTCTGTTCTTCTCCAGAGATTGACGCTGCAACAATAATCAATTCAGATATCGAAGATTCCGCAGAGTCCCAATCTATTTAGCAAAATTTAATTATGCAGCCCTATAATAGTATAGACTCAGTTCTTCAAAATGACAAAAAAAGACAATGAAATCAAATCCTTTAAACAACAATATACATATATAATTTAGTATCTTATGGATATAAAGTGGTTTAACAGTAACTCGGAACTCGTCAATTGGAAGAAAAATATTGGTCACTTTTACTCATTTTATGGATAACTCGCGTTTGACTGAAAAACGAATCATATCAAAATTTATTACAATAGAAAAGCTAAAGTTTCCACAAAAATTCCAGGTATCTCTTATGGATTTGGATTTCTCCATATTATCCCACTTAAGAGATTCCCATTTAAACTTAGAACAGGCGAGAGTAATGAGAGATTATCGACTTTATACAGGGTGTAAACAGACCCTTCACATAGCCGTCAACCAAGCACACACACACATACACACACACACACACACACACACACACACACACACACACACACACACACACAAACACAAACACAAACACACACACACACACACACACATCACACTAAGTAACTTTACGCAAAAATTATTGCTGGGAATCGACTTTTTTTTTGGGTGAAAAATCACGTTTTACGGTAGGACACAATGGAAAGCATTCAAAACATTGTGCTGATGGATGGGTTGAATAGTACGAGGGTCGTGGAGGTGTGTAAAGTAAAACATTATCATACATTAAAAACATGTATTTAAAAAAAAACTTGTGAAAAAGTTGGAACTTTGACCCCCAATATCTCCGTAACTCCCCCAGGTATGGTCTAGAACAAAAAAAATATCGCAAAGACGGGGAGAACAAGTGCCTTTCGGATATGTTAAGAGTCCATTTACACCCTTTATATGGCAAGTTTCGTTGGAAAAAAAGTTGAGAATTTTGCTCCGAATCCGGTCTATAAGGGAAAATGTTTGCACAATGTCCATATGTTGAGGTTTGAGATAACTTTATTCTCATAAGAATACCGAATTCACTTACATGAGATTATTAAAACTATTACATATTATATCAATACTGTTGAGACTTACAAAAACTAGACATTTGTACAATTATTACATATTTTGTGGGTAGATAAAAAAATATTATACAGATATCTCAATGTATCTCAATGTTCGCTTGATACACGGGCTCATTACATCGACACAAAGGTAAACAAGTCTCCGTTCAACAATGATAAGCACTAGCTAGATGTGGCTTGAGATTATTGTAGGGAATATGATTTTTTTATGATGTGCTGTTTGAGTAGTTTTTTAAAGGTGGTTATGGACTTGGATTCTGTGATGTATTTCGGTAATTTATTATAAAGTTTGGATCCTTCATACATGATACTTTTTCTTCCGTAGTTTGTGCGTGGTGGGTATAGCTGTAGTAGGTCTTGTTCACGTCTCAGTTTCATTTTGTGTTTTTTGTTTCTTTTCGTGAAGGTGATGTTTGAGTGTATACTTTTAGTTAGTATTTTTCGTATCAATATGCATGTATTATAAATGTATGTTTGTGTAATATTCATTAATTTCGTTTCTTTGTAAAGTGTTAGTGTTGGAGTGAGATAATCATAATTATATAGCGTTTTAAGTCATTTGTTTTGTGCAGTTTGTAGTAAGTTTATATGTGTTTTTGCGGCGGAACCCCATACTTCAGCTAGGTTGTCAATGTGTGGCTTAACGAGTGAGAAATAGAATAAATATCGAATTTGTCGTGGCAAGCAGCGAACGATGCCTCGAAGGGTACCCCCGTGAGTGATTGTAGTTTTGTCTTTATTTTTAGAATGTGTGGTAACCATGTCAATTTACTATCTAAGATTCATCATCAACATCATCATCATTTCGGCCGAAAGACGTCCACTGCTGGACATAGGCCTCCCCCAAGTGTCGTCACATTGACCGGTCCCGTGCGACTCGCATCTTCCGGTCTTCCGGTTCGCGGTCGCCACTCCAGAACTTTTCGGCCCCATCGGCCATCCGTTCTCCGAGCAATGTGCCCTGCCCACTGCCACTTCAGTTTGGCTATTCTTCGGGCTACGTCGGTTACCTTGGTTCTCTTGCGGATGTCCTTATTTCTGATTTTATCACGCAAAGAAACTCCGAGCATAGCCCTCTCCATTACCCTTTGGGTGACTTTAAGCCTTCTGATAAGCCCCATTGTGAGCGACCATGTTTCGGTCCCGTAAGTAATCACTGGCAACACACACTGGTCATAGACTTTCGTCTTGAGACACTGCGGTAGGTTGGACGAGAAGATACCAAGCAATTTCCCGAACGCTGCCCAGCCGAGTCGGATTCGACGATTGACCTCTTTCTCGAAGTTAGACCTACCTAACTGGATCGTTTGTCCAAGGTAGACATAATCGTCTACAACTTCGAGTGTAGAGTCTCCGATCTTGATAGGAGTGGGTGTTACATGGTTATTCAACATGATTTTGGTTTTGTCCATGTTCATTTTAAGACCCACTCTTTCGGAAGCTCTACTAAGGTCATCGAGCATTGTACTGAGGTCCTCCATGGTCTCAGCCATGACCACTATATCGTCGGCAAATCGAAGGTGAGAGATGTACTCGCCATTGACGTTGATGCCTAGCCCTCTCCAGTCCAGAACCTTGAAGATATCCTCCAGTGCAACGGTGAACAGTTTCGGAGATATGACGTCTCCCTGTCTCACACCTCGCTGCAGAAGAATAGGTTCCGAGGTCTGGTCCTGAAGTCGGACTGACATGGTGGCGTTTTTGTACAAACACTTCAGCACCTCGATGTACCGATAGTCGATTTGGCACCCTTGGAGAGACTGCAGTACAGCCCAAGTCTCGATCGAATCGAAGGCTTTCTCGTAGTCCACAAACGCTAAGCAGAGAGGCAGGTTATACTCTTCGGTCTTCTGTATAACCTGCCGCAGCGTATGTATGTGGTCTACGGTGCTAAAGCCTTTTCGGAATCCGGCTTGTTCAGGAGGCTGAAAATCGTCAAACCTGCGCGCGAGACAATTCGTGATGACTCTTGAGAACAACTTGTAGACATGGCTTAGAAGTGAGATGGGCCTATAGTTCTTCAGCCGGGCATTGTCGCCCTTTTTGAAGAAGAGTACCACCACACCCCTGCACCATGCCTGCGGCGTTTTCCCTCGAGTATGACGGAATCAAACAGCTTCTGAAGGGCCTTAAGTACCGGTTTTCCACCCGCCTTCAGGAGTTCGGCCGTAATTCCGTCATCACCCGGTGCCTTGTTGTTCTTAAGCTGTTTAAGAGCCATCCTAATCTCGTACAGGCTGACATCCGGAATGTCTTCGGTATAGTGTCGGGTCAGTCTAGCTCTTGGGTCGTTAGCTAGAGTTGCAACGGGATTACTGATTGAAGTGTACAACTGCCCATAAAAACTCTCGATCTCCCTCAGCAGCTCTGGTTTGGCGGATACGATCCTGCCATCGTCGGTCTGCAGTTTCGTGAGCCGGCTCTGCCCAATAGCCAGATCTCTTGAAAAAACCTTGGAGCCTTTATTCCGCTCAATAGCGTCTTTAATACGCTCGGTATTAAAGCGGCGGAGGTCGCTCTTCAAGGATTCAGAGATCCGTCTATGAGCTATTTCCACGCCACGTCTGAAGACTGCAGGACCATCTCACGCCGCTCCTTCATGAGCTCGAGAGTATTATATCAGACATCGTGATGTGAACGACGTGTCTTGAAAAACTTAGACCCAGTCGTATGGACAGTTTCCACGAACCCATCATTGTATTCGTCCACTGAGCTTCCTAGGCACTCAAAACGATTCTGGAGTTCAAGCTGAAAGCTCTCGGGGTTTTGGATCTGGATCTGTGCTGGACGGATCTAAGATTAGTCCTAAATATTTTTCTTGATCTACTTTATTTATATTTTGATTGTTTATTTTTAATGGGGTGTAATTGCCAATTTTTTTATTCTTCGCTGCGAATATTATATAGTTAGTTTTTGTTGTATTTATGGTAAGAAGATTTTGCTGAAACCACAAGTTAAGTAAATCTAAATCACTTTGTGCTTCATTTATAATTGTGTCAATGGAGTGACCAAAGTAAAATAAATATGTGCCATCTGCATAAAGGGTTAGGTTTCCTTTTAGACCAATTTGGTGAACACTGTTTATGTAAAGAAGATATGTTAAAACGTCTATTAGGTGACAATATCTAGAATTGCAAAAGGACTTGCAAGTAAAACGTCCAAACTTTGAAATCGTCACGAATGTGAAGTAGTCATCAAAAGATGTATTTATTTCTTGTCATTTATCTATCGGTATTGATAGTTTGTTTGTCTTTACAAAACGGTTGTTTATTACTCATTTCTCAAGAAAGAATCATAATAACATCTAACACCTAGCAACTTCAAATTTCACATTATGGATATTTATTGGATGACATTTTTCCTTCACATTTTCCTTACTTTGATATAAATGATAACCCATACTATAATTATTGTATAGTTTCGCTTAAGTATGGATATAGTTGAAATTCCTTTTTTTTTTCATAACAAGTCAAAAAGGGAAATCAGTGCTTTTGCAGGATGGATACAGGTACAACCTTAGTGTTACTAACAAAAGCGGAACGAGCCTATGGAGATGTGCAAATTAATGTTACGGTAACTTGAAACGCAAAGAAAACGGAAGTAATCAGAGGAAAATTAAAAAATGTATAATAGATATATGCAAAAAGGATGTATGCGAGAAATTTACTCCAGTAACAAAAATACTCGAAAAAAAACTATCGTGATTCGAATTTGGATATCATACAAAGTCGTCGTTTTCGAAAAAAATCGTTGAGGGTGTCACGGTACTACTCGCTCTGTGTTTTATATTGTTATAAATAGTCTAAAGACGCTTAAACTCTTATCCGTGGTTGGTAGTAAATAGTTACAGTTATAAGTGGACCATTGCATTGTGAACTAATTTGGTGAAGTGCTCAAATACTGCAGAATTTGTAAATAAAATTTGCATCAAGTTACAATCTACCGCGTCTAACAATAAGTGAGAAGTGACTTAACGTAACGCGTAAGTGACGAGCTACGCACGGCGCTTACGACCTTTTTCTCGCGACCGAGTACGTGCGCAAAGCATCGGAGCGCCCTACAAGTCAAGGATTTAACGTAGGTAACGTGATAATTTCTTATTCGTTTATTTACGTTGCTACAAAAAAGTCGGCATATCATAATGGCAGATAATCCTGTTAAGTCGCTAAGTTCTGGAATGTTATGGGGATGTTGTGAACAAACAGCTGACAACGAAAAATACGCTAAATGCGTAAAATGTGTTAAGGCATATCACTATACATGTATGTCTTTGGCTGACGACTACAATGTACCTGCTAAGTGGCATTGTCCTGAATGTCTAAACTCTGGCCCGAAACTTAGAAAATCCGATAACACGCCCTTGCGTAACATCTCAACTACCAGAGGCAATAAGAGGCAAGCCGTAGGATCTCCACCTCAGGCGCCTGTTGAAATTGCGTTAGCACCCGACGATATTCGTCTACTTATTCAGGAAGCAATTAAAAAGAAACAGGCAGGAAGCAATTAAAAATAAACAGGCAGGAAGCAATTAAAAAGAAACAGGCAGGAAGCAATTAAAAAGAAACAGGCAGGAAGCAATTAAAAAGAAACAGGCAGGAAGCAATTAAAAAGAAACAGGCAGAGATGTTAACTAAGTTCATAGAAAACATGAAACTAACCCTGAATCAACAGTTGCAACCTATAAAAGATCAAATGGAGAATATGGAAAAAACCATGGCTTTCATGAATCAGCAGTATGAAGATTTAAAAGAATATACAGCGTCCAAGGAGAATATGAAAGAGTTGCAAAGAGAGAACTCTGAGATGAAAGTGTGTATTAATGATCTGACTTCACGCATGAATCTACTGGAACAGCAAACCCGTGCAGACAATGTGGAAATTCAATGCCTGCCGGAAAAGAAGCAGGAAAATTTAATAGAGATTGTGTCACACTTGGCTAAAGTAGTAGGGAGCAATATTCAAGACCACGACATTAAGCATTGCACAAGAGTCGCTAAACAAAATACCAGCAATTCCCGCCCGCGTGCCGTGGTAGTACAACTTGCTTCCCCCCGTAGTCGTGACCAATTTCTCGCAGCCACCATAAAATTTAATAAATCGAATCCAGGCAACAAACTGAATACAACACACTTGGGATACTCTGGACCTAAATCCCCGATCTACATTACAGAACATCTCTCCACTACCAATAAGGCACTCCATGCGGCCGCTAGAATCAAAGCCAAGGAAATCGGATATCAGTTTGTCTGGGTACGAGGCGGTCGGATATTCATGCGGAAGACACAGGAATCAGAACACATTCTGATAAGGAATAAAGAAACTTTGAATGAGCTGGTTTAATTTGTATTTTTTCGTCTTCTTTTTTTTTAGTTTCATTCTGGTTTTTGTCAATGTAACAGTAAATATAATTCATTAGCATTCTCGGATTTAAGGATATATTACCAAAACACTAGAGGCTTACGCACTAAATGTCATAATTTTTATCGTCAAGTTTGTTGCAAAAACTACGATGTTATAATATTAACCGAGACTTGGTTAAATGATTCTGTTATGAGCTCAGAGCTATTTGATAGCAGATATGTAGTCTATAGGCGAGATAGGGATAACAGGAAAAAAGATGGAGGAGGTGTTCTGATTGCCGTACTCAAGGGAATAAATTCAAAACAGATGACTCAATGGGAAAGTAATTGTGAAGATTTGTGGGTTATCATAGACATCTCGATTGCAAAGTCTGTTCGTCAACTAGCTGTGTGCGCAGTTTATTTGCCTCCGCCTCTACTTAATTCAACCCTTGAACACTTCTTAGACTCCTGTAATAATATATTTGAACAGTCTGGTTTGAAGTCGTGTATAGTTGGTGACTTTAACTTAAGTAATATTGATTGGAACTTGGCAAGTGAGTTGGATAGTGGTTATATGGCACCAGGTATTGGTCACTTGTTAACTGATTTTAGTCATATAAACAAATTATCTCAACTTAACAATATAACAAATAAGTCAGGACGCATACTTGACCTTGCGTTGACTAACTTAACTTCGGGTACCGTATGTTCTGCTCTAAATCCCCTAAGTATAATTGACCCTTTGCATCCCCCAATTGAAATTAATTTAAAATCATACACAGACACAAGACTTCCGTATAATAGTAACAAGAGACTAAATTTTTACAAGTTAAATTATGATATTATATGCAAGCACTTTAATGAGATCGATTGGGACCTTTTATTTGACGGCGCTCACGATGTGAATGATATGCTCAGTATATTCTACGATAAAATTAAAAATATTATAGAGATGCAAAATCCCCCTTTCACCCGTAAAAATAAGACATACCCCTCCTTGGTTCGATAAAAATTTAATAAGAACCTTGAGAGAAAAGGAAAAGATACGCCAGCGATACAAAATATATAAAAACCCCATGGATGAGCTTGAACTGAAGCTGTTGAGTAAACGGTACTCGGTTATGGCTGCTTCCTGTTACAATAAATATGTTAGCGACCTAGAAACTGTAATAACCAAGGATCCGAAACGATTCTGGGCTTATATCAAGGAAAAGCGAGGTGGTACCAGTTCATATCCCCTAGCAATGACTGACGGCATCACATCGTCTTCGGATGGCAACAATATCTCAGAAATGGATTTACTGGATTCGTCATTTTTATTTAAAATTTTGCGACATAAAATTGACTGTCCCCAATTATTGAGCAGGATCAAATTCCGTGTGCCCACGAGCTCCTGTTACCCCCTTGCGTCCTCCTCTTCGCAGAACCGTACTTGGTGCTAATTCGCCTATGTAAACTATTAAATAGCTGCAGTGATCTCGTAGATGTGCACTCTGACTCACTTGGTAGGTTCAAAAGCATTATGTATAAAAACCTGTAAAATAATTTTAGTGTTAATTTTTAATTTTTTGTCCCTTGATTTTAATTTTGATTTTGTTTTTTTATTTAAATTTTGATTTGAATTTTGTTTTTAATTTGAATTTTGTTTTTAATTTGAATTTTGTTTTTAATTTGAATTTTGTTTTTAATTTGAATTTTGTTTTTAATTAGAATTTTGTTTTTAATTTGAATTTTGTTTTTAATTTGAATTTTGTTTTTAATTTGAATTTTGTTTTTAATTTGAATTTTGTTTTTAATTTTAATTTTGTTTTTAATTTTAATTTTAATTTTGTTTTTAATTTTAATTTTGTTTTTAATTTTAATTTTAATTTTAATTTTGTTTTTAATTTTAATTTTAATTTTGTTTTAAATTTAAATTTTAATTTTGTTTTTAATTTTAATTGTTTTTTTTTTTTTTTTTCGATTTCGATTTCTTTTACAACTTCATGTGCCGCCGTGTCATCATCATCGTACAACAGCAATTCTTACTTGCATTAAAAATTTTCCACCATTCTAACAAGGTGACCATTCATTTTATATAAAAAAGGAGGACAAGATGACCCACAACCATGGATATGGATTTTCGTACTTTGTAACGCATTAGAAAGAGTTCGAAGGTAAGACCTAGTACGATCGATACAATATATATTATGTGAATGAAATCTGACTGACAATAATACAACTCGGTTTCTTGTTTTTATGATAATTATACTTAGGAGCCATAGAATATTTGCAAAAAAGAAAAATATTTGAAGTACGCATCGCGATGCCGAGCCCGTTTCACAGCAACTTTTACCAGGGCTGCGCCAAAAATGTCAGCGTGAACGGCGCGGCGGCAGCGGCGCCCCAGCCCGCTGTTTGACGTATTTTTTTACTTGTGTTGTTTATTTGGTTTTTTTTATTTTTTTATACATTATATTTAAGTTATCACGTAAGTTTCATTTTAATACTTATTTTAATGTTTAATAATGACTGTAGTGACGCCGAACAGAGTGCCAGTCAACCTACCACATCGCTGGATGTCCTAGTAAGATGTCCACACTGTTCTCAAGCACGTTTTTTTAAGGGTGAAAGGGGCTTGAAGATACATTTGGGGAAAAAACATAAGCCCCACAATGTACCTTCTTCATGCCCTACATTACCCACTCCCCTTACACCTGATTCACCCACTCAACCCTTTTGGAAATATCTTTCAAAATTAAAAACTACAACACCTGTTTTAAAGAGAGTTCCTCGTGGCGCGCGACCTTCAGTAGCATCAAGTTTGGCGCGTTGTGTCCGCCTCGCCGCCCGAGAGAACTCTCAAAGTGCTTGGGAGCAATTACTCACCTTCCCATTTAGAATTCTGCATGTGCAAAAAAATTAACAACTCAAATTAAAGACAACTGTAACATTTCGGCCCAAAGTTTTGACCAAAATTTACAGTACATCCCCCCCAAAGAGGTTTATTGCATCATGTAGAATCTAAATTAGGTGAGGGTGATATCAGTGGTGCAGCTAGGATCATCTTTAGCAGCGATGTGGTCGCGCCGTACTCTCCAGAGACCCTTACAGCTCTGGAGAGTAAACACCCAGCCCCGGCAGATGACCTCACCTTCCCTGACCTCACCTTCCCTGACCCCCCCGTTCCAGAAACTAACTCTCTACAAATTACAGCTCAGCAAGTTTGTGCGGCCGTCTGCTCCTTTCGAAGTGGCTCCGCCGGCGGCCTCGACGGCCTGACTCCGCAACACCTTAAGGATCTAATTTGTTCAGGCGCCGGGGTAGCTGGTGAGTCCCTTTCGAAGGAGCTGACGGCCCTCATCAATCTCATGCTCTCCGGCAGTGTGAACGATGCCGTCATCGATATTTTGTACGGGGCCAATCTTTGTGCCCTGCGCAAGAAGGATGGCGGCATTCGTCCCATTGCCGTAGGGTCAACTTACCGTCGTATCGCAGCCAAAATTTGCTGCGCCTTTTATAGTGAAACACTGGCCAACAAATTCCAGCCCCTTCAGCTTGGTTTCGGGTCCAAAGGGGGCTGTGAGGCTGCGATACACGCACTGTCCACTTACCTTGATAGTGATAAGGGTGAGGTCATCCTTAAGGTTGACATTAAAAATGCTTTCAACTCCGTAAACAGGGACACCTTGTTGACAGAGGTTCAAAAAGAAATACCCAAAATTTACAGTTTTCTTTACCAATGCTACAGGAACCCATCAAAATTACTCTATAAAGACAACCTTTTGGAATCAGCCGTTGGATGCCAACAGGGTGACCCTCTTGGGCCAGTCATTTTTAGTTTAGCAATTAATCCAATTATTCGACAGCTAAATTCTAAATTCAACGTATGGTATTTAGATGATGGAACCCTGGGAGGTGATGTGGATACAGTCCTAAAAGATTTAACTTTTTTAAAAGAAAAATTCAGTTCCATTGGCTTAGTCCTTAACCTTTCGAAGTGCGAAATTTACCTTCCTGAAACCACTGACAGACAGACTACCATTTCTAAATTTAATTCTTTGGCACCAAATATCAATATTACCGGCAAAAATTCTCTTCACCTCCTGGGTTCACCAATATTTGACGAATCTTTTCCGTCGTTCATTGAAGACAAAATTCAAAATTTTAATGATGTTTCGGAGAGACTTTTTAAAATTAACATTCATTCGGCCTTCACACTTATTCGATACTGTTGTTTTGGACCAAAATTCACGTATAGCCTTCGCTCCACTCATCTTTGGAAGCATCCGCAGCTTTTAGAAAAAGTAGACCAAATTATTAGGAACACTCTAACTTCAATACTTAATGTGGCCCTGGACGACCGAGCTTGGCAGCAAGCCACACTTCCCATTCGCTTGGGTGGTCTCGGCGTCCGCAAAATTTCAAGTATAAGTTTACCAGCCTTCCTCTCCTCGGTCTACGGTACTGAAAAATTAACCAGGGATATTCTGTCTTCCTCCCTGGTTGATTTTGAGGTGCCGTATTTGACCGATGCGTTGAACGCTTGGAAAATGGCTTGTCCCAATACGGATTTGCCCGACGGCCTGTCCTCCCAGAGACAGTGGGACGTGCCGCTCTGCAGTATTGTACGGAATAACCTTATAAACACGTCATTCAATACCTTGGAGCGTGCCCGTCTGCTGGCCGTGGGGGAATGGGAGTCGGGGTTGTGGCTTCAGGCACTTCCGTCATCCACCATTGGCACTATGATCGCTACGAGTCTTCGCTTAGGCGCACCTTGTGTTGCCCCGCATCGATGTCACTGCGGTGAAGCTGTCGACAGCCTCGGATACCATGGCCTGTCCTGCTACAGGAGCGCAGGTCGCATTGCACGGCACGCCAGCATTAACGACATTATTCGTCGAGCCCTTGCCAGCGCCGGCGTACCAGCGGTTTTAGAACCAAACGGCTTGGTACGTGACGATGGCAAGAGACCAGACGGTATGACGTTGGTGCCTTGGAAGGTGGGTAGGCCTTTGGTGTGGGACGCAACCTGTGTCGACACCCTTGCGCCATCTCACCTTGCAAGCACGGCGGGCTGTGCAGGCGCTGCTGCTGCGGCTGCTGAGATCCTCAAGCGGCGTAAATACTGTAACCTTATTGGTAACTACAGTTTTGAGCCGTTTGGGGTCGAAACGCTCGGGTCACGGGGACCGAGTGCGCGTCTTGTTTTTAAGGAAATCTCTCGCCGACTGGTCGACACTTCGCGTGACCAGAGGGCTGGCTCTTTCTTTGGCCAAAGAATTAGCATTGCTATTCAGCGTGGCAATGCTGCCAGTCTTCTGGGCACGTTTCCAGATGACAGCGATGCGGAGGAATACTTTGACGCCTAAGTGTCCTATTGTCGTCTTTGTTTAGATGTTTATATTTTGTTACTTTTAGTCTTATTTTTATCATTACTTTAGTTCTTTTTAGTCTGTAAATATATGTATATATAAAGTTGTAGATATAATATGTATAATACCCTATTAATAAATTAGATTTAGATTTAGATTTAGATTTAGATTTAGATTTAGATTTAGATTTCGATTTTGATTTTATTTTAATTTTGATTTTAATTTTATTTATTTGTTGCCATACAACGTGGCAACGCCGCCAGTCTTTTGGGTACATTACCAGTTGACTACGTTGAGGAGGAGTTTTTTGACGCCATTTTTTAAGTTTATTTTTAAGTTAGTTAGTTAATATAGGTTATTTTAATTTATTAATGTTTTTATTTGATTTTAATTTAACTTAAATTATGTATTTAAAAACCATAGTTGTGTGCGGTGAGTACCAACGACAAATAAGTAGTGCATGATGTGCTTACCTGTAAGAGGTTGACTTGTCTGTGACTCTATTGAATGTATCTCATATGTTTGAAGCAGTGTATTCAATTGTTGGTGAGCCAAATAAATAAATAAGTCCAAAAACTTAAAAATGCAAAGGACTAGTTTTTGTGCGCCAATGACACACAGATTCCAGAATTGCTGGCCAAGTTTTTTCTGGTTTGTGTTGATCGCACAGAGAATGACAGAATTTTTATATTTCTACAAAAATCTGCCAAAAGACTATAAAAAAATTCCACGATAAGAGCCTGTACCGTTTTATCAGATTTATTCTACACAAGTTGATATTAAGAGTTGCTCGGCATCCACCAACGTTGTACCTTTTTTCTACGCGTTATTACCTAACAAACAACACTTTGGTCTTGATATAAATCATTTTAAGAGAGACTATGAACCAGCACAGATAAACGCTTTTCGTTTGGTATTTCCTGAAGCCACATGGAGCGGTTGTTATTACCACTTCAATAATGCCGTGTGGCGAAAGTCACACAAACTAAAAGTTTCTGATTTCAAACGTGGTAGTGCAATAACAAGACTGTTAGTTAATTTACCATTACTGCCAGCAGAAAACATTGATGATGTCTGGACTCTGATCCGTGATGATGCGGAACACATGGAGAGTGAAAACGTTTCGCGTTTTATCAATTACTTTCACAAAGAATGGATTAGAAATAAAAAACCGGAAGATAACACTTGTTTCAGACAAAGACACCGTACTAATAATGCTCTTTAAAAGTGGAACAGAAGGTATAACGCCAGAGTAGGTTGAAAACGAACTTTTACCATTATGTATTCATGCATTTCGCAAAGAAGCTAAATGGCAGTAATTAAAAATTACACGCGCCATATTTGATGACCAAAAAGGTAAGAAAAATGATGTAATTTTCGATCGAAAATATATGAGAGAAATAGATAAACTTAATAACCAGGAGATCACACCGTTTACATTTTTAAAATGAGTAATATAAAACATATTGTCTTTGGAGACTAACTTGTAATAAATAAAAAAACGTATGTAGGAGGAACCAAACTTCTGAGTTATTGTTAACAAGCTTAAAATTAATATTTAAAAAAAAAACTCCCGACACAGATCTTTCCTCGTTTCTCTTTCCTACTGATGGATCACCAGACCTTGTTCACCATCTATCTATAACCTATTCATTGAGACCATTCCGATGAGCCAAACACGATACCTGTGCTGTAAGTTGTTATCCTGCAAATTCAAGCTGATGCTGCAGCATCACCTCAATGTTACTAATATCATTGCAGCAGAATAGTAGTAAGTAACAGAATAACAAAATTCAAATCGATCAGAACTGTTTAAGATGCTCACATCCATTCATCAACTAGAAAAGAGCTGATAATCTTCAAACGGCTGAACCGAATCTTTTAAATCATAGCTAAGAACACTCTCGATCAAGTAACCTTTCAAACAAAAACACAATCGGTTCAGCCGTTTGGGAGCTACGAAGAGAGACACACAGATACACACATTAAACTTATACCACCCCTCTTTTTCCATCGGGGACGCGAGGGTTAAAAAAAGAGTAGTTTTTTTTTCTTTCTTTAAACATTAAAAATAAAGATAACTTTCCAATTGTTCTTTAACAACGATAACTTTAAAATTTTTCTTTCACAACCGATTTCTAATTCTTTTATGATAATTCTTTTTTTGTTTGGAAGAGTATTCCAATTTAAATTGATAACAGACAGATTAGATGTGTTATTGATAATAGACAGCAAATCTGTCGTGACTTTGCAATGTGATGGTTCTCTTTTTGATTGAAAAGTATTCGTCCGAGTTGGTCCCGTTTAAATTTGGTAAAGATGAGTGAGATAGGCATCAGAACTCTTCAATAATAGGCAGCAAATCGGTCATGAGTGCTGCAACCGCTTGGATATGTATAGTTTACACAAATCCATAACATAACATTACGTTTGTATGCTTTAAAGGGCTATAATATCCCCAAATTGCGCCAGTTATGTTTAAGATTTATTTTATTCGAGATTACCATTACCATGGCATATGAATATACCGTCAAAAAATGTGTATAGATTTGTGTACAACTAAAAAGAATGTCTTTAATAAATAATTCATTGATATTCGATGCCAAACACATTTCGGCTACCTCATCAATCTGTTGTCTGTTATGTCTGAAATGCTATCTAATTGCCATCAATATCACATAGGTATGCCATGCCACATTTGTAAACAGTTGGAATTCAATAAAAACAGGTTTTCACACCAATGTACTTTATTTCAGAAATAGATATTTTTTTATTACACAATATTTCAGAGTAGCATACATATAAGGTGATTCCTTTTTAAAGGTATTTAAATATAGCACAGTCTATTGACATCCTCAGAAAGGAAGGTCTTACTCTCAATACAAAAGTATTTTTATCATCATTTTCAGACATTGTTCACATTTTTAATATGAAACTTTTCAAGACCATATACCTAGTCTGATCAAATATCACATTGACCTTATCACTTTAAAACAAGTTTTTACTTTTCTTACATACTAACCAAATTTAATAATTAGAAAGGGCCTTCTGAATCGTTTATTTGTTGTTGTCTTCAAAAAGGTAATATTGATCAGACTTCAGTATGTTTTTTTTTCTTTCAGAAGATTTACAATACATTTTTATTTTAAGATTTACAATATCTGTTACAATGTTTTAAACTTCTTTTAAAATTCTGAAAGAGTGGTTACTTATTCATTTTGAGAACACGTTAAGATGGAGATTTATTTTTTGCGTCATTATATCTTAAAATATATATTAAATCGTCCACATCATCCATTAGTATACAGTTAATACATTTAGAGTTTAGGCATTCTGAGTTTATTAACGTTTCTCAATTCGGTTTTAACACCACATTTTGACCATTTCACCCTCCCTAGAAAACATCATTTTTTTTAATATTTTCATGACAATTTTGACATTATACAGGGTGTAAGGGACAGCTCTCCGCAAACTGACAGGGTGCATTCAGCTCCTTATTTTGAATCATAATCCACCGGATTTTTTCTCAGATTTTTTTTTTCAGTTACTATTCCTTTATTTCAATATAAAATTACATTCTCTGTACGAAGCACTCCATTTATGTAAATAATAGGGCTAAAATAAAAATAAAACCAACAATGGATGTTGAAATACTAACGAACGACGCTTGGAATCAGCTGTTCACTTCCTGCCTAGTTCATCGAACTCGTCGTCGCGCTTGCCGTTCGCTACGTGCGTTTTGCTACGGTAACGATACATTGCGTATGAGGAAATGAAACAAATCAAATTTATTGGATTCCCATAACATTCATATTTTCTTGTACCGGTCATCTTTTAGTATTATGTATAATGAATTCACCCCACCAGATATTTTTTTAAAGATCAATTTTTCATTTGTCATTCGCAATCTAAAGATGTCACATCAAGTTTTGTGCACAGTTGCATAATTGTTAAATATACATTCTATTCCTACAGTGGGAGTCAGTGGATATAGGGAGATAAACATGTCACCTATATAAGACATTTTTTAAGAAGTCACTATGAACTTATATTGATTAATTAATTAGAACTCATCTACGATACGTTATTACATTTATCCAGAGAAAGTGAAGTTATACATTAATACAACATGTAGTACTTAAAACCTCTAAAAGATACATTTTAAAACACTTAAAACATCAAGATATTTTGCAATTTTCATAAAATTTGAATTATTCTTCTATCGTATTACATATTTCCCAATATTGTATGTTTTACTACTGTCAATTTTATGAAAAAATTCTATTATTATTCTTACGACAAAAACTTGCTGTACTATGCTTGATAACCATTAACAAAACACACCAATATCTAATCATCAAATATGAATTTACCCATGAAACCCTAATATAGATTATTCATGAACAGAACATCGCATGTTCAAACACATTAATTTATAATAATACATACCTACGAAACGATGCTTCCCTAGAAGATTATCGCGTTTCCAAATATACATATCATACGGTTTTTCTATTATCGAGAACATCGCGATTCAGAATATTAAATGCTTACACGATCTTATACGAGAATAACTTCGCGTCTTCTAAGATATAATAATGATTACATACTTCTGCTCTCAGTTTCCAAATATACATATCATACGGTTTTTCTATTATCGAGAACATCGCGTTTCAGAATATTAAATGCTTACACGATCTTATACGAGAACAACTTCGCGTCTTCGAAGATATAATAATGATTACATACTTGTGCTCTCAGTTTCCAAATATACATATCATACTGTTTTTCTATTATCGAATACATCGCGTTTCAGAATATTAAATGCTTACACGATCTTATACGAGAACAACTTCACGTCTTCTAAGATATAATAATGATTACATACTTGTGCTCACAGTTTCCAAATATACATATCATACGGTTTTTCTATTATCGAATACATCGCGTTTCAGAATATTAAATGCTTACACGATCTTATACGAGAACAACTTCACGTCTTCTAAGATATAATAATGATTACATACTTGTGCTCTCAGTTTCCAAATATACATATCATACGGTTTTTCTATTATCGAATACATCGCGTTTCAGAATATTAAATGCTTACACGATCTTATACGAGAACAACTTCGCGTCTTCGAAGATATAATAATGATTACATACTTGTGCTCTCAGTTTCCAAATATACATATCATACGGTTTTTCTATTATAGAGAACATCGCGTTTCAGAATATTAAATGCTTACACGATCTTATACGAGAACAACTTCACGTCTTCTAAGATATAATAATGATTACATACTTGTGCTCTCAGTTTCCAAATATACATATCATAACGGTTTTTCTATTATTGAGAACATCGCGTTTCAGAATATTAAATGCTTACACGATCTTATACGAGAACAACTTCACGTCTTCGAAGATATAATAATGATTACATACTTGTGCTCAGATAAATATACACTTAATATTTAGATTAACACTTATCATCCTGATACGCCTTCTACATAATAACCGCATCTATTCTAACGCTCACTAAAGCTTAGATTCCTAACTTATTATCTAACAGATGGCCAATCTGTATGTTTCAAGCCAATGTACAACTTACAACTAATGTTCTTATTATTACTGCATACATTGAAATGAAACTAGATTTATATACCTAATCTATAGTTTAATAAGGAATATATTATATATTTTCAATTTAGTTTTAGTCCTAACCCTAATTTAGTATTATTCATGTACTCAAATTCGCGCTATTTGAAAAATAGCGCGAATAAATCAAATAATAAATATAATAAATCAAATAGTAGCTTGTGTAATAAATATATTTCAGAATAGATGCGGTTATTATGTAGAAGGCGTATCAGGATGATAAGTGTTAATCTAAATATTAAGTGTTTACACTTAATATTTGATAAGTGTTAATCTAAATATTAAGTGTGTACACTTAATATTTAGATTAACACTTATCATCCTGATACGCCTTCTACATAATAACCGCATCTATTCTAACGCTCACTAAAGCTTAGATTCCTAACTTATTATCTAACAGATGGCCAATCTGTATGTTTCAAGCCAATGTACAACTTACAACTAATGTTCTTATTATTACTGCATACATTGAAATGAAACTAGATTTATATACCTAATCTATAGTTTAATAAGGAATATATTATATATTTTCAATTTAGTTTTAGTCCTAACCCTAATTTAGTATTATTCATGTACTCAAATTCGCGCTATTTGAAAAATAGCGCGAATAAATCAAATAATAAATATAATAAATCAAATAGTAGCTTGTGTAATAAATATATTTCAGAATAGATGCGGTTATTATGTAGAAGGCGTATCAGGATGATAAGTGTTAATCTAAATATTAAGTTATACACTTAATATTTAGATTAACACTTATCATCCTGATACGCCTTCTACATAATAACCGCATCTATTTATTCTAACGCTCACTAAAGCTTAGATTCCTAACTTATTATCTAACAGATGGCCAATCTGTATGTTTCAAGCCAATGTACAACTTACAACTAATGTTCTTATTATTACTGCATACATTGAAATGAAACTAGATTTATATACCTAATCTATAGTTTAATAAGGAATATATTATATATTTTCAATTTAGTTTTAGTCCTAACCCTAATTTAGTAATATTCATGTACGCAAATTCGCGCTATTTGAAAAATAGCGCGAATAAATCAAATAGTAAATATAATAAATATAATAAATCAAATAGTAGCTTGTGTAATAAATTTATTTCACAAGCTAATCTTTTTTAATTTATCTATTCTATTCTACTATCATCTCTTTTTTAGCCATTTATCGTGTCCGTAATGTACAACTTACAATCTAACTTATGAATGTAATGAATTAAATATATTTTATTTTTCGATGGAAAAGAAAAAAGGTTTTAAATCAATGGATAATACTTTAACTGTATATTGCAAACAAGAGAATTTAGTCATTAGAACAACTTCGTACTCCGAATCTTTCCGTCGAGCACCGACGAGCGATATCGAGTATGGATGGTCCTCGATCCTCGTGTATACCAAATCGTAACACAATATCAATTCAGAGTATTTTTTTATCAAAAGCGTTTCACTGTAACAAAATTCTATCAAACTGTTGAAAGACCCAGATGAATAACTCAGTTCTTATTGAAACATTCGAAATAACAAAATGTCTTGCATCAGACTACTTATAATATCTAATCTTATAAGTTTCATCGGTTGCCCCATATTGCTATCCAACATTATTCTAATAATTTGTCTATCTACCTTACAAACGATTTAAGTATTTAACTCTCGTATGTTTATACTTCTCTATTCATAAAAATATAGCATTTTTCTATTGTATTCCTTATAGATGAAGAGAGTGACAGACAGAAAATTACCTAAATCTGGGGGTTAGAAATTTTGTGGATTTATTTTAAATCGAAGATCTAATGAAGGATTTTAAGAAAGCCAGCCCCTAAGAAAAGCAATCCTATTTCAAAGATGACAGTTTATATTACGAAAATTGTTTTTTTTTTTTTTCAAGTAAAATACTTGTAAATTGAATTTGTCTTTTCGGTTCAGAATTTAAAGAGATGTAATTTGATAACTTTATTTTTTGCTAATTAATTATAAAAAGTTACAGCAGGAACAGAGGTTGATTTTTTGAAAGAACAATTAAACCTAATACTACAAATTTTATGTAGCCAAATATCTAACTGCTTCTACATAAAATATCAAATGTAACCTGAGTGAAATTAAATGGTTTTGAAAACAAACGGCACAATTAACATGAATCAATCAAAAACGTAATAAAAGCTCAAAACCTCAATATTGTCGTCGGAAAAGTAAATGCAGTGGCTTGTAAAATAGTAGGTTTTCTTTTCATAGGTACGACACGAGCTCGAACACGAGCCCATCTGATGTTCATTTACCGCCGCCATTCCAGAGACAAGACTGAAATGTCTCATGTGCCTGTAAAAACCGGCAACCCGACCCTTCAAACCTCCTCCTCTTCTTGGAGTGTGTTAGAATTTAAAAAAAAAAAAATTTTTTATCGCCAAAATGTACTTTGTTAGTTAATTCCTTCATTTGAAAGTGTTCCATCTGCACATTTAAGAGCTTGGTGTTTTTTTATAAAATTTACTGATCACTCCCACAAGAGAATAAAATAGAACAGTCTTAAAAACCCTAACTGCTTGACCTTAACGGTACTACTAGCAACCACCAACCAAAGAGAACAATGCAAACGGAATAACATCGGCCCTTAGGAGCATAATATTACTTGTATATTTAATAAACGATTCCTTGTCCTGATATAAGTTATTTCGATACCTAAATATTTAAATTTTTTATATTACGTAAATTTTATATTACTTCTAAAGAATATTACTCCCGGGGGATACCCGGAGGGCATTTAGCTTATCTATTCAAGTGATCGTGAGACAATACCTGCTTCTTTTCACCCCTCTAAGGATGAATGAGCGTTTCTGGTAGAATTATAAACTACCTATCAATATAGAAAACTATCGTTCCATTATAGTATTTAAATACTTACATTTAAGAGACTAAGAAACTATTACTATTACTAACATGCCTACTGAAATAAAGTCTAAGTAAATACATACAATACTATACGAGAAAAGTATAAGTATACCTGTTGAGACATAAATTAATACATAATATAGAAACCAGAAAGGAAAGAGGGCCTAAACACTGGTTACACCTGTTAGGTGTGACTATTTCAGAAAGATTTATTTATGGATTTTTTTTAATGTTTCCACTAATATAATAATTTTTTTCGTAAGGAATCCGTTTAAATTTGTTAGCATATTTTAAATAAAATAACCTAACAGTTAAATTCAACGCCAGTTATAAAGACCATCACAAGCTCAGCTTGGTTCCAGTTCCGGCGAGGGTATTCCACTCCGGGAACTATGTATATGTAGATAATCTACAACCTGCAACCTTGCTAAGTACATCTGTTCTAAAGTTAACCGATTTGGTAAAGGCACTACCATGAGCAATAGCGCAAATGGGTTTATCGACTCTGGCTGCTTGGTTCCATAGGCATAGGTACTACCTTTTTCACTTCGTAAGTGTTCGCAAAATCTTCGATTTGTGTCGGCAACGGTTAAATTTAGCTTTTCGACATGGTTTCCGCATGGTTGTAGGTGAACATCCTCCCGGAGTGGAACGTAACAAATAAACGGTCCGAAACAAGCCCAATTCAGAGACAAATTTAATCTCAGCGTAATTTACGCAGCTCAAAGTTAGGCATTGAAATTACTTTACAACAAAATCCCCAGGAAGTCCATCCACAGCAAGGTGTTCCAATCGTGTTTATGGGCGGAAATACATATTTATTTTCGGGTTTATTTAATTTTCTTTTCTTGCTTTATTCACCAAAACCAAGTCTAATTTAAGCAAAAATTTTTTTTTTCTTTATATTCCTTTTTAAAGTAAAAAGGACCAGATTTTTATTTTATTTCCCGTAAGATTATAAAACACTGCGCATTTTGACATATGGATGCTTTAAGAAATTCTGAATGTTTAAACCTGAAAGAGGGCCCTAATTCCGGCGTATCAAATCTAGTGTGACTATTCTAGAAAGATTGCATTCCTTTAAATAATGGAGTATTTATTGAATTTTAATATAAATAAATGTAACTCTTAGTTAGGCACATACATACATTATTTATTAATTATTCGAAGAACAAACAATAGCTAGATCAGAGAAATAAAATTGCACAGCTACAGCTGCTGCCGGATTCCGACTCGGCGTCGGAATGTAATAACACTATTTTTTTGTTTTATTTTCTATTTTTTCTGTAACATTTGCATCTTACCAGTACTTAACTCTTATTGAATACACTACTTTTATATCGCACAACGACACCATTCGCTTTATGTTTTATATTTACATATCTTACCAGTAGGCTGCTCGGTACCTCAGGGGGTCTACCGTTAAACCTACCTACTAATGCACTATTTATCGCACGGTGAGCCAGCGTTCATTCATCAAGGATGAATGAGCATGGCAAGTCTTAACTACCTAACCTATGAATAGAAAAATAGCTGTTTATTTAAAGGTTATTTATTTATTTAATACTTACTTTAAAGAATGAAAAGATTAACTATTATAATTATGTATTATCTACCAAATTACAAGAGTCACGGTTAAAAAGGGCGTAAGACCAACAGATTTGAAATACAGGTGATTGGTAACTGTGCATTCCCTAAAATAGGTGATACTAACATAATTTGTAACAATTTTGATCCATGCTCATGGTGAAAACATTGAGCACACAGTAATTAATCCAAGCTAGGCTGCCGAAGTCCCAGAATTAAGGTCTGTTAAGGCTATACAGGGTGAATGTTTGAAGTGGGCGTGGATGGCAGTACCTATTCGTAATTAATCATTTCCATGATGTCTCACAATAATCGTAGTCCAATTCATAGTACGTCCCAAACACTATAAAGTAAATCATCCCGATATTTTTTTTTAGCCTGTAGATCAATATCTACAATCCTGACAATTACCACAAGATATTTCCGGCTAATCTCCGAAACGGCTGGACCGATTTTGAAGGGACTATGACTGGCAGAAAGCCTGCTGATGTTATAGGGAAGTAGCTGATGTTGTAGAGTTCCGTGCAAAAAAATCGAAACCATCGAAATTGTAACAAAATCAGATTCAAATAGGGAAGTTATATTTTTATAACAATTACACGCGGACGAAGGTCTCGGGGCACAGCTAATTTAATGTATTTGTGAAATTAAAATTTTTGTAAGTAAAATTGTTTATGGCGAAATATGTACTTTCTTGAATTTTTAAGGTTACCAATGAAAGTTAATTATAAACATTTTTTTAAATAAAAAACAAATTAATAAAGCGTGTTTGCTCCATATGTATTTGAGATATATTTGATTTCCGTTGGTCTTACGCCAGATTTCATAGATAATTGCCGTAGATCCTTTAATGAAATCAGTATTACGTTGCTTTCTTTTCAGTCGCCAAATGTACTTTGTGTTGGAAATAGTAAAATAAAGCTTCTTTTAAGGTTTTAATCGATGCCGAATAATACATCGGCTCCTTACATCGCGGAGCTAATAGCCAAACTGTAAACTTGTGAGAAGGAACTAAACAATGTGGGAAGAACGACAGATGCGTTATATTTTTTTTTGTTTTTTTTTTTATCCTATAAAACATATTACCCAATTTTGTTTTTTTTTTATCCTATAAAACATATTACCCAATTTTTTTTTATGTTTACTACGTTATAGGTGAATTATTACGGAATCTCTTTACTTTATGTAAATAGTATTAAGACTATTTTTTTTATTTTTTTTTTATTTTTTTTTTATTTTTTTTTATTTTTTTTTATTTTTTTTTTATTATTTTTTTTTTTTTTTGTTTTTTTTATAATTTTATCAATCATTATTAAAAATATGAATATAACGATTAATTATCCAAAACTTACAAATTTACTTACTTCCTCTAAAATGATCACCGGGGGGGCCGTATTATATTTATATTCTCTATTATGTATATTATAACTTTAGAACGTCAATCACCGGCCAGCATGAGTCGTGGCCGTCAACTGAGGCAGCAAATGCGCAGAAGGTAGGAACACAATGATATCTAATTCCGTGAATAAATCGAAAACAAGATGTTGGGAAATTTGTTCATTAAGTAACTTTGTTTTACAATTTTTGAGAGATTTCGGCGAAATACGTACTTTCCACTAAGTAACCCAAATTATATTAAAAATATCATTTTCATTGGTTAAGCGTTGCGAAGCTAATTATTAATAACAGATGATGGCATCATCATCATCATCCTCCACAGCCCGACTTCACCCACTGCTGGGGTATACGCCTCTCTTAGCTTGTGCCAAGCTCCTTGGTTTTCTGTTATTTCTTCCTAATATATGGTTATCCTCATATTTTTTTTTAAATCAGCAATAAAATGTCTTACGTAAATTCCAATTCCAACGTAATTGGCTGATTAGAGTTACAAAAAATATTATAGAGATTCATTTCATATCTATGGGACATATAATTTTAATATGTGTTGTATCCCGAAATTAGATGATTTCACCATAGAACCCAAACAACTGTGCATTTACGCTTATCACCTACTCCTTAATAAGTAAACTTACAAGATGCGGTTATTATCTCTAATAACCTTGTTTTTTTGTTTTTTTTTTTCATAAGGGGTCCTTTAATGTTGTGAGGGTCGAACAGGGGGAGGATGTCAGATAAATAGCGATTAATCACGATGGGGGGAATGAGATAAAGTGAAATTACGTGTATTTTGACGTGGGAGGAAAAGATTATTTAAGCGTCTGAAGTTTAAAATATTCTTTACCAAATATAAATATTATTTTTCCAACCATGTTTTAAACCTAATTTAAAGTTTTTTTTTTATTAAAACATGTTCCGCAATTTTATGATCTTTTTCCTCACGTGATTAAAGGATTGGCCCCTATGTATTACATTTTTTAAACGTTGACGTAAAACTAATTATCTTATTAGTCTAAGATCCCGCCTAAGATCAACCTTCACGCATCTACTTACCGAATGAAAAATATGTTTAGCAATCTTAATACATGAAATGACTAATACGGGATTCTCAGAATATATGTATATGTATTAGTTTTAATTTAAGCGTATATATATGTTTGTTCTGATATATGTACATAAATATCTAATATAATATTATAAAGTTAAACATTATACACTATTAATATTATCATAAAGGATGAGAGACGCGGATATAGTCGCTAAATCAAGACCGAGATCGATAATTTTTATTAATTTTCCGGTTTTTTATCGCTACTACTATTGTAATCCTGCACATTTGCACAATACGTTAGAATAACGTTTCTAAGGAAAAAAATATCTATTCATTATAGTTAATATTTAATCACTAATTCCTTTAAAATAAATAAATACTATTTACTACAATCTAGAACGCGATATATATCGGTTAATCGTAACTGGAAACACGAAACACTGATATCGTCACAGTATAATAATTCAAGTATTTTTTTCCTACTAAGTCTTGGTGTTTTGGTTATCAAGCACATTTAAACAAATATGTAATAATGTTGCATAAAGTAAAATCAGCATATCACTAAATGGTTACATACTAAAAGGAATACACATGGTTAAATACGGTTAAGATTAGGACGAGCAACATGAGACATAAGGCCCCAAGAATGCAATCCCATTTCTGTGGATACTAACGTGAGATAAATACAAAAAAGAAAAAAAAACTATCATAGTATACTACATAGGTACAAACGCTTGCCGCGTATGCGTATATGAACTCGTGGATATGTAATATGCGGAAATCAAAGAGACAGTACTCCTTTTCTGAATGCACAACACAACATGCGACTACTTTCTGATCGCGCTTTCCGACGCTGCATGCAGCTGTCGAGATGTTGAACAGTCCTAACATACGTCTGCGTCTTATTTACGGCATGCCAAGTGTTGAAAATGTACATGACTATTAAGAATATCAGAAGGTACTCAAAAGACGGGGAAAACAATTATTTGCATTTTCAATAAGACGCCTAGTTTGGGTCTGGCCCATTCACTCTAAAATCTCTTCAAACCTTTCAATCTTAGAGCCTTGCCTTCTGTTGCTGTTCTTCAATAGACAAAATATATTGATGAGAGAGCTAGATTCTCCCGCAATCTACTTGAAGATCAAAAATCTGAACTTGTTGAAATTCTGAACTTAGTTCAATAAAAGAAAAAGTTTTTTTTTTTTAAATTGCCTTTTGGAAAGATCATTTTCAGCGGAATAGCCAGCTGCCACTGATGAGAAGCGTGAAGTATTTACACCGCGGTCCATGGGTCGTGGTGTAAATATTTCGTTGTTCTCACATGGCTTGTGTGGAGACAAGAAAAGGCAATTTATTTTTATATTGGGTCTACCGTCTAACTTACCGATGGCAATAAATCTTGCAGTCCAAATAGTGTAGTCCTCAGTCGCGCACGGAAGGCAAGCGCCTGAGGCAGAATGCCGTCTACATAACATTATATCGAACTCTTCGTCTACCGTTTCAAAATTCATAAATTGGAACTGGGTTCAGAATTTCGTACATTTTAAGTTGCAAGTTATACCATTTACTTGGTGTCGAACAAGTCCTTTATGCGGGTCTTCAGCTGTTTAGTGTAGCTGTCCAGACGATAAGCGTTTTCCTCAAGTTTGGCCACCATCACATCAATGTCGTCGACTTGCTCCAGTAGCGGTCTGATAGTGCTCCCATCTGTTACAACAACAAAAATTCGGTTACTTCGTTATCCCGGATTCGTATAGGTCAGATGGTGACATTTGGGTAAATCAATGATTATAAGTGTGAGCACACCCGCGCAACGTTAACATCGGCTATACACGGCTACTCTGCAACACTACTACAGACTAAATTAATTTAAAAATGTGGATGTGCAATTAACATTAATCAAGCTTTTACTTATAAAGACTTGAGATGTTTATTGAACAGATATTCGGCGTGCACATAAGCGATGTGACTGTCATTGGTGAGGCCTCTTGATGGTTATCAGAGTTAGCGATTTACAACGATGTTATCGTTTCTAGCCACGTTGTCGACAGAAATGCCCAACCCTATGAATGTTACTCCTGAAAACGCTCGCTCCTTCATTCGGTTTGCCATCTCAATTTTGTCCTTCGCTTTTTCACAGTCGACTCGCATAAGGACGGCTACGCAGCCTGAAGTAACAATACTACATTGACGCCCATATTCGAAGATTACCAGCCGAAGAGTGTCTGTAACCAGTTTCACCAAACCACCTCTGGTGTATTCCGAATACCTGGATTAGAGTTTGCGTTGAATAATCTGTTTTCCTTCTGTCGCATGCATGAGGGGGTTGTGATTACCGGCCAATAATGTATATATGTTGAGTCCATCGGAATATCTAATTACGGCGATTACAGCCGTCAATTGCAACATTCCAAATAACGTTGTAAATACTTACATATATCGTTGTACTCCATCAGCGTTCTGTTCAAGTTCACGGCTAGATTACGCAAGTCTGTGTACTTGGTAATAGCCGTGCGATTAATCTCCTCCAGCAGCATGTAGTGATCCTAACGACAAAGAAAGAAGATTTTTTTTATAATAAATCCTTGAAGAACTATGTATTTTTGAGAGAATTTTGCAAAAAGTATTATTAGAACTAGACAGTGCTTATGGGCTCTCTTTAACTTTGACTTCTCGTATGTCCTGAAGGGCACACACAAAGTGCACCATATTGACTTAGTTTGAAAGCCATACCCGAGGAAAATGTCTGTAATAGGATAGCTAGCTTTCTGAAGCAATACAAGATTTTAATAAAAAATTGCCCTCAGCTGCGACAAGAGCATTTTTATTGCATAAAAATAATAGATAAGAATAACTGAATAACATCACTTTTAGTATCTCCTTTCGCTTACTATAATAATTTTTAAGCACCACCCCCCTTATTTATACCTTTGTCTGTGTACAGAAACAGTTAAATAAAATAATAAGAACTTACCCCGCCACAGGCAATTTCGCCTTGCAAGTATTCATTCGTACGTTGGAAGAGAAGCGTAGCCAGGCGACTCAGAGTGGGATCATGAGGATCCAAGACCTCAAAGCTGGAGTGCGATCCGTACATATCTGTTAACAAAACAACTCTATGAAAATCTTAAACAACATCAAAAACGTTACAAAAACAGCATTTTGTTCAATTATTACGCACGGATAATGCCTGGAAGAGATACTGGTTTATAAAAGGGCTAATGAACAATAAAACACAAGGTAAAATAGGCATGTGTATTCTCCCTATCGTCAAATATGGGGCAAAGACTTGGTCTTTGACAATATCCAGAAGTCCAAACTTAAAGTTCGCTTAAACCTAATAAAAACACCACACTGCGCTCCAGAACCCAAATTGCAGACGTAGCTCATAAAGCTGCAAGACTGAAACTAGGCAGGCTATGTCTGCCGGAAGCCTACACAGCCGTGTTACCGTGTAGCCCTGAGATAGCTAGATGGGGTCGCGGCAAACCTAGAAGTAGATGGCGGACGCTTTAGATGACTTCTTCACAGCTTTTCATACGCTGTCTGTATAGAAACCAAGATGTTCTGGACACAGAGACATTTAATGTGGGTTACTGGGTACCGTATTTGCGGTTACGAAGAATTTTTCTTTGAAGTACCTAACTACATAAAAAAAAAAAAAAAAAAAATATCCCGTTACTAGTGTTAATGACAATTTTAGTGACCATGATAGTTTAAAAACTTATTGAAACCATATTATTTTAGCAGATACTTTCAATAAGAATTGTAAGAAAACTACTGGTTCGCGATAATTTTATCAATATGCAATTTATGTTACTTACTCATAAAGAAACTTGTATAAACAACTTATTTCCCAAATAAATACCTACCATATACCTCTTATTTCAACATCACCCACAAATCATTTCACACTATTACAGTTAAATTAATGCTTAATTTCCTTCACAGAAACGGATCATTACCGAACGACGTATCTCTACTTGCACCGGGAAGGACTGGGCTAGAGGTGGGCGATTGATGACCGCTGTACAATTTCAAGAAATCGATATCACGCATGCGTATTGCATTTGCGAAGCTAGACCTGCGCACTGAGACTTTGAAGACCGCTGTACAATTTCAAGAAATCGATATCACGCATGCGTATTGCATTTGCGAAGCTAGACCTGCGCACTGAGGCTCCCATCTTGATATCCCGGAGATATACACACATTTTTTTAAATATTTTGTTGATGATAAAGTTAAACAATTAACTAAAAAGTTTTCAAGCTAGGGTACCAATATAAATTGTTGCCATAAATAGTAATAGTTCGAACCAAACCTTATGGCAATAAGGTTTGGTTCGAACATTGACGCATGCATGTGCGGTCCATGCAATGCTTCTCGAGAGCACAAGGTGCAATGTCAGCCCCGGCTATCTTAATGTTTAAAGCGAACATTGATACATGCGCTGTCCGCCTTTGTTCGCAACGAGTCACACTAAATCGTGTCACCGTGTGACTGGTTGAGAAAAATATTCGCATGGAGTAACAGTGTGACTCAATGCGAATTTTTATTCTCATCTAGTAACACTAGTACACGAGTAGTGTTACTCGTTCGGAAAACCAAATCGCATGGAGTAGCAGCGTCATTCGATGCGAATTTTTATTCTCAACTAGTAACATTTTTCAGAATGTCTATTTGACAACGATAAAGTTAAATAAAAATTATAAAATAATGTATGAGTTTCTGATATTTTTTACGCACCGATCTGGCAACATTGCTTCATGGTGAATCGTGCAATGCGTGTGACAAGTTCAGTACACGCTCCGCTGTCATTCAAAATGGAAGCTACGTCTGGTTCGTCAAACAGTGTTGATTTAGTTTTTGTTAATAAAAACGGTGGCACTGTTCTTCTTCGAGCTGGTCATCAATATTACGCCAGGAAAAAACATAAAAGTGGATTGATTGTGTGGGCGTGTACAAAACGAAAGGTGTGCAAAGGGCTTGTAAGAATAAAGGTAAGAAAACTATATTACCAAAATGTATTACATAGCTTCGTTGTATATAATATTATTGATTTATATGTTAAATGTAAAAAAAATAAAATGTAAAATAGTGATTGTATATAATCATTTAATAAATAATAATACTGCATCTTGAAAAACTTTCCTCGCGTCCTTTAGTGGCAGCCATTTTGTTTTATCACGCTCACTTGAGATTTGTTGAAACCACAGTGACGTATTTTGGGTGCTAAAGCTTTGTCTTGATTTATTTATAGCTTTACAACTAGTTTTATATAAACATTAGCTTATTGAGAGAACAGGCTTTTTAGTTTTAAGTCAATATTTTACCAATATTTTATTTTACTAATATTCTATCCCATTTTACTATTTTAGGAAGAGCGTATATTAGAAGAAACTCCTCATTTATGTACACCAGATTTTGCGAACAACGAAATCCTGAAATCTGTCCAACATTTAAAAAAAGATATAACTACGCAGGAATTTCCCAGTGTTCCTCAAAAATACAATGCCATGGTCGGAAAGCTAAAAGATGCGGGAATAGACATAATTACTTCAATACCTAAATTTAGTTCCATTAAAGACACGTTATATAGAACACGTAATTCAGCGGCTCAAGTACAAAAACTACAACATAAAAATGTGCTGGAAGTCGAAGTCCCACCTCGTTATCAAGATTTTTTGTTAGCGGAGTACACATGTGATGATACACGAATACTAGTATTTTCTTCTTCCGAAGCAAGGCAAACTTTGTGCGAGCTAACAGACTTTTATGGCGATGGAACTTTCAAAAGTTGTCATATTCCATTTACGCAACTATATTCAATCCATGGCGATATCGGCAGCACGATCAATCACACTAATATAATACCTCTAGTCTACGCTTTGATTAGTCACCGAAACACAGAAGCCTACGTGATTCTGTTCTCTATAATAAAGTCGCAGTTACCCAATTACAGTTTTTCCTTCAATTGCAGTCAAGGGCTGCTATTACCACTATAATAAGGCAATTTTTAAGAAAGGCCGTGAATTGCATATAACAAATACTCAAGACCCAAAGAAGAAACGCATGGTAAGCCTAAGCGCAGTTCTACCACTGTTACCTCAAGAAGAAATCATGAACGGATGGGAGTATATTATTTCGCGATATGATGATAATGACCCACAAATCCAAAAATTTGTGAATTATATGAAAAAGCAATGGCTCCACGAAGATTTTTTAAAAGTCTGGTGTGCTTTTGGGGAGACTCATCGAACCACAAACTTCATTGAAGGCTGGCACCATAAATTGAACAAAGCCGTCGGTAAGAAGAACCCAAATTTGATGCAGTTGTTGCTCATACTTAAAGAAGATTCCCAATTATACACCGTTCGCAACATTCAACATCAAAACAATACACAACCATCCAGAAAACGATTATCAAAGTCAATACTTAATGATAATTTTATACAAGATGCTCAGATGGATTTCGTAAATGGTACTATTACGATTGGGACCCTCCTGGAGATTTTACGACACTAAACTTACGAATGGTCAAAAAGCGAATATTTCTGAATAACTGTTGATTATATTGTGATAAAAGAGAGACTGATTTTAAAGAGAAATTATTAATGTGATATTAGTTGGTAACTAATCTTAATATATAAATGTGATTATTTTGTGTTATAAAGAAGGCTGATTTTATAGGAAAAATTATATAATAGTAGGTAAAAAAGAATTATTTACATTTTGTACTGTAACCAGGTTGTTTTTTTTATTATTACATCGAAGTACAATTAGACAAAAACACTTTGTTTTAGATTAAGAAATGATTTAAACTAATCTTAATAAATAAGTAGAAAACCTGATCAGTTTTTTTCTGTTACGTCCCTACCTACTAATATGTTAGAAATTTAAACATTATTTTATAATTTTTATTTAACTTTATCGTTGTCAAATAGACATTCTGAAAAATGTTACTAGTTGAGAATAAAAATTCGCATCGAATGACGCTGCTACTCCATGCGATTTGGTTTTCCGAACGAGTAACACTACTCGTGTACTAGTGTTACTAGATGAGAATAAAAATTCGCATTGAGTCACACTGTTACTCCATGCGAATATTTTTCTCAACCAGTCACACGGTGACACGATTTAGTGTGACTCGTTGCGAACAAAGGGCTGTCCGCACGAAAATCTTTCAAACGTGCATATTACAACGTCAACGGCGGCCATTTGTAATGACCATACCCACGAAGAATCAAGAGGACTGCCAAATATTTTATCAAATGAAACTACAAAACAGTTTTCGTTTTACAATGAAACTAGTAAATGGAAGTGCTGCTCAGCGGCCATTTTAACGCGAACGATCAAAGACGCATTATATAAGATACACTAGAACAGAAGATTTGTTCTAATGTATAGTCTAAAGTGTTATTTACTTTAGACAAAGGTCCTAACAACACATCACACCATACCACACTGAAACTTTAGTTGACAAAAAACCGCAACTGTTTCATAACACAATATCACACTGTACCACAAAAAAAAAACATTTATTGTAATTGTAACACACAAAAATATATAAAAGGAAACTCACTAATCACAGTAATCTAAGCAGAAATTGTTAGATAATTTCGACTATTGAAAAACGTCGCCATAATGATGAAGTACCGAACCACCATTTGGCCGAAGCCAAAGAACATTGCGTTTGCAGATACAATTTTCAAGATGGCGGTCACGCACGCGCAGTGCAACCGCATAATGCGCCATAAGTTTTCATTTATATCCCACGTTTCTAGCCATCTTGAACTGCAAGTTTTTGCAACGTTAGTTTCTTTCACAAACAATATTTTTGATTCCGCAATATTCTTCAAGGTGCAAATCTCATGACATTTAACAAATATATTTAATTTAAAATATCCGTATCAGCAATATCACACATAGATCACTACGCACTAAGAAGAAAGCTGATTGGAGATGAAATTTTAAAAAATATAGAACGACCGATCACTAGTCCTTCCCATCCGGAGACGACAGGGCGTCATGAAAAAGGCTGCTGCAAAATTTCCAGCTAAACAATTCTACGCATGCGCTCTGCATATTTTGCACTTTATACACGCGCAGAGATAGTTTGCATTACTTGATGGCTCTGTTCGACGCAGAAACACAGAGCGCTCACAACCCCTCGTCCCGCACCCTACACTCCCTACAATATCGATCGATACAGAAGCCTGAGACCGGGGTCGAAGCATGAAAAGTGGGGGTATTAAACCCCCGCAAGAGCTGTTTGAGGAAGGGGGTGCGGTGCAAGGGATTTATGACGAGCGGGGTGTGGTGTACTGTTGTGGAGCGGGGAGTCTCCCCGCTAAATAATCGGGTTTCAGTAGGAGGGTGGATTGTGAGCTCGGGGGCTTCGAAATTAACGGAATTTGATAAGAGATAATATGTGTGTTGTAAAAGCGCAACGGCCGCCATCTTGATTTTTCGAAAAAATCCCTCGCTCTTTTGTCTCCTAAAGGCGTCTCTGTTTTGAAAGACGACATTCTTAATATCTTCTATATACTCGGTATTCTATCAGTTAGAAATATGTCTCGTTGCTTTATGAGACTTTTCGATCTGGTTTCACAGATTTTGAAAAAGTTTACATACAGTCAACCAGAAAAAAGGCGTTTGAGTACAAGAAAAGATAGAGATATTCCAAAAAAAACTTTAAAAGATCGAAACTCGGCCTTGAGGTTGGTCAAGGGTGTCCATGACCAATGAACGGTTACTGTTAACTTGTGACATCTACGCATTCCGAATAATGGAAAAAACTTATTTATACACTACATAAATACGAAAAACTTTATTCCGATAGTCACAAATCCGAATTTTAAAATACCGATTTTCATAATTCCGAATGGTTTTAAAATTCCGAATATAACCAACCACTCCGATTTATCATTTATCCTATTTTTTAAATTCCGCAATTTCAATATTCCTAACGTTTATAATTACTATTCTCAAAATACCGAGTTTCAAGAGATCAAATATCTAAGAGAGATCAAATATATAAGAGATCAAAGAGAATATCAAAACAAATAAACACAAGATATTTTTTTCTTTTTTTTTGCTATGAACTTCTCTCAGGCGTTAAGTAGATACGAGCTATATGGCAGCGGGCAATGTTTTTTCTTCTACAGACTTGTTGTAAGTAGCAGCATAATTACGTTTGACGTCAGTTGCATTCAAACAAGCATACAGCATGCATGCAATCAAGCATGCAGCAAGCAAGCATGCAGCAAGCAAGCATGCAGCAAGCAAGCATGCAGCAAGCAAAGCAGCATGCAAGCCAGCATGCAACCGAGCATGCATGCAACATGCAGCAGGCATAGTTTCTGTCACGGCTCCGGCGCTGCGGGGCTCCGGCGGTCCCCCACGTCCCGTCGCAGTTGTGTTTTACGCCCACCACCGCAGCTTCGGCTTGCTGGCCGGCGACGCCAGCCAGCTTCAGCCGCGGCGGCGCGCCTACCCGGGTTTAAATTACACTCTAGGGGTAGGGCAGACAAGTCTGCGTGGAGTCGGATTTACAGCAATTCGTATCTGTCACTAAAACCTCATTTTTAGCAAATGTTTTAGGACTAACAATTTTAGGAGAAGAAAGGAAGTACCAATTGAATCACAAAAGTATTGAAAATCGGAATGTCGTTTTACCCACCCATCGAGCATTTGATTCTTCGGACATATGAAATTCGGAAAACAAAAATCGGATTTACGACTTTCGGTAAAATAAATTTCGTGATTTTTAATACTTTAGTATTATGAAATTCGGACTTTTAAAACATCAACATCGAACATCGAAATTCGGAATAAAATATTTCGGAGTATTTGGGTGTTCCCCTTTTGTTTTTTTTTTTTTCCCCTTTGTTTTACTGTGAACGGACAATAAGTTCGAGCTCGGTGCCATAGAAACTTCTACTCAGTTCAAAAAGCTAACCCACGATCCACATAGTTATTGGAAGGGGGTTCCAAAATTAGTAAAATCCTTTTACACAAAGCTTCCCTTTAAAATGACCCCTGACTGTGACCCCCTCTCCACACAGTTGAAGTTCAAAGGGGAAAGTCCGAAAACGGCGCGGACGATGTCGCGGGCGGAGTGCTAGTTATATACAGTGGCCTACAAAAATTTAGTTGATATTTTTTTACTGCAGACATTTCGTCGCATTATCATCTAAAATCATAGTCTTGATTGTTTGAACTCTACACTGTGGCCTTGTTATAGTCTAATCAGACTATCTAGGATAAGGAAATAGCAACAACCGGGTTTTAGTACACTTACAAATCAGGAAATTATTGAAATTATTTCTTTGGATATAGTATTATATTTCAAAACCCTTAAAAAAGTAGGTTCTTAATCTTATACAGGCTGTAACAAAATGTATAATCACATGAAAGTATATGCTGCAGATCATCAAACTGAACAACTTCCTTCTGGTCTGGTCTGCGGCATAACCTTTCATATGACTATAACCTTTCTGTTACACCCTGAATAGCCACTAACCTATGTCCGCGGCTTCGCCTGCGTGGAGTTTGGAAATCGTCCCACGGGATCGTAATATCAGGATAAAAAATATCCGTTCAACCATGAAAATGCAATAGTTACACCTCCAATAACAGCATTACAGCGTCAGCGTTAAGAGCGACGTATATTCGTTCCACGCGCCGGCAACACCAGCACACCGTCAGCGCTAAGAAGTGGCCTACTGAAATCTTTACTTCAACGGCTCGAGTGAGATTCATCTCCTATAACTCCTCCCACTGTGGCCAAGACATCTTTAGCCATCATCGGCCGGTCTGTGGAACCGGCAGTGAGAAAACCATTTCCTGTGTACATTGCACAACGTACACAAACTCCTATTCCTAACCAAATTCAGTCTGTTACCGTAGGCCTCCTTGTAACAGACTTCCCTCACGTGAAACCATCGTAACTTACGTTTGGTATGATTTGTATGGTAGGCTAGAGCGTTAGGATAGGGTCTTGGGTAACCGATAGGCCGATAGACCTGGCTCAATTGCCTCAAACACACGCACTTCGAATAAAGGCCGTAATAAGCTTAAGTCCCGGTGCGTACAGTATCGTATGTGTTAATCACGGTTATAAACTATCTCTGCACCAAATTTAATTCAGATCCTTTCAGACGTTCTGGAGTGATTCAGTAACAACAAACATCTATCCATCCAAACTTTCAAATTTATTATAGTAGTAAGATTAGACAACTAATTTACGAGGTGACGTAGGTCCGAAAAGACTTAAGTGATCACTTAGTCCATTAGAAGGTGCAGATCATTCAACAAAATCAGGATCAGTTTAAAAATTCTGGTTTCATACAACTCGAGATAAAAATGCCCGTAAAAATTAAAAAATAATGAACCTTTGCACACAATTTCATCTTCTTCATAATGTACGTCACTGTTACTTGACATTTCTAATAGTTATTCTATGAATGTAATCCGCGGTTTCATACCTGAATTGCAACAAACAGCGAAGAAACAAAGACGCAGTAAAATTTTACAGGGATCGATAATGACGCATGCGCGCTGCAATGACTGCACCACGCGGCATCTTGCGCGGCGCCAATACCAAGAATATCTCACTTTTATCTTGAATAATTTAACAAATATCATCAATATATAATATATCATATATAGTGTGTAAGTCCAAGACTGTAATACCTATGTATACTTAAGATATGTTGTACGTAGAAGCTGTTGGTGTGGTGAGCCTACATTAATAAATAAATAAATCAATAAATTTTTGACAGTACCTTTACACGTACCCACCCAGACAGTATAGTTCACTACAAAATTAGCGCCTCCATGTCACACAAACACAATTGGAACGAATCTGCGACGGAACTATATTAGAGGTAATTGACTCACAGTCACCGAGTATAATCATTACTAATATTCGCCAAAAAGTCATAACTATCTGTTCGTTAATCGCGTAGCCGAAAACCCGTGTGCGGACACGAGGACTGGGGAGTAGTGAGGAGTAATAAGTTGCCGCCATGAACGTTTGATACGTTCGATTTCACGCAAGCGCGTTGCATTGCAGAGGGTGGCATCGGCGCAATCTTTTATCTACATATTTCCGAGCAATGCGATATCTTTTCCTATTTAACAGGCTTTGTCCAACCTTTTGTTGTTTAATCTACCCCCCTTATCTAATGAGCTAATTACAAAACTAACTTTGTTCGAAATCGTTAAAGAAAATCACTCATTTTTCCTCACGCTCCCGGCCAATGGTGGTTGCCACCTTCGTAGCAAAAGTTACCATCCAAGTTGCCTGAGATGTTCATTAATCTAATCATGATTCGAAAGACACGTGGCGCCATCTATTATCATAAGAAAGTTATTGTTGTTTTCCTCGGCAACAGTAATTTTTCGGGATGAAAGGTACCCTATGTCCCACTAAAATTTCAGGATGATCGATTTAGTGGTTTAGGCGTGAAAAGGTAACAAACAAACAAACTTACTTTCGCGTTTATAATACTACGGTCCCTTGGAGATGTAGAAAAATTCAAGCTTACTAGTCACCACAATAAAAAACCGGCCAAGTGCGAGTCGAACTCGCGCATGAATGGTTCCCGTACCATCGTAGTAGAGGAGCTTTCATCTTTTTACCGGCACAGCATTAACGCACGAGCATGCCTTCCACGCTAAGCCACAATTTCACCTACTATTTTGTCAAATACAGCGGAGACTTAGTTAGGGTCCCGTTGGTTACCCTTCGGGTACGGAAGCCTAAGAATGGCCATTTATTTCGCATATTTTACTCCATCGCAAGAAAATCAAAACCTACAGGTTACTACCAGTTTATCTAGAATCATAATAGCAATGCGTAAAGGAGAAAATCCGAAAATCATTCATTTGTAGTAAAATAATATATAAAATTGGGGATTACTTATTTAATTTACTATTTTAGGTACACATTCTGTAGGAGAATTGAGCGTGACGTATATTGACGTAAGGAAGAGCATTATTTTAACCGCAAAATTAAATTTGTTCTTCAATCAGACTTATTTTTTCTTAAGACTCTTTGATTTGTACTGAACCCGCGGTGCGCGAGTTAGACTCGTACTTGTCCAAGTTTTTTTCCCTAAGGTTTAAGTTTTTCATAAAACACCTCTTTCTTTAATTTCAAGTTCGCATGGCTGAGCTAAATATAACATTTGAAACTTTTTGCCATCGACACGCTAAGAAGATTTCAAGGTAACCATTAAAGTCAATGATAGATTATTTTTAAGTGTCGTGTGTGAGTGCGGCAGTAAGTCGTAGATACATAACTACAAACAAAAGAAACCGCCATTTTGAATCTCTGAAGGCGGGGCATCCCAACTAGTCGCTATAGAAGTTCCATATTATGATCGATACCACCCACGCATGCGCGCTGCTCTACCACCGAGGACACCTCAGAACTACTTTGTGTCGGCCATATTTTACGTACATAGCCGCCATTTTGATTATTCAATCTATTTTCACATTGCCATGATCGGTATTCCCCAAACACTCCACGCATCGTTATTAAGCAATCTACTCAAAATTTGCTGATCATCGTAACGCAAAATACCTATCCATTACTGTAATGAAAAGACAACTAGGCAGTCTAAAAATAACTTGCCCGATTGAAGAGATCGATATGGCGCATGCGCGTTGCAAACGCTGCGTCGTTGCCATCACTGCGTCGTTGCCATCACTGCGTCGTTGCCATCACTGCGTCGTCACCATTTAAAAACAAAGAACCCGACGTTTTTAACCACTTTCCGTAATAACGACCAAAAAAATCTAAATTAAGTACGTACCAACACTGGCAAAGCAGACCTGTCGCCATCTTAAGTTTCCTTCCGCCAGTTACCTCCTATTACAAAAATTACAAACATCATATCTGGACCACAAAGAACAAGCAATCTTACCTTCCTCTTCGTTGCAACCATCATAAGTGTGGTCGTAGTAGAGATCTCGGCAGTAATCGACAGGGTCCTGCTTCTTTGCTTCAGCTTCTTCTATCATAAGTTCGTAGTTACGAAAAGCTACACACAGCTTACAATCGGGAAAAAATATCTCCGGAGTATACATGGCGGCGCGGTTACTCTGCGATTCGGTTAAGCTCAAAGTGAAAATTACTCCACAACGGTTTCAACGCGGACGACCGTTCAGTCGGCGGAGCTGGCGAAAACTGGGCGACATGGAGCTCGAGCTAGACGCAGTAAAATTTCCAAGGGATCGATACCAGTTACGCATGCGCTTTGGTCAAACGGAAAGGCAGTTCCATATCTGCGATCAAACGACTGTAATCTCTCTTTTATAAGGTTCAAATTAGTGAAGCGAAATAAAATCACGCCTGTATATATACAGGGTGTAAACAGACCCTTCACGAAGCCTTCAACCAAACACTATGTACAACATCAAATCAAGTAACTTTACGCAAAAATTTATTGCTGGGAAACGACTTGTTTTTGGGGTCAAAAATCACGTTTGACGGTAGGACTAAATGTAGCACATTCAAAACATTGTACTGATGGATGGATTGAATAGTACGGGGGTCGTGAATAGGGCTTCCATTACGTAATTACGGACAGATTTTAGAAGGTGGATGTTATTAATGTCACTACTCTTAAACACAGGTGTGATATGTGTCCGTTTCCAAATATTGGGAAAAGTACCTTCTCTTACACTTTTATTAAATATAATATGAAGTGGTAGAACAATGTTCTCTTCGGTTTTCTTAAAAAAGACGGGTGGCAAGCCATCGGAACCAGCACCTTTATTTAAGTCTAATTGATTTATTGCGTTATGTACAACATTTACTGTTAAATAGATTTCGGAGATACAGGGCGAATTATCTGCGTATGTGCTAGGTGGCCACGTCGCAAGGTTAAAATTCGTAGGTTCATAAACGGAAGTGAAAAAAGAGGAGAACATAATTATTACATTATTATTCAGTTGGATTATTTGAGTTAAGATTTTCAAGAAACATATTTGCTGGAATCTGCGCTTTGCCCTTCTTATGTAAAACATACGTCTAGAAATGTGTAATGCCAAGCAGAATACTGTCTTCGACTGATCTGATGTATTTTTCTAAACCAAGCTTTTTCTTTATTTTTTAAAAAACGGATGAGAGAAGGTGAGAACCACAACGGATAATCAGAGTTCCTGCGACGAGACAGCGGAACATGCCTTTTAATTATACTATAAATTTGATCGAAAAAGGTATTCACCGATTGTTCAGCAGAAAGGTCATAAAACAATTGATTCCAGTCCAACATGCTAAGCTTGTTATTAATTAATTCATAATTAGCTTTATAAAAATTATGTCTCATGGATAACTGGCGTTTCATTGGCATACATTTCGTAATAAATTAAGTTACAACTGAGAAAGGCGGGTGGTAAACATCAAGCCGTAGCAACGGTGTACATGTTTCACGACTCACAGTCAACATTTGACAAAACATCAAGCCGTAGCAACGGTGTACATGTTTCACGACTCACAGTCAACATTTGACAAAAACAAATCCAGTATACGCCCTAAATTATTTATCAGTGTGTTGTATTGAGAAATATTAGATAAAGAAATAAAATTGCATAAATAACTAATATCAGTCGGTTGTGGAACAACATAGTTGCATCCACTACGATCCAGCCAGTTAATTTAATTTCAAATTCATTTATTTCGTGAACACAGGGTATATACAGAAGATGTTATAAGTTAATTAGAACCGAGCTGTGCTCCGCCAAAAGGCATACAAAATATCAAAGTTTTTTTTTTTTTTTTAATGCTTCAATACTAGTCTCATTGATAATATCTAGCAACTTATCATAGTGTGTTGTGTACAAAACGTCCGGAGAACGCGGCGGTATATAGGCTGCACTTATGATATGGCGCTTCGTAGGGTGCGGCCCCGGAAATCAGAACAAAATATAAAAAACGTTACCAAAAGAAAGCAGTTCAAATACAATTTCTGACTTTAGCAAATTAGAATATGTAAAACGTAAACACACAACAAGCAGTTGCAAATACAATTGAGAAAAATTTAGGTAAGGTGATAATATTATGATTCCAATTACTTTGTAGTAACTGTGTATGTATGTGAATGCCAAAGTTAAATATGAATGTTAAATTAACAATTACTACAAGAATTCGGATAAGCTTACAGATTATTAACACAAAACAAATCAGATATATATTAAAATTTAAGTTAATTGCACTTATATTTAGAAACGTGAGGGTGTTTGTAAAATATTTGGGCTCGCATCGTTAGTAAAAACTGCGTAAACAACACAGGGTAATACATGATTCAGAGAACAGACTATACGGTAAACAAAATAACAAGTTACATAGTAAGAACCCGCACGCAAAATATGCGCTTCGACGTGGAGTTGCGGACTCCAGCCCGTCATACAATACAATACAATACATAGTAAGAAAAAGAAATGAGAAATGAAGCCGCACTTTTACACAATTAATACCTAAAAGTTCATCCAGATACTTAATTATAGGGTTTTATTTTAGATAATGTACTGTAAGGCTACAATTTGCATTTTGTTATCTTTCATCGACTTGAATGTGCCTTGGTGGCTGAGAGAAAGCCATACTCACTCAAATGTCTCGCTATTGGTGGCGGGTGTGTCGGGTCATTTAGTTCCCTTCAATATGATTGAGTTGAATGGCGCTGATTCATGCGTCATGTTCGTGAACGGGCGCTGTCAGTTGAGACTGGTCATCTCTTAGCTGCCACGGTTTATTCTAATTACTTTATTTTTTCATTGTTGTGTTTATCTTTTACTCCGGACGCTCTTAATGTGCATGTCTTTCTACATCGTTCTCACATATATGTATAATATCAACATGAAAGATGTAACCAAGATTTTGTAAGAATATTTTGATTTAAAAGAGTGACCACGGAGTTTCTTGCCCATTCTTCTCCATAGAGATCTACGCTTTGGAATGTGCAACTACAATACTTTCTCAAGTTCTTATGCCTTGTGACTGTGACTGTAGCTTCGCTTTTTTTTGTTTTATTTGACATTCAAAAGTGCCTGTGATGGTCTAATTGAAATAAATGCTTTGAGTTTGGGTTATAAATCTTTTTCGGAACGAATAATAAAAGCTGCTTCGGGGATGTCAGCGCAAACGAGTATAACTCCTTGTTTAATCCAGACATATCGAAACCCGTTTTGTTTAGCACTCTTCTTTGTTTGACGAAACAACTTCTAAAGGTAGCGCACTTATCCGAGCCGAAGGAAACGAAGGAGTCGAAAGAATCAAATTTTAGAATTTTTTATATGAAATCCTATATAAAGTCGTAAAGTCACCATAGCAACGAAAAAAAAAAAATATCTGAGTGTTTTTTTTTTACGAAATTATTATAATTCTAAAAATTTTTGAGACTTTTTGTATAAAACCTTTAAATCATTGTTAGAATTCCCAAATTCTAACAATGACAGTAGGTAAATACGACGTAGGAAACTAGCGTAATGGATGTTCAAAAAAGGAGCTAGTATTTATTTTGTGGGTCAAGTAATTTTAAATTATTTATTTTTTATAAAAATATACACAGATAAAAATAAAAATCCTTTGAAATGGCTTCGTTATAGCCGTTAGATGATTCCCTGAAAATATTTCGTTTATGAATAGTGAGACCTTATACATACCTCGCACACTCATCGAATCGGACGAATAGATAACGATAATACTATGAAAGAACGTTTCGTTCGGCGCGGTCGATTCTTTCGGCGCGGACAAGTGTGCCTTCACCTTTATTCTGTGGCGTAAGATGCTCGTTTACATATTATATTTTCTGTTCCGGATTACCATTCAACTTCAGTTCTTCAGATGTGATTCCCTTTTTGAGACGCGCTGCTGCAATTAAGTTATCACGTAGTATTTGGCCGGAAAGTTTTACAATTATGTTTTTTGGGTTTGAGGACTTTGGATTCATTAGAGGAACACGATGAATAGCCATGACGTCACGAGGCGATAACTATTACTTGATTAAGTTAGCTATGTTTTCAAGGATCGACATTAGATTTTCGCCGCGCTTCTCAGGCAGATTGCTTATCTCGACGTTACAGTTCCGAGATTTCTGTTCTGCGGTTTCCAACGTTGCTTCTAAAGTTGCAATTCGTTGTTGCACTGCATCGGGTGAAGAAACTTTTGCCTCAAGCTGCTTCACACGAGAATCAAAATCCTTCAACTTCACCTCCAGACCATCATATTTGTCGCTAATGAATTTAATGGCCGACTGCACGTCATCAAATTTGGACAGCAATGAGGCACATTTCTCATCCTGTTTTATAAAACAGGGCTCGAGCATAGACTTTGTTTGCCTGGAAATCCTTAAGTTCGTCACGCTAGTCTTAGCTTATTGCACGATAGGCCTCTGCGAAATGTGATGTAAGGGGGAGGAGACTCCTTCTCAATTAATGACCCATCAAAGCTCATTTCACCAGATCCCGGTGGATTGTCGACGTCACAAATTTGATCGTAGGTACTTTTTACAGTATTCATAACTAGTAATAAGTAGTCTCTGTCCGCGACACCTCTCTGTGCCAATGCAGGTAAACGGGTTTGAGCACAAAAAACTGCCGATAACTCCGATGGGTTAATTTGTCACATACGCACTGTTACGCACACTAAGCTCTTATTGTTTTAAGTAACACTGAGTGAGGACGAGACTACCGGTTTGCTCCGGGGCGCCCGACGGTATCGATCTTCTATCAGATCATCTATCAGATCTTGAATCTATCATTAGAGTAGAAATGTGCATCTTCGAAAGCGCTGGCGGCGGTCGTGAAGTTTTCCTAACAGCAGCTTATTATTATTTACTTTTAATAATGCCTAGTACTAGTGTTGAGGCAGAGCGAGCCTTTTCTTCTGCGCGCTATCTTTGTTTCAAACTAAGAAGTTCCTTGGTGACAAAACATTGCATTCATTATCATTTATGAGATCATATTAGATTGAACAAACAACCATATTTTATATTGTTTCTTGCTTTTGAACTATTCGTGGTACATGTTTTGAATTGTTGATTGAGTTTATTCGTAGGTAGTTATAGATTTTAGATTTGGAGTTTAATTTTAAAATTATTATCTTACTTCTGTAGTTTCCTTTTAATTCCATAATATAATATTTTTTTATCATTTGAAGATGTTTGATTTTTTTACTTCTAAAACACATAATACACGCAGAAAATATCGTGCTTTAAAAATATCAATAAAGTTCCGTAAAATTATTCCTCAAATGTGCTAACTGCTATTGTTATTACAATTAAAAACGTATTTTATTGATACTAAATGGTGTCGCAATCTGCACAATAATTTATGTAGTTAAGTAGTGTTTCTAATTTTCATCGTTAATTATGCTCAAAGATCTCAATATACAGGGGTGTCCGGTAATTAATGGATAACCTTGAAAAGGGTCATCGTAGAACAAAGGGCCATTCTGAAAAAAAAATACAAATCATACAAAAGTTTTGGATGATGATTGGTATCATATATATCAAAATGCCATCAGTGAAATCTTGCTTTAGCAAGTAACCATTGTTGAAAACGGATGCGTTCAGGCACCTTTTCAAAGAAGAAAGGTATTGGCTTTTGAATCGAGCCCTACATTTTGCTAGGGGTTCTCAGGATCCTTCTGATCCTGTTTTGATTATACCCAATGGGGCCTATTTTAGAACATTTAAAACATCTGTATTGATGAATCCCTTATTCTTTGGAAATAAAACAATACATCAAAACAAAATCCGCACGTTATGGTATTAAGAGATTTAATTTGTGTGAATCTAACACAGGTTATCTTTTGTTTTTTTTTTATTTATTTTGGTAAAAGAACAACCAATTATGCCTTGCCTTCAAGTACAGTTCTTAAACTGATGAGGCCGCTTTTAGACCGTGGACATGTCTTGTACATGGATAATTGGTTCAATTCCCCTTCACTAGCAACATTTTTGAAAAGGATTAAAACGGATTGCGTTGCCACACAGCGTGTATGTCGCAAGTCAAGCTAGTAGAAGGCGAATATGGGTCGTCAATCTAGCGATGTCATGGTGATGGCTTACCAAGACCGTAAGCGGTTGAACCTTATATCCACGTACCATGAAATGGCTCAAACTAAAACGGCTCCTAAGCCTGGTAGAATATCAGTCTATAAGCCCACACTTATAGCTGATAAGGATTACAGCCTTGGGATGGGTGGAGTTGATCGTTTGGACCAAATGCTTGAGCCCTATTTGGTAGAGCGAAAGCAGTGCATAAAATGGAATAGGAAGTTATTTAAAAGGTTTCTGATTATTATTATTATTCAGAACAGTCGGGTACTACTGGAGAAGTCAGTGGGACAGATTTACCAGGCTTTGGTGTTTTTACCAGGCTTTGGTGTTTTTACCAGGCTTTGGTGTTTTTACCAGGCTTTGGTGTTTTTACCAGGCTTTGGTGTTTTTACCAGGCTTTGGTGTTTTTACCAGGCTTTGGTGTTTTTACCAGGCTTTGGTGTTTTTACCAGGCTTTGGTGTTTTTACCAGGCTTTGGTGTTTTTACCAGGCTTTGGTGTTTTTACCAGGCTTTGGTGTTTTTACCAGGCTTTGGTGTTTTTACCAGGCTTTGGTGTTTTTACCAGGCTTTGGTGTTTTTACCAGGCTTTGGTGTTTTTACCAGGCTTTGGTGTTTTTACCAGGCTTTGGTGTTTTTACCAGGCTTTGGTGTTTTTACCAGTCTTTGGTGTTTTTACCAGGCTTTGGTGTGTGTGAGTTAGTGGGAGATTTGGCAAGTCACCATTTGCCTCATGTTCCCGTACCTCCTTCAGTAGCAACCGCCTCCAGAAGACGTTCACATTTTCCTCTCGGTCGCTTAACGGAGCGGCATTTCATTCAGCGCGTGGCACACAAAGAACGGGGTAACCATAATGCTAAGGCGGCCTATGAATGTGCGGAGTGCCGGCTCCCTCTCTGCTTGGAGTTTTGCTTGGAGTTTTGCTTCAAGGAGTTTCACACTATCCCATAGAATTATATTGTATTTCTTATAATCCTATCCTTTACATTTTCTATCTTTCTGTCATTCTCTGTATTATGTAGTTAATGTATTCAAATATTTATTTTATTTATATAGACATAATTATGTAATATAATAAGTTCCTGTTCCATTGGAGAGTACTTTTATGTATTGTTTTTGACATTGCATGGAGATGGATGCTTGAGGACGTAAAAAAGAACGATGAGGGATGAGCCAGAAGGATATTACCGGTCTTCCTCGGTTTGTTAATATTTTTTTTGCAGTTGTTTTTTTTGTGGTCTCTTTCCAGGTTTATACATGGGTTTTCACCGGTTTACAACCTAACAAGTGTTCTTAGAACTTATTTTTCATTTACTAGTCCTCATTGTAACACTTGTTATGCTATGAGAAGTCAAACATGTCTAATATTGCATTAAAGTTGGTTTTATTGCATTTAACATAAACAAGACATCTCACATTGTACATCTATGTAGAATTCAGACAGAGGTGTACCATGTCGCTAGTTATATTTAAATAATAGGTGGTGACCCTATTTCTATTAGCCGGGCACAAATCCAGAATTACTTAGAAAAACCTAGTAAAAAAAAAGCAGAAAGAGATTTCTTTAGAAATAAGCATCACCTTTGTACTATTTTCTGTTCCTTTCTTCTTTTCTGTATTTAGTCTGTACATAATTGTTAAATAAATAAATAAAACTTTGCGAGACCTGGGAATCAGACCCAGGATTTCTCCCTCAGCTCTCTGCTCAGCAGCAGTAGTGCGTGCGACAATATTATGTTAACAAGTGCATTGCTCACAATAGCTGCTTTAGTGACTAGTTTATCATCTTAACTTCATGCTGACTGAATGGTGATGGTGTGTTTGCACTCATTTATCTAGATTGCATGAACTTTTGGCCCGGTTAAAATGAGATCATTTTAAATGTGCAGCATAAGTTCAATCGTAGAAATGCATTATAGATAAATACATTTTACACTTTTATTTAAGTAAATGCTGAAAAACTCATTTTGTGCCTAAAATACCCTTGTCCTTCCTAAATGTTCCAGCTTTATTATATTTTTATTCATGTGTTTAACGAAAATAACTATTGTTCTTAAGATTAAGATTTTTATATTACTGGGCCAAAACAAGTTATTTAAGTAAATGCTGACCTATTTGCATGTTGACAATTTATTATTTAATGTCCAAATGTAAATTCCTATCTTTATTGTGTTCTTCATTGCATGTGTTTATCAATTACTGTTTGATTGTTTCTAATAGATCTCAGAAGCCAAGAATTTTTGGAAATATATACTAATCTTATTGTCCCAGTAAAACAATGTTATGCATGAATCCGGCTCTTTTATGTCTAGAAACTTATAAGTAACATCCTATCAAACTTAGTTTACGCATAGAAATAGTTCAAGGGATAAAAATGTTGCAATATTCTATAAGTTCATTCATTTAAAACTAAGTAGTCTTGAATAATCTGTGTAAGCTACTAAAATCAGGTAAGTGTGTATAAATTATTAACAACAAAGGAATTTACACATTCAAAGCGCAGTTTTATTTATGACTTCTAACCAACATAACTCTATATTCCATCATCAGATAAATAAAAGTGCCCAGGGTTGCCCGCAAAATTCAAATTTTCTTAGTTTTTCTCAATTCAGGTCAGTGTCGGTTGTATGCTGATAAAATATTATTCGCGACCGTAACAAATATGGCTTTACGGAGAGTTATCATTAAAATCATTTATACGACCCTCAAGTTCATTTAATCCCATAGAATGACTTTCTCATGAAAAATGGGATTTAATTTTGTAACTACATAATGTTTGTAACGGTCGCGAATCATATTTTGTTCAACATACAGCCTGACACTGACCTGCAAATTGCAAAACGTAAGAAAATTTAAATTTGCGGGTTACCCTGGCGCTTCCGCCTTTAAATAATAATGGCAGTGTTAAGGTTAATTTCAAAAACAAGTATTTATGGTTAAAAAAACGATTAATATTGGCTTCTATTATATTAACGTGAGCGTTGTAGCATTATTTTTATCATTTTATATTAAATGAAGTATATGTATGTACCTTCATATGAACGCACCAATTAAATATAAATGGGCAATATTTTACGTAGTTACCCCTCTGATCGTAAGTAGGTATAACTTCTTAATTTACGATGAATGAACAAAGGAGAAAGACCACCAATGGGCCCCTAGTTTTGGTGCCGTGTCAAGACTATTTATTTCTCAAAAATTAAGTCGTATCTTTACATGTTTAAGTTTATTTTATGAACATTTCTTTTACCCTAGCATTGGAAAATAATATTAAAATTTATTTTATTGAATTTAGATCAGTTCCGCCATTAATACTTTACCTGAATGTTGCCAGACGACAGACTATGTCAATTAAATAATTGTAATCGATTGAAAATATCGATATTATATTAATCCGCCGACTAAAATGACCGGAAAAAGGCTACAATAGCTTTTCTCCGGTCGTAATCTAGTTACACTCTCATGTAACTGATGAGGCGCGAAGTAGACGACGGATGGGCTCAAATAAAGAAAATAAAAGTAGTAAATAAACCTAAAAAAAAATATCGTATATTTCATGGTATTTTCTACTGTTAGAAATATTCCGCTACATTCATACCTGATTAGTCTCTTTAAAAAACAAAACTTAGTACCACAGACATTATTGTGGATAGTACTTAGGTTAGTACCGTTCATACATACCTACATAGATTTAATAAATATTAACTTTTTAATTAGGTAAATAATATTATTTATAACAAATCGATTTGGTAAATCGATTATCAAATTATTTAACATGGTCACACTTAGACAGATTTAACTGTCAAATCAATGCATCAATCGAATTGTTTCGTGCCGTTCGTTTTGCGTCGAGTTGAATTTATTCCTCCGTATTTACTTCTGTTCGTTACAATTTGAAGCTGTCGAGTTAAGCGTTTACGTTCCTCCAGTGGATTTGTTTTGAGTTATTGGACTCCTTTAGTGACAAGTGAGCAAGCATGTCTGTTACGATATCTCCGAGATTTTATGACAATTGTTTAACTATTGTGTCTAGTCGATAACGGCTAAAAGTTAGCTTTGGACTCTTGTTTTAGTGAAAGTGAGCAAATTGACTCTATTTTTGTTTTAAGTGAGCCTTGGATTCATGTTTTACTCCTGAAAAATGTCTACACCTGGTAGAGGTCGGGTAAACCGCCCTCTATTTCGCCGATGTGTCAATTGCTCCCTACGTTTGGCGCCTAATCTTCGTAGACGTCAAATCGAAGAATTAGATGAACACATACTTATCCTTCTGCGATCCTGGGTAACACCTACACCGTTAAGTTTATAATGTGTCATTTGGTCAGTGGGACGTCTTAGGGGCTTATACGAACATTTAGGATGCCTGGGTTTGGTCAATCAAGGGGTCATCAACTGTAAATCTCTATTAAGTATATCCACTATAACAGAAATTAACAATTGTGAGAAAATCTAGACCATTGCAATGAGCACGTGAATAAATGTACAAATATCTATTTAGGAATTCGCTGATTTATTTTTGTTATCTTTTCAGATATCCTCTGATGACATTCTGTATGTTTTGTATTATTACAAAACCGGACATCATCAACCACAACTCTATCCCTTGCATCCCTTGCTCTTGGACACCTCAACATATGTTTTGCATGTGGCATGTCAATTCACTGTATAATATGGCTGCTGAGAAGATAAAGTTCCGTATTAGGTCAGGTGCTGCACCCATGCTTACTTCAGAAGCAATCTTTCACGCGATGTTTGGGACCTATCTAGATGATCTCTCTATTTTGCAGCAAATAACAACACACCAGAAGTTTCATCAACGAAAGGACATGAACAGTGTGTTTTTGAAAAGAGATGAAAAGCCCAAAGTTTATGTGACCCCCATTAAATTCAAATACGTGTCCAAAATGGCCCAGGCGCTCATTACCAAAAGTTTAGGAAATATTGACCCTGTATCAACGAGCAGACCTTCATTTTCTGGGTTTAGGAGAAGGAAGTTTATACAAGAATTTTTATCCTACCTGTCTACAGGAAAGAGCGCAGTAAACTATAGCTCAGATCCGATGCAGTTACAATACGCTCTGAAAAAGATTAAAGATACATTGATTGAAGAAAAGGATTCAGACAAGGTCCTCAATGCTGGAACAAAGAAATGGGAGGCCTTCAAGGATGATGTATGGACTGAATCAGAATTTACTCCTTTGGAAGGCAATACAAAGTTCTTTGGTATTAATAATCAGTTTTAAGTTTTTTATAATAATCTTTTTTTTTTCACACCTAATGCTTAATGTTATTTCCATTTTATTGAAAATAAAAAATAAAAAAAATTGCAATTCGCAGAACTCATAGGGTTAGTCAAGACTGTCCTCAAAGGAACGTTATACTAAGATGGACACCAGCTCATCACGTAAGTGTTTTAATCGTGGCATTGTAACTATGATTGAACTAATTGCCAAAAATAAATGGTATATAATATATAGTATTTTCTTATTTTTAGGTCTTGAATTTGGAACGAGTTTGTCGTGCTTGTTGGGAGGCTGCATCGAGAGGAATACAGAGCCAGGCCGTTGGTGGCGTTAACAGGCCCACAGTGAAGTCTGCGCCAGTGACTGATGACATGGATGAGCAAATAACAACACACCAGAAGTTTCATCAACGAAAGGACATGAACAGTGTGTTTTTGAAAAGAGATGAAAAGCCCAAAGTTTATGTGACCCCCATTAAATTCAAATACGTGTCCAAAATGGCCCAGGCGCTCATTACCAAAAGTTTAGGAAATATTGACCCTGTATCAACGAGCAGACCTTCATTTTCTGGGTTTAGGAGAAGGAAGTTTATACAAGAATTTTTATCCTACCTGTCTACAGGAAAGAGCGCAGTAAACTATAGCTCAGATCCGATGCAGTTACAATACGCTCTGAAAAAGATTAAAGATACATTGATTGAAGAAAAGGATTCAGACAAGGTCCTCAATGCTGGAACAAAGAAATGGGAGGCCTTCAAGGATGATGTATGGACTGAATCAGAATTTACTCCTTTGGAAGGCAATACAAAGTTCTTTGGTATTAATAATCAGTTTTAAGTTTTTTATAATAATCTTTTTTTTTTCACACCTAATGCTTAATGTTATTTCCATTTTATTGAAAATAAAAAATAAAAAAAATTGCAATTCGCAGAACTCATAGGGTTAGTCAAGACTGTCCTCAAAGGAACGTTATACTAAGATGGACACCAGCTCATCACGTAAGTGTTTTAATCGTGGCATTGTAACTATGATTGAACTAATTGCCAAAAATAAATGGTATATAATATATAGTATTTTCTTATTTTTAGGTCTTGAATTTGGAACGAGTTTGTCGTGCTTGTTGGGAGGCTGCATCGAGAGGAATACAGAGCCAGGCCGTTGGTGGCGTTAACAGGCCCACAGTGAAGTCTGCGCCAGTGACTGATGACATGGATGATAACATCGCAGACGCAGTGATTCCTGTACCACCTCCACTACCACTGCCGGTTCCACCACCTCAGAAATAACAATTACCTCGGACATGTTCAAAATTTAATTCACTAAAGTACAAACGGGTTTCGGCAAGTTCACGACATTGCCTGTTCCTTGGTTGTGTGAACACTGAACGTCTGTTAGTACCAGGCACTATAAAAGAAGTTTTGTTGCAAGAATCTGCAGATATCATTTACATAGCAATCGTTGGGATGAACTTAGCAATCGTTGGGATGAACTAGAAGCCCCATATTCAGATTTTACTGGATTTCAAGTAGATGATATTTTCACAAAACTTGAAAAAGCTACTTAGAGACAGTTAGATTTCAAGTAGATGATATTTTCACAAAACTTGAAAAAGCTACTTAGAGACAGTTAGATTTCAAGTAGATGATATTTTCACAAAACTTGAAAAAGCTACTTAGAGACAGTTAGATTTCAATGACATAAGCTCGATGGATTCTTGTTTATGCTATTATTGGTTGGGACTTACTGCAGAGCAATTTAATGAGCTTCTAAATTGTAACCCTTTATTATATGATCACTTTCCAAATCCTTCTGTTGCTCTCAGAATATTCTTAGTAAAACTCAGAACAGGTGACAGTAATCAAAGACTGTCAACTCTTTTTAAAATGCCAAGATCCACTTTGGAAAGAAAAATGAATGTTGTGAGAAATTGTTTAAATGAACAGTTTGTTTCTCGACATTTAGGAATAAATCACACATCTATCCAAAATGTAGCATCACGGAATAGAATCTTACCTGAGGGTTTTTTTGGGGATGCCAACATGGCTTCAAATGTTAAACCTGCTATTGTAATATGTGATGGTTTATGTGCAAAGCAGCAGCAATTATTTATATAAAAAACAAACGTATAGTCTGCATAAATATGCCAATCTTGTCAAACCGTTTTTATTTGTTTGCTGCGATGGATATATTTTAGATTGTGTGGGTGGGGGGCCATATGAAGCCACAAAAAATTACTCATCGATTATGAGTGCCTTGTTTACTACTGAAAATGGTCCCATGCGCTCATTTTTTTGATCCAATGATGTATTCATTTTGGACAGAGGATTTAGAGATGTGATTCCTGAGTTACAACGTTATAATTATAAAACTCACATGCCCGAGTCATTATCCGAAAACGAACATCAATTAACCACCCACCAGGCTAATAAATCTAGATGTGTAACAATGTGCCGGTGGGTGGTAGAGGTTGTAAATGGGAGAATCAAAAGAGATTTTAAACTATTTAATGCCAGGAATATTTTAATAGAGCGTCAAGTCACCTTATGACTGATTTCAAAATAGCTTGTTCCCTTTTGAATAAGTTCCATCCTACAATTGATGATAGACCCGATGCTGTGGAGTACCTAAATATTGCTCTGTCAAGATTAAATACAGTAAATTATTTATCGGAATTTATTCAAAGAGAACATATAAATAGAAGACGTATGATTTTCCAATGCATAAACAGCAGTGCTCCCCATCTAAATAACTTTCCGAGATTATCGAATCGAATTAAGAAGATTTGCTTTAGAATCTCACCAATTGAAACAGGCTAGATTCTATTATGGGGAGCATGTGCGGGCGAATGGTACCTACAGTGTAGAAATAAGCAATGAATTAATAGAAGAAGATTTGCCCTTAATATTAGATCAAAACAATTATCTAGTTAGGGCCAGAATTAAATCGAGACATGTGAGTAGCAGGATTTATTACACATATTTATTGATAAGTAGAGAGCAAAACAGGGCAAATTCTTTAGAGAGTATCATTGCTTATTATTGTAGTTACTTAGTGGGAAATCGTACAGTAGGGTGCTGCGCTCATACTATGACCGTATTGTGGTATTTAAGCTGGGGTCGTTTTAATGATATAAGCGCCCCAGCGCAATTTCTAGACCATATATTCCTCGGAGAATAAAAAATAAATGTTTTACCTACTATTTATTGTTGTTTTTTTTTAAGTAAGCCGCCGTAGAGCAGCTTAGCTTAACTTGAGACTGATTCGTGCGGTTGTTGTAACTTAGCCATGAGCTCCTCTAGCCTAAGGCTTTAGTCGTAGGTAAGTATTTTTAACAACACTACCTACTAATGGTGAGGGCACAGCCTACTTAACGCTGACTGCCGGCACGGCACGGCAAGGGATATTTGTAAGGGAAGTACTTAACCAACATAATATCTAGCAAGAGAAGAAGTTATGTAGTGTTTTCTAAATTCTGGAATCAATATTAATACATAAACAATATTATTTTCTTGTGTTGTTTTATAACCTCAATTTCAGCATCCGGAAAAATAAGATTTCTCTTAAACTAGGGTGAAAAACTGAAAATCGATTTCAGGATATGAAAAGGTAATTCTAGGTTTACAAAACCAAGTTAAAACCACCGTGACATGCGAAGTTTTTTAGGGGCTCAAAACTCCTAACAAAATGGGCATTGTCCTTTACTAACCATATTTTTTTCTACAAAAATAACGTTACTTTTTTATGAACCTTCCACCGAACAGCAATATTATCGATATTATTGAGGAAACCTCTCACTATGATCGATATATGTCATCGTAAGTTTTATGTAATTTTAGGTGCTATTATTTTGCGTTTTTATGGTGCTTTTATAAAGAATATGGCAAATATGCCAAAGCTAATATCTCTGTGTTCAATTTTCTATAACTCAGGATAACTCAATTTAGTAAGCTAACGTCAGTCGTTAGAAATTTACATGGGATTTTTAACTATCATGGTCACTAACATTATTATTTACACTAGGAACGGGATATTTACCATGTTTACTGTTTACTTTGAGTTCCCGATATTTCGGCGCTGTTGCAAGCACCATGATCACGGATAAACTATCCGTCACTAACAGTAACAGTGCAACTACCGGTACGGTGTAACTATCGGTTTATCCGAGGATAAGGTAGATAATAATCAATAACAATTAGCTATCGGCAACCGGAAAACACAACAACATAAAAATGTAGAAAACCGAATAATTAGAAACAGCCAACGTCCCCCAAGCAGACTGGTCCTCGTGGGGGAAAATAACCAAGACCCTCTAAAGATTAAAAATAAATGGAAAAATAAATGTAAAGATATACATATAGCAACTATAAACTGTTGATCACTAGGAACCACAGAAAAACTGCAAGAACTGGAATTAGCATTGGATGAAATAAAATGGGACAGAACTGATATTAGTGAGGTGAGAAGATTTCGGGAAAGAATAGAAGATCGTGGGAAATACATACTACACCATATTGGGGAGACGCCCGAATTATACGGAGTCGGATTCATGATTAAAAGAAAACTTGCCAAAAATATACAAGAAATAAGAGGGATTTCAGAACGAATTGCACTTCTACCCGTAGATGGGGAGGAAGAACAAGTATGGTCTATAATCCAGGCGTATTCGCCTACCGAATCAAATAGAAAAGAAGACATAACAAAAATCTAAATATTAATATTTATGGGCGACTTTATTGGACAGATTGGCAAACAAAAAAAAGGAGAAGAATATAGCATAGGGAGTCATGGATTTTGGCAATAGAAGTAAAAACGGCTCACGACTAGTATCCTTTGCTATTGAAAATAAATTAAGCATCCTAAACAGTTTTTACAAAAAGAAACCATCAAAGAAACGGACATGGATATCTCCTAATGGCCGGTATAAAAACGAAATCGACTATATTATGTCTAACAATGTGAAAGTTTTTGAAGATTTGTCGATTTTATACAATTTTAATTTTAACTCAGATCATAAATTGGTTAGAGCAAAACTATCTGGGACACGTGCTAAAAGAGCACGACAATTTCACAACAGTCTGAAAGCCATCGAATGCACCGGTAGCACTGAATTACTTTTGAACAACCTCGAAATATCCTTGCAAGTTGGGGAAAAAGAATGTAAAATTTCGACTCAATAAAAATACAACAGATTGCTTAAGCAATTAAAAACAGAAACCAAAAAAGTAAACATGACTAGTAAGACAGCGATATCATTTAAAAGTAAGCAATTAATACAAGAACGGAAAGAACTTATACAGCAAGGAAACAATATTAATAATGGCCAAAAGATAGCAGAAATAAGCAAAAAGATTAGCGAACAACTAAGAAGACGACGGAAAACAAAAAGATTAACAACATTAAGAAAACATTGAAAAAAACAGGAGGAATAAAGAAGGCGCTAAAAGAAATGAGTTACAAAAAGGACTGGATTCCAAATATGTAAAATAAATATGGTAGAAAGACCAGCAAAAGACCAGAAATAGTAGAAATTGCTACGGAATATTACCAAAATCTACACCAAAGTCGTAAAGGGGAACAAGTAATAAAGGAATATAATTCTGTAAATAAAGAGGAGATTAAACCAATTCTAAAGGAAGAAACAATAAAATCTATCGGAACACAAAAACTAGATAAAGCACCTGGATCAGATTTAGTCACAAATGAACTACTAAAAACTACGTTACCAGTGATAGCACCAAGACTTACAGATTTGTTCAATGAAATTCTAGAAACGGAAATAATCCCCGAAGACTAGACTAAATCGACAATCATACTGCTGCATAAAAAAGGAGACAAGGGTGATATAGGAAATAACAGACCGATCAGTTTAATGTCGAATATTTATAAGATATTTTCAAAAAATATACTAAACAGAATTACCAATACACTAGAAGAAAACCAACCTAAGGAACCAGCCGGAAGTAAATTCTTAACCCTAGATCATATACACACTCTAAGACAACTTTTACAGAAATATAGAGAATATAATAAAACATTACATAGGGTTCGTTGACTTTAACATAGCGTTCGATACATTGGAACATGAGTACATATGGGACGCTCTAAAAAGACAAGGGGTGCAAGCAAAATACATACGAATAATTTAAAACGTATACACAGCGAGCACAGCCTAAGTTAAACTTGAATCTACTGGTAACGAATTTCCTATTAAAAGAGGTGTACGCCAAGGAGATCCTATATCACCTAAATTATTCTCAGCAGTGCTGGAGATGATCTTCAGGAATCTAAACTGGACCAAAAATGGCCTCAATATAAACGGCGAAAATCTCAATCATCTACGCTTCACGGATGATTTGATTTTGTTATCAGTGGACGCAGGAACTCTGGGACTAATGTTGCAGCAATTATCCGATGAAAGTGTTAATTAAGGTCGGCCTGACAATGAACCTAACTAAAACCAAAATTATGACGAATTCCCAGCAAACAGAAATCAACGAACAAATAGAATATGTAAATGAATATTTGTATTTGTTTTTAATAAAGAAATAGAAAGAAGAATAACTAATACTTGGAAACGGTTTTGGTCTCTTAGTGAAATAATGAAGGATAAAGATATGCCAATGAAAGGAAAAAAGAAAGTATACGAAATATGAATTATGCCATGCTTGCTATACGGGTGCCAGACATGGGCGTTAACAGAACTACAAGAAAGTAAATTAAAAGTCTGCCAAAATGAATAAAGAAAGGAGTATTTTATGTATAAAAAGAAGGGGATAGAGTGAAACTACAAGAAATTAAAAAGAAAACAAAATTTAAAAATGCACACGGCCTACAGACAGCTTAAATGGCGTTGGACGGGACATATGTTAAGAGAAAGTAAAGAGAAATGGACTAAGTTAGTAACAGTATGGTATCCAAGAGATAGCAAAAGAAATAGAGGCAGACAAATCAAAAGATGGGAAGATGACTTCAAGAAAATAGCTGGTCCGGTATGGCCCCGTTTAGCAAGAGACAGGAATACGTGGAAATCTTTAGAGGAGGCCTTTGTCGACAGACAAGCTGTTCCACACAAACATCCAGTTGCCGATCATTCAAATGCAAGTTAGAATTGATCAAATTATTTAGTAGTTAGTTTTTAGTAAGTAGGCATTAATTGTAAGGAAGGAAACAGCAATAAAGGCTATTTTATTTTATTTATTTATAGGGCTTCTGTAGACCTTCCGTAACTAGAAGGTTACCAGGCAGTGGCGAAGGTTCCTTACAACTCGATTCCTACTGGCTTCCCTATGAAAATGGCACAGTCAGTATTCTATAGACAAATCACATTAAAGATATGTACTCCGGCTTACGTGTTACAAAAAATCATTCTGGACTACAATGTTGAATTTGCAAAATGTTAAATCCCAAAATGTTGAATCCCAAAATGTTGAATCCCAAAATGTTGAATCCCAAAATGTTGAATTTTTAAAAAGTTTAATTTTCTGGGCCCACAATGTTGAATTTGCAAAATGTTGAATCCCATTATGTTGAGTCATGGTTATGCGAGAAGCGCAGGCGGTCACGGTGGAGATATTCGGGGGAGGCCTAATGGGCGTAACAATAACCTTAACCCGAAAGACACTTGTACTCCCCGTCATTGTGCTAACTTTTTTTTTGTATTGGACTGTACCCGATGTGACCTTTTTAGTTACGGAAATACTGTTCCTACTATTTCGCAAGTTTTCTTTTTTATTCTAGTTTTTAAGGTTATAAATTTACTTTAAATACCTGTCCTGACCTGTTTACTATTCAATGCATACCTACATCAGCACAATGTGTTGAGTGCCTGCCTTACATTGAATTTTACTGTAAAACGTGATTTTTCCCACCAAAAAAAAGGCGTTTCCCAGCAATAATTTTTGCGTTGAGTTACTTAGTTTGATGTACAGAATTCTTGGTTGAAGGTTTCGTGAAGGGTCTTTACACCTTGTATGTCCAGCAGTGGACGTCTTTTGGCAAATATTATAACAAGCACATTCCTACTTCACGGGAAAATATCTGGCACTACGTTGGTACCCCTCACCACAGTGCCAGAGACATAGACGGCCCTGTACAAGAACCTACCACTGGCAAAATTAGTATACCTACATATTTATATTTTTTTACGTACATAACTAAAACTCTCGTTTAATTGTAATATAAAATGACTAGCTTCGCGTGGAAATTTTGGTGTGACGTATGTGTGAGACTGCCTCGTTGGGCGAGTGGTCGCAAGCACGACTACTAAGCATGAGGTCCTGGGATCGATTAAACAATATAGGCAAAGTGTTAAAAAAATGTTTACTTCAATTACATAAAGTTATCACACACATGATTTGGAGATCACCTTTTAAGCAAGGAGATGCTTGTGTTAGGGGGCGTCCAATAATTCCGTGAGGCAATTTTGGCAATTTTTCGACCCCCTTGGTGAGATGTCGTGAGATTTGGTTTGACAACCTCCTAACCTCATGTCAGATTTATCATAATGCGTAGTTTAGTATAAATACAGTAATAATGTATGCTTGATTGCGTTGAATTCATTTAAAATTCATTCATCACATATATTTGTCTCGGATGGGAATCAAACCTACAACCCCTTTTTTTAAGGTTTACCTACCTTCTGTAAAATAAATCTAACTAATGATTTTATATCACCGAGTAGTAGGTAATCCTGAAGATATGCATTAATATAATATTATGTGCATTTACATTGAAGTTTTAATAGATAAACTCTTTGCTAGTAGTTCCTGTCAGATTACAATGAAAAACCTTTGTTTGTACTAGTGTCAGTTTTTATTTATCAATTGTTTTTGATGTATAGTGCAATATATAGTATAGTGCAGTTCAATTACGAAATTGCTGCAATTAATGCTATACGTGAGGTATATCCAGAAATAAAAGTAAAAGGCTGTTATTACCTTTTTTTAAATGCTGTGTTTAGAATGAGTAAAAAATTGAATTTCAACGAAACTCACTTAGGTCGCAAAATCACACAGTTGTGCACAAGTTTGGCTCTGTTACCACCCAATCACCAGGGGCGAGCGGTCTATATAGGCTATTAGGCATAGCCTACCCTACCAACAACGCCAAATGCATTTATTATAACTATGTAATAAAATAATACAAAATATTTAAAAAGAGTTAAAACTCCTGTTAGAACACTTATAGCAACTTGTCGCGCCCCTGTGACGTAACTCAAACTCGCACTATACTGTAAGGTAAGTTCGTAGCTACAAATTGTCAATTCTGAGGCCCAACAAGGGGTAGCCTAAAATAAAATGAAAGTCATTCATAATTTTACGCACACTGTTGCATATTTTCGTGTGTATAAACGCCACACATGTATGCGACAGTGCAGATTATGGGCGTAACTCCGTTCACTGTAGACGAACACCACGTGTTATGATTGGCTAGCTATATTTTTGAATGAAATCAGTGTTCCCAATTAGTGAACATTTTCCCTTATCGGGGAATTCGAGAAACAGAGACAGACACGATAGTTTCCATAATGACTACTAGATACAATTAAAAAAACATGGTGGTATTGTCGAATTTATACCTTCCACAAAAATGATAAATTGTATGTGTAAGAATTGCAAAAGTCCTAAAAAAATAATTAAAAACTACATGAATTTAATTTTTCGCTTTGTTTTTTGTGGAGTTTGGAAAATAATTAATGGCAACACCACCTTTACTGTCTTGTGCCATTATTATTATCCGGCAAAAATTTTGTTATGCGCTTTTATAAAGGATCACGGTATGACAATGATGCAATTTTATTTGGTAGTGTTTTTTTTTAACAAATTACGAATTTTTCCCGAGGGGCCATATTGTTTCATGTGACAAGCACTTTATATGCGATCTTCATTGTTTTTATATCTTACTAAGTTATAACTTATAAGTAATTCGTTTTGAAACGTACATTAATGTAAATATTATTTGTTAAGTACATTTACAATTAAAGATGGTATTCTGTTGTGAAGTGTGTGCTGATAATGTGTGTTTGATAGAAATTAAAAGCAATAAGTTTTCGCAGTTATCGTTTAATGATAAGATTCAAGTGGTGTCTAAAGGTAGGTGTACACCCGAATTACGAGAATTAATCCAAAAATATGAAGTCATCTCGTACTAGACATTTCAATTCTCAAAATTATTCAACATTTAGCTGGTTGTGTGGGTGTTTACACACAAATAAATTATTTTGTTTTCCGTGCATTTTGTTTAATACTTCCAGTAAGTGGAGTGAGGGATATATTGATTTGCATAATTTTCATTCCTCGGCAAAAAAGCATGACCTGTCAGAAAAACATCTAGAGGCATGTTTAAAGTTAAATACATTTGGTAAATCACGTATTGAAACTAGTATTAACACCAACTTAAGATTAGATATAGAAAGGCATAATTCTAAAGTAGATAGGAATAGAAATATTTTCCAAAGACTGATCGATGTTGTATGCTTTCTGGGAAAACAAGAATTAGCTTTTCGCGGTCACGATGAATCATTATCATCACTGAATAGAGGTAATTATTTAGAAACTTTTTTTTTAAAAACATTCGCGGATATTTTTGCTGAAACCGATATATTGTACGACATTATACAGAAAAAAACTTGTGACATCGCGTATTGTGTTAAAAAGATAAAACAATTCGAGTCATTTTTAGCTCGTTACAGAGACAGGTTCGAGATCAATTATGATGCAACTGCTCTCATAACCGGACCCCCCAAAAAAAAGCGCAATGTCGATGATGTAAAAATACACTATCGGCGAATTTTTAACGAAATAATTGATAATGTACTCAGCGAATTAAGAGATCGTTATCTGAATATAAAAAATATGAAATTCTTTGAGTTACTTTCTTGTGAGAATTTTAGTAAATACAGTGAACAATTCCCTGAAAAGGAAATCAGAGAGTTCACTAATACATATCAGGCAAAGTTTAATTTTGATAGATTAAAAAACGAATTGCGCTGTATTTATAGATCGCCTGAATTTGCAAATTGTAGCATATATAGTATCATTCAAAATTTGTATAAAAGTAATTTAGATAAAGTTTTTTCAGAAGTTTTACGTTTGGCGAAGTTTATTGTTACTATCCCAGCAAGCAGAACGTTCATTTTCATCCTTAAAACGTATCCACACCTATCTAAGAAACACACAAAGTCAGCAACGACTCACAAATCTATCTTTAATTTCTATAGAAAAAGAATTAATGGTCGAACTACGACGCAAGCCTACTTTTTATGACGAGGTCTTAAAATCATATTTAAAAAAAGATCGGCGCGTAGATTTAATTTATAAATGAGTTGATTTTTTTATTCATTTTAAACCCGTAGTTAATTTATTAAATATATTTATACAAGCGAATCACATGAAATAGGGCCGTACAGGCCGCTTCGGATATCTTGCAAGTGACGTGTTCTGTAACTATCACCCACCCACTTGGATAAGATATTTGAGGTGGCCGAATCTTTCATCTGTTTGCATCGTCATAAAATCCTGATTAACGTGATTTGTACCTTGAATAACGTGGTGAGTTCTTGTATTTATAATTTTTGTTTTTACAGACTTTTTTCAATGTTATTTCTTGAATTTTATAAATCACATTTTGTTTGGGTATCAGTGTGCGTGGATATCGGTGGCCTACCCTAAGTGGAGAAGCACTGCACGCCACTGCCAATCACACATGTTCATGTTACATGTTCTGTATGGTGTCCGGACGTAAAGAATAGCACCATCCCATATCTTCCCGTGGATGTCGTAAGAGGCGACTAAGGGACTTACCAGAGAATGGGCAGCAGCGTTCTCTGTGCTTTATAACAACCATACTGCGATCGCCAACCCGCCTGCCAAGCGTGGCGATTATGGCAAAACCCCCCTTCTTGGGGGAGGCCATCATTTCAGCCGAAAGACGTCCAGCAGTGGACGTCTTTCGGCTGAAATGATGATGATGATGATGATGACCACCCAATCTAATTCCAGAAGCATATCTTGCTATATACGAAATCGCACCAGAGACGGAAGTTTCACAAAAATTCCTAGACTATTTTAATAACCAGTGGATACAAACCATTACCAAAGATATTTTTAGCTGTTTTGGTGAAAAGAATCGCACTACGAATGCAGTGGAAGGATGGCACAGAAGAATTAACTCTCGAATTCCATCTCGACCAACCATTTTCCAATTTTTAGTAGCATTAAAAGTAGAAGCTCAAATTCAAAATAAAAGATTGCTAAAAAGTGCTTTCCACTGCCCCGATAAAAAAAGATCTTTAAAATACATTGAAAATGATAGAAAAATTAATTGCATTATCACAGACTGCTTATGCAACAAAATTCAATCAATAGAATGCTTAACCATGTTAGCGGCGTTGAATAAGCTCCCATAAATTTTCCATGATGCACTTATATACTTTTGCAATTTTTATTGTTGAGCGGCTGTACCAATCGTCGTGCTTGGAAACAGATGCCACTTGTGAAAACTTGTATGCACTTGATCACTCGGAATTTGTTTAGTTTCAGTTATATATTTTATTAATGATAAATGCAAATAATTTTGCAATACTGTATGATACTGCAATTAATTTTTATTTTAATATTGTAGTGTTTTCATGATGCCTAGGTATTGGAATACAGAGATTTTGATTTAAATAAATTCATTTTTATTTTTCACTGTGTTTGATTGTACTTCTAATATTTTGAGAATATAATAATTCGAGAATATAATATTTTGCGAATATAATATACACAACTCAAATAAACGCTAAACAAACAGCTCAAATAAACGCAATAAAGAAGGTTTATACAGAAGCTAGCTAGTGACAGGATGCTTTCAAAATTTTAACAAGGCAGTTTGGAAAAGGGCACAGCCAATGTAATTTGGTCAAAAAGAAATGCAGCAATAGTCTTGCTTACAGATGCGACAGAAATCTATTACGATTGTGCTCTTATTTTGTTTTACTTCCACCGACGCATATGACAGAAGCCTGGCGGGAAATTGTGAATGCTGCGCCTAGTGATTAAGAAAATTTGCACAGTTTTCTTCAGTATTTTGAAGAGCAGTGGTTCAGCATGGATCACAACTTGATTAGTTGTGCAGAGGATACCCACAGGACAACTAATTCCTGTGAGGGGTATCACCGAAAAATAAATTCTGGACTACCAAAAACACCGAATTTATTTTTCGTTTTTAAAACATTGTTAAAATAAGCTATTTATTATGATCGTCAAGTTGCAAGATCTTTATTTTTTCCCTTTAAGAAAAATAGAAGAGTTACAAGCTTTATTACTCGATAAATGATATTCGTTGTTATTGAAAAAACTTGAAAAGAAAAATCGATGTACAAAATTTCAAATCTGTATCTTGAAAAATCACAAAGTTATAAGCTTGTTCTGTTACCTAGTTGTCCGCACAAAAACGCGGTCACCACGCAGCGCGCGCCTCCAGCGTCGTCTTGAGCTCATTGATAGATAATAATAATTTGGCAGTAGGTACCTAAATTGTTGCGATAGGTACTCAAAGTCACTCGGTATCGAACTATTAACTTTTTTTTAATATTTTTGGGAAAAAATATAACATGGTTTAAAAACTATTGGAATCGATTCAGTTACTTAAGACTTAAATTAGGATTTTAATTACAGTTACGACTTTTTACGTTTTCATTTTTTTTTGTTAATGATTCATCATCATCATCATCATTTCAGCCGAAAGACGTCCACTGCTGGACATAGGCTTCCCCCAAGTGTCGCCACATTGACCGGTCCCGTGCGACTCGCATCCAGCGGATCCCTGCAACCTTCACCAGGTCGGTCATCGGTCCACCTAGTGGGAGGCCTTCCAACGCAGCGTTCTTCCGGTTCGCGGTCGCCACTCCAGAACTTTTCGGCCCCATCGGCCATCCGTTCTGCGAGCAATGTGCCCTGCCCACTGCCACTTACGTTTGGCTATTCTTCGGGCTACGTCGGTAACCTTGGTTCTCTTGCAAAGGTCCTCATTTTTGATTTTATCACGCAATCAAACACCGAGCATAGCCCTCTCCATTGTCCTTTGGGTGACTTTAAGCCTTCTGATAAAGCCCATTGTTAATGACAAAATGATGGTTAATGATTAAAAGTCGGCATTTTTGGCGCAGTGGTTAAGCGATTGGCTGCTGCGTGGCGTGTCGCGGGTTCGATCCCCGCACGGAACAAATATTTGTATGGCCTACAGATAGTTGTTCCGGGTGTTACATATTCGCGTAACACGTGAACCGCTGATCGCGCGTTACCCTAATTACCGCGGATTGCAACAGCGGAGACACGAGTCGCCGACGCAGCTCAACGTGATGCAGCCCGGCACCGTACATCGCGGCCTTTGCGAAATCGTCACTTTTGGCACAGCATCGGTCAACTGTCGATATCTTAGTTAATATTTTACATTGTAATTTCTGTAATTAAATTTAAGTTCAAATAAATTTTGTATTTTTTTCCATCCTCCGGCTACAGCCTTCGTAATTGGCGCAGTCGGTAGGATACTCGCGGGCCGGTTCGCGAGAGTGAATTGCTAGGATCGCGAGTCACCCGGGTGGCTTCGGGCACCGTACGAGTATCCGGAATCTACAAGAGCTGCAGTCCAGAGGAGTATCCAGACATCGATACAGAAGAGGTACAAAATCATTGCAAGTAAGTACTTTAGAATCGCTCTAGAGTCGCTTCCCTTTTTTTATCCTATAAGATTCCAAGATTTTCCATCCAAGGCAATCTCGGTCCCCTAGGTTAGGTAATAGAATTAATATTTTAGACGCTAATAGAAATTTAGAGGCAGAACAGGAGGATAGTAATAGTTCATATATATCAAGTATGGCTGACTCAGTGGATCAAGTTTACAAGGCCCTACGATTGTTGCCGGAGTTCGACGGAAACTCGAACGTATTAACTCGATTTATAAAACTATGTGATCAACTAGTACAGCAGTTTATGAGAAACGGACCGGAGTTTCAATTAGCTAATTTAGCATTATTAAACGGGATTTTGAACAAAATAGTAGGACCCGCATCACGTACGATTAATTCGAATGGTATCCCGGAGACTTGGGAGGGAATTAGAAGTGCTTTAATAAATAATTTCGCCGATCAACGCGATGAAACATCTTTATATAATGACTTGGCACTTTTAACGCAGGGTTCGTCCACCCCGCAAGAATTTTATGAGCGTTGTCAAAACCTTTTCAGTACTATTATGACTTATATCGGCCTACATGAAACGATAGCGAGTACCATTGAATCGAAACGCACTTTGTACAAGAAACTCACGTTACAGTCGTACTTACGTGGTCTACGTGACCCGTTGGGCTCTCGCATTCGTTGCATGCGGCCTGATACAATAGAGAAAGCCTTAGAGTTTGTGCACGAGGAAATGAACACGTTGTACCTGCAGCAGCGCAACGACCATGTTCCCGATAGGAAGACGCAGCCTCAGGTTAGTCCAAAAATTCTTTATGGCTTTATGCCACCAATTCACGTGGCACCACCCACACCGCGTCCGTCTAATTTGCAACCCCCAGGATCTTTTAATATGCCAGGGCCATCGCGACCACCTATGCTTCAAGGACAACACCCTGTCCCAATTTGGAGAAACCAACCCCCACAAAATCGCGGGCCCACACGTACTCAACAAATGTTCAGTTCTCCACCGCCTAATTATATACCCCAGGGTCAAGTTTTTAGAATGCCTGGTCCCAGGCCAACTACAAGTAACACCCCACACCCGATGAGTGGCGTAAGTCACTACGTGGCTAAACCATTCGCGCCGCGCGCGTCCCATGATTGGTCCAAGTCTGGGAATCCGCCACCCTCGAATTATTTCAGAACGCGGGAATTTAACTTTAACGATTTTAATGACCAGTTGCAGTATGACAATTATAGCGATTATTTTGTTAGCGATTATTACCCCCAGGAATATTTTGAGTATCCCATTTACGCGTACCCGAGTGAATATGTGTATGAGCAACCACAGCGTACAGATTCTTATGTTATAGTCGAGGAAGTTAAGGATCCAACCCCGTCTGGGGTTGGACCCCAAATCAGACAAGTCAAAATAGAAATTAATTTGCAAACGCAAAGGCAATTACCATATATTCAGATTTCAAATCCCCCGCTTAAACTATTAATTGACACTGGCGCAAATATGTCTTTTGTGAGTCCCGAAGTTGTTCAAAAATTCTTTTCCCACATACCGTGCAATTATGATCCCTTTGAAGTAACGAATATTCACGCTACCACAAGGAGTGATTACTCCATTACTTTACCGTGCTTTCAGGAATTTAACGAGGCAGGTGATATAACTCTTTTCGTTTATGCATTTCATAAATTTTTTGATGGTTTGATCGGCTATGATTTATTAGAAAAATTAGAATCTAACATTGACTTAAAGAACAGATTGTTGATAACTCGTAATTCTAGTAACCCTTTATTAATGTACGACTCTCGCAATAGTAACTTATACGAGGATATAATACCTGCTAATTCATCTAAATTAGTTAAAGTTCCTATAAACTCTGCGGACGGTGACGTTTTTATTCCTGAACAATGCATTTCAAATTGTTTAAAAAGTGATTGCGTTACAACAGTTAGAAATAATAGAGGTGTAATAGAGGTAGCGAATACGTCACGTCATGACGTAGTCTTTTCTATGGATCGCCCTATTAGTGCTGAGTTGTTCAATGTCCAGTGCACGCGCACTAAACAACAGTCCGACCGCGTAAAGGAAGTTTTGTCTCGTCTGCGTACGGATCATTTGAACCCCGAAGAAAAAGAAAGCTAATTTAGAAGTACTTTGCGCTCGGTACGCTGATGTATTTTATATTGATGGCGAACCATTATCTTTTACGAACCAAGTAAAACACTCTATTCGAACTACAGATGATGTGCCTATCTATACGGAAAGTTACAGATATCCTTTCATACATAAGCAGGAAGTCCAGGATCAAATTTCTAAAATGCTAGAACAGAATATCATACGTCCGTCTCAATCTGCGTGGAGCTCCCCCATCTGGGTAGTTCCCAAGAAAGCCGACGCCAGCGGAAAAACCAAATGGCGCTTGGTAATAGACTTTAGGAAATTAAATGAGAAAACTATAGATGATCGTTATCCTATACCCAACATTTCGGACGTCCTTGACAAGTTAGGTAACTGTCACTATTTTACCACCCTTGACCTCGCGAGTGGATTTTATCAAGTGGAGATGAACCCAGATGATATTCACAAAACTGCTTTTACAGTAGAGCATGGACACTTCGAATTCCTCCGCATGCCAATGGGTTTAAAAAATTCTCCATCAACCTTTCAACGGGTAATGGACAATGTCTTACGGGACCTTCAAAATGTCGTGTGTTTAGTATATTTGGATGATATAATTGTGTTTTCAGTCTCCCTTCAGGAACACATGATTAATTTAGAAAAAGTATTTCAGAGACTTAGGGAATCTAATTTCAAAATACAAATGGACAAATCCGAATTTTTAAAGTTAGAAACTGCATATTTAGGACACATTATTAGCAAAGACGGTATTAAACCTAACCCGGATAAAATTATGGCCATCCAGAAATTCCCAATTCCCAAAACGGCAACAGAAATTAAACGCTTCCTAGGTCTGTTGGGTTACTACAGGAAATTCATTCCAGACTTTGCTCGTATAACAAAACCTATGACGCAATGTCTGAAAAAAGGTTCAAAGATTGATATAACTAATCCTAATTACATCAGTTGTTTTGAGAAGTGTAAAACCCTTTTAATCAACGACCCAATCCTGCAATATCCAGACTTTAGTAAAGATTTTATACTGACAACAGACGCATCTAATCTTGCCATTGGTGCTGTTCTCTCTCAAGGTCAGATAGGTACCGATAAGCCCATAGCATATGCATCGCGCACATTAAACACTAGTGAAATTAACTACAGCACAATCGAAAAAGAATTATTAGCAATTGTGTGGGCAACCAAGTACTTCCGCCCGTACCTATTTGGTAGGAAGTTCAAAATTGTTACAGATCACAGGCCCTTACAATGGGTAATGAATTTAAAAGAACCCAACTCACGTTTAACCCGTTGGAAATTAAAGTTAAGCGAGTATAATTTCACTACTGTCTATAAGCAGGGTAAGCTGAATACCAACGCAGATGCTCTGTCCCGCATAGAAATTAATAATGAAGACGCTAACTCTATAGCAGTTAACACGTCTGAAAAACCCCCTTCAGTAATTGATTCCACAACCGCAACAGCTCACACAAGCGCTGAGAACCCCATATTAGAGATACCAATATCGGATGAGCCTCTAAATAAATTCCACCGTCAAATATCCTTTATAATCGTGGGAGACATTAAAAAACGCCCAACCGTGTCTAAACCATTCGAAACTCATTCCAAAACTACTATACAACTATCAGAGTCAAATCTGGAAGAAGAAGTAATTAATGCCGTAAAGGAATACGTTAATCCCAAAGTAAAAACTGGAATTCTTATACATCCCCCTCTAGCCATGTACAGCATAATTCCGATTATACAAGACAAATTTAAAAGCTCCGCCTTAAATATGGTCTTAACAAAGAAAGAGGTAGAAAACGTTAAAAATTACTTGGACCAGCAAGAAATTATTCGTAAATACCATGAAGGAAAAACAAATCACCGTGGTATAACCGAATGTTTCCTTGCTTTATCACATCGTTATTATTGGCCTAAAATGAAGGAAAATATCTCGAAATATATTAATGAATGTAGTATCTGTGGACAGGCAAAATACGATCGGAACCCTATTAAGCAAAAATTCTCTATAGTCCCTCCCCCAACCAAACCCTTTGAAATTGTTCATCTTGATCTTTTTACAGCACAAAACGAGAAATTTCTTACTTTAATTGATGCTTTCTCGAAATATGCACAAGCATATCATCTCAGAGATGGTACCGCGTTAAGTGTCGTCCAAGCACTTTTAACGTTTTGCACCCATCATGGCGTCCCCTACACCATAGTTACAGATCAAGGACCTGAGTTCACTAACGCATTATTTTCGGAGTTCGTCCGTCTTCATAAAATACAGCATCATAAGATACTTGCACATACCCCTAACGATAATGGCATAGTAGAGCGCTTCCATTCTACTATTCTCGAACATCTCAGAATCCTGAAATTAGAAAAGCATAATGAACCTGCCGTAAATCTCATGCCCTATGCAATTTTAGGTTACAACAGCTCAATACACAGCTTCACTAAATGTAGGCCTATAGACTTAATCACAGGACACTTTGATCCCCGTGATTCCCTAGATTTAAATTTATCGGAACATTTACTGCAAAATTACTTACAAGACCACAAAAAACGACTAACACAAGTCTACGATATAATAAATGAAACCTCTCTTCACCATCGGACTGAATTAACTGAAAACAGGAATAAGGACCGCGAACCTGAAAAAGAGTATGTCCCTGACCAACAAGTATTTGTCCGCAATCCGTTAGCTAGCAGACAAAAATTAGCTCCACGTTTTACCAAAGACATAGTCCTAGCCGACCTTCCCATACATATTTACACCAGAAAAAAGCGAGGTCCCGTTGCAAAATCTCGTCTTAAAAGAAGCCCTAAGGAATCTGTATTGTTACAGGATGTTACTGCTACTACTACTCCAAATGACGCAAGGACAAGAAGTAATGATTGATCCTTTAGGGAACGGCCCTGGAATACTTCCGTTTAATCTAGGAGCGACGCGCATCATTTCCCATTATCACTCTTTTCTCAATTATGTCAACCTCGATAGTATACAATCTCAAATAGATACAGTTAATACCAGAATGACTGATGTTAGACACACATTAAATAATAAGACATCTCTATTATTCGAACCGCACATGGATTACCTTACATCCAAACTAGTTAAGATATCTGCCCAGTTAGAGTCATTTGAACATAATCGCTATAAAAGAGGACTCATTGATGGCCTCGGTTCTGTAATCAAAAGTATATCCGGTAATCTTGATCAAACTGATGCAATTAAATACGACAACGCCATAAAAATCCTTAAGGAAAATGAGTATAGGATTCAAGCTCAACTTAATCAACATGTTAGTTTATCTAAAACTTGGGTTTCACAAAATGCCAACTTATTAACTAATATAACTAAAAATCAAGAGTTAATAGGCAATGTTTTAAATCGGATAATAAATAGTACAACAGCAAATCTTGATTTAATCCACTACGCCCACATGGCTCAACACTCAATTATCTTAAGTGATAACATAGATAATTTGTCCGAAGAACTCCATAAACTAGAGTATACTTTAGCTTTTATACGCGCACTAAGCACACCGCACATGGTAGTTAATATAGCTGAAATTAAGAACATGATACAGAAACTAAGGATTCTATATTCAGGCGATGAGATCCTTGAATTAGAATTAAGAGACTATTATGACGTAATTAAGCTAGGCTACTTTTATAAAGATAATCAGATAGTTATAGTATTTAAGGTGCCGATTGCCTTCCCTCCAATCTATAACCTTTATAAACTGTCCACTGTCCCTAACAAGAATAACAAAATCCTTTTACCAACCTCACCTTTCATTGCGATTTCTGGTCAAGATTCTATGTACATGGAGGCTGAATGCCCGAAGGTAAATTCTCTGTACCTCTGTGAAGCTAAATCAAAATACAAGGCCCGAGATGATCCCGATTGCATCCAGCATCTGATCTCCAAGCAAGAACTTCTCCCATTCTGTAAACTGTCTTCAGTCGCATTGAAGAAAGAAGCTGTAGAACAACTCGACGAGAAGCATTACACCATCAGTTTCCCACATCCAACCAAGGTGAAGATATCATGCGGACAAGAAACATATAAAACCCTGGAAGGAAGCTATTTGGCGATCATCCCCTACAATTGCCACATCAAAACGCCCGAATTTACTATAGCAAACTCTAACAATCACATCAAAGGTTTCGCTCTGGAGATTATGCAATTGCCCACAATTAATGAAGATTTAGAGACGTCGAGCGAATCACCAATCATACTAAACTCTGCAAATCTAGAAAATCTGCACTCCATTAACACAAAGATCATGCAACAGGCACCAGCAAAACCCAATGAAGTAGTTGATCCAGCTCTCTACCATACTACAATTCCAATCTATCTGATACTAACCGGTGCAAGTGTACTGATTATCACACTGACGTACCGACGATATCGAGCGAAACGCCGTCAAAGAAACCAAGCAATGCAAAATGATGACGCAACATCTCCAGGAAATTATGCTGAAATTCAAGAATCGCATGGAATCAGTCCCAGCAAGATAAAAATTGACCACAGCAACATTTCATCATCTCTCTCACACAAGATTTCGAAATAGTTGCTTATCTTCGGGGGGAGGTGTTACATATTCGCGTAACACGTGAACCGCTGATCGCGCGTTACCCTAATTACCGCGGATTGCAACAGCGGAGACACGAGTCGCCGACGCAGCTCAACGTGATGCAGCCCGGCACCGTACATCGCGGCCTTCGCGAAATCGTCACTTTTGGCACAGCATCGGTCAACTGTCGACATCTTAGTTAATATTTTACATTGTAATTTCTGTAATTAAATTTAAGTTCAAATAAATTTTGTATTTTTTTCCATCCTCCGGCTACAGCCTTCGTAATTCGGGTCTGGCTGTGTGTATGTGCGTTTAAATGTTTGTAAACGCACCCACCATACAGGAGAAATTCCTAGTGTGGGGCAACGTTTTTTTTTAAAAAAAGTGGATTGTTTATTTTAAACCAAGGATTACAAGTAAAATAGTTTTTTTTTTGTTTTAGTTAATACAATAAACAAATAAAGAGTTTTCGTTTTTAATTTAGTACGTTAATAAATAAAAATACATCTTCTGGACAACAATAGAATATTCTCGATAAAATAACACTTGAAAACTGGCAACCCCAGCAATGTTTACATGAGCTGCGTATTTAGTATCGATTAATAGGAAAGTGTAAATAGTGGTGCGATCGAGTGTAAGGATTATCATTCTCTCATGACATTATTTGTGACGACTTACGACAAGTGTTAAAACAAATACGAAGACATAAAGACGTGACTACATCTCAGTGCTAAACGGACTACGTAAACAATAAATCTGTGTTCATAATACAACAATAACACTTATACACCCAATGTTATTAATAAATAATGTCCTCCAGTGCAGTTTTATAAGATTTAAACAAGTTCATTATAAAAACAACAACAATAAAAACCGTTACTAAAAATATATCAAATTATGGACTTTAGACTCGGACCATTGTATGATAACTAGCGCTAAATTCGCTACAAGTGGTGAATAGACGAACCAAATAGGACAGCTACTAGCCGCCAGAGGGCCAAAATCTTACAGGTGGTGATACCATAGTTAAAAATAAATTGTTACTTGGTGGAAAATTTTAAATTTTCGGGAACTTGAAATCAATAATTAATATGGATGATAACGTAACCTGCCCGCAACCGAAAATTATTCAGAACAAGTTCATTACGTGACATGAGTGCCGCCGATAGTTCCGGTCTTTTTGATGCGACCATGATGAGTCTACCAAATACCTCATTAAATTCCAGCCAAACGATAAATGATCTACAGGAGAAAATTAAACAGATGTCTAATGATTTGCTAAGCGCGCATCAAGAAATTGAAAATTTAAATTCTGAAAATTTCAGACTAAAAACAAATGTACAAAAATACATTAAAATAATAAATGCCTACAAGGAAATAAATGCGACCGATACAAATAATCTGACTCCTCGTTCGGGGCGCAAAAGTCGTTCGGGGCGCAAAAGGAAAACCAACCAAAACAATAAAGATACGCCTACGACGAATGTGCAGCAATCAATTACAATTGTACGGAATACTAAATGCAATAATGTTTCCACAAAATATATTCAAAATGAAAAAGGAAATAAATTAGCCTTAGAACCGACTACAAACACTAGTTTTGTTGACCAAAATGTCACGCAGTCAAATATGCTGGCAGAAACTTCACAACAGAATAGGGTATCAAAGTCTGTAGAAAACGTCAATACACCAGAATCTAATCAATTCCCAGAAACTGAATTGAATGTAACCTCGTCTAAAACTCCCTCTCAAACTATACAAGAAAATAAACTAAGAAACGTAAAAAATAATGCGAAATGCTTTGAAATAAATAAGAAAAACGTGATCATAATTGCGGACCAGCAGGGACGCTATATTAAAAAAAATGTGCAAAGACTCATCGGTAAAGATTATCAAGTCAAGTATTTCTGGAAGCCAGGAGCATCCCTAAAGGAAGTTTTACTAAAGTTGAATTATGAAATTAAATTTATCTGTTCTCACTACAATCATACAACATACGTATTCATGAATTTCTCATCTTATGTACCAAAGTATCGCTTTTTATCATTGCATACATCACAATTAATATTGAAAGAAATCCTAAGCAAGGTTTACAAACAAAATTATGACATATGTTAGAGAAAAGTCTACCACCCATATTACGTCTACCACCCATATTACGTCTACCTTTGTTGATAAATGCATTCAGACAGAAATTAATGATTTAGAAAAAGAACACTCTCCAACCAGTAACAGTTTTTTTCGTGTTTAAAAATTTAAATATTCTTCATCAAAACATTAACGGTTTAATAACTAAATTAGATGAGCTTACTGCAGATTTACACTCATTGGGAGAAAATAATGATAATAATCCAATTGACATTATATGCATTACTGAACATAACATGACTATTGATGACACCAAACTACTCTAACTGCCCAATTTCATATTAGGGGATAATTTTTCACGTAGTAATAGAAATGGGGGATCGTGTATTTTGATAAAATCTAGACATAAATTTAAAATTGTAACAGAAGCTAAAAGCCCATAGTCAATAATATTTTCGAATGTAGTGGCATCGAACTTACTGATCACAGAATTATAATTTTATGCGTTTATCGACCACCTAAAAGTAGACTAGACCAAATTGACTATTCTTTACTAGATTAGCCGAATTACTAACGAAAATAGGTTATTCTAACAAAAAAGTTATATTGTGCGGTGACTTCAACATAGACATTTCGAAAAGTAACAAAGTATCCAAACAATTCGAACAATTATTAGAGAGTTATAATTTAAAACTAACCATTCATCAACCGACTAGGTTAAGTAGCATGACATGCATCGACAACATAGCAAATAACATTAGGGGAGCCAAATCAACTGTTCTTGAACTTTCGTTGTCGGATCATACGGCACAATTGTTAAGATGCCCCGTAAAGAAAAGCTACAACATTGAATACTGGTATAAATATAAACGAGATTATTGTGACGAAAATACTAAAACATTTATCAAATGCATAAGAGTCTTAGTTTTACAGACTGTTACTCAAGTAATGACCCTAAACTAGCTTACAATACTTTTCACGATCTATTTAAATTATTTTACGATCTGTGTTTTCCCTTATTACGCGAGTTAAAATACCTATTTCCAAGAAACCAAAATGGCTAAGCAAGGGAATAAGGTTGTGCTCAAAAATCAATTGCTATGGAAGTATAAGCTTTTTTTTTTTTTTTGTTTGGAAGTATAGGCTAACGTCAAATCAGAAGGACAAAATTCACTTTAAAGAATATACAAAAAGACTACGAACTATAATAAAAAAAACGCAAAAATCACAAAACAATTACTATATTAACTCAGCGACCAACAAAGGTAAAGCAATGTGGAAAATTATAAACAATAACAAGACAGTAACACCAAAAGAGGAAATAAACCAAATAATAGTAAATGATAGAAAGATTACAAAACCAACAGAAATAGCTCAGTCATTTATATATATATTTATATATATATATATATATATAGCTAGCCCATATTGTCCCACTGCTGGGCAAAGGCCTCCCTCCACTCCTTCCAAAGCTCGCGCTTCTGTGCTACTGCAGTCAGCAGTCATTTAATAACTTTTTTATTGATGATATAAAACCGACACCTAGGGACAATAATAAAGACCTAAAAACACATATAATAACTCCAATTCAATTTTCATGAAACCAACAGACCCGCTTGATGTAGACCAAATAATAAAAATGCTTAAAAATACTAATAGAAAGTGAAACGCATTTTATTGCTCCAGTACTTAGCCACATTATAAATCTGTGCCTTGAACACGGATTGTTTCCTTCGAAACTGAAATTAACTGTTATAAATCCCATATTCAAAAAAGAGGACAAAGAACAAATGAATATCACATACCAATCGCGTTAATACCAGTCTTCGCAAAAATATTTGAAAGAGTAATTTACAATAACTTATGTATCTACTTTGAAGCTAATCACATATTTGCAGATGAGCAATTCGGGTTTCGTAAAGACAGATCCACTAGGGGCGCTCTTTTTAATTTTTTAAGGAAGGTAATGACAGGACTGGATAACAAGCAACATATAACAGCCATTTTTATGCACATGTCAAAGCACCCTTGATCACGTGGACCATCAAACTCTTGAACAAATTAGAAAAATATGGGGTAAGAGGAAATGCACTAAATCTTATAAAATCGTATTTATCAAACAGATTTCAAGTAACACAAATAACAAATGATAATAAGTTGGAACAAACATATATGTCAGATACTAGAACTATTATGTATGGAGTGCCCCAAGGAAGTATTCTTGGACCTCTTTTGTTTATCATCTACATAAATGATCTACCGAAAATTATAAAACAGGCAATGGTACTATTTGCAGATTATAGTACTGCTATTTTTACGAACCATGACAAAGATAATTAAGAAACTGACATTAACAAAGCACTTGAAGATATTATAAAATGGTTAAATGTAAACAATCTAAATATAAATATTGAAAAAACAAATTACATGACTTTCACAAATAAAAAATCTACTTCAAAAAAAAAACTACATATACATTATAAAGGTGAACAAATAAAAGAAGTGAACAACACTAAGTTTCGTGGTATTAATATCGACTCTGAACTAAACTTTCAAATGCAGGTTGATCATGTCTGTAAAAAATTAAACCAGTTTTCATATGCCCTCTACATGCTGAGAAAAGTTGTTAACGAGAGAACATTGCTGACCGCTTACCACGCGTATGTAGGTTCCACAATAAAATATGGTATTCTTTTTTGGGGAAACTCAACTAACAAAGAGTACGCTTTTAAGGCACAAAAAAAGTGCGTTAGAAGTACATGTGGGCTTAAACAGACCGATTCATGTAGAACAGAGTTTACAAGATTACGCATTTTGACATTACCTTCACTTTACTTTACATCTATGAAGCAGCAGTAATGATAAAACGTGATTTAAATAACTATGACACATTGAGAAGTGCACGGTATAAAAATGTATTAAGCGGAATTAAGTGTAGGACAGTTAAATTTAAAACGAGTATATTTGGGATAGGAGTAAAAATTTATAATAAACTACCAAATGACGTAAAAAGCAGTGTAACCTTGCATAGTTTTAAAAAAAGACTTGAGGAATTCTTGATTGGTAAAGCCTACTATTCAATCAATGACTTTTTTAGTGACAAAAATACCGGTGACTTACCCTATGGATAAGATATGCTGACATTTAATTTGTATGACATTAATGACTAATTTAATTTGTATGACATTAATGACTAATTTAAATGTAATGAAACCACTGAATAATTGAATTTGTATGACATCACTGAGTAATTCAATTCATGCTGACATTTAATTTGTTTGACATTAATGACTAATTTAATTGTAATGAAACCACTGAATAATTTAATTTGTATGACATCACTGAGTAATTCAATTGTAATTAAATTAATGAAAAATTAAATTTGTTTGACATCAATGAGTAATTTAATTTTAATGAAATCAATGTCCCTATTTACTTATTATTATTATTATTTTTAAACTGACTTGTGAATGAACAACTTTATTAATGCATGAAAAATGATACGAATAATGATTAAGATGTTATATATTGAACAATAAATAAACCAACACTAAATATTGTACACCTTAAAGGTATGTTACAGCGATCCTTTATAATAATCATAAGAACTGATATTTCACCTGTGACAAACAATAAATGAATTTGAATTTGAATAACTTTTTACAAATTCGACATTGTGGTCCGGATGGGAAATTCAACTTTTTACAAATTATACATTTTGGGATTCAACTTTTTGCGAATTCAACTTTTTGCGAATTCAACATTTTGCGAATTCAACATTTTGCGAATTCAACATTTTGCGAATTCAATATTTTGCAAATTCAACATTGTAGTCCAGAATGCAAAAATTGACCCACCCTTCGCTACTGTTACCAGGTATGGTCTAGAACAGGCACGTCCAACATACGGTCCCCGGGCCATCTAGCTGCCCGCATAGTTCTTTCATCTGGCCGCGAGTTATTTATAACTTTATAAGACATCAATATCATGTTTAAAAAATGTCCCCGAGTAAGTTATTCTCGCGCCTTATTTACGTACCCGTGAATGCACACCGCAACATCACAGTCTGGCGAAGCTTGTTTTATTTAAATTTAGAGGTCACTTTGCATTCCTTTTGGCCCGCTACGGTTGCAAAAATGGCCCCCCCAAAACTAAACTTGGCCCTCCATAAAATTATGTTGGACACCCTGGTCTGAACAAAAAAATGGAAAATGCCTATGGCATTAAGTCCGCCTCTGTACGTTTGTGCTTGAAGTGTTAAATAAATAAATAAAATGATCGCAATGACGGGGAGAACAAGTGTCTTTTTAATGGTCTTGTCACACCCTTTATATCCCTGTATATTTAAGAAGCTAAAGTTCTGTAAATGTTTTCAAGTAAGGTGGTTATGGTCTCCTCGGATTTAGAAGGTCGGTATTAACCCTATGCAGACGACAATGGGGGATCGGGTAGCGGTGTTTAAAGTCTATGTTCCAGGTTTAATTTATATTATATGTAGTCCTCCTTACCGGTTTCGGTAACAGCAATCCTTTAATGCTATTTCTTTGCGTGTCTTATATGACTGGCCAGACCGAATTTGCTCTTAAATACCCCGGTCACAACTAAAGTAGTAGAATTGACCGGTAGAGTTAGAGGAGTAGGTGTAGGAGGGCTTAGGTCTTAATTTGAATTATAGCTGCCGCAACACCCTATAGTACTTTTTTGGTGCGTGTTAGGACATTCCTGATGTAAAAATCCGCTTGCTTCACTCTCCGTACTTTCCGAATATCCAAGATACTCCCTCATCCACGGAACGGTCTCTGTAAGCGAGGCTTTGACCTTCGCCCGTTGAGCCGTGCGGCTGTTGTTCCTTAGCAACGAGCCCCTCGAATCTTATACAAGTTGACAGTTAGCCAAATGCCAGCCGAATAATGAAAAAAACACCCATACTGACTTTCGTAAAAAAAAAAAATCAATCAATCATTTTATTGTCAGGCAACTGAGGCCCATAGATAAAAATACACAAAATAATCTTATAAAATAATAAACTAATACATATAAAAAACCTTATTTAACTAAAACTAGACACGAATCGTTGACGGCGTCACACAGTGGTGCACTTTGTATGGGAGTGCGGAAAATATTATTTTTTCTACTGAAATCAGTATTTATGATATGAATTAGAACTTTATTAATTATCAATTAGTAAAACTAAGACATCCTCGGGTAGTGCTGTACGCCTTTGTACAGTTACTGTTCTCAAGGAGTTGATATATGGATCAGAGGAAGCCAAGAGCATGTTTAATATATCTTCATTAGAAGATTCACGCGAACACTTTCTTGAGTTATGCAATCTGTATGACCGATAATCTTTATTTCGTGCTTCTTGAGCTTCCTCTGTCAACATTCCCACAGGTAATGCGGCGGTATTTATGATACTGCTACCATGAATTAGAATTTTGTGTACGGTATTGGGCATGTAACAACTGTACAACCTAACATATAATTCAGTAGTTTCATCGCAGTATTCTCCAAATTTTTCCGCATCATTGCACCTGTATTAATTGCTAGCAGTATTACCGAAAAACGATGAATTAATTATCTTATCAACTCCTGTCACTTCAGCCACTATATCTGGATTAGCGAAAAATCTTCTTGATGTATTCCCATCATTTGAAGACCCCATACCTTGTTTTACAAAATCAACCTTAATTCCTAATTTTTTAAACAGTTCATCTTGTAATATATATAATAAGTTCTTCAGGATAGTTCTCACACATGCTCCTTACTTTGTATCGTCCGGTCACAACATTCCTCGAACGATTTTTCAGGACGTCCGCTCCGCGACCGCTTACTCGGTCCTGGTTCATTAAGGGTATCTGTTTCAGCAGGCATTTCAGTAAAGGACAAAGTATTTTTCAACCACTCCTCATATTTTTGATAAAATTTTGTCTTATTCCTTGATACAGCTTGCCATTTCTTTGTGAATTTAGGTAAGAAATTTCGACTTAATTCTTCATAAATTTGTTTTAACATTGTTTCCGTGAGACTTGGATGAATGCTCTTAAGATTTTCTAAGCTCTTATGCACTTCACGATCACTCATTAATACAATATTAGCCATTTCAGAATAGGAAATATTAAAAGCGGCATCACTACTAAATGGTGTTACTTTCTCAAATAGATACTCGTTACTAAATAAAAACTGATATGGTACCCCTTATATAGTTATTCACGATACGAATTACTAAAATAACCACATATTTACGATAGTAATTACTAAAATACCCACATTAAGCTCATTTACGTTGAATTGTTATTTTTCTCAGAAAAATAATCTCATTAGTTAATGTAGCTATAGAGCCAAGGTTGCAATTAGTTGCAGCTGAAATGTACATAATACCAATTCTGAATAATCAATGCATCATTAGAAGCATGTGACAAAGCAGCGGTCATCGGCGGAAATAAGTTATGACCCTTTTATCATAGCGAAATGGTTTCAAAAGAGCAGCCCCATATAAAATTACACTACAATCAAAATATTTTAAATAAGTTTATAATAACTAGCTATTTATTTACTGCATACTTGTGTCTCCCAAAAAAAAAATAGAATTGTAAAGTTATTACTTATAATTACATTTTATCAGTCCTTGAAACATGCGATGTTTTCGTTATAACTTTATACGTTCTTACTCGATCATCTTTGATAGTTTATTAATGTCTGAAAATTAGTTATTTTTTATATAATTGTTATAACACTCTGTTTATTAGGGTGTCTATTATTTGGTGCGTGACATATTACAAGTGTAATAATCACTCCGAAAATTTGAGTTATTTCCGCTCTTGCACCAGTGTGCGTCGTGTTCTGCTGCGTGGTGTCGCGTAACCATCGTCGGAATCGTCGGTATACGACACCTTTCGGCCAAAAGTCCTCTTTCAAGAAGGTCTGCAGATGGTGAGTTGGAGCTCGAACCTCGAACGACTTGAAGTTGACGTTGTGGCGCGATTCCAACCTTTCGACCCTCAGAGGCCCAGTTAAATACTCCACGACTTCCTCAACCTTCACGGAGTACCGAGTAATGCAGGCGCGAAATGTACAGCTGCGTCGTAGGCACGACGCAGCAGCATGTTGGGTCCACTCGCTGCGGTAACGCGCTGGTTATGGGAACAGGGCTTTCTCTTCTTCTTTTCCACCTTAGTGAAACCATCTTCATCAACTTGGCCCGCTCTTGGCAAGGAGCTGTGGACCGCAGTCAGGGCAGTTTGAGCACCCTTTTTGTCCCCTATTTTGACTAGTCGCTTAGGCTGCGACGCATCCGATTTGCCGGTGGTGACAATAGCAGCAGCAGCGTAGGCACGTTTAGGGGTCGTCGTACCTACGCCGTGACGTTTCCGCAGCCGGTGTGGAGGTGCGAGCGAAGACGGCGGTGGGCGGCGCTAGGTCAGCATTATCAGCAGCTGGTGACGTACTTGTGTTTGCCGATTCAAAACTGCACTGAATTGGCCGAACGGGGAAGTCATTTGCTATCTCTTCAGGCCCAAGAACTCAACTCTTGGCCACACCGGTTTTTTTATTCCAATTCTAATTTTTATGTTGAAAAATGCCCAAACTCAACTGTATATTCTGTACTGTTGTATGGTTCTATCAAATTCAAAACAATCCTCACAAAGCTTTTGGAAAAGAAAAAAAAATTAAACTCAACTTTAAATTGTTATAAAAAAAAACTAAGCGATCGAGATCTTCGAATTCTTTTAAAAAGTTTTCTAGTCTGTCCTCTTTACAACGGTATGCAATATGCTAAAAAATCTTTTAATAACATCGCTAATTCGTTCAATTTGTGTATTGGGACCACAGGCTTAGATAACGCAAGTATCACAACTTAGATAACGCAAGTATCACATCTGAATGAACCAAGGCGTGGCATTTTTTGCCTACCTACTATGACGTCACAACTGTCACAAGCACTATTTAGTAATGGGAAAACCAAATCGATTCAAAGACGCCCCGCCCCCGAGTGCGGCACCCGTCTCTCTACACGTTAATATTCAATTGAAACACCTTATATAATCAATTTAAGTTCTAGTGTGTACCAGTAGCGAAGGGTAATTTTTTGTAAGAGGTAAGCCGGAGCATACAGTATTTAATGTGATTATATTATTTGCCTATAGAATACAGACTGTGCTATTTTTCGAACCTTCGTCACTGGTGTGTACAAAAAGAAGCGGAATTCTACCCTATTTTTATCTCTCTCCATCCCTAAAGTTCGTCTTTGCATATACTATTTCTCAATTACTGTACGAATACTATTTTATTAAGTAATTGTGTACAGTAAAGAATTATTCAGAATCGTTTAAATCGATTTATTAATCGATTTTTTGAAATAGTAATGAGACAGGAAAATAAAAATAAAGTTCTCGAGTTGTAACGTTGCTCACATTAGCGTGTTCATGATTAATAAACGATTTTTTTAAACTTTTTATTAACGGACATCATGCCGTGTATTTTTTGGACTTTGCGACGCACAGACAGACAGGTAATTATTTGGTCCTAAAAGTTGGCAAAAAAACTTTTTTTTTTTTTTATATTGGTTCTTCTCCCTCTAAGCCATTGTTTCCAAAAACAAGGATAACCGCTCCAAACAATAGCAAAAAAAACAAAGCAATAGCCCCTTCAAGCACGCCGTGGGCTCAGGCGGAAGTTACCGTTCGCCAAAAGTGTTCGTGTGGAAGTTACCGTTCGCCAAAAGTGTTCGTATGATTGTTCGATCCGCTCAGATTTCGTTATTTTTAAATTTTGTCATCTTGTGACTGAACGATTTTTATGTTGGTTTTCACTATGGATTGTGCACAACCAGGTTTGTATTTTATTGGGCAATTACTTTTAACAACTAATCTAAAGCCTTTCTTCATTTATATCCTTGAGAAGTAAACACCAAGAAACTGCTATAAAAAAACACTTGGAAGATCAAAGGAAGTTCTTATATATTTCTCATAATTTCTAAGCCAAAATTGTAATGGTTAGTTATAGGAAAAAAGGGCTACTTTTAGGATATAATTAAGCTCTATTTTGATGATTATTTTCCGTAGGCACATTCGATACACAGTAAATGTTTACTGTGTATTTTTTATAGGCTCTTCTGAAATGAGAGTTATGATGACTCAAAATGATTTGTTTAATAAAATGGAACGAAAAGTTGCAATTTATGAAGCGGGAACTGCTCAATTAATATGCAGAAAATGACCAAAATATTGCTGATGTAAAGCAAAAACTGTCGATCATCAATGGTTAGCTGCTCGCAATACAAAGGCCAGATTCCTAGAAAACAATGCCGAGTGGCTTATAGGATGCATATCGCTACCGAAAGCAGGTAGGTGATACCCAAATTTTGGCTTTACCACGGTATTGTCGGCCAATAAGAATACGATTCATAAAAGCAACCACAGATGTGACAAATGAAGAGATTATTAAATCTCAAATAACAGCGCTCACTAATAGTGAAGTCAACAGATTTTCCATCAAGCATTTTTTTGCTTTTTTTGCTAAAAGCATTTTTGCTTTTCACTATGATTGATAGAAAAGTATGAATGCTGCGCTACGCATACTAAATCAACCATGAGATGCTACTTATGCGGCGCCATATCATTACAGTTTTATGATCTGGAGAAGGAGGGAACATGCAAAAAGGAAAATCTAGAATTCGGCTTATCTTTGTTGCATACTCGGATAAGATTTTTGTGAGCATTTTACGTGGCCCATAGATTGCCCGTAAAAAATTGAACGTTCGCCTTACTGCCGAGGAAAAGCAAGCAATAGAAAATAAAAAAAAAGTAATCCAAGATAAGTTCTGGGTGAAACTAGGTCTGTTGGTAAAAAATAAATACCAAAACCCAACTTTGGAAATACCAATGACGGAAACACCAGGAGACGCTTTTTTGAGAACTTCGAAATATCGGCGGTAAAAGTGATTTTGGGCACATTGTGCTGTGGTTTAAAATAAACATGGAGGTGTTTGAAAGGTCTTTGCCTGGAAACGGCAAAGTTACACTTTTCCTTGTAACTTTTACCTAATGTCTCCGACATTACATAAAGTATTGCGTCATGGGGCTGAAGTGGTAAGGGATGTAATTCTTCCCATTGGACAACTGTCCGAAGAAGCGGAAGAAGCCCGCAAAAAACATATTAGAATGTTCCGGCTCAACTACGCCCGAAAAGTTTCCCGGGTAGCCTGCAACGCAGATTTTTTAACAGGCTCTGCTTAACCTCTGACCCTGTCCTGACGGGCATGAGGTGGAGGAAGAATAAAAAAAATCTCTCATTTTCGGCTGATGTACTAAAATTGTAACTCGAAACTGACATTTTAAATGTAATTTTTGAAGGTGACGACGAAAATGACGAATAAATGCTTGTATATATCACCTTTTTTTTACCTTTTCCAAGCTAAAACTGAAATAAAACGTAGTTAGGCAGCCGTTAGGAGCATAAAATATTTTTGGCCAACTCTTAGGGCCAAATGCCTGTCTGTGTGCAACGGTTCCGTTCCCTCAAATTTTTTATTCGTTTGCTTTTGCTTTACTCCTTCAACAAAATGTATCGAACAGCTAGTGCTATATTTCGTTGGAAACCCATCTTTATTTCCCGTCGCATCAATTCATTTTTCTTTTAAATTACCATCATGTGGAAAACTAAAAAATCACAAACCGTTAAGATTATTTCTGTGGCCGAAATCGATTCTCGAGTATCGATTTGTGTTGCGTACGATGAACAGCACCATTCTGTAGGCTAATTCACGTAACTAAAGAAGTGCAGTTGTAGTTAAGTTTCGATCAAAACAACGCTTTTCGTATTCTCTACCGCTGTCAGACACGCTCGAGTCAAGTTCGCGTCACGCGCGCGCAATAACGGCATTCTACTGTTCCGCGTCTTTGGTGCGTGCTTCGGAACGCAACATGATCGGTATTCTACTATTCGTTTGACGTCTCAAAATGACAGTAAAGAAGTTTAAATTCGATCAACGTGCAGTTTCGGTTAAGCACAACATAAATTCTTCATTATTTACTTTTGTTGGCATCAAATTGTATTCTTTGTAAATGTAAGTGTTTAAAATGGATTATTGTATGTAGACAAGTTAACTACAAGTCGTTTTCAATGAAATTCTAAATATTTTTTTACCTTTTTAGTAAATATGAGTTTCCAACTTGGTTTGAGAATTTTATCCCTCGCTGAAGTTGATGACCGAGAACGTCGTCAAGCCAGAAGAAGGCAAAGGTTTTCTGCGGATCCATTCCGTATTTCAGAACGGGAATTCCAGAAAACCTATCGTCTGAGCAAGAACATGACACGGCAATTAATTACGAAATTATCAACATGTATTCCGAAGGAGAGAAGGAAAAATGGTTTGAGTGTACAGGCAAAGGTTAGTCAAACCTGTTTATCTATAGTGATTTAATAAAGCTGAAGAGTTTGTATGTTTGAATGCGCTAATCTCTAGAACTACCAGACAATTCAACATTCCTTGAAGATCATTAGATCATTATTTTAACATCACGCTGACTCTCAGAAGCCGAGTGAAACCGCAGGTTTCAACTATTATTGAAATTAAATAATGCAAAATACTATAATATTTTATATTTGACACTAGGTAGTCTAAATAATTGGGTGACTTTCAGGTTCTCATAACACTAGCTTTCTTGGCCAGCGGATCTTATCAGACTCTGGTGGGCCAAAGCAGGTGGCATGGAGTATCACAGCCCACTGTGTCGAGAGCGATCCGGCAAGTCACAAAAGCCCTTCACAAGAGAAACTTATTTACTAACTATGTTAAGTTTCCCATGACAAGGGAAGCCCGTGATGAAATTAAAAGATGGTAAAATTTATATTTATGTACTTTTAGAAAGAAAGAAGAAAGAAAGAAAGAAAACATATTTATTAGAGATATTGTTAGTATAATTATTTTTTATCTATGAGCAAAATATCTTTTTTTTTTCAGTTTTTATAGAAAGTTCAAGTTGCCAGGGGTAATTGGCTGTATTGATGGCACTCATGTTGCCATTATAAGACCCAGTCAACATGAAGAACGTTATTTCAATAGAAAAGGATATCATTCTCTCAATGTGATGATTGTATGTAACCTATTTACCTATACTTAATCAATCTTTATCTACTTTATTTAAAAAAACAAACAATACTTAGGTACATAATACATATTATGCTTTACTGTCAAAAAAAAACTATCTACTTTTGAAAATTATTGTTTTAGATATTTGATGCGGATCTTAACATTTTATGCATTGATCCCAGTAAACCTGGGGCATCCCATGATTCTTCAGTATGGCGTGATCACCCATTACAGCCCTATCTTAACCAAAAATATGATGAAGAGGAAATATTTTTGCTCGGTGAATGTCCTGCCTTAGTATATTAATTTATATAATTATGTTTATAATAAATATTATGAATAATTATTTTAATACTTATTATTCTTCCAGGTGACAGCGGTTATGCATTGAGGAAGACAATGATGACCCCAGTGTTAAACGCAATACCAGGTTCCCCTGAAGAACATTATTATAAGCTGCAGGTCTCAAAACTTGTATGAAAGGAATTTAAACTGCTACTTCATCGTTTCTTTAACTACATCCTTAAATATCATTTTATTCATAATCATTTATTATTATAATATAATACATGCTTACCGTCAAAGTATAAAAAATCTTTTAAAGTTTTCAATTTGCACCTGTGATTTGCACTGAGTCTTGAATTTCAACTTTCGTGCCATTGTCGGGTTTCCTGTTATTTTGACAGGTTTGGTTTTATGGGGCAATGATAGACCAATATTCAGCCTAATTTTAGCAAAATATGTGGTTGATTGTGAATCAAAGCATAATTGTTTGTTTATATAGTAAGAAAAAGCACAAAAAAACTGTACTGGGGTATTATTTTAATATGAAATGTAATCGATTATATTCGATTATTTAGTGAGTAATATTTTTTTATGGCCATACCATAAAAGTAAAACATAACATAACATAACTAAAACTCTCGTTTAATTGTAATATAAAATGACTAGCTTCGCGTGGAAATTTTGGTGTGACGTATGTGTGAGACTGCCTCGTTGGGCGAGTGGTCGCAAGCACGACTACTAAGCATGAGGTCCTGGGATCGATTCCCGGGTCGGGCAAAGTGTTAAAAAAATGTTTATTTCAATTACATAAAGTTATCACACATGATTTGGAGATCACCTTTTAAGCAAGGAGATGCTTGTGTCAGTGGGCGTCCAATAATTCCGTGAGGCAATTTTGGCAATTTTTCGACCCCCTTGGTGAGATGTCGTGAGATTTGGCTTGACACCCTCCTAACCTCATGTCAGATTTAACATAATGCGTAGTTTAGTATAGATACAGTAATAATGTATGCTTGATTGCGTTGAATTCATTTAAAAATAATAATTAATTGTTTAACTATTTCAATTTTTTTTTCATATTTTGCCATATTTTAGTAGAAAAACATGTTTACTTAATTAAAACCTGTTTTCTCGCAATTTTACAGTTTCTAGCGGGGAAAAAAATTATGTGATATTTGCCGAGACCCTCTTCCCTCGTTTGTTGTCATCAATAAATGTTTTTTGAACACATAGGGTGCGAAAGCGATTATATTCCCTTAAACCGGCCCTGTCATAAAATCTGTTCCTACCAGACATGTTAGTCTAGTATTAACTATATTCTACATCTCTACCAATTTTCAGGAACAAAAAGCCCTAGGTTTCATATAAACTTGTGAGAGCCCTTACTCCAGGCTGTCACAAAATTATTTCTTAGCTAATGTCCCCTTATATATCAGTCATAAACACCAGACTGCTAAATTTAAGGTCGGTAGCACAAAAAAAGGACTAAGGACTTTCATACAAACTTGCGAGAGCCCTTAGACCTCTTTAATCCGACCCTGTCGCAAAATCCTATCTTAGCCAACGTCTACTAACAATTATCTACCTCCCGGCCAAATTTCAAGTTTTTATCACACAAAATGAAGGACTTTCATACAAACTTGCGAGAGCCCTTAGACCTCCATAATCCGGCCCTGTCGTAAAATGAGCGGACGTCTACTAATTATAAACTACCTGCCAAATTTCATCTTTATACGTCAAGTGGTTTTCGACATTTCGTGAAACCTCTGTGCATCCATTACTAATACTGGTCACTTATAATAAAGTAAACAGCGAATAGTTATTATCCTTTACTATTGTCAGTCAAATTCATAATTTCCCGTTTGTTTGTGATGAAATGAAATAATTTAAACTAAAAATATAAAATAAACTTATTATGGCTCTTTTCAAAGATATTGTGTTTGCAAAAAACCATAAGAATAAAGATCTCTTAATAATAAACGCGAAGTGGACACTGACTAAAGACGGCAAAACGAATCATGACGGTACGACACTTTGGAAGTACACACGACGTGAAATATGTACAGCTACCGTAACGTTAAGCACCGATAAATGTAAAATAATTCGTGATACTAGCCATAAGAGCTTGACCGATCAGAATAAAATCCAAATTACGAGGTTTTTGAATGCATTCAAGGAGGAAGTTTGCACAAATTTAAATCCAATTCAGCAAATTTTTGAAGACATGTTAACTAAGTTTGTTGATCGAAACCATAATGTACCTGCACACCAACTACCAACATTTTCCTCGGTGAAAACTTCTCTATATAGGGCACGGAAAAGATTTTTAGGACCTGATAAACTGGTTTTTTAAAAAATTGAAGATTAGAAAATTCCTAAAGGTGTGTCCGAAACTTTCAACTGTTAGATCGTGTCCCCGACCGTTCTATCAGTTGTACATAATACACCTTGATGTTTATTCTGATGACAAAAGCATAAATATTTATCCGGTAATTTATCATTTTTTGCCTAATAAAACACAAAAAAAACATATAAACGGCTATTTAAATTAATTAAGAATACGCTTGGAGTAGTTCATATTGCTAAATTCCGATTAGGCCGCACAATGACACATTCTCAAAATGACATATTGAAATTTCGTAAAATGTCACTTTCTCAAATTGTCATATTCCGAAAACGCCACATCGCAAAACGTCACATTAGCAAAATGCCATTTTCGCAAAATGTCATTTTCGCAAAATGCCTTATCGCAAAATGCCTTATCGCAATATACCATTTTCGCACAATGTCAAATGATCAAAATATCGAAATGTCACTTGGAACATAGTCATTTTTTTATATTTAGTCGTTAAATGTTTTTTATGAATAACGCCAACTAGCTATAACTTTAAGAAAGACTTGATTAAGCAAATCGTATAATCAATGCTGCAAATCAATTAACCCTAAAGATACACTGACAATAGATGGTGGATGCGGAAAAATACTTTGATTGAATCATAATTCTAATTATTCTTCTGACATTAAATATATGTATGATATATCATTGTATTACATTTGCATCTAATCATTATTAATATTGAAATTGTTAAAAAAATATTAAAAATGTCTTACTTCCAATAAAAAAAATATTAGTTTACTCACAAGGAAAATAAAATCAGTGTAATGACAATTAGACTATTTGTGTTGACTTATGCTGTTTAAAAATTAATTATGATTTAAAATGGATCCAGTGTTTAAGATTGTTCGTAATCAAAAGGGATACAAATCTCTGATTTGTGGTGATCATAGGTACAACAAACAAAAGATATATCAAAGGAAAAAAGATTACTGTGTGGCAGTAAGTAGAAAATACTGTAGTGCTTTAATACACCTTGACGACTCATATCAAGTTATAACAAAAGACACGGAGCATAAATGTGGTTTTAATCGCTGCAATTGTGTCATTTTGAGAAAAGACGATTTGCGAATGTGTCATTTTGCGTCAATATGTCATTTTGCGTCAATATGTCATTTTGCGTCAATATGTCATTTTGCGAATGTGGCATTGTGCGCCTAATCCGTGTGGCAGTTTTAAGTCAGTGAACTTACGGAAAATCAAAGTCTTTTGGCGGGCCTATGTTGTGGCGGGAACAAAAGAATATTGATGCTTGACCGATCGAAAACCAACAATGGCCCGTGTAGAACTAGAGTAGTTCTACACGGGCCATTGTTTCAGGAGAACATCGGCTACTCTATTGGCGTATTCAGGAGCAGACATGAAACAGATTAAAAGACACGTTGGCTGGAAATATGATGTAGTAGCAGAGGGATACATTGAACATTCTATACAAAATAAGGACAACATCACTAAAAACACCGTTGATAACTGATCCTTGGACACCTTTGTCACCACAACCTTCCACATCAAAACACTATTCATATAACCCGCTGCCTCAAGCACCACCTTCACCAACTTTCACGATCCAAAATGGTCTTCAGCAGACCAAAGTTTCTGAAACTTTACTTAACAGTAATATTCAAATAAACTACCTCAACTTCAATAAATGTACCGAATAAGAGCAATAAATGTACCGAATAAAAGCATAACTTCGTCTTTCCACAACTGGTCTAATGTATCAAACTTTTAATTGTTTTAAATAGGTCTACTAACTGTAATTGTAATTTTAATAAATACTTTGATTCTAGTACTATTGCTTTTTATTGTCTCGTAGATGGTGTGAAAAGTAAAGTGTTCTCCTCGGGTATAAAGGTGTCTTCGTCTTGGGCGACCTTGAATCCCACTCTGCCACTCAGAATTCTTGCGATAAACGCTAGAATCCTTCGTTTTGCTCGAGATTCAATACGGCGCCCGTTACATAAAGACACTACTTTATCCCCTTGGTGCATAATTTACTATTGTACAGAAATAAGAATAGGAAGAACTCTGTCAACTTATGGAGAATTGAAAAAGTACAGAATGTATTATCATTAGTATCAGTTCGTTTTGTTTGATGTAAGTTTTCGCATAAGAGTAGATAGCAAACATCATTACTATAATGCATTAGCGGTGACAATATTGTGGATTCGTTAATTTTAATTAACAATTTCTTTAGTTTTCCCTCAAAACAGGATCCTTGTAAGGATATTTCGGTTTCGGTTTCGGCCGAAACTGTGACCGTTACCGGTATTCGGTTTCGGTTTTGGTTTTGGTCGTACCTCGGAAAGTTTAGTAGCTTTTGTTGAACGATTAAGCAGGAAGTTAATAATTTATACCCGAAAAAGATATTTTAAGGTTTGTCAATTTGGCGTGTATGATTTTGGGGGGGGAGATGAAGCCGGGTCCCCCCCTCCCTCCCCTAGGACCGCGCCTGTCCCTAATAGTGATGGTATATTATTTTTTTTTTTAAATTGAACGGCCGAAGCCAATTACATTATTTAACATTTAATTTATTTGACCCAGTCATGCATTCTTCTCACAGAAAATCAAGCATTCGGATAGTATCACCTTCCATTCATCCGCAAACATATTAAGACTTGTGTTTGAGTCCAGGAGAGCGTTAATAGCGGTTACTGTCCGAGGAATAGGTGACTTAGAGTGTGCAATAGTACGGCTACTTGGAACAGCCAGTAACCGGTGTTTTCTGCCACGACAGTAATTGTCTGGGACAAAAAGATTGCAGATTTTATTGTGCAGATCAGGATCATCGATAATCCCTCTAATAATTTTAAATATTACAGTTATCTGATCCCGCGACCGTCTTACTTCTAGAGAGTTGAAACTTAAGCAACCCAACAGAAATTTAGTGGGATACATGAAGGGATAAAACATGTGCACATGTGCTTGTAAAGATATCTGAGGAATGCTTTTTGTACTTTCTCTAAAGCCAACACATATTGCTTCTCAAAGGGATTCCACACGCATGCACTAGACTCAAGCTTGATAACGTGGGGGTTGTGGAAGTCACGATAGTTCCTTAGAACAAAGCCAAGGCGCCTGAAGGACTCCTTAGCAGTGATGTGATCATGAAAAGTGAGCTTTCGGTCGAATATGACTCCCAGGTCTTTCATGGACTCAGTTCTTGTAATTGTAGCTCCATTCAGTTTGTATAGAAAGTTGAATGGGTGCCGCATTCGACCAAAAGACATCACGTAGCATTTTGACTTATTGAATTCCATTTTATTTTCTAAACTCCACTTATATACTGCATCAATGTCTGATTGCAGAGCTTGGCAATCGCGCTCAGATTTTATTTCATAAAATAGTTTTAAATCATCAGCATATAAGAGGGATCTGGCATTCACAACCACATCAGGCAGGTCATTAACCATCAAAATGAAAAGGAGTGGGCCTACTACCGAACCTTGTCTCACACCCGAGCGAGTGTGGTATGGGAGTGACTCGTAAAAACCTAATCTGACAAATTGTTGCCGGTCCCGCAAATAATCTGCAAGAAGCCGTAAAAGTCCCGTAGCAACACCTATCGCACGGAGCTTTGACAGCATACACACAAACGTATGCAAGACACTTATTAAGAAAAAAATTCAAGTAAGTGACGGAAGATTAACCAGACTGCTTAGCAAAAAGTTGAATGAGCCGACACAACCCCAAGATAAAAGAGGAAAACATTCACAGAAAAATAAAACAAGCGAAGATAAGCTAAAATGTGTAATAGACTTGCAAGACAAGTTTCCCTGATCCGAGTCCCACTATACCTTACACAAGAACCAGACACTTTTGTGTTTAGATTTGAATATTAGCAAAATGTACCTACTCTTTGTATTGCACTACAACTATAACACCAGTGTCTAACTAAATTTTAAGGAAAATATTTAATGAACATTTTAATCTCTCCTTTCACGCTCTTATTAGTGATTCCTGTAGAAAATGTGTCAACATGGAAATGAAGAATCGAGCCTCTGATTCTGAAGAAGAGAAAAATCTGCTGACCCAGAGAACTCTTCATCTATCCAAAGCCCAGTCAGCCCGAGACAATTATGAGGCAGACAAACAATTTGCGAAGGAAAATCAAAATGTTCCAGACCTTGTATTAGACTTGATGAAGACTATCACACCAGTTGTATCAACAGGAGTTTGCTATTATAAAAGACAACTGTGGACCTACTGCCTTGGCATAAATGATGCTTGTAATGACCATGTTACAATGTGTGTCTGGAATGAGACCATCGCCGTCTAGAGGCCCTTAGGAAATTGGATCATTTTGCCCGTTGAGGTATGTCAAAGAAAATGTGCACACTAAAAAGTTTATTAAATGGCTTTATTATGTCAGTATATAGTAGCCCATCTGGATTTTATTGCAGAGACCATTGATCATAAATTTTATGCAAGTGGACATTCCTATCTTGCTTGCGACCAGGACTTGTTAGATTAAAAAGAAGAAAAAGTTGTTTCAAAATATTTATGTTCCTGATGATGTGACTGATCTAAAACAGAGTAAATGACGTTTGTACTCTGCATAATTTGACAAAATAAGCACCTAAACTTAAAATAAACATGGTGAAAACATTAAAAATTCATTAATTTGACCATAAAATTATAACAAAAATCAAGCTTTCAGTTTTGCTTTATAATCTCAGTACCTATTCATTATTGGTAGATAGGCTAATCTGATTCTTATGGGCTCAAATGTAAGTCATGTTCCTGTGACACACAAGTATAATATGGAACCAAACACCATCAAATCCCCAAAAAACCACTGATTGAAAACACAATAACAAAAAACCTTCACAAATTCACAATAAACCCAAGATGACATAACAGTACGCAGTCGCCAAAATAGAAAAACAAAATAGCGCACAGTCTTAAGAAAACGCCGATTCATCGTTGTTCCTGCTAAATATGATATGAATGAGACCTTCGCCCTGCAGTGGGCATACAGGCAGATATTAAACACATTGTCCATGCTAAAAAAACAAACTTGCTTATGATTGCATATTTTTTACTTTGCTGGGCCTAATAATAGAGATTGTTATAGTTAACTGCCTTGTTGATCTAGTGGGCACAAGTGCACGTGGTGTTTTGGGTTTGATCTCTAGTTCAGGTAGTGTTGGAAGACTATACTAATATTATAAAGAGGTAAAATTTGTTTATAAGTTTGTATGTAGGGAGTAATCTCCTGAAGTCATGATCCAACTCTAGAGATTATTTCACTGGCAGAAAGTTACATTGTTTGTGGGGGTTATAGGCTATAAAAATTATATTTATATCATCCTTTAGAGTCGAGCTATCACAATTTTTGCAGACAAAGTCGCCGGCGAAGTGAGATCTCCAATAAAACTTTTCCAATAAGAACCCTGATTCTTAATTTGCAAAAGGCAAAAAACTACACATTCTGTGTCGATATTATGTATATAATATTGGCGCAGAATAAGTACTTTTTTCTCCTACATTATCTTCTTCATTCTTAAAAGACATAGGAAGCATAAATGCAGGATAATGATGATGATATCAAGGAGATATCATCATCATTGCTTACCCCTTCCGAGAAATAGTTGGTAGGTTTTTGTTATGTGCCTAATATTATGATGAACTGCATCATACTTGCTGGTGATAAATATGCTAGCTACAAATACTTTTTATATACAGTAGCAAAGCTAGAATAAATAAAATAAATAATACATGACCACTTGTTCGCAATGCAAATAAAGTTTTAAACAAGAACAATAAGTATATAAAACTGCTAGCAGCAAAATATTGAAGGTGCCAATGTTGAATATCCACTTAGACAACCCTCATAATCTTGATTTTAAAATCACATATGTTTGAACAAGCAAATTTCCAAAACCACTGATGTGTATAGTTGATTCCAACTTCCAGATACGAAAATTCTGAACTTGATAAATGGCGCATATACATACCAATAAAAAACCCAACAATAAATTAACCTATCTTTGATAGAAATTCAATGATAAAATATAATAAAATAGAAACAAGCTATACATAAATATAAATCATTTTTGTGCAAAATAATAATGAAATTATAAATTAATGTATAAAATGAGGATGGATGGACAGAACCAACAACCAGTGGTCTACATTAGAGACATTTTCCCAGCAGTGACATGACACAGCTTAATAGTAACAGTATGATGTGTGTACTGGGCCCAAACAATAGTAGTCAAATCAAGGTACCATAAACACAAAAAGAAAAAGGATGCAACTAAGTGATTCCACCATGACTAAACTTTGATGAGCCAAAATAGTATTGATACCATGGCTGACAAACTGGCTCCTAATAAATAGTACTGTTTAAGGTTGAATTAAACAGATTTTTTTATTATTATTTACAAACTTTAGTACAGACAATATTGATGACAATACTTCATTCTCTTACTATTTTCCCCCACTAACCACGCTTCTTTATGTTTAATGGCCAAGCATGACCAATATTTATGTTTGATATCATGCTTTACATTCAATACTTTTAAAGATAGGAAACATAGTATGAAAACATGAAGGTATCCAATACCATTGTTATATGCAGTCAGAAATGCAATATGTCAATAAGTATTATAAGGTAAACCCAGTGTAATCATGCCATAAATAATTTGTAAGTGACCTTGTTGCTAAATGATGAACATTAACATAGCCAGCCACACACATAGTTGAAACATACTTGCATTCAACATCTACCCCAGAGCACAGAAAATACCAATATGGGAATCAATTCAACATTATATATTTTTTGTGTTTTCAAACACATAATTGTTGGGCGGCAAAATCAATTAAGTGTATGAATATAATCTTAGATATATTATATTATACTTAATATTGTACAGAGAGTGTGAATTTTGTTAGTTTGTATGTAAGAGAAGGTTGAAAGGTACATTATCTGGATATAGGACAAAGGTTACTTTTTATAGGTACCATGTAGGACTGTGGGTGAAGCCATGCACATAAGCTAGTGTTGGATCAAATAGAAGGTAGTATCTCACTTGTAATTATAATAAAGTAAGAAATAATGACAAAAACAAAGTACCGATAAAATCAATAATTTAGACAATTCCAGTTAGAATCAGGCTATGAATGTAATTTGTATGGGTGCATTGAATGGTACATAACCTTTTAAGACCCCACCAGCTACCAAGAGTCACAAACAATTACTAGAATCAAAAGATTCCAGTAAGTGAATCCAATAAGATTCAAGTAGATAATTGAATTACTAAGATCCAATCTCAATGGTGGTAAAGTCATTACTGGATTTGATGGATGAGTCCACAATGCACTATTCTGCGTATATCAATAAATCTTAAAAAATAGATAGATAGCTAACTGGCATCAGCATGGTTAACTCCTTCATTTACATAATACTTAAGAAATTGTAAAAATGTTTGTTGGCTACGGCGGTTTCGGGAGTTTATGTCGGTACCTATTTTATATTTGTTTCAGAACTTATATGATTAACTTTTTAAAAACGACGGCTCATAAATGCAATTGAGCAATTCTTGCGAAACTCTCAGAAAAAGGTACTTATCTAGTTGGTTTTAAAATTTACCTTTGTTGCGGTTGTCTCGATTCCATCTCTCTTCGTCAGACATTTTCAAAAAGTACACGAAAATGTTCCGAGTTCCAAATTCGAAAATTAAAGTTTGAAACACAATCACTGCCTACAGTTTTTTTTCAACACTATCACATTAGAAACTTACAAAACATAGTATGACTGTATGACTCGTGCTTGTCCATTTTATTGATTATTTTGACAGAAACAAAAAGCCTAGAATGTTTTTTTTTCTGAAGTTTTATACATTTAGCCAACAGAGAGCATTAGTTGCGATCATAGAGTACTGCTTTTTAGGATTCCGTACCCGAGGACTACGCTTATTACTAAGCCTCCGCTGCCGGTCCGTGCGTCCGTCCGTGTCCGGTTTTTTTATGTACACGGAAAGGCTGTTTTGTTTTCGTGTATTTGTGTTTGACGACACGTTTGGAAAGAAGTGCATAAGAGTAGGTATTTATAGCAAACGTGAAAACAAATCTATATATTGAGTATTCATTAAAAGCTTGTTTCATAAAAAACTAAGTTAACTTTTACGAACTATCTAAATGTGCACATTTTTCATGGTTGTAGGATAATTGATTATTTATTTATCCTTCAACAAATCTACATTTGTGTCGAACTATTGCAATTCATGTTAAGTTGTTTTATTTTCAAACTACTGTAAAATTAATTTCACTCTACCAAACATGGTTTTACATAAATTTATCAATAACCATGGAAAATATATGCAAAAGCAACCAAGTGAAAATGAACGTTAGAGTATGTATAAACAAATTATTAATTTTATTTAAAACTTTATGATAACGCTAGCTTTTACCCGCGGTTTCGCTCGGGTTAATTTAGAATTATACAACCAATTCGCACTACTAAAGTTTCTTAATATAATTCAAAGATCATTCGAAAGACACGTGGTGTTCCGTATGGTGTCGGACGTAAAGAATAGCACCATCCCATATCTTCCCGTGGGTGTCGTAAGAGGCGACTAAGGGACTTACCAGATAATGGGCAGCAGCGTTCTCTGTGCGTTTTGTAACAACCATACTGCGATCGCCAACCCGCCTGCCAAACGTGGCGATTATGGCAAAACCCTCCAAATGATGAGCGCAACACAAAAATGGCCCCTAGTACCCGGCAACCCGTCTACCCTCGACTATGGTAGCGGTCGAGGTTACGGCGTGGCAAGGGGTGCGAAGAATCTCCGCAAGGGATCAGGCTACCTATACCACCGATTTGACCTGGAAACATACAACACGCGTACACTCCGGACCGACGAGAAGATAACTAAACTCGAAGAGGAATTGAGCAGGCTGCGATGGAGTATTGTGTGATTAGCTGAAGTCCGTAGAGAGGGGGAGGACACGATAATCCTGAAATCCGGCAACCTGCTCTATTTCCGAGAGGGTGACCGGCAGCCCCAGGGTGGTGTTGGGTTTATCGTCCACAAGACCCTCGTGAATAACGTGGTGAAGATCGAGAGTGTGTCAACCAGGGTGGCGTACCTTATACTCAGAATATCCTCAAGATAATCGCTGAAGGTCATATAGGTCTACGCCCCGACCTCGGCACAACCCGACGACGAAGTGGAGACCATCTAGGAGGATATTTCCAAAGCCCTGCATAGTTTCAAAACTCACTTCACCGTTGTCATATGGGACTTCAATGCGAAACTGGGCAAACGAGACGGGGATGCGCTGCAGGTGGGGCAATTTGGGGTTTGTCGTCGGAACCACCGGGGTCACCAACTGGCTAGTTTTATGGAAAAGGAGGCCTCTATATGAAGAATTCCTTCTTCAAAAAGCGTGAGCACAGGCAGTGGACCTGGCAGAGTGCCGATGGTGCAACTAAAAATGAAATTGACTTCATCATGTCAACCAAGAAGCAAAATATGTTCAATGATGTCTCTGTGATCAATTCGGTGAAAACCGGGAGCAATCACCGCATGGTAAGAGGCACATTGAACATCGATATCAAGCTTGATAGGTCTTGTCTTATGAAGTCTACGCTCCGTCAAGCACAGATCCAGATCAGAAACCCCGAGAGCTTTCAGCTTCAACTCCAGAATCGTTTCGAGTGCCTAGGAAGCTCAGTGGACGAATACAACGATGGGTTCGTGTAAACTGTCCATACGACTGGGTCTAAGTTCTTCAAGGCACGTCGTTCACATCACGATGTCTGATATAATACTCTCGAGCTCATGAAGGAGCGGCGTGAGATGGTCCTGCAGTCTTCAGACGTGGCGTGGAAATAGCTCATAGACGGATCTCTGAATCCTTGAAGAGCGACCTCCGCCGCTTTAATACCGAGCGTATTAAAGACGCTATTGAGCGGAATAAAGGCTCCAAAGATTTTTTTTTTTAATAGTGCACTCCACCATAGTGGCGATAAGTCCCCTCTTTGAGGAGTGGCTAGAGAGGCACCATGGCGCCCTCACCTTCCGCCTGACGCAGGTCCTCACCGGACACGGTTGTTTCGGGAGGTTCCTGCACCGAATCGGGCGGGAGGAAACGCCCGTGTGGTTCCATTGCGACGATCGTCCGGAGGACACGTTGCAGCACACTGTGGAGGTCTGCCCCGCTTGGGCGGAGCACCGCCGTGTCCTCGTAGCGGCGATTGGCGGCGGCGATCTCTCGCGTCAGGCCCTGGTTAAAGCCGTGGTCCGGAGCGAGAAGGATTGGGAAGCCGTCACCTCCTTCTGCGAAGCAGTCACGCTAGAGAAGGAGGTGGCGGGACGTGAGAGGGAAAGAGCCTCACGTCCCAGCCGCCGCGGGAGACGCCCTGGGCGTCGGGGTTCACGTGGTGGCTCCCGGCCACCGTAGACGCGGGCCTGTGGACGGCGAGTTATGGGCTAGCTCGCCGTCTGGCCGTCTTATGACGACAGGCCGTGTCGACGGCGCGTTCGTGTTCCACGCGCGCCTCAAAGAGATGTCAGCAACCAAGTAGGGGTCTGCATGGGCCGATGCCTGCCAGGGCTGCGGGACTGTTCGAAAAAGATACCGCGGCCCTGAAAAACAAAGGGCAAAGAAGGAACATGGATGGGTTTTAGTAAAAAAAAAAGGTATTTTTAAGAGATCTGGCTATTAGGCAGAGCCAGCTATTAGGATGGCTCTGAAACAGCTTAAAACAACAAGGTACCGGGTGATGACGGAATTACGGTCGAACTCCTGAAAGCGGGTGGAAAACCGGTAGGCCCTTCAGAAGTTTGATTCCGTCATACTCGAGGGGAAAACGCCACAGGCATGGTGCAGGGGTATGGTGGTACTCTTCTTCAAAAAGGGCGACAATGCCCGGCTGAAGAACTATAGGCCCATCTCACTTCTAAGCCATTTCTACAACTTGTTTGCAAGAGTCATCACGAATCGTCTCGCGCGCAGGTTTGACGATTTATAGCCTCCCGAACAAGCCGGATTCCGAAAAGGCTTTAGCACCGTAGACCACATACATACGCTGCGGCAGGTTATACAGAAGACCGAAGAGTATAACCTGCCTCTCTGCTTAGCGTTTGTGGACTACGAGAAAACCTTCGATTCGATCGAGACTTGGGCTGTTCTGCAGTCTCTCCAACGGTGCCAAATCGACTATTGGTACATCGAGGTGTTGAAGTGTTTGTGCAAAAACGCCAAGTCCGACTTCAGGACCAGACCTCGGAAACTATTCTTCTGCAGCGAGGTGTGAGACAGGGAGACGTCATATCTCCGAAACTGTTCACCGCTGCACTGGCGGATGTCAAGGTTCTGGACTGGAGAGGGCTAGGCATCAACGTCAATGGCGAGTACATCTCTCACCTTCGGTTTGCCGACGATATAGTGGTCATGGCTGAGACCATGGAGGACCTCAGTACAATGCTCGATGACCTCAGTAGAGCTTCCGAAAGAGTGGGTCTTAAAATGAACATGGACAAAGTCAAAGTCATGTTGAATGCCCATGTAACAACACCCATTCCTATCAAGATCGGGGACTCTACACTCGAAGTTGTAGACGATTATGTCTACCTGGGACAAACGGTCCAGTTAGGTAGGTCTAACTTCGAGAAAGAGGTCAATCGTCGAATCCGACTCGGCTGGGCGTTCGAGAAGTTGCGTGGTATCTTCTCGTCCAACTTACCGCAGTGTCTCAAGACGAAAGTCTATGACCAGTGTGTGTTGCCAGTGATTACATACGAGACCGAAACGTGGTCGCTCATAATGGGCCTCATCAGAAGGCTTAAAGTCACCCAAAGGGCAATCAAATCAGAAATGAGGACATCCGCAAGAGAACCAAGGTTACCGATGTAGCCCGAAAAATAGCCAAACTTAAGTGGCCGTGGCAGTGGCAGTGGACACGGCACATTGCTCGTAAAACGGATGGCCGATGGGGCCGAAAAGTTCTGGAGTGGCGACCGCGAACCGGAAGACATTGCGTTGGAAGGCCTCCCTATAGGTGGACCGATGACCTGGTAAAGGTTGGATCCGCTGGATGCGAGACGCACGGGACCGGTCAATCTGGCGACACTTGGGGGATGTCCAGCAGTGGACGTCTTTCGGCTTAAATGTTGAACGAAATGATGATGATGTGGCGCCATCTATTATCATAAGAAAGTTATCGTCACCTGACAAAGTAAATGCAAAATTTCAGCATGATCGGTTCAATGGTTTAGTCGTGAAGGGTAACAAACAAACTTACTTTCACATGCATAATATTAGTTAGGATTAGGATATTTAAAAAAAACACTATTTAAAATAAATTAATAAAACTAAATATTAACTAACTAAATAAACAACAGTACGCTTAGGCCTCTAAGTATTCCTCCACATCGCTGTCACCCGGATAAGTGTCCAGAAGACTGACAGCATTGCCACGTTGAATGGCAATGCCAAAGACTACAATAATATGGGCAATGCTAGTTCTAATTCTTTGGCTAAAGAAAGAGCCAGGTATAATAGTATGGTTAGGTAAGCAACAAGAAATCCAGATGGTGCTAACTGCTACTCGTGACAGGTTGGCATTAAAAAACCAGGAGATGGCACTCTTAGATACGTACTACTATTAAGCCGGGTACTTATTTGTGAGCTGTATCCGTAACTTGCGTGATGCAGGAACGAGGTTCTAGTGTGTACGCGTCTACAGTTTAATCTCATGACGTAGCCCGAACGCTTTCACCGCGCGTACTCATTTTGCGAGCTGTAACTGTAACCAAACAGATACAGTAACGAGGTTTTAGTGTGTACGAGAAGGCCATATCACTGTAACCGTAATGACAATTCAGATTTGTCCGCAGTTTTGGTCTGTAACTCCACGATGTCGGACTCATGACAAATAAACGAATAAACACTCGTAAATATTTGATGGTCCGTCGCGGCTTGCTACAACCCCCTCTTGACGTCCACGAGCGCCTTTTGATTCGCGTCAAATGCCGACAATCGTCTCATGTAGCGCTCGTTGCAAGCTCACGACCCACGTACACACTATGTTTTTGGTAAAAGTAACGGTTAAAGTTAAGTGCGACGTTACGGCTACAGATATAAGTACCCTGTAATCGTCGGCTCGCTGCTAGCCGCACGCGTACCGCTCCCAGCAGGTTTGTAAACCACGTACACACTTTGTTTTTTGATAACAGTTCTTGCAACGGTTACGGTTACGGCTCGCTAATGAGTACCCGGCTTTAGATTTTATTATTCTTAGATATTACTAAAATTCACGATTGTGGTCAAAATTGAGCCATTTCTGATTGATTATGAGTTGAAGATTTTAAGTACTAAGTTAGGGTCTAATTTGTTAAAGTACTTGGAAGAGCAATCATTTTTAAATGTTTCAGTTAATTTTTGGGACAATTTTGTGTATATGTATCTGAAGTTTACACTATGTTGTTATACTTCTTTATAAAAAGTTATGTATTTTGAAGTATAAAATAGAATCAATGACAGAACCTTACTCGCCAGTGGCGCCATCTGTTGAGCTCAAAACGATAGCCCTCATTCAGCACAAACCCACACTGACTTAAAAGCTTCTCAATGCACACACAAATTCCGAATCGTATCGGCCATTATAATAAAATATAATAAAACTGCTATTAAAAAACTGTGCCATGGTTCTAAACTTCAGGTATATTTTTTTACTATTTAAATTTATGAAAATTTGGTAAATCGGATGTGAAGACGTTTATTTGACGTTAGTGTTGCCAGTTTTTTTTGTTTTGTGAGGCGGACATTCTCGGGGACTGGAATCAGTCCTCAAGAATACATGTCCCGTGTCACAGAGCGCATCGACTTCCTGAAGCAGAAAGTTTATGCATGGGCAAACCGTATTCGACGGTATAAGCGGCGGGTTGATCGGTACTCACAGAATCGCATGTTCCAGAGCGATGAGAGGTGGGTATACAGAGCTTGGGAGCGACCCGAGCAAAATATGACAGACGTGTGCCGCCCAGATGATGCCGCCACGAGTTCTTTCTGGCACAGCATCTGATCGGTACCCGTCTGTCATACTGAGGCAAACTGTCTTGGTATTCCAGTCATCCTTAGAGTCTGGGTCCTTACCGCAGTTTTTAACAACAGGCGTTACCTACCTGCTCCATAAGTCAGGTCGTCCCGCGGAACCCAAGAATTATAGACAGATCACGTGTTTATCTACGATCTATAAACTTCTTAGTGAGCTAAATTGAATACACACATTGACAAAAACTCCATTATGTCTGCCTCTCAAACTGGATGTAGGAATGGGTCCCGCGGTACTAAGGAGCTACTCCTCATCGACATGGCCATTAGCCAACCGGGATCGACGAACCTCGTCGATCCCGAAAGGATCTGTCGACATGTTGGATAGATTATAAGAAGGCCTACGACTCGGTGCCACATATATGGCTCATGAGGGTGCTGGAGCTGTACAAGATAGAAGCAACTCTACGCGCCTTCCTTGAGTCGTGTATGGGGCAATGGAGGACGGTCCTTCGATATCCAGGATGTCGACAGATCCAGGGGAACGATGAGCCTGTATGGATTAAACGGATTCCAGGGCGACAGTCTGAGCCTTTTTGGTTTTGTCTAGCCCTGAATCCTCTGAGCACATTGCTAGAGGATTCAGAAACCCTTTGCCCCCCAACAAATTACGACTGATGGAGCTACTGAAAGTAACTGAAACTTTTAGCAGCGCCATCAGGATGGAATTTGGACAAATGTGCAGTCATGTATGTAAAGCGAGGGGAGATTATGGAATCCGAGGGAATTTTGCTCTCGGATTCCATACACCTGAGATCCCTCTCCTCATCAGAAAGCTATAATTATTTGGGTATGTTGGAAGCGTTAGGCATTAACATAACTGACATGAAGCAATCGTTGAAGGAGCGCTTCTTTGGACGCCTGAACAAGGCATTAAATAGCCTTCTTTCAGGCGGAAACAAGGTGCGCGCCTTCAACGGTTGGGTCATGCCGGTTTTAATGTACTCTTTCGGCGTACTCAAATGGACTCAGACCGAACTCGATGCCCTGGATAGGAGAGTTCGTACACTGCTTACCGCAAACCGGATGCATCACCCACGATCATCGGTGATGCGAATCCCTTCACAACCGCGAGATGTGCAGTCTCAGAGAATATTTTTTAAAACTGAGGTGGGTATGCACCGAGATGTGTTCGCAGTGGACAAGGGACTCACCCCGCTGTCCATGGCTAAAGAGAACTGGTGCAAACCTGTAGGACTTACTACCGATGACCGCAAGGAAGTATGGCAAGGCAAGGAGCTTCACGGGCTCTTCATGGGCCCGATGTAGATTTTCTAGCGTCCGTGTCCTGGTTACGTTTCGGCGACCTCTTTGGAGAAACTGAAGGTTTTGTCTGTGCGATTATGGACGAAGTTATGTTGACGAACAACTACCGGAAATATATTATGAAGGACGGGACGATTGATGTGTGTCGGGCATGCCACCGTCCGGGTGAGTCCATCAGACATATTATTTCTGATTGTTCTCGTCTGGCTAACGGCGAGTACTTGCACAGGCACAACCAAGTAGCCAGGATTATTCACCAGCAACTTGCCTTGAAATATAAACTTGTGGAATCTGAGGTACCGTACTACAAGTATGTGCCCGACCCAGTTCTCGAGAAAGACGATGTCACGCTGTACTGGGATCGGTCTATCATTACTGACAGGACTATTGTCGCCAATAAGCCTGACATAGTAGTGATAGATCGATCAGCTTGCTGCGTAATGATAGTCGATGTTACCATCCCGCATGACGAGAACCTCGTGAAAGCGGAGAAAGAGAAACAAATAAAATATCTCGACTTGGCACACGAGGTTGTCGACATGTGGAATGTGAACTCGGCTATCATTGTGCCGATCGTCGTGACGGCTAATGGCCTTATAGCCAAGAACCTCGACGACCATCTTTCAAGGCTCTCCTGAGGCGGTTGGATCAAGGGCCTGATTCAGAAGGTAGTACTCCTCGATACGGCTCGCACTGTGAGGAGGTTCCTGTCTCTGGAGCCCTAACCACCGGTAACTTGGACCCTGCTCCTGATACCGGCGGACCACTATATTTTGTATTTTTAAATGTTTTTTATACGGTTTTTGTTAAGAAATATTTAAAAATGTAATTAGTGTGTAGGAAAATAAATAAAGGAAATAATAAACAAATGTAATGAAAATAAATTAGAGATTAAAATAGCAATAAATAATCAATAACTATAATGTCTAAGTCTTTTTGTAGAGACATCTAGTGTGTAGTCCTCTGATAATTAAAGAACAACGTACGTAAAGGCAACTTTATCCCTCCTGCTTTTTTAAATATTCTAATATTAAATAATATGAAAAAACATTTAAAAATATCAAAAATAGTAGCCCACCGGCATCGGGAACAGATTATTATTAGATTATATCCTTTATTTAAACTTTTACAAATAATTTTACCTTGTTACTATTATTATATTATTATTATTATAACGTAGACGAGGCAAAAGGAGTATGTAAGGATCGTAGCAGGTAGCGTTCTGTGATTACTGCCTAGCCAAAAAGGCGTGAGTTTATGTGTTTTTTATATTGTTTCGTGCTACGTACGGAACTCTTTGTGTGCTAAGCCGACTTGCGCTTGGCCAGTTTTCTGTCAGTTTCCATGTAAACATCATTTTAGTGTCCAGTCAAACATAAACAAACCAAAGAGTAGAATTACGAGTAGAATACTCTCCTTATGGTATAAATATTCTACTCTTTGACAGTTGACTTACCTATACCAAAGAACAAACAAAACAAACACAAAAAGTTCATAGCAAAACATAACCTACGTAATGTTATGTATCTACAATTTAAAAGTAATTTATATAAAATTGCTATACATGTCAGACAAAATGTTTCGTTGTCTGAGCATTTAGAGCAATTTCATTTTATGTAAACTATAAAATGGCACGAGAAAAGAGAGGCCTATACCCAGCAGTGGGTGAATTCGGGCTGTGGATGATGATGATGAAACTATAAAATGTGAAAAAACACGAAATGTAACTTATACCGTCATATAAGTTACATTTCGTGTTTTTTCACATTTCGTTAATAAATAAAGTTGTGGCATTTTTGAGCAGCTCCTGAATGCATGTTTTTATAAATTTTTAAGAATCTCACAAGTCAAGGCGCTGTATGTTGAAAGACGAACATTCAAAGATATGAAGTAAAGATTGGACTTTTTGTGATTGACACTACTCGCAGTAAGGAGAATTAACTATAACCAGACGTTGAAGATGATAATATAACGGCAGTGACCAAAACGCATATGACAAATAAATTAATCAATTTTTCTATTTAAACAATTGTTATTCCTGCAAAACCAAGATATGGAGTTTATTTGTACCTACACCTAAAGTGGTAAACCAAGTGCCTTTATTTTCAGTGTGGACTGCTATGAATCAACCAGGATGGATGCGATCAACTCAGGATGGATGAAATGGCGACAGGTCACTGAAACAACTTGCGACCCACGGATACCCTTCAAGTTAAAGGGGAAAATATACAAGTTCATGATTAGAACTGTCATAGTGTCTGGATCAGAATGCTGGGCTGTGAAGAAGATGGATGAAAATGATTGCAAGTAGCGGAGATGAGAATGTTGAGATGGATGTGAGGAGTGACAAGAATGGATAAATTAAGGAATGAGTATATTAGAGGAAGTTTGAAAGTGGTGCCTGTTACAGAAAAATTTAGAGGAAGTTGTTTGTTTCGGTATGGACATGTAATGAGGAGGGATGAAAGAAACCCATGTGGCTAAAAGAGTGATGGACATGAATGTTGATAGATGAAGAGAGGAAGGCCAAAGAAAAGATGGATGGATTGTGTGAGGGATGATATGAAAGAGAAAGGAGTAAATGATGCTGTGACGTCTGATATGGGAGAATGGAAGAATGAATGAATGATACATTTATTTGCAACATAGGTTCTTAAGATAAAATAATATGGGTTTCACTATATTCAGCATTTCCGCTGTACAAATATTTAGATTTTACATCTTGACTTATAGCATGCATTACACATTTAGTAATTAGAAATAACATAGGAAAATGTGTTGCGCCGACCACAAATTGAATGGGACAAGTGCAGGAAGATGTGGACTACTAGAAAATATGAATGTCTCCTCTACGCTTGGCTCATACATTGTCTTCTAAGACTAACTGCGTGTATCCTGGTTATGGAAACTTATATCAGCATCAGAATATGGAAACAATTCATCCAGATTCCAGATAACAATTTTTTTGGCCAGATAATTTGCCTTTTCATTACCCACAACACATTGGAATGTGACATTTCAATCAATATCTGTTTTATTAAACAGATAATACAGTGTTGAGTAGACATCAACACACAAACAGGTAACATGTATTTAGCACATCATACATAGAAATTTTTCATTAGTAATTTAAAAAAAAATCTGCTATTTATTTATATACTTTTGATTCCACTAAGGAAGAGAAGGAATTCTAATCTTATTTTAAGAAATGAGGGATTGCTGGTACTTAAATTGACATTGCAATTTGGAATGAAATTAACAGCAGTTGTATGTTAAATTGTATGACAAAATATGATGATATGAATTGAGAGGACAATTCCTCACATGAATGATAACTATACAGTTGCCAGTCTACCATTTTGGTAATTTGGGTAGGTAAGCAAATGTTCAGCATTAGAACAATTTCCATAAGAATTATTATTTTTTACTATTACTGTAGGAAATGCAGGTGCAGGGTAGATGAAAGTGATAACATGAAGATTTCTTGTTAATAACTTCACCTTATATTCACAATAACACAATCACAATTACAACAAACAATAACTCTGATGAAGATGCTTCGAGCGCGGCAGTAGTGCCAAGACTGATCATGCGTATTTCTTTTATTTATTTTTTATATGACCACTCGCAGTACAACATCTGTAGAGGTTGTTCCTGCTTAACCAGGCTTATCCTGTGGTGGCCAAAAATTACTTTAAGGCCCCCAGCCAGGGCTTACAAACTAAGGATATATATTATTAAATGAACAGTCACTAATGGCACCCCCTGCGGGGTTCGGGCCTTGGCTTAGTGCGTCATTAAGGGGTAGGCAGCTAGGATCAGGCTGGGTCGAATTATTATTTGGGGAGTTTAACGTTACTGGCTCAGGAGCGCGGGCTGGCACGTCGAGCAAGGGTCGGGTGCTGATCGTCTGTACAGAGGGCGTGTAATGGGTGTTCCGAAGTGGAAATGAGAAGCACACACTATATTACAATTTGTATTTACACCAAAAAATATAGCCGTCAATACAAAAAGAATCTCTGCTCACATGAGCCGCGCCAAAAAAGTACCGCCGCCAACAGGAAGTCAAACTAACATCCCCTTTTTATTATTGTGAAATATTCGTAACACTTACTTAAATTGACATACTCATTACAATAATCATAAGAATATAAGGTTTTATAAAGTAACTTCTACAATTGAATATGATTTACAGTAATATTTGCAAGTTAATAAATGAATACTCAGAGAAAAGGACAAGTTATTAATATTTAAAATGACTACCACATTATTAGTGTCTTTACATATTGATAGATGGCGCTATTAAATCTGTTAAGTAGATTGCATCAGTAATCTTAATGGCTGCTGTTATACTAGTTGCGTTCAATGCCGGTAGATGGCGTTAGTCGTACATTCTTGACGATGAGGTGAGTAGATTGGAGCTTCCTGGGCTATGGCTGTACAGCTGGCGACTAGCTGTTACAGGCGGTCATATTTATAGTTATGTACACAGGTGGAGCGCGTGGAGGCGCCGCGCACTGTCGCTCAACCTCTTTCTCCAATCGACGCTCACCAATTGTACATTCTAAAGCTTGAATATTACAATTATTCCCTTACTTCTAATACACAATCTTTTACACAGAATACACACAAAATTATGAAGGTTAAGAAAAAGTCGTTTCAACTATCAAATTTTAAATTCAAAATCTACCTAATTCTTAATTATGATTACATAAACTAGTTTTCAGGTGGTTGCGCTTCACAACATTTCCACCCGCTGTATGTAGTTCTTAACCAGACACTGGGAAACACACTTTTTATGACCCCTTTGGTCCATTGGTTCCGTGCTCTGTTTGAGTCTATTACTACGACCACGTCACCCACTTTGACATTCGGCACATCACTTGTCCACTTGTTGCGCCGTAGGAGCGTCGGGAGGTACTCGCGCAGCCAGCGCCTCCAGAAGAGGTCGGCCACCGCGTTCACCCGTCACCACATGCGCCAAGAGTCCCAAGTCGGCGGCGTGCCGACGTGTACACGGTGCATCTCCCGCGGCAGTGCCCAGCAGGAGATACTTCCATTGGACCCCACAGTGCACGAAGGCCAAGGGTTATCTCCAGCCTTGCAGCTGGAAGGTCAGCCACCTTGGGTGTCACTGGTTTGGCCCTCTCCAGACAGCACCGTTGGCAGTTCGCGGTGACAGTTTTTACGGTTGACCGCAGGTTGGTCACCCAGTACTTCCCGCGGTCTCGGTTCCCAACGGTCTCTTGATTGGCATGTAGCGCCTCTAAGTGGTACTTATACTAGAGACGCCGTGTGAGCGCATACTTTCCATCCAAAATAATTGGATGGCGCTCCCCGAAGTTGACCTCGCTGCAGGCGCCCAGCCTGCCGCGTACTCTCAACAAGCCGTCTGGAAATGGGTCCTCGCGAGTCCCTCAGAGAAAAATTTAAAGAGATTGATATACTGACCCTGCCTTCTCTTAATGTCTTAGAATGTATTTTATATGTCCACAAAAATCAAGGGCTTTTCAAAATTAGAAGCGACTATCATAATATAAATACACGCAGTAAACACGAAATTGTAATACCTAAATTCAGATTAACAAAAACTAGCAAGTCTTTTCTTATAAACAGTATACGCTTTTATAACAAGTTGCCAAAGTCAGTTATAGAACTGACCGATGGAAAGTTCAAAAACTACATCAAACGTGTCCTTATTAAAAAAGCAGGACTAAGTTGAAGATAAAGAAGTTTGGCTTTAGTTCCTTTTGCGCATGCGGCTTTTCTGGTAGCTCATAAACGGCACAAATATGTGGATTGCTCTAACTATTCTCAATCTCATTTTTTCTCTTCTTTCGAATCAGATTTTTAAAATAGGTTTCAAATCATTTCTACATCTTTTGCTTAGAATAGTTACAGCACTGATAACAGTATTTGTGTCACTTGTTTAATTTAGTATTTTACAATATTTTCTTACCTTTGTATAGATTCTTTTTTATCGATTGTTTGTGAATGTGTGAACATTATAGGCTTTGTATATTCCCAGCTGCTTGTTAACTTTTTATTTTGTTCTACATTTTTTGTGTAGTAACGACAACGACTCATTGTCGGGCCTACGCTGTCCCCCCATACTTAAGTACAAATACTGTATCCATGATAATATTGTAAAACCAAATGATTTGAAAAGAGTAACCATGGAGTTTCTTGCCGGTTCTTTTCCATAGGAAACGACCAACCCGAACCGTGCACCTTTTTGTCGACGTTTTATAAGTGCCCATCGAGGCAATAAAATATTTTGATTTTAGCCACGGTGTCGAGCTCGGTGTCAGCTGGCCACTGCTCCTGTGGACAACGGCGAAACGAGGGACGCGACAACCACTCGTTACTTGGCCAGTCCATGCGGGGTTCATCACCGATGGAACCCAGCGCCAGTTGGGTCTTTTTGACCTTTTGTTTATCTCCGCTAGGCGGTGCGACACGAACCTTTGGAATTCAAGAGCATCCGAATTGATCCATTTATGTACAGTCTTGCTATAAGTCCATAAGTATTTGTGACTAATGTTAGCACTTAACTCTTTCACTACTGTGTCAGCCAGACTACAAGCTAACACAGCAGCTTGTAATTCTAGCCGAGGAATAGATATTAACTTTTGTGGCGCTACTCTTGCCTTGTCTATTACTACAGCGACATCTCTATCTCCTACTGCGTTAATGACTGCTATGTAGGCTACCGCTGCGTAAGCGGAATCACTAGCGTCACCGAACACATGTAATTCTAGTTCCTCTAGCTTTAGGCCGTACCACCGCGGTACGGATAAATCATTCAGGTGGTAGAGGTTGTGCAACCACTCAAACCAAACTTTGGCTTCTGCCTCCTTTAATTCCTCATCACATTGAATTCCCGTGTGCCATATCCGTTTCCTAAGGATGTGCAATTGACACACGGGTATAGGAAGCCTACTGGGTCAAAAATAGACTTAATGAACCGGAGGAACTCTCGTTTTGTTGGCACAACCTGTCCCTCTGTAATGGCTTTAGGTAGCCGCTTAAAGGATAAATCGAAGGCTAATTGGTCCGTATTTGGTGACCAAATCATCCCTAATGTGCGTTCCGTCGCACCTTCGCCTTTATCTAATGAAACCCAGTCAGGCATTTCCGTTCTCAGCCTGTCGCGCAGCTCTTGAGAGTTGGTGACCCACCCCCGTATAATAAACCCGCCTTTGGCGTGGACGTGAGTCACCTCCTCAATTAAACGACTAGACTGCGCGACAGACCAAGTACTATCGAGGTAGTCGTCCATATAATGTTTTTCATGTATGGCCGCTACCGCTTCGGGGTACGTTTCCCGAAATTTATCCGCGTTTTTATTTAAAATATAAATCGCCGACGTTGCCGACAACACGGCCCCGAATATCATAGTTTTCATGACGTACACGTTAGGCTCCTTGCTACCGGCAGTCGTCCAAAGAAACAACTGTGCCCCGCGATATTGTTCCCTAATTAAAACGCGTAGAAATATGTCGGCTATATCCCCGGTAAAGGCAATAGGCCCTAATCTAAATATAAACAACACGCCTAGCAGGGAATTAAGTAAATCAGGACCAGTCAGCAAATTATCATTGAGCGAAGTTCCGTTGTAGCTAGCCGCGGCGTCAAAAACCAATCTCAACTTTCCTGGTTTGTTGGAATTCTTTACCCCGAAATGGGTTAAATGCCACACCCAATCTGTCTCGTCGCCGCCCTCTATCTTGCTTGCGTATCCCTCTGCTATCAGCCTATCAATTTGTGGGCTGCAGCGTACACAGCATCTTTAAATAACCTACGCTCAATTCCCGCTAGTCGCTGGCGTGCGTATTTATAATAGTCGGGCAACTGCGGGTTGTCCCGACGCCACAACAGACCTACTGCCCACGCACCGCTATCTGTGTGACGGCTAGTGGAATCTAAAATAGCCTTAGCCCTCTCTAGTCCTTGTGCTTTTGAGGCACTTCTGAAATTCCTATAGCTTCTAGCTCAAACTAAATCATGTAGATCCAATAGCTGACTCAACTACACAATTTAACGATTGCTCGCTAGAATCTACCTACAGGTCCGTGCACAAGCCATCCTAAATTGGTCAAAGAGGCAATTGGCTAACCGGATTTCCCTCGTCGTTTCTCCTGGCTAACCAGCAACCACCAACCCAGTTGTCTAGACCCAACAACAGCAGCGGTCTGACTCCTCTCATTTCTTCGCAACCCAAGTCGCGAATGTGGGCATGCTCCGTTATTAATGCGGCAGGCATTGTTTCCGCGGGTAAGTCCAGGCTTTTTAACGTACGGCACTTTACTTTATGTGTTTGCCCGTTTGGCCCGCGCACTGACACATCGAGTCGTCTATCAGTGAGACGGTGGCCCCGTCATCCAATAGGGCGTAACACTGGTCATCCACACTGTTCACTGTTAAGCACACTGGCATAATTTTCAGCAACGCCTTCCCGGTATATTCAGCCAACTTTGCATCTCCTTGCAGCGACGTTTTCAAGCGCGTTAAGTTCTCGTGCGGCTTGAACTGATACAGTACAGTCGTATCATGGTACATGTTCTTGTACGACAGCCATTTCGTAGGGTCGCCGTTGAAAAATGGCAACTCGTAGGCTTGCCTCGGTAGCGGTCGCGGACGCGCTAAGTTGAAAATAGCGTCTGCAAACTGGTCTATCTTCCTGTCCCGAGACCTGCTCCTGTCTGTGTCGTCTGCGAACGTGTTGTCCCACTCAGGCACTTCTCTAGCCTACACTCGCGGAGCACTTGGTGTCGCAAAGGGCGTATCGTCCCTCAGGGACGGCGGCTCGCGGAACTGTACCGACGCGGGCGCACCCTGTTGTTGGGGCGCAGGTGTCTGAACGGACACCATCACATTACGAGAAGGCGCGGACACTTGACGCGGCGGCGGGTCGCGACTCACAGCGGGAACACTAATCACAACGTGAGCCGTGTTTGTAACCCATTATTCAAAACGACACGTTGTCTTGGCTTGTCTCGGATTTTGCTCTGTGTGTTCTCTCCGATCACGCTTGCCTGAACACTTCTCTGTGGTCGATAACACGACCCACGCCAGTGAGATCACAGGTGCAGGAACCGACGATGTTGTAGGTGCGATCGAAGGTGAGCCCGGCTCCATTTCAGACGGCACTCCGGAATCAGCTTCCCATACTCGACGCTTGTTCATGCTTGCTTCTAACTTGCGCAGCTTGCTCCTTGTCGTAATAGTACTTCTTTCACTCATCTTCGTGTGATCTCAGCAGATCCGGCTCGAAGGACCGAATTGTAGGAAATGCAGGTGTGGGGTAGATGAAAATGATAACACAAAGATTTCTTGTAAATAACTCCAACTTATATTCACAATAACACAAACACAATTACAACAAACAATAACTCGGACGGAGATGCTTCGCGCGCGGTAGTAGTGCCAAGACTGACCGTCCGTATTTTTTTTTCGAAATAGCATCTCGCAGGTCAATCTAGGAGATTTTCGTCTGCCCAACCGGACTATCCTGTGGCTCCAGCCAGGGCAAAAAACTTAAAAACTAAGCGACTACACGCTAAGGGCACCCCCTGTGGGGTACGAGCCTCGGCTTAGGGCGTCGCTGGGGGAGGGCAGCAAAGGGACAGGCTGAATCTGATTTAGATTATTTAGGGGCTGATTTATTACTACTGGCTCAGCATCATGGGCTGGCTCGAGCAATGGTCGGGGAGGGCATGAAACGGGGTGTCGCGACGGGCCTCGGCGGCGAAGACGGAAAGACGGCTGCTTGCGTCTGGGTTTCTTAAGAATGCTTGTTTCCCTACTGCTCTCTTGGAGGAGGGTTATAGCGTCATCGGGGTGTGCCTTGGTCGGCGAATCTTACTAATTTTAGAGGGTTCGTATCGGGCGGCCGTTGAGATCAGGGGGTTGCGGTACTTTACAGCAGAATCGAAGAAACGCTTGGAAAGGCGCTTCATGAACTGGAGAATGGTAGTCATTTTAAGGTCTATGTGAAGACGATCATTTCGGACGTACCAAGGGGCCCCCGTGACTTTTCGTAGGAACCATTTCTGCAGTACTTGCATCCTATGGATGTGTCGGGGCTTGGTAGGTGCGAACACGACACAAGCGTGTTCATTGTATGTCGCATGTCATTATGGGACGGGTCACCGCGGTATAAAGGCGTAACTTGCACCTGAGCGATAGCTTGCTCTTTGCCGTAAGCAAGTAATGGAGACTACTCATAGCGAAGACTGCTCGGTCACGAGCTGCTTTGATATGTGGCCCGAAGGACAGATGGTAATCGAGTAAGTCTCTTAGATATTTGGCTTCCATCTCCCAAGGGATAGGCTTACCGTACATAGTGATCGGGCTGGGGAAGGTGGGCTTGATACGCGGTTTCGAAAAAAGAACCGCCTGACTCTTATCGGGGTTAACCTCGATTCTCCACTTCCTGAACCAAGCGTCTAGGACGTCGGCTGAGGTTTGGAGGGTTTTGGTGATAGCGTTCTTGCAACGACCAGTGTAGTAGATGGCCGTGTCGTCTGCGAACAGGGCTAACTGAGCCTTTTTACTCTTGGGAATGTCGCTAGTGAATAGCGTAAAAATGAGCGGGGAGACGACCGAGCCCTGAGGAACTCCGGCTCAAATAGGGTGAGAGGAGGAGAGAGCGTCCCCGATGCGATAGCGGAAGGTGCGATTCGACAGAAAGTCTCGTACGATGAGCACGAGACGGTCTGGCACTCCCATTCTGTACAGCTCGTATAATAAGCCGTTGTGCCAGACTTTGTCGAAGGTTTTTGCTATATCGAAGAACAACACGCCCGTCATCGCTCCACGCTGCAAGCCAGCGCTCAAATGTTCAACGATGCGGTGGATCTGTTGGACACACGAGTTTTCGGTCCTGAAGCCGAATCGCTCGTTAGGAATGAGACTCTTCGCTTCGGCATAGTCTTTGAGTCGCTTATAGATAAGTCTCTCATAGACTTTGCCGAGCGCGTTCAGGAGACTGATAGGACGGTAGCTCGAGGGCTGCACCTTGGCTTTATCGGTCTTGGGAATACCGATAACAGTGTAGATTCCAAATGGTTCGCAACTTGCAGTGTATAATTTACATTTTGATTTAATGGATAATTTAATTAATTAATATCGACAATTTACTGTTACTCGGAGATTATAACATACCTACCGACGGCCAACTGGGCGAGACCTAATCTTGCATGGACAATTCTTCAATCTGTCACCGCTTAAAAAGCTTTATGACTGTTCACGATGTTCAGCAATATAACCATCTAACTAATTTAAACGGGCGAACACTGGACCTTCTTATCTCTAATACTGACTGCAATGTGTACAAACCTAATCAGGAACTGGTTCAGGCTGATAATCACCATCCTCCTTTTTACACTCTTCTTTCTTTAAATCTTAAACTTACTTCCATATACGTCCACTATGTACGCCTAAATATAATTTCCGAAAGGCTGACTATATCATTATTAATAGAGATATTGATGAAATTGATTGGGACATGGAATTAGATAGTGAGTCAGACGAAAAAAACGTAGAAGTTTTCTATGATCACCTATACGGTATAATCAAATCTCGGGTCCCTCTTTCCAAACCGAAAAACTCAAAATTTCCCGTATGGTTTTCAAAAGCGCTTATACACATTTTTAATTACAAAAAAAAGGCCTGGACAAAGTGGAAGAAATATAAAAACTTATCCGACTATGAAATTTTTTCTTTATATAGAGATCGTTTTAAAACAGAGTGTAATGCTGTATTTATATGAATAGTGTTGAGGATAGTATTCCCAAAAACGTCAAACAGTTTTGGACATACATTGGTAATCGCAAAGGCAAATCTGGGACACCATCCAGCATGTATTACAAAGACGACACGTCCAGTGACCCTATTAAAATATGTAACTTCTTTTCATCCTTTTTCCAGTCCGTTTACGAACCATCTAGTCTAACACCTGACTGGAGCCCAGCGTCTGATCAATCCGATGCCAATGATGCCGAATGAATATCTCTTTGTAGCTTACAGTTTAGCCTTCCGTTAATTTGCAAACAATTAAAGATGCTAGACTTAAATAAAGGGCCGGGACCAGATGGGATATACCTCCTTGCTTTTTGAAATGGTCAGCGAATACATTATGCAAACCATTATTTAAGATTTTCAATCAATGTATTAGCAATGGTTCGTTCCCTGACGTCTGGAAAAAAGCTAATATAGTCCCTGTTATATAGGTGGTCCCAGACAAAACATTGAGAATTATCGACCTATTTCTCTTCTTTGTACACTGAAAAGCTTGTTCACCACGAGATGTATTAATATATTCAAAATTATATAATTCCGGAGCAACATGGCTTTGTGAAACAAAAAAGCACTGTCACCAATTTAATGATTTATACTACCTACTTGTTTAATAATATGGACATCAGAGTCCAAACTGACACAATTTACACTGATTTAAAAAAAAACTTTGACAGAGTTGATCATAAAATATTGTTGAGCAAAATTTATTTTAATGGCATCAGGGGCAATCGCTGGTTCCAGTCTTATATTAGTAATCGCAGTCAAACTATAGTAAGTAACGGGGTACCCGATTCAGGTCTAGGTTATCGGTTGAGGAGAGGTGGTCAAGTTATATCTCACCTCCTTTACATGGATGACCTGAAACTCTTTGCCCCCAACGATTTGCAACTGATGGAGCTACTGAAGGTAACTGAAACTTTCAGTAGCGCCATCAGGATGGAATTTGGTGTGGACAAATGTGCGGTCATGCATGTAAAGCGAGGTGAGATTGTGGAATCTGTGGGAACCCAGCTCTCGGATTCTATAAATCTTAGATCCCTCTCAGCAACCGAAACCTATAAGTATTTGGGTATGTCGGAAGCGCTGGGCATCAATGTTGCTGACATGAAGCAATCGTTGAAGGAGCGCTTCTTTGGCCGCCTGAAAAAAGTATTTAATAGTCTTTTATCAGGCGGCAATAAGGTACGTGCCTTCAACGGTTGGGTCATGCCGGTTCTGATGTACTCTTTCGGCATACTCAAATGGACTCAAACAGAACTAGACGCTCTGGATAGGAGGGTCCGTACATTGTTGACGGCATATCGAATGCATCACCCGCGTTCTTCTGTTATGAGACTGTATATCCCGCGGAAGTGTGGGGGTCGAGGCTTTTTAAACGCTAAGACTCTCCACAATCGCGAGATATGCAGTCTCAGGGAATATTTCCTTGAAACCGACGTGGGGATGCATCGAGATGTGGTCGCGGTGGACAAGGGCCTCACCCCGCTCTCCTTGGCTAAAGAGAACTGGCGCAAACCTGTAGTGTTTGACACTAACGACCGCATGGAGGTATGGCAGAGTAAGGAGCTTCACGGACGCTTTTTCCGGGCCCTGCATGGGCCCGATGTAGACCTATCAGCGTCCGTAGCCTGGCTACGTTCCGGGGACCTCTTCGGAGATACCGAAGGTTTTGTCTGTGCAATTATGGATGAAGTTATGATGACGAATAACTACCGGAGATTTATTGTGAAGGACGCTACGGTTGACATATGTCGGGCATGCCACCGTCCAGGCGAATCAATCCGTCAAATTATCTCCGGGTGTTCTCGTCTGGCTAACGGAGAGTACTTGCATAGACACAACCTTGTAGCCAGGATTATCCATCAGCAACTTGCTCTAAAATACAACCTTGTGGAATCGGAAGTGCCGTACTATAAGTATGTGCCCGACCCAGTTCTCGAAAATGGCAGTATCACATTGTACTGGGATCAATCCATCATCACTGACAGGACTATTGTAGCCAATAAGCCTGATATAGTGGTGGTGGATCGATCAGAGCGGCGCGCAATGATTATTGACATAACGGTCCCGCATGATGAGAACCTCGTGAAAGCCGAGAAAGAAGAAAATCAAGTATCTTGACTTGGCTCGCGAGGTTGTCGACATGTGGGATGTGGACTCAGCGATCATTGTGCCGATAGTCGTCTCAGCCATGGGCTGATCGGCACTTAATTGCCAAGAGCCTCGACCAATACCTGAGGAGGCTCTCGTTAGGCAGCTGGATCAAGGGCTTGATTCAGAAAGCGTTACTCCTAGACACGGCTCGTATTGTTAGGAGGTTCCTCTCTCTGGAGCCCTGACCGCCGATAGCTTGGACCCTGTTCCCGATACCGGTGGGCTACTATTTTTTATATTTTTAAATGTTTTTTTTTTATATGGTTTTTGTTAAGAAATATTTAAAAATGTAATTAGTATGTAGGAAAATAAATAAAGGAAATAAAAAAATATTAACTATAATTATTGTCTCTGTGATTAACTCATTCTTAAAGAAACTCAAATTTGTGATCTGGGTGTACTTTTGGATTGCAAACTTCATCTTAATTTACCCATCGAAAAGAGCCAAAGCTTTCCAAATGTACAATTTTGTTATAAGATCGTCATGCGATTTCAAACGCCCAGTCACATATCTACATCTTTTTAACTCTTTAGTACGACCACAGGTAGAGAATGCGTGTATGATATGGGATAATGGGACCCTTACTATGCAAAATATGATCAAGCACTGGAAAGAATTCAGCGTAAGTTTTTGAAAACATTGCAGTTTAAATGTCATTTGAAGCGTCTGCCATACGAGCAGTAATTAATGACACTACATTCAAGGCGTATGTTACTCCAAGCCATGATGCTCCGTGGATTGATACACAACAAGTTTGTTTGCCCTGAACTTGTCAACAATATATTTTATATCGTGCCCAGACCTGTAATAAGACGAGAGGCGCGCGCTTGCCCACTCTTTGCTACGACCACTAGTCGTACAAATGCGGGTGAGCGGGCTCCTCTCCACAGATTAGTCAAAACTTACAACCAACATTTTATTAAAATAGACATATTTGCTTTGTCTCACAATGTATTTAAAAAAGAGCTGGTTACTGCACTCAAAACCAATTAATAATTCTGTATAATGTTATGATTAGCCCCACCTTTTATCCATACTGTTTGTAAGTGAATTATACTAGTAATATGTGGAAACGTTGTTGTTTGCACGTTAAATGTACAATTGTTTGTTTTCCCTAATATAATATAATAAAATAAAATAAAAAATAAAACAGTGGCCTCTTTCCAAGCTTGGGGGAAGAAGGCCACACCTATTCACAACCACTTGATTGTCTCGTCATATCCTATCGATTGATGGTACGCATAGCGGCCAATTAAGCTGGTCTCTCATCGTACGGGAACTTCATACAAAGCGAAGTCAGGTAATACTGGTTATAGCTTGATGTGCCGCCGTGTATACAGTCGGATAAAGTCAACGCTATTCATAAAACAAAAAACGAACATTTCGGTTCAATTATGATTCGTTATGAAGTCTTCAATTGTACAGACAGTTACCAGAAAGCTGACAGGAGGGATGCCTTCATTAGCTTGAGCCAGGCATCTGTTTCCAGGGCCATAACGGAGACCATAATGGCACTAAATCCTGTGCAAGTTTTTTCAATTCCCTTGCGAAGTAAATAAATGGCAACAAATTATGCCAAAGTAAGAAGTATTCTTCATTCACTTGCATAAACATTTAAATTAAGAGATCACAACAATCACAGATTATTTATTCCTCAATATTATTAAATACCCAAGGGTAAGTAAAGCAAAGGCATGGACTTAGTATACAAACAGGACTGAGTTCTGCGAAATTCGTAACACACAAAAAAGAACCTTAACTGTCACACCGTAGGTTTACTTTTGTTAAGCTATCATTTCCGAGGCGAGAGAGATAGCAATAAGGGAGCCCTTTGTCCCTTTCACTTAATTGCCAACAGATAAAAATGTTAAAGATGGTAGAAAATATTAAACCGGCAGTCACCTCACACTACAAGTAAAATAAATTAAGTGTATATGTTTTAAGCTTTAAGATAAATTTTAATTATTTTCTTTTATAGGTTTACAGTCTGTACGTAATACTAATTTATTTATTTTAAGTCACCCTATTAGAAAGAGACAAAGAGCTCTGTTATGAATATCTCTCTCGTCACGTTTTTTTGGTAGAGTGCTCAGTCCAGTTTATTATACTAAGTCCATGAGCAAAGGTCAAATAAAAAAAAAATAACAAAATTAATTTCTTCTTTATATTACAACAGTAAATTATTAGAGTACAATTCAAAACAAAATCAACAGCAATGTAAGTGTGATAAAAAATTACTAAACTAATAACAGAACATACCTAGAAGGTATAAATATTAACAAAATCAACAAAAAAAAATATAGGATTTTCTACTTTAGAAGATTAAATTACATAATTCTAATGTAAAAATATAACATCAGTCATATATTTGTTTCTTTAAGAACAATTGAATTATGATATTGTTACAATAATTTATGGTGTGCAAGAAGAAATACATCTAATTAAATGTACATTTTCAGAAATTACAGCAGGTTTGGGTTCCCTTTTAGGATATGTGGATCGGACACTTATTAAAAAACCAGTGTTCACGATGGACTATAATTCCCTAAATGGTAAATGAGTAAAAATCTAGAAATACTGGTAACTGATAGTTTACACGTAAATATACGTGGGCGTCGTCGCCGTGGTCGTTGGGAAGCCTGACTTCACCACGACTTTTCAACCTGTACGTTAATGAACCGGTAAGCTCAGGTAGAAGTCAGCAGGACCGGTGTCGGCTGTTCAGTGGATGGTGTTTGTATGAACAATATTAGTTATGCCGACGACTACTTTTATAACAAGTTGCCAAAGTCAGTTATAGAACTGACCGATGGAAAGTTCAAAAACTACATCAAACGTGACCTTAATAAAAAAACCATATTACAAAATCAAGGACTACGTTGAAGATAAAGAAGTTTGGCTTTAGTTTCTCCTGAGCATGCAGCTTCACTGGTAGCAAATAAACGGTTCCGCCGGTCAGGCTTGGAGGAATGCCGTTCAGCAGGGTCATCAAATTCAAATACTTGGGGCACTGTTTCACCGAAACCCTCTCGGATGATTTTGTAATGTCCATATCAGAAACGTAAGGCATTGGCAGCTATAGTATGAAAAGGAGGGGCCTCGCCGAGGCAGCACGCGCGTCCCCAACAGCTTTCTGAATACCATATTGGGAAGGGTTGATTGTCCGGTTGTGAGGCACTGGAGTACCGTCCACGTGTCTGGAGCTGTCCTTTACAATGTGAAGTAGTACAAATGTACAGTATAAATTAACAATTTTAATACCAATACTAATTAATACTAGCTGTGCCCCGCGACTTTCGTCCGCGTGAAATTAACGGTGTGAAATATACTTTACGACCTATTCTCATACCTACCAAGAATACATGAGAAACCACAAACACCGTGACACGACATTTTTTATACAGGGTGCAATTTTTCAATCTCACCTGAAGGGAAAGTTCTCTAAATACTGGAAATAGCGAATTTTACTCAAAGGCAACATTCCTTTATTTTTAAAAAGAAACAAATCTGCATTCAAAGTTTTTTTCTAATTTCAGCCTGCAATGCAGCAGCAATTTGACTAAGGGCAGCTGTGATGCTATGAATTCCTGTTGCCACATCATCAATTGCTGCTACTTGCTTTGCGAGGATGGCATGGAGAGGCTCTTGGCGGCTCCTCGACTGCTGTGGTGTCTGAGGAACTGAAGGCACTGCTTCCTCTTGTACGTGCTCTAATGGTGAATTATCTATAAGATCTTGGGCTACTCTTTAGTTCACACGCTTGCTTAGAGTTACAATTCCAGTCATGCTTATAGACTGAGTCGCTACCACCATTATTTATAACAGGAGTTACCCGCCTGGTCCATAAATCGGGTGCGGAAACTAGAAACTATAGACCAATTACGTGTTTATCGACGGTTTATAAAGTTCTTACATCCATTCTGATTCAATTCAATTATGTCTTTCTCAGAATGGATGTAGGAATGGGGCCCGCGGTACTAAGGAGCTGCTCTTTATCGACATGGCCATAAGCCAAAATGCTCGCACATCTCGGAGGAGTCTGTCAATGTGTTGGATAGATTATAGATATAATCTATCCAGCCTATGAATTGGTACCACATACGCACATAGCTCATGACTACTCATGAGGGTGCTGGAGTGGTACAAAATAGATACAACTTTTCGCACCGTTTATGGTATTGGTATCGTTTATGGGGCAGTGGAGGACGGTCCTTCTCTATCCAGGATGTCAGCAGATTCTTGGAACGATGAACCAATCAGGATTGAGCGAAGAATATTTCAGGGTGTCAGTTTGAGTGCGCTTTGGTTTTTTGACCTTGAATCATCTGAACACACTGCTGGAGAATTCAGGTCTAAGCTACCGGTTTAGGAGAGGCGGTCAGGTCAAAAACTGAAAATATTTGCCCCAAGCAATTAACAACTAAAAGTGACAAACTTTTAGAAGCGCCATCAGGAGGAATTTGGTGTGGGCAAATGTGCGGTCATGCAAGTAAATCAAGGGAAGATCATGGAATCCGTGGGAACTCAACTCTCGGATTCCATATTCCTTAAATCCCTCTCCTCAACTAAGACCTTCAAGTATTTGGGTATGTTGGAAGCAGGCAGCTAGGCATCAATTCTGCCGACATGAAATTTTATCCGGCAGAAACTAGATGCGCGCCTTTAATGGTTGGGTCATACAGATTTTAATGTATTCTTACGGCACACTCAAATGGACTCAAGACGGAACTTCAGAAGGTCTGCACACTACTGACCGCAATACGGATGCATCACCCACGGTCATCGGTGATGAGACTGTATATCCCGCAGAAGTGCGGAGGTCGTGGATTCTTAAATGCTAAGACCTTGCACAACCGCGAGGTATGCAGTCTCAGGGAATACTTTCTCGAAACCGACGTAGGGATGTACCGAGATGTGGTCTCAGTGGACAAGGGCCTCACCTCGCTATCCTTGACTAACGAGAACTGGAGCAAATCTGTGGTAATTGATGCTAATGACGGGAGGGAGGCAGGTATGACAGAGTAAGTAGCGATAAAGACGCATTTTCCGAGTCCTACATGGGCCTGATGTAGATCTTCTGGCGTCCGTACAAGCGCGGTACCAACCAAAGTCTGCGGGGGGGGGGTCACAAAGGACCGTAGTCAGGAAATTGGTTGGAGACCGATGGGGGGAGGGGGGGGGGGTGTTAAATTATTATCAACAACTTTTCAAAAACGAAATTATAGCAACTTTCTCTGGATTTAAATAAACAAAACAATCATGAGCACCTAAGGTTTATTTCCGGGGGGTTAGGTTAGATTTTCTTTTGACCATTCATACAGGAGTTGTGCAAGAGCAAGCGTGAAACAAAAAGAAAGATTTTTGTGGGGAAAATATACATACGCTTGACGCCAAACGGCCATCTTTCAGCATAACGCAGTGTGAGTGATAGCAATTAGCTGACCCACCTTTGCATAAATGGTTGAGATTTTTTAGAAAACGAATCGATAGATTTTTATAATGCTTTTGTATTTCATGCTAAGTATCATTAAATTTAATGCAACAGTAAACATTTGGATTGGTGTAGGAACTATTGGCACTTTCACAAACACTTGCTGCTACTGGCTTGGTGATGGACTACAGTTTAGAAATTTTCGTCAAAACCATTTGTATTTTTTTTAAATGCACTTTTTCGAGGTAAATTATTTGAAATATGACCCAATTCAGCATTAAAAACTATTTATTGACCCATATTGCGTTCTTTTTTAGCATTAGATAAAAATTTGATTTACAATATTGGTATTAACTCCTAGTATAGTTGGACATGGGTTCTTTGGCGGGTGTCCGTAATCGGAATTAATGCCGGTGATGCGCGAATAGAATCATGCAACACTGAATTTCTTGACAAAGGTTACCAATTTCTACCATATTTTTACTTGGTAACACCGTTCTTACGACTGAGCAGAGCAAGTTGGAGACACTCTGTCCGTCCGCCCGAGCCCGTCCGTCAGTTCAGCACAGTTGAGCAGTAAAGTGTTTCGTTCAATGACGTTACTGACATTCGTAAAATAAAAGCTAAAACAAACGTCCATTTTATTATATTGAGAGAAAATGGATCGCTTGCGAGTGCGTGTGAACTTTAAATATGTAACCAGTGTGTTCCTATTGATGTTTGCTGTCGGCCAATCTACGAACGGTATGTCGCAACTTTCCTGCCTACGTAATGAAAACAATGCATCGTTTTATTTAAGTTGAATTCTTTGAATGCAATTCCATTTACAAGTTAGGCATAAGTACCTACTTAAGACGTGATTTTATGTGTCCACGCAGATTGTTTTACGAAACTTTGAAGCAGAAAATAGTTTTTAGGTCACGATATTATTTCGTCTCAAAACTAAGAAAGAAACCTTGAAAGCCTTTAGGCTGTCCTTTTTTTTAGTAAGTTTCGATACGTCATCTGTCGTGATTTCATTATTTCGCGTTTATTCTATTACATTTCCTAATTCAGTTTTTTTAAAACTACTTGTTGCTTCGGACAGCGTGTCTTCTGCAAAATAAATGTCCACCTGTTAGGCTGTTACAAAGTTGCTGTGAAACCTCTTTGTATTGTATTCTATGTCATTAACGTACATTCAACAGGTTGACGATTGTTGAGTTTCACATTAGAATACATTGATATGAAATTCTTGGAACAGGTTAACTATCTCTATTTGATAACGAATGTAGGTAAATTGTACGCAATTATGCTCATCATTTAAGTTTTGTTTTTATGATGGCTCTAAAACTTCTAGAAAAAATTCCTCAATTATAAATAATCCTTTATTGTTTTTTTTATTAAAATTAGTACTTATTATTATCTCTACTTATTTACACAATACAACTAGGTACTTACATTATGTCTGCTATATGTATAATGTAAATCGAATATTCGAAATTCGAATGTATTCTGGTGTGCTACAGGCATTACTTATTGGCTAACATTTCCTGGATGCAACTATTAGATTGACCAACACTTTGGCCAAACTTTGAGGAATGGCTGTGTATTACTTTATTTTTACTAGTTAGCTTAATCTAAAACAAATATTGTAGAAATAACAAAAAATTATGCCAAAAACATGTCATAAACAATAGTTAGTTGAAGTATTTCAACATAAATGATATAAAAATACTAGTTACCATTCTGTAATATTCATAAATAATAAGACAAGAGCAATAGGTGGCACATATAAAGAGTACCTGGAAAGGTATGGGGTAGTCCTTTGCCCAGCAGTGGGACAAGAACAAAATTAATAAAAAAATTAAACATTCAAATTAATTATACTCCATTAGCTAGTCTTTCTGTATACCATCCAAAAGAACCAATTTTGGCCATTTTTTAGTCAATGCCTACACTAATGTAGTGTATCTGGAAGAACCCCATGGTTTGTTAAGGAAAAAGTATGAATTTTTTGTTCTGATTACTAAATATGAGCTTATCTGATGTATTTTCCTTGTAAAACAATAATTTTATTAATGATCATAACCATATTACAGATTGGGTATAATTAAGTTTACCTCCTTTGTAGAAATATGAACTTCATTTTTATAAATGTTCTGACCACACTCAAATAATTATAATGATGATGTTTTCTCAACAAATTCATAATGATTGCTCACTTAATTCGTGACAAATGTCAAAATGGTATTTATATGATAATAGTCAATATGCACCAATTTGTCGATTTAGCAGTTTACAGGAACTTAGGCTGTAAATTGTGATAAAATTAATTTAGGATGTCAGTAAAAAAAAAAATTATATCTACTATTAAAACCAACATACCTATATCCTTTTGTATTTTTAATTTTTATTATTTTGTTAATGCTTTAATAATAGCACTGATAACTTTTGGTCTTGGTCTACACATTATTGAATTGGGATAACAGCCCCGAATTGTGAGACTTAGATACAGTAACATCCACACACAGACTAAACTGCTGGATCTAGAACCAGGGAATTTACAGAGTGATTGGTATGGTGCATTCATTAAAATGGGCGATAGCAGAACTAATTCTGTCTGAACTAAGTCTGGTTTGTTTTAGAATAATTCAAATTTTTGTTGTATTTTTTTTTTATAGTACTTGGTAGGGAACATTTTTCAGTGTGCGCATATTTCATTGCATATTACATAAGGTAAGTTCTGTCTTTGTCAGGTGTTTTTTGTTTTTTACCTTTTCTATCAAACAGTGAAAGCAGTTACTTTCTTTGGTTTGACCATCATAGTATGAGTAGAATCGAAACCTCCATGGATAAAAAACCTACTGACTGGCATCTGTCCTTTGGTCTATGTGCATGTCATTGATAAAAACTTTAGATTTATCTCATGTCAGTGGTAATTTTCTATTGACACCAGAGGACAGCTACTAGATCACCGTGCTTGCCCTGATCCTGCTCAATTTATGCGGTAGAACAGAAGAAAGTAAGTGTTTTCACTATCTGGTAGCATATTATTTGGAAATACACCTGATTGAGAAAGATCTTGCTTGTTCTAGTCGCCCAGAGCATGTTGCATCATCCCATACAAGTAATATACCAGTAAGATGAAAAGCCATACAACATACTTTGGAACGGTACTATAGGACTAGTACTATGGAGTGTCAACAATTAACGGCGAGAATATTTTGCCGGTGCTGATACGCTACGTGCATGGCATGCAATGGTGTTGGTCGATGGTCTAGTGGGCATAGACTCATACTTTTCAATACAAAGAATATTTCATTAGCATGACTCATTCCTAGCACGTTCATAGCATGATTCGGTGTAGTGGACGGACTCCTTAAAGTCGCTATAGAAACATTATATCACCGATAGGCAATGTATCTGTGCCAAACCCCAATGATGTTTGTGCTTTTTGACAGTTTACAGTACCATTTCAAACTCAAAGCATTTATTTCAATTAGACCATTAAGGCACTTTTGAATGTTAAAAAAACAAAAAAAAACAACTAACTTGAGAAAGTACTGTAGTTGCACATTCCAAAGCTTGATCTCTATGGAGAAGAATGGGCAAGAAATTCCATGGACACTCTTTTAAATCAAAATATTTTAACATAATCTTGGTTACATCATTCATGTTGAGATATTACAAGGATGTAGAAAGACATGCACATTAAGAGCGTCCAGAGTAAAATATTAAATCCATAATGAAAAAATAAAGTAATTAAAATAAACCGTGGCAGCTAAGAGAGGACCAGTCCCAACTGACAGCGCCTGTTCACGAATATGACGCATGGATGAAGGGAACTAAATGACCCGATACACCCGCCACCATCAGCGAGACATTTGAGTGAGCATGACATTCTCTCAAGGCACATTCAAGTCCATAAAAGATAATAAAATGTACATTGTATGCAATTATATAATACTAAGAAATGGAATCTATACAACGCAAAGAAGAAAAGATTGTAAAAATCATTATTTAACAATCTTCTGCAGCTTCCACAATAATTTAACATGGTAATCAATTAGTTTGCCCCTATGGTTGAGGAGCAGCAAATTGTTGCTTCAATATGTGAACACAATGTAAAGATAGAAAAGAAAAAAAACACAATTAAAACCATAAAGATTAGGGTAAGCCCTACTAACCATAATAGAAAGTCTACATGGTGGTACTCACATTTATTAAAACTGAAATAATGCTTCTTATTTGTATAAAACAATGGTAATCACAGTAACTAAGGTTTCAAACGAAAAAAATAAATGAACTAGACGGGGAGTATCTCTTCCACACATTAAAATCTTAGTTTGTGAGCCCAAGTGGCTGTGGAGCAGGACAACCATTGAGCCAAGCATTTTTATCTACAATTTAGTCTTCCAACTTATAATATGCTCGCTTACATAGCATATGTTTTATGCGTGTTTTAAATTTCTTCTCATTAAATTGGAAAGTAGTAAGTATTTTATTGTAATATTTTACACAGTACCCCATAAAACAAGTGCGTACTTTTGACAATCTGAAACTTGGCTGATCTAATTTGTCGTTTTTTCTAGTATTAACGTTATGCCCGTTGCTTATTTTACTAAAAAGATGAATATTTTTCCGAACATACATAATGTTTTCATAAATATATTGACAAGGTACCGTCATGATGTTAATTTGTTTAAACAATTCTCTCAGAGATTCAGTATCTACTACCAAATGGTTTTTCAGAAACATTCTATTAAGGACTGTTGAGGGAGAAGTTTTTGTTCATTTCATTTCAATTATTCGATAACAATTTACATTGTGTCTGTCTTACATAAAAAAAATTAGTTAAATAAACTACTACTTCAAAAACTGTTACTTGAATGTTTACAGCTATATTACTCCTTCATCTAAATATTTATCTAGTTTAACCTTTTGAACGCCATTGTCACATATACGTGACAAGTAAGCGCGTGTCTTGTACGCCAAACGACACAAATATGAGACAAAATGGTAGGTCAAATTGTGGCTTGGCGTGGAGGGCACGCGCATTTGTTTATGCTCTGGCGTTCAAAAGGTTAAGTGAAAAAAAAATTGTAATTTTGACTTTCATGACAAAACCATCCAAAAAACATTCACTGATTATTCTGTAGGGTTTGATGTCCTTGTACCTAAGTATGTGATATTGGCTAAATTCTGCTTGCTTAACCAAATCCAAAACCCATTAATGAAGTGTTGAAGCTGACGTCTATGGTGCCCACACTAAAAATAAAAATGCTATTATTTTAAATATCTTTTTTCAAAGCCACTCAAGTCTATGAAAGTATTAAACTTATATAGTCGACCGCAAGTCGATTCGTCGATGGTAATACTTTGACTTTGAGCTGGCCTTGCGTAGAACTTAACGGAATTTCAGTAGAATTTAAGGCCATCAGCCAAGCTCAACAGAGGTGTATCCCACTGCATGGCTGCAAATAAATACCTAAATAAGAGGCCAGTTTATACGGGTTTTGGTAAACACAGACCTGCGGCCTAGTGTACAAAATACTGTTCTATTTTTCAGAGTACTTAAACGATAGTATATTTCACTTATCATTGTACCATATTGTTTTGTCGGATGTTTTTATGCCTTCTTGAGGTCGTTGAACTGAGATCAGGACCTCTTGTCGGTGCGATGCGGCCCGACAAGTTGTGGTGACGTAGTTATGAGCATGAACTCAAGGTTGCACCGTCTTCTTCGTGTGTGTATCTACTGTATATTTGGGCGTGAAAAGACTCGAAGTCAAGTAAATCCGATATTATAGTTTATTTGCGACGTTCTCTTATTACTATCCTGGCACGCTGCCCCTGGTTTACCGCTGACATGACGCGTATAACGTTAACATCAACAATTTGCTTTGAAAGAGCATTTCAATGGAATCGTGAGATCAAAATGCGTCACTGTTTACGAAAATTCCACAAATGTCAATATCTGGGAAGGCCTACGCATTTTGCTTGTTGAAACAAGCAAAACTCTGTCGTTTCCAGGGAATGGTTTGACTGACAGTTTCTTTCCAAACCTACCTTTCGTTAGCAATTTATTCAAAATTAGTTTACTTTTTGAACTTGTTTAAAAAATTACATAAGAACAGTCCCCTTAAAAGCTGTGTCCATCCTTCGCCACTTCCTAACGTCTTGAAAGTACTACTCTCTCATTAAGTTTTCCATGTTTTGTACTATATTTTGTATCAACCAAAAAACCCTTGAAAGTATAGTCAAAAACCTATGTTGAATTCAATAAAACTTATCTTGACGAGATGAAGCGTCGCAACTATTGACTGTTAGGTCCAAAGATTCTTAAAATAGATTATACCTGACGGGACATACCGTATATTGGACCAAAATCAATATAAGGTCTACCCAACATATTTGGGCCATGTTTCCGCCGTTGTGCTTTTATAGGTACCTATTTGCAGTCATTAGCACATTGGCCCAAATTTGTTCACTCAATTTGGTCGTAGGTGGCAAATGTGGCAATCTGCACGATTGGGTTTACTTATCGTAGTATTTTTTTTTTCTGCATTTGAGTAGGTAGAAACTAGAAACTTGAATATAATTAAAGGTTGTCAACAAATAATAACTCCGAATATGTTGCGCTTTGCATCATTTATTGTTCATGGTAGTGTTGTTTTTGCATATGAGCAGCATAGCAGTAGCGAAGGGTCAATTTTTGTAAGAGGTAAGCCGAAGTACATTTATCTTGATTGTGATTATATTATTTGTCTATATTCTTCTGACTGTACCATTTTTCAAAGGGAATCCGGTAGGAATCGAATTGTATGGAACCTTCGCCACTGCAGCATAGACTTGTTTACCTAAAACCCATTGTTAGGGTTCAATAAAAACTATTTGTGCTATTACTACTGTTCGAATAGTGGCGAAGTTTCCATAGAACTTGATTCCTACCAGCTCCCTTTGAAAAATGGCACAGTCAGTATTCTATAGACAAATAATATAATCATATTAAAGATATGTACTCTGGCTTACCTTTTACAAATATTGACCCTTCGCTACTGTCAATATTTATCGAGGAACTCGTGGCTAAATAATAACAGCCGCACGGGTCGATCTTCAAGGTTAAGTTGCGCTTGCCAAGGTCGGTCTGTGGATGGGTGACATCATTACATACCGAGTTTCGTCTGCCTCGGAAAGCACGTTTAACCGTTGGTTCCTGCAGCACATTTGTAGATCTGACAGTCGTTTCAGGTAGTCGATGGTCCGAAAGACTGACATCCAGTCTTACCAAGGGGTATCGTATTATCCAGTACTAACTGGGTTGTGGAGGTCAGATAGACAGTCGCTCTATGTAAAATAATGGTATTTTTAAGTCTGGAAGCCGACCCCAATAAAGTTGAGAAAAGACGAGGCAGATGATGACCACTGTTCAATATTTTAATTCACGAGATTCATTAATGAGTTTCTTTTATACTGAAAATATTGCATACATTACATTTTAAAATCATTTGGTTTTACAATGTTATTAAGTCACAGCGCCAGGACACGCTGTCCTCTCATACTATCTACTTAACTTAATTATTGGAGGACAGCATTTCCCATTAGGTTTGAGTATGTTTTTTTCTTGTGGTAGGTGTAGGACATCATGTATAACTACAAAAGTTAAAACTAATATAATACGAGGAAAGAAATTGAACTAAAAATATAAAATGTTTTTTACGAAATTTCTAAATATCTGCTTTTCTATTTAATATTTTGACCTAAGTTCAATCGTTAATCGACTTCTAGCTTCATCAGAAATGATTTTATTATCTATTTTCAAAGAGAATTCATTCTGATCTCGTTGTTGTGTATTTCTAATTTCTCTGTTACATTACCTGCCCAACAGTTGGATAGTACAATACAGACATAGGTACTGCCTTAGACATATACATTATCTTCTATTACTAAGCTATAACAAAGATTTTTATAAAAAAAAGATGCCTACCTCATCACAGGAATGCAAGAAATTAGATTCAATATAATTTTGACGAAATCGTAAATATAGCTTGCCACACATGCGACTAATTACAAGACTGTAGGGAAATTATAGCGAAAAATAATAGCTGTAATATACTCACTTTTAATATAAGAAGTTACCAGCGCAACTTCGATGATTTTTGCATTGCTTTTAAGCGACTGGACACTGACTTCGATGCTATTGTTTTGACAGTATGTTGGCTAAGTGAAGGGACAATTCTGGAGCCACTGGCAGGTAATTCTGTTTCTTGCTCTCACTCACAATCGAACAAAAATGGCGGTGTCATAATCTACACCAAAACGAGTAGAAATATAAAAGTGACAGAGTCATTCATTGCAGAAGCTGACAGTATCATACTTGTCCTGGACAACGAAGTAGCTATTATAGGAATTTATAGGTAACCATCTTTTTTAAGTTTAAATAACTTTATCTCAAATAAAAATATATCCAACTATTGTAGTAGCCGGAGACCTAAACATCGACATAATTAATACTTCTAACTCAAGTCATGCTGAATACTTGAGCCTGATGGCCTCGCATGGTCTTTTACCTGTTATAACTGAATCAACCAGGGAGCGTACTTGTCTTGATCACGTCTTTATTAAATCAAGCTACACATCCGAAGGAATAATCGGGAAATGCTCGATAACAGATCACGATATGGTTATGGCTGTGATTTCACAAAAAAATAATGGCATTAAATCTCATACAAGATCCCGATGGATAAACAGTCCTGCGATGACGCAATCGCGGAGGAGCTAATGAACATTGACTGGTCTGATATCCTCAATTCTAACTTTGCAACAACCTTTTACATAACCTTAAAACAGAGCACAATAGCCAGCTAATAACTGAAAGCCGAAAGGACCCGAAAAAACTATGGAACATCCTCAAATCAATATATAACCCAAATAGTCAAAGAAGTGACTCATCCCAGCTAATTTCCAATTCGGAGGATCCAGTTAACGCACTTAACAACTGTAATGCCTACTTCACCTCGATTGGAAAAAATCTATCTGATCTAATACTATCACGAATCTCTGATACTCAAGAAACCCTAGTAAATAAATACAAACCTTGTGAAAATTTCCCTCACTCATTCTTTCTTCACCCGACAGACGAAGCAGAAATAAATAAATATATTCACCAACTTAAAATTGACAGCGCACCAGGACTTGATGGTATCACTACAAAATTCATAATAAAAATTAAAAATGCAATCCTCTCACCCACATTTTTAATCTAAGCTTAGGATCTGGAACATTTCCGGAGTGCTGGAAGGTTGCTTCCGTCAGACCAATACACAAAAGCGGCCCTACAGACGTACCTGAAAATTATCGACCAATAGCACTTCTGTCCATTCTGTCCAAAGTACTGGAGAAATAAGTTAACAACAGGTTAGTGAACTATTTTGAAAAACACAAATTGACATCAGAAAAATAGTTCGGATTCCAGCGTGGAAGTTCAACTGAGGACGCGGCTACATTACTAACTAACTTAGTAGCTACTTTCACCCAAAATGGAGAACAGTCCATAGGAGTTTTTTTAGATCTGGCAAAGGCCTTCGACACAATATCACTTGAACTGCTTCTGAGAAAACTAGAATGTGCAGGTATACGAGGGGCTGCACTTGATTGGTCCACGAGTTACCTATCTAATCGCAAACAGCTAGTCAAAGCAGATGAACACTCGAGTGACGTTCTTTCCATCGACTTTGAAATTCCTCAGGGCAGCACACTCGGTCCAACTCTCTTCACCTTCTACATGAATGGTATTTTAAACCTACCTAACTAAACGATGCAGAAATAATATCATATGCTGACAACACTGTCATAATTTTCCACGCTAAAACCTGGGAACAAGTGTACCGCCTTGCAGAGATCGGACTATTAACTGTTTCTGAGGCTCTTGATACAAATCTTTTTCAAAACAATAGCTTCTCGACCTCCACGTCATCTTATACTTAAATACCATACATGCTGCAGTTACCAGACATCACCACTTACACACTGTACCTGCCTAGCTATAGATCACACTGCCTCAATCAAATATCTTGGCATCACACTAGACGAAAACCTATCATTCAAATCACATATACACCTGCTCTCTGGTCGCGTTAGGAAGCTGATATAAGTGATGAAAAAACAACGTGACTGTACACCCATTGAAATTCTACGCACAATTTACCTTGGTCTGTGTCAAATCCCGTATTGAAGTACTGATTCAATACGGGATTTCTGTTTGGGGTGCAGCTGGAAAAAGCATTTTTATAGAAATAGAAAGAGCTCAAAGAGCCGTTATAAAAGTAGGTTTAAGAAAACCTTTTCGGTACTCAACAGACCTAATTCATAAATAGTTCGCTGTCTTAAGAGTGCGGCAATTATATATCTTAAACGCAACATTGCAAATTACGAAAACCATGAAAAATAGATCCGATTATAAAAAACTTGTCTCTAAAGGAGTCCTCAACATTCCCCTTCCCGAAGCAAATAGCCTCTTAGCCAGACGATGCCCGTTTTACTCGCATGTCCATATTTATAATAGAATCAGCAAAAGCTGCGAAATTAAAGACATGAACAAATTTTCATGCAAGAAAACCATAATAAAATGGTTTACCAAACTATCCTATGAAGAAACGGAAGAATTTTAAGTTAATTAAACAAACAAAGACTAAATAACTGCAAATAACACACACATCTGCACACACACGCACACACACACACACTCGACATTGAATTAACATTAGAATACTTTTTATTTTCATTATTGTAATATCATTTTATTTTATTTTTTGTAAAAGGTAATCCATTACCTACTTACCAAAAACCCCTTGTTAACATAACTATCACATCAACAATATGTGTATTAATTTTAAGTTAACGCAACTCTGGCCCCTAAGCTACAGGCGCAGCCTAGTTTGGGGACCTCTGTTTACTAATTACGATGGTAAATTTCAATTTGGTACGATTATATCATAGTAGCTCTAAGTTAGATTAAGAAAATGTTTGTAACAATGGCTTAATAAATTTATTCTTATTCTTATTTCTTGCATTCCTGTGATGAGGTAAGACAAAAACACAGCCACTACTGACAAACAACTCACCTCTGCGCATTCTTGTTATGCTATCATCTGTAATGTTTTCTTTTTTATATTTCCATTGTTATGTTTATCTCTTGTTTATTGTAAAACGTACGTGCTGCTTCATATTTATTCATATTACATATTTATACATTCCTGTTATCGCAAATCTGTAATTAAAGAAACGAGTCAGTAGTTATTTAGTTAATTACAAATTTGGCTTTAAAAATTCTTACAGCGAACAACAAACTAGCGTTAAAATGGCTATCATTCACAGTTCACAGTAACACGTTATGGTTAAAGAGGCTTAACACCTACCTATGCCGCCTGCAAGAGATACTACACGCCTACACGGATCAGAACAAAGCGCTTGGCTTCCACATTTTTCCTGGTCATTTTTAACCGACTTCTAAAAAAGGTGGAGGTTATGTATTCGACCAGCGTCTTTTTTTTTTCATGTTTTCTCCATGATTACTGGTTCGATTTAAGTGATTCTTTTTTCATTTGGTGGAGGAAGCTCGCGCGGTGGTCCCATTTCATTAACATTGCTTTGGTACTTTATTGGTAGAATATGCCTTTTTTCTTCTTCGTCTATGTGAACGATGTGCTAATAACTTCTAGTAACAATATGACATTGATACTTGACAAGGATTTGTGTGAGATACCACTTCTAAAAAGGGTAAAATAAGAACTTAAAAAAAAAAAACAATTACGATTAGCATTGATCAAGAAATTACACCCGCCGCGCGTCGCCCGTTCTCCCAACACATTCCGCGCCCGCTCCCTGTCTGCATTGCACTTTAAGCTTTCATTCATGCTCAAAACTTTCTTCAATTCCCCACTTCTCTGTAAGATATAATGAATTTTATTCATATTTTTTATTTGCCGGTAGTTAATGGCATCCAGTTAATACCCATTCAATATCTGCATGTGATACGGGCATTGTGTCCGCAAGGTCTTTTGAACAGCGGACTAAGTGAGGCTGTGGTTTGGCCCGCATAATAGGCTGAATGTCTATATTTGCGCCACTTTTCAATAGGGTTATTAAGCGGCATCATTTAGCCGAAAGACGTGACCTGATGGACTCAGGATTACCTAGCCCCAAAGCACTGATAACCTAAGGTCAAAACAACTTTGCGCCAATATTACGGTACTTAATAATACTTCAGACGCAGATGCTAATTAATAAGTGTTAAAAAATATTTACTATATCACTGACAGATGATTATGTGACGTTTGTTGTTCAAAACTAATTTATCTGTATTTTGTTTCGTTTTGTGAGCTATCTTAATTTGTTACGAACATTTCTGATCGCGAGATGTTTAATGACAAAATTTTTAGGTTATCCTTATCAAGCTTTAAACCAAAATAAATTAATATTTGGGTGACAAGTTCATTATATTGTAGTAGGTCAGTTCTCAAAATGTAGCGATCATTGTAAAGGTTACTTGTACGAATTTACGATGTTTAATTATTGACTTAAGGATGAGGAAGAAGGTATCTCTGACCTACAGAAGTAACTGCATGAATACATAATAAGATAAGTAGACCCCTGGTAACAGCATCAATCCACTAATGCCTTCTGCAAACTGTTCAACATGTGTAGAAAGTGTCTGATAGACAGAGATACGATTTCTGTAAGTTGTACGGGTGGGTTATACCTAATCTACATAGTTAGATACTTTTTCTTACATGTATTGAGAAAATTAGAAAGTCTTTTAAATCCATTTTGATAATAGTCTCAACATTAAGGAATCAGTTCAATGTTCAAGGCAAATAAACAGATGACCAATCAGCGTCTAAACTCTTTTCCGACGCAGACCAGACGCAGCCATTCGGCTGCGCCGTCCTAGTATTTTACATGGAGCGACTACTTCTCTAATCACCTCTACCCAGTAACTGTGTAACACTATTGTATTAACCCTCGGTGAGACTGCTTTTTAGCTCATCCAGTTTATAGAAATAAATATCCTTAACGGTTAAAGGTCCCCGAATGACATCCGAAACCAACGGATTACCATGCTTTCCAAGGCACTGAGGGTATGTAAAAATGGTCATCCATTCGCGGACTGACTGACAAACAAGCTACGTTTGCAACCTGATCGATCGGACCGTGGGGCCTTTATTGCTTAGCCACGAGCCCCACCAATAGTCCATAATATGGTATTCTACTTTTTACTATCTACCCACTAATACAATCTGACTTAAATATGACTTTATGTGTGTTATTGACTTATTGTATAGTGTTTATTACTGTAAACTGGACATATTTTTTCTGAAATGTATTGTTTTGATAAGTTTTGACTCAATTTATTATGTTCATTTAATGTTCATAAAGTCAACAGCAAACTAGCATTATTTGCAGTGACCTGACAAGGTTTATGTACAAAAACCGACAGTAATATTGTAAAAAGTGTGATGTGCATGAGAGCAAATAAATATATAGATCCCTTGCTTGGAAGTGAGTGACGCAGTTTCACTCCTTGAACGGCACGAAAAATTATGTGAGCGGCCTACACTTATAAAGATATCCGGGTTTGTATCACAAACTGACAAGATTTCAAGAGAAAGCGTTACAGTGTGCAGTGTAATGTCCTTGCCAGGAGTCACAAATATTTAAATAGTTTATTTCTGCGCCGGGAAAAGTGTACAAAAGCTCTATTCCGTTAATTATTATGCTACACAGATTGTATTACATCACCTTACGAAAAGGAAGCTCACTTTTTAATGCAGGCTCTTTACTCGTTACGTACTAGTCAAATCCAATTCCAAACTTCATGTACAGTAGTAGTTAGTCCTTTTGCAGTTATAATGCCGTGTGACTGGACTGTAGCCTCATCCTATTGTTTTTGACGATTCAAAAGTGTTGAACTCAAATAAATGCTTTGAGTTTGAGGTAGACCGTACTACTGCTTGCATCGTAAATTCCCAAACAAAACGTACGCATAGTGTGTATTGTACCGAGTCGGTCAAAAAAAGCTTTTATGTCCATGCAGTAAAACAGAAAAAGGCTTGATTCACTTCGGTTCGAACGACGGCGATGTGACTCGATGCATTGGACTATTTATCATTATTGTATGGATATAATGCTCTTTCTGAATGGTTCAAACAGATTCTGCGTCGATAAACGTGATCCCTCCCTGAGTCGGTTGTCTGCGAAAACCTTAACGGCTAGAGTTCTGTTTACATTACCAAATCGAGTCACGCATCGAGAATACTGCGCAGCATGAAATTCTAATTAAAACATGCGCGCGCTCATCTACATGGCCTCATTATTTTCTCACTTACATTATTGTGGAATATTAAGAGATATCATTTAAACTGTACCATATAAGCACAAACTGATATTAGTAATGAATTTTAAGAAAACAAGTGACATGAGAGACTGGTTCTAATACCTAACTAATGATGAATCATCCACAATCCAGTATAACCTTTGGAAACAGTCAAAGCAAAAAGAAAAAAATGGGTAATACCTCTGGTTTTCCTTGTCTGACTCATACTTATTCGAGTGCTCATAACCCTCCCTGTATGGCTAAATGCCAACGAATTACGTCCAATGATGAGTTTCTAACTAATTCGATAAGGGTTGGGAACAAAACAAAACGTTTGGAACACAAATGTACAGGCGTATTTAATACCAAAGAGATTCCATCTCATTTCTCCTTTCACTTTCAAAAGGATCGGACAGAGCGCAACGTCTCGCAAGACTTGATCAGGGTACCCAAAAAATGTGGATAAAACGTACCTCAGTGTACGTCAATTCAGGAAATGTGCTCGACCTTAGTAGGAGCCAATGGTCTGTTACATTACTTCTGGTTTACGAACTACATAGTTTTTAAGGTCCTCTTTCTTTTCATTGTTTTTTTTTTTCAGACTATATCAAATCGAACTGTGTATAGAATATATTCATCATCTTTTCTCTTAAAATGGAGTACGATACTTAGCTGCTCTGTGTGCGCATTTTGTAGTGGTGTGATGATTTTGATGGTCTATGAACGCGATTGTTTAATTACGACATCCATACCGATGACTAATAAGTGACAACACTGACAACTTGTTAGACGTATGCTCACTACTGTCTCATGATGGCTATGTAGGTTTTCTTGATTCACAATGTTCTGTGAGTAAGCAAATCCATTATGCGTGGAATTATAAATAAATACAAGTACTAAGGTCTTATCTGTCAAGTTCTTTGTACTAATGTATGTGCGCAATTGTGCATGTATAAAATACGGGTAATTTAAAATGTAAAGATGGCACTAATGAAAAAAAGACTAACTTAAGAGGAAAAAAAGCGAGTACGTACATAGTTTAAACTTTATCTTTCAGACATGTTTGTTCATCGAAACAATACGTCAATTATATTAAATAGTAACCCACAGAAATAACACCGAACACCCACCAGTCGCTAACACAATATTAATCAGAAATAAACACAAATTAAACAGTACAAGCAACAGCGAACGTTTTAATTGAAAAGACAGGAAATAACCTATTGTGAATTAAACCATAGTGCTAGTTCTCACAGTCGTACTAATCTACGTGTTATGGCTGCTAAATGTAATCATAACACTGGTCAATGACATGTGTGACTGTGAACCGCGGGTTATCCAAACATTTGTTAGCTAGTAAGTACTTTGAGGCAATAATACGTGCAGATAACCCTTTATTAATGTGAACTCATATCTCCAATTGTTTCTTTTTTAATTGTCTGCGGGGATTTTATCAGCTGTTAGACTGAATCATGGATTTCCTTCAGATAGTTTCCTTGTGTTAGTTCTGCGTAGATTCTGTAATGTCTGAGCTGTTTCCTTATTTAAACTGCTCGACGTTTTAAATCAAGTCGTCAGTTTCTTGTCTTGGTATATAGTTGCACATCAGAGGTAACAATTTAACATGAGTGTTAATACACGGCTTCTATTTATTAGCATAATTCTCCTCTAAAAAACTACCTTGTCCTCTGAATTACTAGATCAGCCACTATCAAAGTGCATCTAAAAATTGCTATGTTAGACACTATAATGTATTATCGATGTAAGCGGCTAAAATAATTATTATATGACGTCAAAAAAGTAATTCAATCGGCTTACAATTTTATAACTTAGTACGTTTAAAATTTATTTAAGTATACAAAAGTCATAAGCATAAGTCGGCACTAAATATTAGTAGATTTTTGGTGTTGCCCAGGTTTTGCTTCCTAAATCCTCTGAAACTCCCGGTAGCCATCACCTATTTGCAGAAATAAGTGTAAACAATTGTTATCGTAAATATTTGAATAACATTGATACGTACGATTGCGGTCGCTACCCCGTAATTGCGGAATTGAAAGGCACATTCAGCTTCCCGATCATATTTTCGTGTACAAGCGACAGAGTTCTTTTTCCGTCTAAGTACTTACTGTCAACATTATAAATGCAAATGACAGTTGAAAAAGGTGACGTGTGCCGTCTTAAGGAAGTGACCACACTTGTAAGCCGCGGAATCGACTCGAGCCGCAGAATAAAAGGAAACAAGACGTCATTTGCCTAGTTTCAATTCGCACGACGCGATTCGAGTTGAGTCGGGAGTATTCGTTTTCATAAATCTCTTTCTGGGGACCTAAACAAGCCGCTTAAGCAAAATTAGCCCCAAGTAAGTCCCAAGTGCACTGGGCGTCGAGTGTCCCTAGTAGCAATTAGAATACATTTAGCAGCCATTCTTACAAACATTTTCTTAATTTAACTTAGCGCTATAAATAATAGTAACAAGTAACATTTTAACTAGGTTAGAAAACAGAGGTCCCCAAACTAGGCTGCGCCTTTATTTTGGGGGCCGCTAACCCTTTCTCCATGCTGTAGTACCTTTACACATTAAATTCAATTGGTTCATTGATAGAAACAGCACGTGAGAGTCAATTTAGCGAAATAAACCCTCGTTAAAGGCTGTAGGCGACGCCATATCAACTTGTCACTCTCACACTGATTGTGATCAAGCTTTAATAACATGATTACTGCTGATGTTCCTGTTATACCTACTTAGTCAATTCAAATCAAAATACACTCTATTATTAGTATTACAAATGCGAAAGTATTTTTGGTTGACAGAGAGGCACTGCGCTATTGGTAAACATCTGTGCTTGTATTGAAAATACAAGATGTTGGTTCACGTCACACTCCAATAAAATGCTTGTACAGCAAAAGAACCTTACTTTACAAATGACCCAAAGGAAAAAAAAACACGTCCCTCTAGAGAATCAATGTTTCGTTCCAATTATTATAAGAAATCAGATCTGCTGAAGAGAAAATATTACCAATAATATTCTTATATCACCAATAAAAAAAAATCCCATACATTTTGTTTGAAAATTTTAACCAATTTTTTTTTTTTTTAATCGATCCTGTTTATAATACTGATCAAAAACTTCCAACCATCGTTGGATTACTAAAAATACAGAAATCGCAAAAACGTAAAGTTACGTTAGTTAGTAGTTACCGTCTTCGTGATCATCATTCATCATCATTTCAGCCGAAAGACGTCCACTGCTGGACATAGGCCTCCCCCAAGAAGGGGGGTTTTGCCATAATCGCCACGCTTGGCAGGCGGGTTGGCGATCGCAGTATGGTTGTTATAAAACTCAGAGAACGCTGCTGCCCATTCTCTGGTAAGTCCCTTAGTCGCCTCTTACGACACCCACGGGAAGATATGGGATGGTGCTATTCTTTACGTCCGGACACCATACAGAACATTTCGTGATCATTTGTCTTTTATTTATTTATTTGTATTTCAGATTCACAAATTCTTTCTTAGGACCTGCAATGATTTCGAGTGAGTTATTGATCAGAAACGGGATCGATTCGGCTATGGAACCCTAAAAAGGTCATAGTGAGTTAACAGTTAAAAGATGGACATATGCTATCGCGGACTTTTTTAGAACTTTTTAAGGTTAACAATTCAACAACTTTAACCATTTAAAACGCAGCGCACGCAACGGAAGCTCTCGAAAGGAATATACCCGTTTTTGTTACATGTTTCATATACATGATATATATCCTATAAACCTTCCTTTATAAGTGGGCTGTCCAACGCTAAAAGAATTTTTCTATTCGAACCAGAAGTTTCTGAGATTAGCGCGTTCAACTAAACAAACAAAGTCTTCAGCTTTATAATATTAGTAATAGTAAAGATATGCATTCAGTAAAAATCTGTTATTTTGAAATATTACAAACAGACACTTAAATTTTATTTCATTTTATGGATTATGGAATCCTACGGAGGCTAACCACAATCATACAATAGTTTTTTTTTTTTTACTTTCAGCATGGAACCTAGAATATGCCCTGGACAGCGGTAGCTCAAGTCCGTTCCGCTACGATATAGTGACGCTGGAGCATAACCGTCAGCGCAGAGATGTACCGCCCCCAGTTTCACCCGTGCCTTCGACGGTGCTGACCTCGGCAGCCCCCATCCCATTCGAAACCGCACCAAAAACCAACAGTTCTGCGACGAATGCCACGCCGGGATCCAACAAGACTGCTAATGCTACTGAAAGTAAGTGGAATTTATCACGTGTTTACGTTTGTTTTGTATAGCTTGCGTAGCACACACTTAGTTTTAAGGTGCTTGTTGCAATTACCTAACCAAGATGACAATAAAAAACCTTTCAGCCTCTGTTTACACCGTAAATAACTAGACCAGTAAAGATTACATGTCGTTTGTTATTTATTAAGTGTTATCGTGTTTTCCCCGACAGTAACAGCGTAACTTCTAAAAATAGGTCTTTCATTGCATAGTATGTTTGTACGTTTCAAATTACCTTTCCTGAAGGTAATGTATCGTTACCGTCGCTGCCTTTGTATTTTTAATGCACTTTAGTGTTAAAAATTCTCGTTTCCTTCTGGGTTCGCGTGTGCTCTTTCTATTTAATGGATTCTATCCAATACCGTTTACTGAATCGCTTGTTTGGAACGACAGCACCCCCTTCCGTATCTGTCCTTTCACTGACATTTAGAATACAAAAGAGTCGGTAGTATATTTTTACAGGTTCAGTATTTAATCTATCGATGTCTATGCTATAGATTTATACCTAGACATATATGTATGAGATAAGCTATTGCCCGCAACTTGGTCTATCTGTATGCCAAATGTCATCGAAATCCTTTCAGCAATTAGGTGACGTAAAACATGTGAGGTCACCGGCATGCATGCCTTAGATCCAAAATTCGGAGATATGTGACATCTGCCAACCCGCACTAGGCCAGCGTGGTGGATTACAGCACATTTCGTGTCCCAGCAGTAGGCACGTGATGGGCCAAGGGTGCTCAAACAGTCGATTGCGCGAGATTTTTCCAAGTCGATCACAGGAATTCTCGAAAAGTATAAAATACTTTACCTTACGTCTCGCCGCGTGTGGCATCACTCACACAATGATACCCGTGGTCTCTTTTTACTATGCCTGTATTAATAATATTTGGGTAAACACACAGAAAACTATAGTTTTACCGAAACAGCGCCGGGGAGGGGGGGTCAGTTTAAAATATTTTAACGCCATAGAGATATACCTCCGTGTATTTATAAGGAAATATTATACTACTTAAAATAATTAAAATTTCAATAGCTTTTGCTTAATTATTTATGATTGTAAGTTTAGTTTTTATTCATCAAGTTATAATTAAAATTAAACAAATAAAAAAATATACAAGGTGGAAGCGACGCTAAAACGGTTACCACGTATTCGTATTCAGTACATCATTCTGAACCTGAAAATTTTTCAACAATAATTTAAAAAAAAATCAGTTCCATACATTTTGACCGTGTAGGTATTTCAGTTTTGTAGGAAACAGGTCTTTTTTTCTTAATCACCGACGTAAATTTCTTTCTTTGGTTCAGAATGATGTACTTAATACATGGTAACCGTTTCAGGGGCGGTGTCCTTCCACCCTGTATTTAATTTAATCAAATTGACTACAAGTTATTCTGACAATATAGATTCTGTCGCGATTCAAGTTATTCAATATAGTTTTGGGCCATGTTATTTTTAATGTCAACCCCGACAGACTCAAAAATTCTTGTCTCTAACTTGACAATAACTTAGAGCACTTGGCACTTTTTTTCGATTTCGTAAAACTGATGAATGTGCTTCTGATAAACTTTAATCGAAAACATGAACGATTTTGATTTAGGAGTTAAAACATAATTCTTTGCAAAACCTGATTCGTATTTAACTGAATTTTATTTGCTAGCATATTCTTTGTTATCAGTAAGATGATCAATGTTACCGCGACGATTACAAAACAAGTTTTAAAGGTAGTGCGTCATTTAAAAACTGGAATATAAAAAACATGATAGATATTGAAATGAGACGTTAAGCTCAGAATATCGTATCAGAAGGTAAGGTAGCATCTGCGATGCTATGCTGACGTCATTTTCGTATTAGTTGTTTAATCACCAGCTAGGACCTGACAGCGATTTAATTTAATTCCAACAATTTCTGTTACGCATCAGATCATTTTTCATCCTAATGTCTCTTTTGTAATTTTTCGCTTCTTAGTAGTGTGCAAACGGGAACTCACGAAATCCGCAAAGAAAACGACGCGACGGTTATTGATGATGAATCTCTAGAAAGCAATTTATCCAATAAGTATACGATACTCTCCATCACCTGGATATTACATTTTTAAGGCACCTTTGACTTACATATTAGGACTAGCTTATGGCCGCGGCTTCCCCCGCGTGGAGCTCGGTAATTGTCCCACGGGATCGTACTACTGAGATAAGAAGTATCCTATGTGTTAGCCAGGGTATAAACTATCTGTGTGCCAAATTTTATCCAAATCTGTTCAATAGTTTTTGCGTGAAACATCAATACATACATCCTCACTAACTTTCGCATTTATAAATAGTAGTTCGAAGTAAGATTCTCGAAACCATACAACATTATATCCGATAGGCGGTCACATTGTAGTAATATCGATCGTCGTCGGTGTTGCAATGTGTATCAACTTTTAATTGGCATGCGGGACACCCCTTGATGCTTTCAAAACTTCCCCAACCGTAGCCTTTACTCGCTCACTCTTTATTTTTAGGATGGGAAGTCATCAAATGACTCCCCTAGCTCTGGGCGGAGCGGAAGGGAGTGTCAGACTTGTACTGACTAAAACCCATCCATGTTCCTTCTTTGCCCTTTGTGTTCCAGGGCCGCGGTACCTCTTTCGAACAGTCCCGCAGCACTCGCTCACTCTTGTAGTTTCCAAATGCCCTCATCAAATCTTCATAAATGGTTACATCAGATGGTTCCCACCACACAGACTTTCATCTCGTCAGATGAATTCGAAAGAAAACGTTTCGATGTTTTCATTGTTGAACCCTCCTCTTAAAAATAATAAGAAGTTTGTATATTTGAATCATGCGCTAAATTATTAAAAGAAATTCCGGAAGCTACTCAATTGTATTAAATAAATTAAATACAGGGTATTTAACATGATTTTTTAATCATACAATGAAGAGAATTAAATTCATGGTACTACATATAAACGAAGTTGCCAACACCCTATTTATTTAGGTTCTATGGAAGACTACACCTAAAAAAGAAATATAGTAAGTGAAACTGACGGCCAATTACAAGTCTTCATTTATAAAGAAGGAGACGAGTAAAGAAAGAGTGTGTGAAAGCCTACAAGACACAACAACGCTAAAACTAAAATTACATCATTATTATAATACTACCAGTATCGACTAATACTTTTAGCTTACTTATTTGAATAAGGTATTACATTTTTATTACTCATATAAATTGAAAATGTAAGGTTTCATTTATTTCGATTATAATCCTCCGCGGCACACAGCCAATCAAATCATCTCTCTTATCAATTAATTCACGTACATACACGTATAAAAACACACATACACATATAAAAACGTCATGGCTATTATAAGCCGTTGTCATTTCATCATTTGGCATATAATATATATATCCTTGTATACACAGCTGTTTTATTTATATGTTTCTGGCATGTTTTCGTCGGCATAGCGAATGCCCGTAATAATATGTGCTTGCAAACGGCTGGGTCATGCTGGCGTGGAGTTTTTGCATTGGACTTCCGGTTCCCATTATATGTCGATATTTCTTGGTTCTCCAATCAGGTATTTAAGTTACGGTCGTCGAAAATATGAGATCGGTATCCTGCCGTCATACAGATTAGAATACGATACCGATATTTAGGAGCGTGGTTTATTCTTTTTGAAAATAAATGACATTACATAACGCCTGTAATCCCCCAAGGGTTAGGCAGAGGTGTACCTAATAGTACAGCCCTATTTCGCCAGTTATATTTAAGTTAATATAATAGGGGGCGAGCATATTGCCAGCAACTGGCAGCAAATCCAGACTCCGTGGAAGCTATTGAGAAATTCCTGATGGAAAAACCCAATAACACTTTACCTGGCGCGGGAATCGAACCCAGGACCTCAACGACATTATTCGTTTATGATCGTTAACTGATATTCAGCTGCATCCGGTTAGACTGGAAGCTGACCCTAAAATACTTGCGAAAAGGCTAGGCAGATGATGAATCGTTAACTGATAGAACCAGGCTTGTTTTTAGGTTTCTGTAAGGCATCTTGTCTTTGAAATATCCGTCTAGCAGCCATACAATATATTTCTGCGTTACTGTTTGAAAGAATATGCATAATTTATACGAGACAAACATGTAGCTTCTTGAATAATAATTATATTGAAAATCCAAGTACTAGGAACTTTATTAAGATTTTAATATAATATCAAGGTCAAAAATATCGTCTTTTTGACTCCAATAAAAAAAAATGTTGATGATTTAGTTGATATGATGCAGTTTCCATGTTGGAATTGTAATTAAAAATTAACCTAAGCTAATCTTGGAATATCGATCCATGAACCGAGAGGATTAGATTAGATTTGATTGGCTGCCATTACACTTGCAGTTACATTACACATCAGAGAATTAAAAAATGGTTGTCACTTCAACTTCAAGAATATTCGACCTTATTTATTCTGTGGAAAAAGATGTGCTTAGCTGTTACACCGATGTTAAAAAAATAGATTGTTTGAAAACTCAGAAAGGATATTTTCATGCTAAACAAATAAATCGTTTTAAGTAACCATGGTGTCCTTTTCGACGATACGACACATGCACGATAGACGCATGGTTTATATACTCTAATTTTTTATGCAAAACAACAAAAATGTACAAGGTGGAATTTTTGAATGGGGCAGTACCTCAACCGTGGTTACAAACTTCAGGAAAACTGCCTTTATATCGATTTACAGTCTCAGAGTTTCAGAATAATGCACGGCCATCAATAAAATAGGCCGTATCACATTTTTTTTTTTTTGTTACCAATCTTGTTTGTTATAAGGATCAAAAAATTATTGGATCCAACAGAGGTTTGAGTATTAGAAAAGGCAGACACCGCAATGTAAAGAACTAAAATCTAATTCTATCTATCTATAACCTGTTTCATAAACAAGTATGCCATATTATATAATATTATTATGATAGATATAACTGGCCGGACTGGGCGACTACAGCAAATACTGGTAAAAAAAAAGCGTTGTTCGTTTTCCTGTAGCTACAACGGTTAAGGTAAGGTCAGGTGGGCGCCCGCTCACTGTCCCCTTTGCAAATGCCAACCTGTGTTAAGACATGTACGGCGAACTGCGGTTGCGAATGCAAAGTAGTTGTATGAACACCACGAAATGTTGATACACGGCACTGTATCGAAGAGAAAAAGAAACATTACCCAGGAAGGCTCATTTACACGAGATGAGTTTCTCACCCGTGTGACGTAGACAAGGAATGACCATGAGTCTGACGTTGGCGAGACTCGCTAGGCGATTGTCATACTCAAGCCTTAATAATTAACGAGAAAAACAAGTTACTAATTATGATTATATGAAGACTCATAAAATCTATGATTTTAAAACTTGAAATACGATTTTCTCGTTGGTCTAGTGGTAGCTAGTATAACTGCTGAGTATGAGGTCGTGGGTTATAATCGCGGTCCCGGTCGGGTAACGTGTCATTAGGTTTTTCCACCAGGAATTTCTCAGTAGCAGCGACGGAGTCTAAATTTGCGCCGATTGATGGGAATAGGCTCGCCCCCTATTACATGGGACTTAAACATAACTGGCGAAATGGGGGTGTAATATTAGGTACACCTCTGCCTAACCCTTCGGGGATTACAGGCGTGATGTTATGTTATGTTATAAATACGATTTTAATTTACAGTTTACGCGAACGCTAAACTAATATTCGGGACAAAAATGTCTCTTCGTAGACATGAGCCTTTAGTCATGTAGTGTAATAGTAAACTGTTATTATTCACAAACTGTGCGAACTATGTATGCTCAATTTTGCTCTGCGTTCAACTCAAATGCTTTGCTTTTCTTATTCCAATAACTTACGAATGATCAAGCAGTATAATTTTATGTCCACTGTCGTTTTTTTGAATGTATGTATTGTTTCAGTTTGTGTGGTATAGTGTTAAGTTCTGCAGATAACATTTTTTGTCATGACTAATCGTTACCTTTTTACTGCTATAGTCTCGCATTTATCACAACATTTACGCCCTTAACACAGGTCCATCACCCTACTCTTTGTGTACAATTCACCAAAGAAATATATTTTTATTGTTCGTTATATATGTTACGGCTAAAAGCCGAAGTGCGGCTACACCTAGTTCAAGCCGGTTGAACCTAGGTGCGACCGGTAACAGTTGTGTATCCTTTTTATTGCTAGGACACACCGACCAAACGGATTAGGTCAGGTTAGGTTAGAACTGTGACAAAACGCGCGCGAGCCGAACGAGCGCTACATACAAATTGGTTGCATGTTCTAACCGAAGATAAGTAGGATACATCTAAGTTTAACCGGCCGCACCTAGGTTTAGCCGGCTAAAACTAGGTGTAGCCGCACTTCGGCTATTAGCCGTAACATATACATAATATTGTATGATTTTACTCAGCGTATTATACTTCACCTCCGTAACCTTTTAGTAACGTGTTTTTGTATAATTACATTAGGTAGTTACTTGTATTTTGTTCTTCCTCCTAATATCATATTAAAAGTGTATGTATAATTTTAAAAGCACTGAACAGGCAGGACAGTTTTCAACTTTTTTGCCGTACACAAGCACATTTATTTCGTTTTACTACAAAATAATATCGTAATTATCATGATAATTATCGGATTATGATTCGATAATCCGAAGCTTGATATCGAAAACTTTGTGTCTTTATTTTTCGGCATTTTCGTAACCATCAGTCTAGTCCTAAATAGTGAAATAGTAACAAACAAAACTAAACACTAATGTACAAAAAAAAACAGATTTTTGATTATAAACGATGTTTGAGATCGTTTTTTCAAGTTGATACCTCACTCGTTTAGATACGCGTAGAAGCACCAAAACGGCAAATGAAAATGATTTTTGATAATTATTAAGATAATTATTCCTTGATGACGCCCATGCCGGACGTCACCAAGGGGCGCGGGGCGGGGGGCAGCTGCCCCGTTTCGTTTCGATAATTCTTTTTTTGTTTGGAAGAATATTATTTCGCGGTGGTCCCGTTTAGATTTGGTTAAGATCTTATGCTGATCTTCGGAGGTTTGCAATGAAACGCTTCAATAATAGACAGAAAATCTGTCGTGATTGCTGCAATAGCTTGGATGTTTATTGTTTACACAACACCATAACATAACATCACGCCTGTACGCTCTGAGGGGGTATGCGGATGTGTACAGTACACCCTGATTTCAACAGTTAGGTATGTTAAGTTTTTTATATTATCATATATTGTATAGGATATTACAACTTAAAATGGAAAAATAAAAAAACTTTTTTGCAAAAAATAAAACCGACTTCAAAAACACAAAAAAGTGGAAAAATAACTTTAGCTTCGTCGCAAAATACTCAATCAAACAAACAAAAGTCAGTTTCTGAAGTTAGTTAATTTTTTTTTAAGGCTAAAAATGAGCCTCTGAGAAATCTTCAAGAGTACCTAACAAACAAACAAAATTGCGCCCTGGGAGAAAACTTTCATCACAGAGGCTCCTTTTTTCTGCCTCTGGATTGTCACTCCTGTTGGATTTTCGCATGATCCACCGCTTTAGACAGAAGGAGAGGTTGAAATAAATTAGGAGCCCCTTCCCCGAGAGCTTATTAGGCAATTATGTCATAAATAAGGTTGCAGAAAATGGAGCATGTAGATACTTTGATCTGATACTTTCAGCGCCACTGTATTTTTCTTTTGTAGCTCTATCTTCGTTGTTCCTTTGTAACCTGTATAACTTAAGTTGTTCCAAATAAACTTTATTATTAGTATCTCCAACTACATATCTGTATTAATTCAAAGCATGATGGAAACATTTTCGTGCTTGCTTAGCTCGCTTTTGCGACCTATTTTCTCTTGAATCTTGACTTTGTCAAAAAGTTCACCAAGGAACTCCTGTATGACGCCCTAGCTCGAAATCTGTCGAAGCCCTTGCCTTGGGGTCTAGTGCCTCGTTTGTCTAGTGGTCGCAAGTACGGCAGCTGAGCAAAAGGTCCTGTGTTCCATACCCGAGTCGCGCAAAGATATATTGTGTTTTTCCATCAGGAATTTCTCAGTAGCAGCCACGGAGTTTACAATTGCGCCCGGTTGATGGCAATAGGCTCGCCCTCTATTTCATGGGCCTTAAATATAACTGGCGAAATGTGGGTGTACTATTAGGTACAGCTCTGTCTAACCTTTAGGCGATTGCAGGCGTGATGTTATGTTATTCCTTGAGAAGTATGAAAGAAGAAGACATGCTACGCCGACCCCAAATAGATTGGGATAAGAGCAGGAGAATGATGATGAATCAATGTTAATTATCACTTTGAACCCTGATGATAAGATATTGACGAAAAAACACGATTAGCGGGACTACACCTATTAAATGATCCGTTTTACAGAAAGACACATGTTATTTTTGGCATGTAATAAAGCGATTGCACATTCGTGGACATTCGCCCACCAGTGACACACAACCGCTTGTATCGACTGCCACTCTGTGATCAGTCCCCGTATTCACTAACGCTTCTATTCGATTTTGGATTCAAGGATCGATTTGAATTTTAGGATTCAATGGCATTACAAAAGTGAGCGAGATAGAAATTGGACTTTTCGAATTGAAATCGTATCCGAAGCGTTTGTGCATAAGGGGACTGACTGAGCTGTAGAAGATCATATCTCTCAATAAAAGAGTGATGTTCTGGAACAATTGAAGAACAATACCCAATACCGGAACACGGGGAGTGTTCCTTCGCACTAAGAGAATTATGTTGTTTCAAAACATACCATAACTATCAGCGTTAGATCATAGTTCCTACCCCACTGTCTAACTGGATTTTAATATTTCAACAATGATATCATATCCGGAATTGGTGACTATCAGAGAGCAGCTTTGCAATCTCAGCTCAGTCGAGTCGAAATTATCGATATGTCAAATTTACAAGCAAACCTGATGGTGTTTTGGTTTTGTGCTTTTTTAAATAGTAGCAAATGCGTTACTTTAGGTAGACTGAATTGAAACAGGATCCCATTTAAAAACACATTTATTACATTAGAGCACTTGAGTACAAAATCTCAAGGGGTAGGTCCTTAAAATCCCTAGGACTTTCACTGGTAACTGGATTAGGTAAACAGGTACTGCCCTTCGCTTGTGGACACCGTATGTTGCGCACGCAGTCACAAGCTCAAGGTAGTGAGGTAGTGGCGCGGGCAGTGGACGGCAGCGGCCACGCGCCAGGGCTGCACATTGGAGTCTAGTATCCCGCAACAGCAGAGCGGTGTAGATAGGCAGGCCTGCCCCAGATTTTAACATGGTGTTGATGCGGTTAGCGCTTTCGTCCTGACCTTCGTAAAGTTGAATTTTGTGCCAAATATATTTAATGCAAATTTGCGATCGACACACTATGAAAACATTGAATGAAAGCCAGTCCCCGTAGTCATAAAGGCTTCCTAATAAATAAGCTCTGTTTCTCATTTCCATCAAAATTGAGTGTTCACAGCAAGTATTTCAGAAAATAAAGGTGTTTATACGGTCTTTAAGTACGCCATATACCGGCCAGCGGCGGTCTAGAGCAATAACGGAGTAGCGTGTTGGCAGTGTTTGCTACTTAATTTATAGTAATTTATCATTTCAAAATAAACACTGAAGTCGACGTTCTGTTTATTTTACCATTATTGTTTGGTCCGTTGATCGTCGTTTTAAATATACCGTTTTAACTAGAGTAGTGTGTTTCAGTTAGCAATCAATTCAATTGGACAAAAGAATATCAACAAAAGCGTGTCGCCTGTTGGAAAGCGTAGGCGATTTACATTGCTATGACAAACGCAAAGTAAAAGTACCCTTAACGAAGCCGAAAGGCACTTGTTCTCCCTGTCATTACCAGCATTTAAAGTTCTTTTTAAAATACAAGTTTTTAATGTGTAACTGTGTAATATAGGTATACTGAGTGTATGACATAACATCACGCCTGTAATTCCCGAAGGGTTAGGCAGAGGATGTGTACCTAATAGTAGGTACACCCACATTTCGAGGGCGAGCCTATTGCCATCAACCGGGCATATATCCAAACTCCGTGACTGATACTGAGAAATTCCTGATGAAAAAACGCAATAACAATTCCCGGGAATCGAACCCAGGACCTCATGCTCAGCAGTCCCGATTACGACCACTAGACCAACGAAGCGGCTGAGTGTATAACTTTACTTTAAATACCTCCACGACTCTCGTATTATTCCATGGATCCATCAGCATAATGTTTTGAGTGCGTTACATTAAGTCCTACCGTAAAACGTGATGTTGCACCACAAAAAAGAAGTCAATTCCTTGCATTGCCTTGCAATTTTTGCGTAGTTACTTAGTTGATGAACAGAATGCTAGGTTAACGGCTTCGTGAAGGGTCCGTTTACACCTTGTATTGGTACAGTCAGTGAATAGTATATTAAGTAAAACTCTTTTGATAGGTGTGCTATCTCAGGTATTTATTATCTGTGAAAAGAATAAGGATCCCAATGAACGTGGTGAACAAACGTATTGACATCTGTCAGTTTACCATAGAGGAAGGTACAAGGGGGAATGAATATTTAAATGGAAAAATACAGCACGAAAGGGGCTAACGACAGTAATTATGGTAACACGCGATTTATTAGGGGAAAAATATAGAAAATACAAAAACATTTTGCAAGAAAGTTCCATAATTATTGTTTACCGCTGTCTGAATAGCAGTTGGAGGTTCCCACAGCAAACTGAAGTGTTTATTTGTTTCTTTAGGATCCGCAGAAAATGAGGAACCATTGAATTAGTATAACCAGTTTGTAGACACATTCGATAGATGAATAAAATGTTCCATCTAAAGGTCCGGTCGAATCGGTATAGACAAGTGGCGGACGTGGCTCCGGACACTGAACTCGGGAAAATTATAATGTTCCTAATATGTCTGTCACTGTCCGTATCGCTTTGGCCAGACCTTAGGCAAATCCTTTTGTGAGTATACAATTTTACTCGGAAATTAAAATAAACTATCAACGCATTTGAATATCTTGTAACAACGTTTTATCCTGTTAGTTTTATCTCGTTGGATTCCCCAGAATGAATGGACTCCTGACGAATGACAGAGACCCAATTATGTTCGTACTGAGAGTTGCTGTTTTCCTTATTAACAATCAGAATCATACATACTCAATTATACATTAATTGATTACGTTGCGTACATCCAAGGAGTGGAATGTCAATAAGTTACTGACTCAACTCATTCCCGTATTTTCCATTTAGTTACACTAATTTAGTCCTTCGTCCTCAGTCATGTGACAATCCAATAATTACCGAAGCTTGTATTTTGACAATGATGTTCGATGCGTAGATCTAGTTGTTGAAAAGGTAGTTTTAACAAGATTATAGGGTAGTTCCGTTGATTAGAAATAAAATAAAAAAAACTCTACTGAAAAACAAAGAACAAGCACATTTGGAAGCAGGCAGAGGACCCATTTGAATATAAAATTAATAAATTACCAGCGTTTCAGTTTAATAACGTGCAAGATTTTACATACGATTTATTTTTTATACGATTTGTCATTTCGATAACCAGCTTAAAATCGTCATAGATCCTAAATGGTAATTCGAAATAAAAATGTTTTGAATATCTTTAGTCTCTAGAGCGCCACATAGGAACAAACAAACATACATACATACATAGGCTGATAGACACATTACCCTCTTTTGCGTCGCGCCGTCGCCGTTTAATCGTGAGTAAACTACATTTTTCTTTCATACGGCCCAGTATATAAGTTCACTCGTTCTTCCTGAGAACATAGAATATGAGTGAGTTTTACCGAATGATGAATCTCACTTATATTCTCCGAAAACTCTGATCTTATCTCGAAATCATTTTTTTTAAATACGGCTAACAGCAGGTCAGGTGCACTCAATTAAGTGTCGGAACCAAAATAAAGTGAGCAGTATGTGTTACAATCGTTCTGGCCTGCCATAATTACTGCATTGCGGGTATTAAATTAACCAGCGCTAACTTCTAAACGAAACATTTAATTATTGACAGCGTAAGATTAAACGAGAGTAAACCATTGTAGATGTGCAATTATTGAGGTTACGACCTGCTTTCAAGTTCGGAATATAATGAAGCATCTGATTTTACGTAGAACTTCTTGCGACTAAATCTAGTTCTCGTTCAAATCTTCGAACTGTTATCGTATGCTACGATGTCGCAGCGTATCCTCAGATCATTCAAGTAAGTGCTTTGATCTTCGATACTCTCGATTCTTGTAATTATGTGACGTTAACAGATGTCGTTCCTTCTAATCGTTAGGTTGATACAACATCTCACTTCGGGTAGAAAGAAGTTAAAGGGATTGAAAGCAATTTCTTTCTTTCTTTATCGTGTGGTTAGTTCCTAACCTGGTGTCAGAGTTTTTATGCCGCCCATGGGCCTCTGACTTGGCTTTGCATGCCGTCAAGAAATATCTCTCAGACATGCTGGTTTCCTCACGATGTTTTCCTTCACCGAAAAGCAAGTGATAATTATACTATACGCACATGAATTCGAAAAATCAGAGGTGCGTGCCTTGGGTTCGAACTCGAGACCTATGACTTGGCAGTCCGACGGTCACACCACTAGGCTATCACTGCTTAATTAGCAATTTCGAACAGTCAATTCAAACTTAGTAGAAAAAAACTCATCAGGCGACACTTTTAACTGTTATAAATTGATTGATCTATAAAGCACAATATGTATGTAGGTAGGCGATAGCGAGAGATTGCAAGTCGTTTATAGGCATCGTAAAAACCCGTTAGCATCGATATTATAGCAGGCACATTATAGTATAACTAGGTGATGTGATGTAGATACCTAATCTACGCGTTTTTCCTTGACTCGTATGGGAAATTAGCATGATCCATTATTCTCTCATGACCAGCGTATACCAATACTTTTGAAGGAAAAGACGAGATTGATGCATCTATAGTTCTACACCCAGCCCGAAACCTCAAATCTGATTTATTTTTTAATGTTTTCTACCGAAACCCTATCGATAGTTATGTAGCGGGCAGTGGCTGATAATCTGACGACCTCGATAGACCAGCCCAAGGTCAACGCATCGCCTCACAAACCAGTCTGGCATATTCTTTTATTAATAACGACTAGTTATGTTGCTAGTAAGTGACTGCGAGTCTGTTCGTGATTTTTTGTAAGAATGTAGTGTGGCTTAGCATTTTTACATTTTTGACGTTTTCTCACTTTTTTAATCCCATAATAATTTAGAATAAATGAAGGTAATTTTGGGGTTCATTAAAGGAAATTTCAGCAGTTGTTATTGTATTTACTTCTCTTTGTACAGCTGGGCAAAAGACTGTTTCCTTGACTGTATTTAAACCCAAAAGCAACAACAGTTAATGAGACTATTTTCATAATTTTATTGTCATATTTTAATAGACCTTGCCGTGGAAAGATTAGAATGGTCGGACTGTCTGTCTGTCTATCTGTATACTATACCTAACATTGTATCTCAAATGACTTTGTTCTCTATGAACTATCACAATTATCTTGAATTGACCTATTTTCTTAAATGACCAACGAAAGAGCCATCGACGAATCAATCACCAACAATGCGCTCGCGATCACTATACCCACAAATAACGTTTAATTTGCGAACATACTAACAAACTTGACCTGCACCTACACATGGAGCATGCTCAATTGGCAAACGCACGAATATGTATATGTGTGTAACATACGACTCAGTATCACGATACTGAATCGTATTTTATTCTTTGTGTGTCTCGGTGACCCTTAAAGAAACGTCTCGAAGTTGATGGATGATTTTTATCTTGTTTGTTTAGTGGTCAATATTATTTGACAACAAAGCTTCAGGAACCGGGATCCGTGTTTAGTGATCTCTTACGAATCATGTTATGGCACTAAACGACGCCCAATGAGATCCTTGCAGCTCTTGGGCATTCAAATTTAGCTGAGAATCGGCCGGTTTTGAAAGTCATTATTACGTTACATAGTCCCCCAAAACGTACGGCCTTCGCAGTGGTGTTGGACAAACTCCTCGGAAACTTACTTATATGAGTACAAGTGTCGTTATTATGACTATTGTGGTATGCCAGTATTGTGGTTTCTCCACAGTTTCAACTGGTGGATGAGATGTCAGGGTCCTGCTGTAATCCAGTAGTCAAATAACAAAAGTTTCACGACAGTATTTCGTTTGATCTGGTCTGGTCATTGGCAACCCTAAATTCTGTATTTTGGAAGGAGCTTGTCTCTTAACCTTTTCAAGGAAATCCTTTACCATGAGAACAAAATTATAATTAGGCTCAGCAACCACGACGGTTCTCAAAAATAATAAATGTGATGTTTGAAATTAAAATCACTAATGTGTGGCTAGAATCATAGAACTAGAATTTCTACGGCGGTTCGTACAGGACCTAGTAATCATGCCATCGACCTGGCCTTAGTTTTTATCACAAATTATTACGATAACATCGCATCGCTACCGCGGTGCCGCCCGCCGCCGCGCCAGCGAGCGGTACTCGGCGTTAACGATGACAAAACCTGTAACCTGACTCCTAAGGCTTAATTCTAATTCATAAATTTAATAGTTTCGTTGTTGTTTTGATGAGGCGTCTGTGTGCAAAGGATTATTCAATTATTCATGTTTTTGATGTATTGACTCAATAGGTACTTGACTGTAAAAGCAACTCAATCGTAGATTTTTAATGATATGGAGTCAATGTAAACCTCATATAAAAATGCTGTATGTAATATAAAAGTCCCACGCCTAGTTTATCAAACAATTTGTAGGGATTAACGAGGCATGTGATGGACATACGTAATGCCAAAGTATGAACACTAATATGAAATGACACCACTTGCTCATCTCCTTTTTACTTTTCATCTGTGATGTCAATAAAGGAGTGTCAGATGTGTCAGTATTCAGATGATCCCGGGAGGACAACACGTATTGTGACATGGCACGCCAATCAAGCGTGTAAGGTTCAGTACAGACTGTCGCGTCGCGATGCTGAGCGACAATGAGCACTCATTACTAGTACCACAATTTTGTTCAAGCGACACCTCGTCATCAAGTATTATTGCTACGTGACCGCGTCGTTTTAACGATGCAATCGTTATCGATCTTAACACCATTTCTTCTATTTTGATTGAACCAACAATCCATTCTCGTATTGAAATAAAGTTATAATAAACCTGTTCCATATCTACAAAATTCCCAGTGTAACGATTGTAACACCGTCTCACATGGAAAATTACCTACTCCCACCGTAGTAAACAAATTCACTAGTCAGTTTATTGATATTTGGAGTGCCTAGAATGCATACTCATGTTACGTTTTAGAATTTTCCATGCAGATTATTGCGGTTGAACGCGCGCTCATTGAATCTGTTGTGAGCCTACAGGTCCCTGTTGTGCAGTTACATTTTGCGGGTTCAACCGCCTATTAGCGTCCTCTGGCCATATTCTTCAATTGATTCTTTTAAGTAAGGGGCTATACAAGGTGTAAACGAACCCTTCACGAAGCCGTCAACCAAAAATTCTGTACGTCAATCTAAGTAACCCTACACAAAAATTATTGTTGGGAAACGACTGTTTTTTTTGGGGTGAAAAATCAAGTTTTAGGGTAAAACTCAATGTAACGCACTCAAAACATTTTGCCGGTGGATGTATTGAATAGTACGGGGGTCGTGAAGGTATTTGAAGTAAAGTTACAACATTAAAAATTTGAATTTTCAAAACTTGTGAATAAGAAGGAACTTTGTCCTCCAATATCTCCGTAACTAGAAGGTTCACAGGTATGGTCTAGAACAAAAAAAAATATCGAAATGACGGGGAGAACAAGTGCCTTTCGGCTGCCTTAAGCAATGGAAACGTGTTGCGGGCGTTGCGGCATTCATCGCCGGTGTCATCATGAGAGATTACTCAAAGATCAGTTCCAGTCACGATGAAGCTAGTCATGTTTAGACTACGCCTATGGAAGTCTCTTCCTTCCTTGCTCATCATCTTTTATACAATCAACTTATCGTGGCACACAATCACACGATCGATAATAGGTGTAAACAAGATTTTTCTTTACAGCACTGAATACACGTAGAACATTTAACTCGTTTCAAAGCATGTTTTCTATTTAGTAAACAAACATGGCGTCAGAGTAAACAAACAGGAAGGCTGGTAAACAATGGATAGTCATGTGACGAATGAGAAAACAGTTAGTAGTTTAGATAAATATTTGTTGTTGAATGCTGCGACAAGTTTTACAACTGGGTGTTCCTCTCGCGTGAGGATACGTCATTCTTGAGTAATAACCGCACTAATAAAAGATATGGAGCTGTTACAGTGGAAACGTGTTACTGTGAACTACTCTAGCATTCGTAAATTGTATATAGGTAGTCAAACACAGGCAGCCCTGCATCGGATCGATTCGATATCGTTTATAATTAAAACGAAAAATATAATAATAAACGTTTAGCATATCAATAACTGCATTGTTCCTTTTTAAGATGTTCAAATGAGTTCCCATGCGTAACGCACACATGTAGTGAATTAAAATGTCGAATCAAATGCGCCTACTAGAAATCTTGATTTCGCCATGACCGGGTAAATATATATTATAAAAAAAATTGTTACTTTAGTATCACCACAGGTAAGGCCGAAACGGGACGCTTCACTTTCTGTTCATTTACTTGTCTTTCAGTCGGCGTATTTACCTACAAGTGTATCTGAACACAAAATCAATCTAAAGTGAATGCACAACTAAAAATGAACATTAACGCGTGAGATGCGTCTGATATTAGTTAAACAATATTAAGTTCGATGTCGGACCGCCATACTTGCATGTGTAATGTAATGTAGTTTACACGTAAATATTATTTTTATGACTTATCATATCGCGTGCAGTAGTATGCATTCAATTAATCGTAATTGTCGATTCTATGAAACCCTTTGTTCAAACTGCTAGTGGCCCTAATCTTGAGAACATCGTGGTAATTGATTCTCAAGGCTGTTAATGTGCGATTTGTATTGATATTGGCAGCTTATTATCCTTATCACGTACAGATATAAATGGACCCTGATTGGGTTGGACAGTGTGGAACATAAAACTTAGGTTCATCTATACATCTGTGAATAAATTTGAAGTGTTTCATTGGATCGTGTTTGCTATTGTCTCCCCTGTTACGCAATTGCCATTTTTTTCGCTGCGTCGGAAGGCCTCCCACTAGGTGGACCGATGACCTGGTGAAGGTTGCAGGGCTCCGCTGGATGCGAGTCGCACGGGACCGGTCAATGTCGCCACATTGACCGGTCTCGTGCGACACTTGAGGGAGGCATATGTCCAACAGTGGACGTCTTTCGGCTGAAATGATGATGATGATGACAATGGCTGTTTTGACTAACTATTGGGCAACTGTGGAATTGAAAGGACGGGGCAAGATGAACTTGTCAAACAAATACTCAAAATATTTCGAGAATATTCGAGTTTCGAGCACTTGGTCATTTTTTTTTTTTTTTTTACAACTAAATCTAAACTTCTCTCCACACCACACACTATGTCTTATAGGTATATATTTATAGTACTAGTATTTATTTTATATGTGTATATTTGTATGTATGTTTATTTTATATAGGTATACTTTTGTTTTAACTTCCAATTTCAATTTTCCCTTTTTATATTTTCTACACACTGTGTCTACATTTCTAATCCTACTTTCCTCTCGCAGGTCTGCTGGAAGAGATTTCTCATGAAATAAACAGTACCTTTGTGTTCTTCTATCTTAATGTAATGTCTTGAGTATTTTGTGTGTACATAAATAAATAAATATATCTCCTGTATCGTAGGTGCGTTTACAAACATTTAAAATCACACACACAAACAGCCAGACCCGGGACAAAACAAATTCATTTTTCGTGCGGTAATCGAGCCCGCGACACGCAGCGCATCAGCCAATCGTGTTCGTGCTGTCAAAATTACTATCGACTACTCATTAGGTATAATTTCCTTTCATTAGAATCCGAATTGAAATGCAGAGCTATCGTTTTAGAGCTCACCAGATAGCGCCACTGGCGAGTATGGTCTTGTCATTAATCCTATTTTACACTTTACAAGTACCAATCATCTTTCTTCTGCCTTATAACTTCTTAATAAATAAAAATAATTACCTTGATAATTTCGATTTCGTAGCTCGATGCCCACTTGCGCAGTATGAATATTTTTTTGGACTTTCAAGTAATGGGTAGCACAATGCCAACATTTTGAAACCACATTTGATCGTGTGATGCCAACAATTGCATATTGATAAACAAATCTTAATACATTATTCTAATCGTAGCATGTTTACTTTGGATATCGTCGGCACTTTTTATATGTAAGTGGCCTACAATATGTACAGTCAAAACAAAATTTATTTTACTTTGGGTGTTTCGTTTAAATATATGGTAAAATTAAATGGGTGGGTACAAACAAATTAAAAATAAAATCAATCGGTCATTTTACTAGTACTAACGTATGTATATTAAATAAAACCAACAAGCATTTGCATTATGCATGCTACTAATAAAATAAATTAATAAAATCTCCGAATCTTATTCTTACTTCTTTCTATAAACAAAAAAAATTTAAAAAAAATCTAAGGTTTGTATTGCAAAATGAAATTTAATGACACTGTGATTCAATATGTGTGTGTGTATGTGTGTTTTTTTTGTCTTTTGTGTGGAGGATTGACGTCAATATTATTTTATTTAAAAATCATCGTCCATGCCAGTAACATTAAATTTAGTACCTACTTACGTAACTTTTTTAGGTGGAAGTTTAATTGGTAAGAAATATTTTTCGCTAGACTGTACTAAAATAGACATAATGACATCGTCAGATTAAAATTTTTCATAAAGTTGGCAAACTGCGATGTAACTGGGACAAAAATTAAAAAGTAGGCTTCGTGTGATCTGATGTGTGGTGGTTTCAAAATGTTGGCATCGTGCTACCGATTACTTGACAAGTACAAAAAAGTAGTCAAAGCGTGAAAGTAGGCATCGTGCTACGAAATCATAATTTCGAACCCTGATTTTAAAACACCCCAATCAATTTAGTTGAACCTTGTAACCAATATTGGCTGCTTTAAAGTATTTAATACTTGTTTCTCATGAATATGATAAGAACATAAATATTTGGTAGCTCAAACTTGGTTATCGTGTGGCGTGCCGCAACGTGCTAAGCCACAAGCAAATGTTTACAAGCAGAAAGGTCAACATTGCCTTAAATGACGTAAAAAGGAAAAAATGCTAAACAATGCGCGCAATTGATTTTCAATTGCAACAATATCCACTATTGTGCACGTGAAGCGTAACTCGATAGATTCATCGGAGTAGAAACTGTCGGTCTATAAATACAGTTCAGTACATATACAATTGTAAATCACGCCACGCCAGTTATCCGCTTAGGGTGTTAGTACTCGCGAGCATCGAGAATTGTAACGCTGCAACCATAAAGTAATTTTGTTGTTCTGCATAGCTCATTTTAACACAATAATATTTCTTTCTTTCCATCCCTGGAAACGCTTCTGCTTCTGAGACAAATCGTTGCCACTACTCGGCTTTTATCAGAGAAGAGTTTAATTCCCTCGCCTTTTGAAATAACAAAATCTCACAAACTAAAGCAGCATAGCTATTCACAAATCCAATCTAAACCGTATCGATTATCTTTAAGACTCTTGTTCAATTATCTGGTTTTTGGAACCGAAGAACAGGCAAAACACTATTCACTGATCCAATCGCCATGGTAGAAAATGAAAACCTGTTGTAGAAAATTTAAAGTGGTAAATAAATTATCTGTTAAGTGTTCCGGTGAATGAATACTGAATATCCGTCGAGTAAGTAAATATATATTTATAAACCAATTTACTATGATTTTATTAATAAATGATCCGCAACACCTTTTGTTTATGGTAAAGTATAACATGGCGACGTTAGTTCCGACTATGGCCACGCGCCATAAGGTTCACGGAATTGTTTTTTTTTAAGAGACCATGTCTCCTGCCTCCGTTGATCTGCGGTACGTCGACGGTCCCTGGATTGCAGAATTTGGTACTTTATCTATCCAAATAATTTAAATTAAGGTCTAATACTCATTTAACTACCAAACATTTTTGAAATAATTATATGCAGCGGTTAAAACTTAACATACAATACATGTTCTTACTTCAGACAACGGCTAAATTAGTTAATACTGTTAACCAATTTAGGCGGTGTCTTTTATTTTTTGTTCGTTTTCACTTCCGATAGCAAATAGCTATCGGCAGGGTTGATGTCTCCATATGAAATCACAATCGAACCGATTAAGTAGTTATTCGGTTTCGGTTTTGTGAATAGTGATTAGAGGATTTTTTCGATAAGACTCGATCGATTGGGTATGCTATGCAGATATCATGCTGCACTCGAATGAACGTTCGCTTTTGTTGGACACAACGTTCACAGAACACCCAAAAAACGACACAGGAAGTAATGTTTATTATATACCCATTTCATTTTATGATTTTACGATAATTGTGACCGATATAATATTCCAAATGCCAATCGAAATCGGACATCGTCCTATCGTCTTCTTCTTTAACTTTTTGCCATCCAATACTCTGTGTGTGTACGTCTCCATTTCTCGCGGTTTTGTGTTAAGGCTATCCATATCGTCGGATTGCTTACTAATAAATTCATTTTACTCATTTTATGTTCAAGCTTTCCGAGAAAGATTCCAAATGAGGAACAATCATAAAATCAACAAAAAGTGATACATCAGATACCTATTAGTTCTAAGTGTTGCTTTGCTGGGATTGAAATTAAAACTATGTAGTAGAGTGAAGAAGACAGTGCAAAGCTATGGTTTGACTTTTTTTACCTTTAAAATATACATATACATACTATGAATTAAGTAGAAAATAATCTCTACCGTCGGAGAAAGTCATTTGTTATTGTCTCATTGTTATGAAAATATTGGGCAGGTGTGCGAAAACATAACACCGTAATAACAGTAAACCATGTACTTACGTTGAATTTGGTATAAATATGTACACCAAGAATGAACTCATAGGTACGATACATTTACTATTGACTAAAAATCTTAAATTCATTCAAATAAGTCTTTAAAATAACAAAATAGAGCTAGACCATGAATACTATAAAGATACGTGAAAATAATATGTACGTGCGGTTAGAATAATAATTATTTACTATGTCGATCTGTTTCCAAGGTTTATTTTTGCCCTTTTATATACCTTGTTAAAGATTTAGTTAGTTCTAGATAGTATTAAACGAAACCATCGTCTTCTGTGTTAAAACATGTTCAGCTGTTCAATTTTGAAAGAGGTTACCTACAGAGAAGAGGTTAGCTCAGTTCCATTAAGTCAAATCTTATCGTTTGCAATGAAGTACAGCTTCGCCATTATTATTATCTCCAGTTAAGGAAAGGCCCTGTTGAAAAGTAACTTGTAGTGACAGCATGGCAGCTGTAAACACATGAATATTTAAATTATGCGAACGTTAATGCTGCTAGACAATTTCCCAGTGTTCCTATTTTCCCTATGGCGCATGAACTTTGACAATGTGTCAAAGAGTATTAACGGTAGCTGCTATACCGATAAAGATTTATTGTTCTTAAATGTGGAGAAGGATATAAAATGTATTGTGAATATCGCGATACACACTGGTTGATCGAAGTCAGACACACACAACTTTAAGTTTGTAAATGTGAGAGAGAAAAGAAAAACGGATATCAATATTTAAGCAGAATTTACAGCACGTCGAAATAAATCCGTCGTAGATTTTTTGACTTATGTTATTAATAAATTACAGTTATTTTCAGTGCGAAGAAATATTGGTTATATGCGTAATATCTACGTATTTTTATGTTGGGTAAATCAGGCGTTGAAAAGAGGTCTGTCGCGCTCAACGCAAATCCGAGTTCTGTTTCCTGGCTACACCGAACGAGGCAACGCAGGCTATATCGCAAAATCTATCCAAACGAAAAATGCTTATACGAGTATAACCTCGTCTTCAAAATCGATTGATTAAATATTGGTATAAAATCTTTTACTTTCTTAATCTACCTTCCAAAATACATAGATTTGGTTAGTATATTTTTGTTATAATAAGATTTCATTGAAGGGCCAACGTTGTATGAGTGTCATATAAAAAAAAAACATAAGTTAACATAAACTTAAAATTATTAGAATTTCAAAAGACCCATAAAATTCATCATCTGCCTAGCCTTTTACCAACTATGTTGGGGTTGGCTTCCAGTCTAACCGGATGCACCGTAACAACAATATTTCACATGGAGCGACTACATATCAGAACTCCACAACCCAGTTAGTACTGGGTAATACGATACCCCTTACTAAGAATGGTTGTCAGATTTCTGGTCCCTGCCTAGGCCTACCTAACGGCTTAACATGCTTTCCTAGGCACGGACTAATCTCTGGTAACTCGAGCGGCTGTAATTATTTAGCCACGAGCTCCTCACGGGTACATGACCACAATGGAATTGAAAAAATATAATATTGACGAATCGTTGGCGTCAGAATCAAAGTCGCGAAGATGTCTAAGTCCATGTCAGTTAATATGGTACAAACTAACTTCGCTCGAAATTGATTTTGGTCGCGCAATTGTATGGTAGGAATTATCAATTATGAATTTATGACACCAATTCGACACCACAGTCCGTCCGATCACGGGAGGCGTTGGTTTTAAATAATATTATTTATACCGACAACAACGTACAGCATCTTGCATGATATCAGATTATTTGAGTAGGGCGGGATGTCAAAGGGGAACTCCCCCTCACACACAATTAGTGTTTGTAGTGTATTTTCTAGTTTTGCACTCACCGACTTTCGCCTTAAGTTTTTTGACACATGTGACACTTAAAATCACCATTCATCATGTTATCACTTTCCTATTAGGAACCATCAAATGTACACCAAAACGTACGATAAGTGTATCAGGTAGTGTTCTTTGTAACGTTAAGATGTTAGTCAAAGGTAAGCCATTGATTGCCGTCGATCGACCGCAATATTGTTGCACCTTTCTGTCTAGTCTAATGTAGCAAAGAAAACTGGATCAAATTCCGCATCATCAAATGTTAATTCTCCTAGGAATGCAAGGCCAAAGTTGACGTGTTGTGAGAGGATTGATGTACAAAAGGGAGTAAATAATAACGTGACGGTGGACAGGGGAGCGCCGATCCCAAGTAACAAGGAATGGAACAGCAAAGAAGCAGCAGTGAAGCAGCTTTAGATGGTGTGAGCAGAAGTGGAGAAAGATGATGATGAAAGGCTTGTCTTGTGTGCCTGCATATTTGAGCTTTGTGCCCACGCTCTGCGAAAATAGACACTGTGCGTTTTATATTTTGTATTTATTACATTAATGCATAGGCCACATTATTATTCCCTCGTTTTACCTGTCACGCTATATTCAGAGACGCCTCTGTTCACTGGCATGGCAGTGTACTCATGCGGAACGGCTTTGTTTACAACGGACATAATGAGTTCGGTTATGTTGTGTCAATGAGTAACTTTCATTTATTCACTATTATGATGATGTTAAATGGCAAACTGAATGACTACGTTTGTTGAGAAATATGAGTTACATGAGAGAGGAGGTGGACCATATTGAACCAAGCGGGCCCAGAGTTCGAGATGTGGTTACTGAATTTTACATGTCTTCGAATTTTTGTTTCCGCTTTCTTTACCATGTTATTTATCCCGCCTGTAAGCCGAAGTGGGTTTGAAGACACGATGTCACATAGATAGGCGCGGATTTAGGAATCGCTAGGGCTTTCGTTTTACAGCATTAATCCGAGAAGACATTGTTTTCGTCTGACACCGCAACGTGTAACCCTTAAACAAGCAAGCAAGTACTGCTTGTTTTCGAAGTTCATTAAAAGGTAACAACAGTGTATTAAACATGAATACAAGTACATTGTTGACAATGTTTCAGATACGTCTTGGCAAACACCTTAAAAAAAAAATCTTTATTTGCCAAATCAAAATAACAACCTTGCACAGTTCAGTAAGTTACAAATAAGCAGTAGATGTAGTTACAATTTTTGTTTGACAAAGGTTTGCATACAACTAGGCTTTACAACTAAATTTAGGTGTAAACGATGAGCGATCCCTATTTGTCGGCGATGCAAACTCAATGGGATTTCCAGTAGGAAAGTGCATAAATAAAATACCTAGTAATATTGCCGCAACAAAGTGTAGAACAATAAAATCTAAGCCTGGAATAAATACTTTTGATGACATCAAGGTCACTTCTTGCATCATTATGTCAGCAATTCTGAGAACTGTCGCGAGGAAAAGAAAAACATTCAATGTAAATATTGTTTGTCACACCGTTTGTTTGTATCGTGACAACTTATTTAAAATAGTTTTACACTGTTGTTTATTCAAATTGATTTCGGCTGTGTGACTTCCGCTGTTTTGGTTTTGGGTGGAGATGACGCCAGATTGCACCCTAGCTTCAAAGAAGATAGTTCACGGTTAATGCCTAAATAACCAGCAGCAACTGAATTGCTTCATTTGCTTTTTATTTTTCGTAAGATGAAAATGAATTCTTTACAAATAATGTTATCCTAGTATTCACAAGTGTGAATGAAATACGTACTGTGTAACTCTTTCCCACATTCCTATAAAATGTAATATGAAAATAATATTGCTTCAAGAGGGGATGGTCCAGGTTAATAAAAACACTTACCTATCCGTAACGGATTTTGTTTTCTAGCAGAAATCATAATGGAAACCTAAATAAAGCTAGTATTTTTTATTGCATTATTAATTAACCTTTGCACCTGCATACAATTTTTTCTTAATGACAGTAAGGGACAGCGCTATGTGACATCTGTTTGTGTTGAAAAAGACACAACGTGTCAAGTGCCTACGCAAAATAAAATCGTCCTTCATTTCAACCAACTTATCTGTACAACCGGAAAAACACGGAACTAAAATAAATGTACCAAGTTTGACCTATCGATGCAAATTTTTTTGACAACAATGCAACCTTGAACTGCACATTTAAAGTGGTCATACTGTAGATGTATAGTCCAGCTGTCATTAGAAAAGGTTGGTTTTATACGGGGTTGGAAGGGACACCGATGTGAAAACGGTTACCACGTATTCAGTACATCTGCATTATGGTGGAAAATTTTGTAGTGGAAATGAAATCATAGTAATTTGACTTATTTCTAATCTTGAACGATGTTGTCTCTGTTTCCATACATACATTTAAACCTGAATAATTATGATCATCGCTGAGCGCAGATAAATAACACAGTATTAAATAAAGCACGTAACTGAAGAGGGAATCAAATCAGGATTCGAAATCAATATAATTATTTTCTTTGATAATTATCAATGCTGATTAATAATTTAATATCCCAATTGTTTTAATCAAATCGTTTTTTTTAACTCACTCTAACGGGGTTTTATTTTTCGGTATTTTCGTAACAATCACCGGTTCTTAACAATCTTTATAGTGAAATACTTATAAACAAAACTAAACAAATGTACTAAACATTCTGTTTGTTGATTAAATACATTGATGGTGAAAGTTTTTTTTAGTCTACACTTAAGCGCAGGCAGGCCACACCGCTAGCTAGCTAGCGAGCGAGCGAGCGAGCTGGCGGGCGAAGCGAGGCGATGGAAACTATATAAACTACGCGAAGATATGGCGAGCTACGAAACCACAGACGGACGGGAGAGCGAGGGGGCGGGCGAGAGGGCGAGGGGAGCGTTCCGTCTCACGCGGGCGACCTAAACGAATAGCATCGCTCGCGCTGGCATCGTCGGATATTTCGTTCGCAACGTTTGTATCGCTGACGTAGCTTAGTTCGGTAGTTCGTAGTGTGGCCTGCGCTTTAACGCGTTTGGATACGTGCGGAACCGGCAAATTGCGTTCGGATACACGTGAAGTGACATTGCTAATGTTTTTTGTTATTATAAGATAATTACTACTTCGAATCCTGATCAAAATTAACGTATTTAATTAAAGACTCCCCCTTTCACTAACACTAGGTTACATCAAAATTAATACCAGAATAAAAGACATCGCAGTCGTTTTGTGTTAGTGAATGAGACTAAGGGACTGTGTCACCATGTCCAAAAAGCAACTAGTCACCAAATAAAAAGTAATTGGTATGAAAAAAACTTAAAAAACTTCTTATGTACAAGAAAGGGCCTTGCCTTTGCGCCATTGCTATTAATTTATTCATTAGTACCCGAAGGTGCCTTAGATTCCTTGGCGAAAATACAACAAAATGGCATTAGGCGATATTTTCCATCGACACGCTAAGACGATGAAACGCGTCGAAACAACTTTGCTGGTGCTTATATTTTGCAAAGTGAACTTGGATTGTCGATCAATATTACAGGTGTATATTTGGTATTTAACAAAGATGTAGCACTGAAAATCTTTGTTAGTTTTTCTTTTATTGCAATTGTGATCTACTTAAGCAAACGAAACCCACATAATTAGTATGTTGCAGGTTCTTTATCAGACATAGTATTTTAAAATAGTTTTTCCCTTTGAACTATTTTCTATTATGAGGCTGAGGCCTATCGCATTTCACCGCTGGTCGTAGGCCTGCCCCAATCTGCGCCACAACACCATGTCATCGGCATCCACATCCAGACTCTCCCAGCCAATTCATTGAGTTCGTCGCTCTATCAAACTATTGGCGTTCAACATTGCGTTTGCCGATACTGCCGGTTTCCACTCCAGGGGGCCTAACATGGTGGCACTTTAGTAGAATCATAATATTAACTGCGTCTGTGACCATTTTAAGGTTTTTAACGTGATTCATATTATTATCCTGTTATGATTCTGCTAAAGCGCTCATTTTAAGCCCCCAGGAGTCGGTTGCCCCATGGGTCCTTTCACAGACATAGCCGGCCCACTACCACTTAAACTTAATTACTCTGCAAGCTATATCTGCAACTCAAGGAGAGGGCATTTTTGAAAATAACTCTGTATCTCCATTTTCCGCAGATGCAGTACCACCGACAGCGATTTCGGTGACTCAGACCCCGCTGCTGGGCGTGAACGGTTCCGGGATCCTTCATGTGAACCTCACGGGAAATCTTCCCATCAATCTGACGGACAACATGCCTAAAGTCAGCGACCCTATCGTACCTGACGATAGTACGTATAAACCTGTATTTATATTTTTAATTAATTTAGTAGGTATACTATATTGCGAAGACGGTATTCGCTGTGAGTTAAGATAAACAAATGTAAAGAATACAATTTTTTGGTAAAAGGATGGCACTATGTTTTGTTTTTGTTGGTTTTTGTTTTGCTAATAGGCTTGTGTCCTTTTCAAATAAATCGGATTGAACGTAGTTGCTTATATTATGAATCATGATAATGAGAGAACAAAATACCCAATTTTTATTATTACAACTAAAGATTAAATATATTGTCAGAAAATAGATTCGGCAAAATTAGGCATTCAGTCAATCAGAAATTTCACATTTTGATGTGTAGGTATTGCACTTTCGTAGAAAACGCTTTTTTTTTAAATTACTGGTGGGCTTCTCAATTTCGAGTAGGGAGAACGAGCACGGAAGACGAACATCGTTGCGGCCGTTCATCGACGTCAGTCACCCAAGAAAATGTTGCGAAAGTCGAGAAAATTGTATTGAGCGATCGAAGAGTTACTATCCGATACTTAATTCAAGAAACGGGCATTTCATATGGAAGTATTCACTCCATATTGAAACAATCTTTGAATATGAGAAAAGTCTCCGCAAGATGGGTTTCATCACGACAACGCACCCGCGCTCAGGTCGGCAGTTGCGATGGCTGCTATTCAGCAAGCTGGCATCGAATTGGTTGACCACCCACCAGATCTAACGGCTAGCGATTATTTTCTGTTCCCCAAATTGAAAAAATACTTAAGGGGAAACAGGTACGAAGACGATAACGAAGTGGTGGATGCCGTGGAGAGCTTTTGGCAGGACCAAGACAAAACTTTTTTGTGAAAGGGATTGAATCTTTGGAAAAGCGCTGGACTCGGTGTGTAGAGAGACTCGGAAACTATGTAGAAAAATAAATTATTAAGTTATCGATAGTCATTATATTCTATCTCATTCTCACTTCTTTTTGATCCCTCCTCGTATAATTCATTTCAGTCCGCTAATGGGCCGATTTTTCGCCAATGTGCTTTTTGTCTATTTTTATTATTATTTAGTTTTCTCTCTTGGCGTACTTATGTTTTGCAAATTGTCGGGCACTTTTTCTTGACTCGTCTTTGAAATGCTTTCTTCGTGGTTGACGTAATAAAGCAGTGCCGCAATATGTGCCTATCACCACCCGTTCACTTTTATTGTAAACCCAATCACATTTGGCATTGGTACGAAACGAGTCGATCTGTAAGTAAATTAAATTGTTTAATTGAAAAACGTTAACACGTAACATACTACATTACATTCCAGAATTACAAAAAAATGCAATTGATAGTAAAACATCTATGCTACTAAACCCCTCTAAGTGGCAGGTTCACTTTACTTTTTTAATGCCAGTTACACCATTTTTCACTAATGATTTTTGATCATTGCGGGAAATTAATCGAAGTCTCTGAGGTCTGAACACTACATAAGTACCTCAGACTCTCATGCTTGGTAAAGGATATCCTTATTAAACTGCATAAGGTCCACGCTTGTCGTCGTCGTCGTTAGTCGTTATCATTTTCGTGTCAGAATGTCTCCGGTCATCAAGCTAAAATGGTGAAGGAACACGTGCAGGTTAGCATTGATGCTCGTAAATTGTTAAAATGAAGTTATAAAGAATCATTGCGTGAGCAACACACAAGGCCAGTCGGCCGTTCAACTGGTTTTATTTCTTATTCGGTGAAAAATACCAAAAACTCGGAAACTGTGTTACAGTAACCAAGTAATGATGCGCGATGTAAATATCTTACCTTTTATCCTTGGATGATGTCAGACTCATCTTTACCTACAAGACACCAGAAAGCCACTTAGATATTATTGTAAAACTTTATAATAATATGTATGATTAAATCATAAATAATCAAAAATCATATTTATTTCTGTAAATTTGTTTTACAAAACTCTTTTACATGTCACAACATATTGTTTTAAAACTAGATGGGGCCGGTGTTTCGTACATCCGAAACAAACTCAGAGGTCACAGTCTCTTTTAAAGTCCAGACATTGCTCAAGTCATATGAGGATCATGTAGATTAATGTCTGAGATGGTATTTTGAAGAAATAACCAAACAGATTTGAGTGGACCTGTCCAGACAGTGCAAACATTTGTCAGTGATCGTGTAGCTCGACTCGTAATCCAAGGAGCTCAACGACACGACGAACAATACCAAAGAAAGGACATTTAGGTAGGCCGCATAAAGTACTCAAACTGCCAGACAATCGTGAAACTAACTAAACTAAAAAATAATAATAATAGTATGACCCACTTAGTCCTCATATTCACAGTAATAAACAAAAAAATATATAATACGACACTTGAAAAAGTAAATAAAGTCAAGAAAAAGAAAAATAAATAGTGCCATAGGTACTTGAAAAAGTAAATAATGTCAACTAAATCGAACAATAATTAATAAAAAAATTAATAAAATGTCAAATAGTAATAAAAATAAAATAAAAAGACACACATTCAAATTCAATTTAATATCGATTTCAGTTGGAGCAGTTCAATCCCAAGCTTTTTTGTCCTCCATATAATCCTTAACAGAAGACTATCTGGCAAAGTTTACGTTTTATAAAGATTTTGAATTTATTAAGGCTTAGTTCATGAATGTGGCCTGGTAGTTTACTATAAAAGCGTATACATTGGCATGATAAATAAATGATCCACCTATTTTCTTGAGCCTTGTTGTGGGTATAATCAATTTATGTTTATTCCTTGTATTTATATTGTGAATATCTCAATATTTCTTAAACAGCTTTATATTTTTGTGAGCATACAAAAGGTTTTCATAAATATATTGAGAAGGAACAGTCATTACATTAATCTCCTTAAACTCTTCTCTTAGAGAGTGTCTCGGACTCAACTTATAAATTGATGATCGAGCGATTGACTGTGTTATTTGAATAATTAGATGTTGTTTCATAACATTTTCATTGATAACTTCAATTTACACTGGATTAAAGGCGGATAAAACCAGGAGTAAGAGTTTGTATCTATACTCACTGGCTAGGTGAAACCTCTCATTCAATTCATATATCTCATGTTACACAGAAGAAGACTGATTAAGTAATAATTTCCACATTTTGCCATATTTACAAATTCAAACCCAAGTAACCGTTAAGGTCATTCATGTCCATATTTTAAGATGTAATGTAACGACAGATAGACTAACATTGAAAGAAGTTTTTGACTGGAGTTTCCATTCCATGAATAGTTAATGTGATAAATTAATTTTGGTTTTTCTAGCTAAATGGCTAAACTAGCTATCAGTAGCGAAGGGTCAATTTTTGTAACAGGTAAGCCGCAGTAAATATCTTTAATGTGATTATATTATTTGTATTTATATAGAAAACTGACTGTGCCATATTTCAAAGGCAAGCCGGTAGGAATCGAGTTGTATTGAACCTTCGGCATATATGTATGTGATACATTCAGATAGACCACTGTATATAAGAGTCAAACCAGCAGATAAAGTATAGCAGGTACTCAATAAAGTTAATGACTCTTCTCATTCAAACAGTAATTCCTTAATTTCAAGGTGAATCAGAGACGCGATAAAAAGTGAAATCTGCTCGGCTTTCGGACGCGATGTGGATAAATTACGAATTTGTGTCGGTAGCTGGAACTTGTATTGGACAGATTAGAATACAATTATCTTCTGTTGGACTTGTTGTTTATTTAGCTACTCGTGACCGTTGTTGTGTAAGGTTATGACCTTACACAATAACGTAGATAAACTTAAAAGTTGAGGGTAGATTTGAAGGTGTGCACAATTGAGGACGGAAGACGTAAATTAAGTTGAATGCATTGGAACTCCTTGTTTAGTTGTTTAAAATAATAATGAGCAATAAAGAGCGAACAAAATGAATTACACACGGGCGGGCCATACGACACGCGTAACTAGACAAAAAGCAGTAAACATAGTCAATTTTAAATGAGAAATGCGTAATCAGTAGCTTTAGAAACATATCTCCATTATTGGAGTATTGGGGATTTATCACTGTACGTAGAATTCCCCAAATTCTTAATTAGAATTTCCTTTATGATAGGGTAGGGTTTATACAAATTTTATAGACGTAAGTAGTGTTTACGAGTATGATAATCGAGCAGGAATCGCTTATCATTTAGCCGTTGCGGTAATCGGATATTATTTTGGTGTTTGATTGGCGATCTGTGTATTGTCATCAAGACCTAACTGGATTTCCAGGTTTTCATTGATCTCAAGAAAAACCTCTGTCGACTGTCACAAACGGACAAGAAAATCATTTTATAATGGTTCCGTTCCTTTACAAGTAACTGGGCGGAACTCTAATATGTACAATTAATATAATCTTAATATATAAAAATCACGTGTCACTATTTTATCTCAGAAACCACCCAACCATTTTCATTGAAATTGTAAATGTGTATTTCTCCCAGCTTTAAATATAGGATAGTTTAGTCTGTGGTTTAGCACTCGCAAGGCGGCGCCGCGCCGTGAATGACGTGTGATGCAGTGGCTATCATAATAATAATAATGTTTTTTTAAGTATTTAATAGTCTTTTATCAGGCGGCAATAAGGTACGTGCCTTCAACGGTTGGGTCATGCCGTTTCTGATGTACTCTTTCGGCATACTCAAATGGACTCAAACAGAACTAGACGCTCTGGATAGGAGGGTCCGTACATTGTTGACGGCATATCGAATGCATCACCCGCGTTCTTCTGTTATGAGACTGTATATCCCGCGGAAGTGTGGGGGTCGAGGCTTTTTAAACGCTAAGACTCTCCACAATCGCGAGATATGCAGTCTCAGGGAATATTTCCTTGAAACCGACGTGGGGATGCATCGAGATGTGGTCGCGGTGGACAAGGGCCTCACCCCGCTCTCCTTGGCTAAAGAGAACTGGCGCAAACCTGTAGTGTTTGACACTAACGACCGCATGGAGGTATGGCAGAGTAAGGAGCTTCACGGACGCTTTTTCCGGGCCCTGCATGGGCCCGATGTAGACCTATCAGCGTCCGTAGCCTGGCTACGTTCCGGGGACCTCTTCGGAGATACCGAAGGTTTTGTCTGTGCAATTATGGATGAAGTTACGATGACGAATAACTACCGGAGATTTATTGTGAAGGACGCTACGGTTGACATATGTCGGGCATGCCACCGTCCAGGCGAATCAATCCGTCAAATTATCTCCGGGTGTTCTCGTCTGGCTAACGGAGAGTACTTGCATAGACACAACCTTGTAGCCAGGATTATCCATCAGCAACTTGCTCTAAAATACAACCTTGTGGAATCGGAAGTGCCGTACTATAAGTATGTGCCCGACCCAGTTCTCGAAAATGGCAGTATCACATTGTACTGGGATCAATCCATCATCACTGACAGGACTATTGTAGCCAATAAGCCTGATATAGTGGTGGTGGATCGATCAGAGCGGCGCGCAATGATTATTGACATAACGGTCCCGCATGATGAGAACCTCGTGAAAGCCGAGAAAGAAGAAAATCAAGTATCTTGACTTGGCTCGCGAGGTTGTCGACATGTGGGATGTGGACTCAGCGATCATTGTGCCGATAGTCGTCTCAGCCATGGGCTGATCGGCACTTAATTGCCAAGAGCCTCGACCAATACCTGAGGAGGCTCTCGTTAGGCAGCTGGATCAAGGGCTTGATTCAGAAAGCGTTACTCCTAGACACGGCTCGTATTGTTAGGAGGTTCCTCTCTCTGGAGCCCTGACCGCCGGTAGCTTGGACCCTGTTCCCGATACCGGTGGGCTACTATTTTTTATATTTTTAAATGTTTTTTTTATATGGTTTTTGTTAAGAAATATTTAAAAATGTAATTAGTGTGTAGGAAAATAAATAAAGGAAATAATGTTTTTTTTATATTACTTTGTATATAAATATTTGAAAATCAAAATTATATATGTATAAAGAAAATAAATGAAGGAATAATAATGTTTATAATTATTTATTATTTGGTTGAATCAATCAGTGATCCGCTTATCTCGAATTATCGTGGAGATAGGAACTAATAGTGCGTATTGTAAACAAAACTGCCCCTGGCAACTAGCCGACGTGCGTAAATGAATAAAAGAACATGTTTTTAAGGTGTTATAAAGTGTAAAATCAGTGGTTATATCAAATTGTCCAGTGGAATGTGGCGTATTTGCAATAGATAGCCTGCATAACTAGGTCTGGTTGTAAAATTGTCACATAATTCTCATATTTTTATTAAATAAATATCTCAAAAATCGTTTTTAATTGAAACTCGTGCTTCTAAAACGGTTTACGAGTATGTCTAAAGCCCACCGCCGCCGACGCCGCGCGCCGCCACCGGCGATTAGCGAGGAGCGACTAGCGCTCTCAAGTAAAACCGAGATAGTAGTGTTTTTGAGGAAGGTTATACCGCTAAATGCGTGATATCATATTCAAACATAAATAGCATAAAATTATTATTCAAATAAAACCAATTCCATGGATATTAAAAAGCTTTTTCTAATGTTATTTTAAGTTCTCCGCCTCTAAAAAAACAACCTTTAAAATGACATAATGCCATAACTCCATTAGACATATAAAGTTCACAAAATAATTATTTATGTTTCCTTCTTCCAGATCTTACTGACGTATTCAAGGAAACACCTGAAAGGATTTTGTCGGAGAAGAACCTGGCTAATTTGACATACGTAAGTCAGAGCTTTCAAAATAAAACACTGATCAACAAGGTTTTTGTCACACGGATTACTTTGACCCTCATAATAAAACACGTGTGCATGTTCGAATTTCCATTAAAATAGTGGTAAATTGCAAGTCACAAACAAGCTTACCGCTGTATGGTTCTCAACATGCAAAGGAAGCGTTTCAGTCATCCTTACAGTTTTTGCTATGTATGTATGTAGTGAACTAAGTTTCAATTTTACTGATTTGGTAAAGCGGTGTTATTGTGATTGTTTTGGCTTTTCTGTGGCCCGTCTAGACGTGGATTGGGCGCCCCGTACGGGCGCTGTCTAAAAATATTACTGTCAGGGTAAAAAGAACACGGAAAATGGATTATTTGGGCAGAGCCCAGAAATAATTTTACTTTCAGAAGTCGGCAGCAAAAAAGTCAATGTAACACACACAATCATGCACGTTATAAAGCCGTCAAAACATATTATGAAACATGCTTACTAGCCTGTGTACTATTCCAGTCTATATTCTATCTCTGTGCCAAAATTCATTCAGATCCGTTCAGCCGTTCTGGCGTGATTGAGTGACAAACATCCTCCATCTATCCAAAGGTTTGCATTTATAAAAGTAGTAAGATTATTAGATCATCTTCTTTCAAACCTTCATCAGCCGTTCTCAGCAGCCGCCTTCCGGTGCTCCTTTACTATTGTAGCCACTCACTCAGAAGCATGCCTACATTAACATAACGTATCGCAACATTTCAGGACAACCACAACTTCTACAACAGCACTTTTATCGGCAACCAAGAGTTCTTCAAGGACTACTGGACTAACATCACCATCAACAAGGCGGAGGTCCACCAAGTGCTGAGCAACTCGCACCGGAGAGCCACTGTGAGTATAAGCACATAAGCATAGTCTCTTCTATGAGAAGTGGGCTGGAACCAGTGGCGAAGGTTTCATACAACTCGATTCCAACCGGATTCCCTTTGAAAAATGGCACAGTCAGTATTCTACAGATAAATAATATAATCACATTAAAAATATGTACTCCGGCTTACTTCTTATAAAAATTGACCCTTCGCTACTGGCTGGAACCACCACGCAGCCCCAGTGCGGGTTGGCAGATGTCTTCGTTCCAATATTTCGGTTCTAGGACATACCGGTTTCCTCACTGTGTTTTCCTCCATCGTTTTGAGAGCAGAGGTGATGAAATCAATTACACAAAAAGAAACGATGGATGGACTGTGTGAAGGATAATATGGCTAGAAAGGAGGCAAGCTGAAGACATGCTGCGCCGAGCCCAAATAAATTAGCAGGAGAATGATGATGACGATGAAAGCACCTGCTTGGGTTTGAACCCACGACCTACACTAGGCTACCGCTGCACCGTCACAGACATGTGGTAAAACACGTAAAGGATTGTGAATTACTTGGCCTGCTTTCCTTAGATTTCGCTAAAATACCTCTTAGATTGTATTAAGCGTGCAACATGGCAACGTACAGTTTAAGATACATATTTGTTGTGTGTCTGTACAGGGCTTTGAAAAACTTAACGAGTGCAACGTGTCTGCGCTCTTGGCAACTAGACATTAGGCAGCCTGTTTCACCATGTCGCACAAAGTTGATAATTTAATTGTATTTGCTCTGAACTAGGTGAACAGGCTGATTACGAAATCCAAAATCGAGCTCCTGCCACATGTATCTACTAACATCAGTTGAATACCAGTGTCAAGCATTTTGCTGAACTGCGCTTTTATTCAATTTTTCTTCAATTCAATACACAATATTATCTTTCTTGTTTTGGCTTGTTTTACGTTTGCATGTGCAAAATAACGGATATCATTATTTACGGGACAAAATATGCTTTCATAATCATTTGGGACGTGGACACTCAATCATTGTACCGATAGTCGTAACGGTTAATAGACTTCTAGCAAAGAGTCTCGACCAACAGCTTAGGAGGCTCTGCGCTGTTATTGCGCGGTTGGGTCAAGGGCCTGATTCGGAAAGCAGTTCTAGACACGGCACGCATAGTGAGGAGGTTCTTCTCTCTTCAGCCCTGACCACCATGAGCCTCAACCTTGTTACTGATGGCGATGGGATACTATTTTGATACTTTTAACTCTATATAAAAAAAAATAAGGAAAATAACAATGATGTACTTACAGTCAATCCAGCTGAGCTTCGACTTCCCGTTCTACGGGCACAACATCCGCAACGTGACAGTGGCGACCGGCGGCTTCATCTACACGGGCGAGCACGTGCACAACTGGCTGGCGGCCACACAGTACATCGCGCCACTCATGGGCAATTTCGACACCACGCTCACTAACGATAGCAAGATCAAGCTCTATGATGACGGTGAGTTAGCTAATCATTATAACGTAACATCACGCTTGTAATTCCCAAAGTGTTAAGCAGAGGTGTACCTAATAGTTCGCCCACGTTTCGCTAGCTATGTTCAAGGGACCTCGCGCACTACGCGGCTGCGTCTACGACTTTTGGCCGCAGAAGCTTTGACCTGGAAGAAAATTTGGTCGTAAAACCGGCCCTCCGACTACTTTTGTTCATGCTAGTGGCTGGTTATGCGGCAAGTCGTGGTCGTGACCGAGGTCCCTTAGTCCCATGTAACAGCGAACCAGCCTTTTACCATCATGCGGGCCTTACACGACAGTCCTGCAATTACAAGTTCCCACCGTACCGTTCAGTTACCAAACCAAAATTTTCTAACTTGCTGCATATTTCAGGGGAGAAGTTCACTGCGTTTTGGGAGAACGTGACGCTGCAAGAGGACACGACGAAGAAGTTCACTTTCGCAGTCACCCTGTATAAGAACGGAGACATCATATTCGCGTACAAGGACATACCTATCGACGTGCAGGAGATCAACGACACGGAACACCCTGTGAAAGTTGGCATCAGTGACGCCTACCTCACAGACAAGATTGTCTTCTGTAAGTAAACATTTAGGCTACGTACGCACTGAAAGATGCCTTGCGTAGCGCATAAAGCCTAGTGACATATCCTCTGATTGCTTGCTAGAGGACGCGTCAAGCGCGCAGTGCGGCCGGAAGCTGAAATACTAGAACGTGCTTTTACTTCGCTACTCTCGGCTCTAGGCGCTAAACAAACCTTCTGTCAGTTGCTTACCTTAAACCTTAACCGAGAAGCGCCAGGATATCCCGCGACATTCTAATTTGATTACGTATTTTGCAATTTGTATGTCAGAGTGAGGTTGTATGTTGATTACAATATGATTCACGATCGTAACAAATATGGTTTAGATAGTTATAATCATTAAAATCATCAATACAACCCTATAAGTTCATTTAATCCCATTTAATGACTTTTTCATGAAACATCTTATTTTCGCGGGCTACCCTCGCGCTTTCATCTAAGGGGGGAAATGCCAGGGGGGTTACTATGACGTCTTAAAGCAGGCGTAATTCCAGTGTGGGAAAGAGACAGAGCGGTACAGGTCGACTAGCGCCATCTCTTTCTCACACTGGAATTACTCCTGCTTTGTGACGTTATGGTAGGCCACTAGGTCAGCCTGCGAAATTCAAACAGGGTTTGATTATTTTAGCCTGCTTAAGCTTACGTATTTGGAATATAAGCTATCAGTGGTAAACTGGTGGCGAAGATTGTCACTATGAAAGCTTGATTTTATGAACGTGATGTTTTAGAAGATTTAGTTTAAACAACACTAGTTTGTATTCATTGTCAGTTATTGATTAAATACAGGCTGTGATTTATAATAAAATAAATAGTTAATTAATATTTTACAGTTCCAAGGGACTGTAGAAGTATTTATAAGTAAGATGCCGCTGCGTGTTTTTGAAAAAAAGTGGTCTTGATACACAAACGGAACGATAGTCTTAGATAGACTAACAGACGGACAGACGGACAATTAGGTGATCTTGTAAGGTGTTCTGACTTGGCGTTTTTATTTTTATTCAGAATGTTTTTTTTTCACCATTTTAAGCGACGGTTTAATGGATGATTTAATAAGAGGACGTTGTAGGATACTTAATACCAGACACTGAGTCAAGTCTTAAAAGATGCATGGCTCTGTGTTTTTAGGCGTTTCTTAGAGTTAGTGAAAATGGGTCTTATTGTCATTACTTCAATTATAAATTTCAGTGTGATGTAGGTTAATACATAGATTTGTATGCTGGATATATAGAGTACTGAATTTTCAATTTTCCGTCTGTAAAAATATACTCGTGAAAATTGTCGTTATTTACACAATCAAACGTGTTTTGAATACGTGTCGCTTCTACACAGGATATTTCTTGAGATATTGCGTGTAGAGGCGAAGGATGTTGCATTCTGTAATTTAAGCTTTAGCTGTGGTTAATCTCAAGTAGAATATATTTTTCTGAGTAGCTAATGTAAAATATTTTGTATTTGAGGTTAGGTCGGGGGCGAGCCCGGTACCTCTGTCGCTGGTTGTCCTCCGCCGGGCCTCCCCTGGGTAACTGGGGGTCTCACCTGGCGGGGACAGACCGCCGAGGTGCCGTGAAGAAATCAGCGCTGTGTCGACAGCGCTGTGGCGCGCCTAGTTACTAACGTAGCAATTTAAAGACTAAGATTAAAGATAGAATAAATAATGAGCTCAACTACAAACACAAACTATGTATGTATATTACAGTCAAAACTGTTTATCGGTCAAAACCACTTTTGATTTTCAAAAACTTGTATTAAATTAAAATACGTTTTATCTATTCTGACTAATATGATGAATGCGAAAGCAAATTGATTTGTTACCTTTTCACACCTAAATCACTGAACCGAAAATCCTGAAATACCGCATATTCAAATGACAGAAATGGACATAACCTTTAAATATCAAAATATTAAAAATTACATGCGCCCTTCGTTAAAATATATTCACGGTTAATGGCATGTAAAACCGTAAGGACCTATTTCACCACCTACAATTAAGTGCTAACGGACACTTTGTTTCTGAAAACAATACAATTCTTATTCCCCAACTCAATAATAACATATAGCGTAATACAATTTCTTCTATTAGGATCTATACAAAAAAAGGCTGCAAGTAACTAAATGGATGCTGACTTCCAAACTAGATAAAGAACCTGTATCTTAGCAGTCAGTTGACTTCCATAGACAAACTTTAATAGAGAAAATTGGTTATTATAAACAAATAATATAACAATTCCGACTAGTAATAAACTATAAAATTTAGATATTATTCAATAATTTTATTAAAACTGGCTAAGAAATAAAAAAAAATTAAAAAATCGTGAATAATTAAAAAAGGAATTAAATTCTAATAGTATAACGTGTTTAGTGTAGGGTGTGTGCAAGTGTGTGAGTGTGTATGGATGCATTTATGAATGTGTTTTGGTGTGTACGCAATTTTTTTCTATTTACTGTTTACTTATATTAACCTCAAATATTTCCAGATGTTCGTCGCAAGACAATCTACGAGTACCATCGCGTTTCATTCAAGGACCATTTGATCAGCAACAACACCGTGCTCAAGATGACCGCCTTACCCACCTGCCTGCAATACGACACGTGCGACGCGTGCCTTAACCACGACACCGGCTTCAACGTGAGTGCTACACCTTCACTGTACTGCCTGATCACAACATGACCCCTATGATCATGTCATGACTGTCATGATGTTAAACTAGACTATAAGCCCTCCCGCTAGATAATGAAACGAAACGATGCCAAGCTAAGGGCAGCTCTGTGAGGTACGGTCCTCGACGGAAGGTTTCTGGCTTGGTCTGGGTATACGAACCGTTCTAGCAGTCCTACTACTGTTCTGGAGGAGGGTTTAGCGTCTTCGGGAGTCGAGAATATGTGAGACAAATCTCCCTGATGAGGGACGACACCGCGGATGCTGACAATCAGCTGTTTATAGTCATTAGTAAAATAAACAGCTCCGCATCACTTCCTAATGTTTTAGCTAGGAAGAAGTGAAGCAGCACTTTTGTTTTAATAAATATGGGAAGGTTATTTTAATTAAAACTTCATAGTAACAAAAGGTTGATTACCTCGAATGGGTCTCGATCAAAATGGGCGAAAGTCCTAGTGAAATATAGCTCACAATAGGGTGCCCAATTCATACTCCTGTAAGTCCTGTAACAACTACCATAGTCGCCGGAGACCAGAGCTACGTCCAATTGAAAATGTTGAAATTTACTATCGAAGATGATTATAAGAGTAATTTGGTTTACAAAGTAGATCATGTTGAATACATTGTGCTAAAGGCCAGTACTCACTAATCAATCCGAGCTAGTCCGGCGAGCTCCTGGAATCGACTAAGTATTACTAGGGCTGTGTGACGGAACCCGCTCGTTCATCTAGGTATATTATTAGGTTGAATATTAATTAGGTTTAATCTTTAGCAAAACACAGAAAGGGGTAACATATTTCAAGTGGCCCTTTTTCTGTTCTTCGGCGACTTAGGTGGTCTATCAGTAAAAATCGCTCCGTAAAAATAGTGATAATTTTACAGATAACCACCATAAAACCACGTTAAAACGCAATCACTGTGAACTTAGAAGTGTTGTGCAACGTTATCATATTCATAAATCATTAGCGAGAAACAGAAAACAAAAGAACCGTTTTTAAGTACATCGGAACTTTGACGTAGTCCGAATTATCAGCTAGGAGCTTCTAATTGAGATACTATTCAATTCTGTTGGTTCAAGCCCAGACTATAGAAAATTGCCCATGGTCCTTTATAAAATTATATCAATGTAGTGTGTTTATTGTGGGATCTCTGAAATAAAATGGGACAAGCAAACTTTACTTCTTATATTTAATCATCCGAAAAATATTCTTACAACAAAACGAACGTAACGTCTTCACAATCGTCCACCTTTTTTCTCATCCGTCGACCGTCTTTGGCACAATGTTGTCACTCCATCATCTTACATATTATTCAATCAGTGTTGCCACATAACTAACCTTACATTCCAACATAAATTTAAATTTATGATTTTGTTCGTCATTTTCAGTGCACATGGTGTCCTCAGATCCAGAAATGTTCAAGTGGTACCGATAGGAACAAACAGGATTGGTTGCTAAGAAGTAAGTGGTTATTAATACACGATTTTTATAAAAAGAGATTAAGACTTCGTTCCCACCAGACATTGCAAGGCTGTGCACACTATTAACCAATCACATAATTAGATAAGCTGACGCTGTGAAAAAGTAATAAAATTATTAGTTTCGCACGTCAAGTCCCTGCCACGCATTCTATCACACATCTTTGGTTTAAATGTAGCCATATAGTCCTTTCACAGTTACTTTGTAACGAATAAAGATCGCTGTGATGTAAAATCAGACTAAAATAAAGAACATACGTTTATTTGGCACATGCCACAGCTTGATACTTTATCTAGTTTTTGTCTTCTAAGGGATACTTCATGATAATATTTGATGAGATATCATGAGGAAACTGGTATTGTAGCAGAATCATAAATTCGAAGAAGTCATAGTTTAGGTTGAGTAATGGTTTGACCATTAGCCAATCAAACCATCTAAGCATACCCTTTTCAATGTTTGTCACTAATCTTTTATACTGCAACATTATCGTATCACAATCATTCCTACATTTTTATTTTTTGTTATTTTCATTGAACAGAATGCGAAAAAACAACAATAGTGAACGCGACAGGTTGCGCCGCGACGCGTGTAGACGCCCCGACGGACTCGAGCGGGGTACCGGCGACCGGCAACACTGCCTACACCACCGACCAGCAGGGCACGCGACATGACACCATCGTCAACACACGTACGTATAACTAACCAGCATCATCATCTGCCTAGCCCCTTGCAACTATGTTGGGGTCGGCTTCCAGTCTAACCGGATGAAGTTAAATGCCACTATTTTGCATGGAGCGACTGCCTATCGAACCACAACCCAGTTACTGTGAAATACGCAAGCCCTTGGTAAGACTGGGTGTCAGACTTTGGTAAACATTTGTGACAAAGGACGTACATTAAGTGTGTGTGTAGCTTTAACGAAGCCGATAGGCACTTGTTCTCCCCGTCATTACGGTAATGGGTTTGTAAAAATCTACAAAATAATCATCATTTATCATCAACATATACCAGAAACTCACGTGCAAAATACTGCTTTCTGTCGCTCAGAGCCGGAGTCCGCGAAGCCGAGTGGGGCTCAAATGGGCCAGTCAACAGCGTCGGTACCGCGCGAGGCGCACTCCCCGCTAGGAGGCGCAGTCGCCGCTTTCATAGCCATCACCCTCATCTGCGCCGCAGCGTCGTGGATCTTCTACGCGTTCAAGAACCCACACACGCGCAGTGGACAACTCCTTATTAAGGTAATATCATAATCAGCTCGCCCTCTTGCTCTAGCCACTACTAAGCATTTTTTCGGGTTTTTCACCAGGAATTTCTTAGTAGCAGCCATGGTGTCTGGATTTGTTCCCGGTTAATGGCTGCCTGACTATTCGGGGATTACAACGTTCAACGTTGATGTTATGATTAGATTATGTTTTAATCAGCTTACAAAGTCCACGTCGTCCACGCTACTCTGCGCTCTATATGACGGAATGGGTTGTAAAGTGTAATCAAACGCGGGCCCAGTGCGGGTTGGCAGTGTAGCCGCATGTGTTCGATTATGTTGATGATCAAAGATCGGAATAGATATCGTTTATTTGCCTAAATTTTAAGGAAGTAAGTATAAACATGAACATGAATACTACCTGCCATTGTAAACTCGACGATTTCATAATAATACGGCGCCTATCCTGTCGGTCTATCTTGTCTTTCAAGCTGGCACCAACGATACACTTTCATACAATTTCATTGAAATCGGTTTGGTGGTTGCGGAGATTAGCGTACAGTACGAACATAGTGACACGTTGTTATATGTATATTAAAATATTCATTTATACATTTTAAATTAATGTGGGTTCTATTCACTGGTTTTGTTATAAGAATGAATAAAAATACCGCAATTTATTATGCAATGCCTCATATTGTGTCTTTATAAACTTTTACAAAACTATTGCGTTTCAAAATGAAACCGAAAGCCGATCCCTTTGTTAAAAACGTTCAAAATCTAATTGCAATCTCATCTTGTCTTAAATAGAGACATCTATTTACAAAAATTAAAGAATTTTGAAGTTATTTTCGACAGTTTGAAACGTGATATTAGAAAGCGAACGTTCTTTTTTAATAAGGTAATTGTCCCTGATAAATTACAAAATGATTGTGAAAATATCAGAACGCGTGTGAGTAGCTGAAGAGTGGTTATGAACAAAATGTGATCAGGTGTATAGACACCTAATCACATTTCGTTCACGTAGGAGGACGAGAAATTTTATTCGAGTGACATGTCGTATCGTGATATGACATACTCTTTTCCGTATCATATCAATTATTTTATTTTTGGCGGTTTCACACTATTCCCATGTTTTATGTCTTGGTGGAAATGACAAATGTATGTCATATCAAACGTTCATTTGAATTTACCTTCACATAGAATCACAATCTAAAATTATTTACCTGCCATTTGCCAACTTGTAAATGTGATTCGGCATCAATTTAATTGATAGAGAGTCAACCGCTGGTTTTTATCCACCAAACCGCACTAGGGCCGCGTGGTGGAGTACTATGTCACACAAAGAGAGGAGCCCTATGTCTCAGCAGTAGCAATATTATAGGCTGAAGAGTGAAGATGGTACGAAACCAACAATTCACGATATGACTTCACTATGGAAAAGTTGATCTCCGTATCAGCCGGGCTCTACTCTTCTGATTTCGTGGAGAACTGAGCAGCAACGTCACTGTCTTATACTTAATAGAGTACCGATGCCGATGGTATTGATAACATTTTCTTATTTTATCATAACCACTCGAAATTGAATGCCACTTTCTTTACAATTAACGCTGTGAATCAATTTCCTGTTGTTTTTAAACACCTTTTACACTATATGTTGAAATGAACAGATAAGGCCATGGCACACCACTTTTTGTACGCTTTACGCGGAAGTGTAACCAACGCTATATATTCGTATTAATAGTATAATATATACACTCAGTTTTTCTGCCAGTAAATCTATACACAAATCAATCTTGAAAAAGAGGAGTGTTTACGTGGCGTTCGACTCTTTGTATGTTGGAGTTTTAGTGATGTTTCGCTTAACTAATGTTAATCTATTCCTGTTCCAGTACCGGCCGTCGCAATGGAACTGGCGTCGCGGCGAGGCTCGCTACACGGCCGCCACCATCCACATGTAACCGCACCCGCACTACCCCGCGCCGCTCTGCGCAACGTGCTAACTGTCACGTCACAGGCCTGTCGCTCACACTCGTACAATTGTGGGCGTAGCTACATCATAATATAAAGTCCGATTAATATTACTAAACCGTCCGGTAGAAATAGCTTAAGAGCGTGTTAACATAACAGACATTTATCATAAATACATTGACGTACAGGATTTCTGATTTTCTTGCATTCACTTAATAGAAAGGGTCTATTAAGAGGATGCAAGAAAATCAATATAAAGGCAAAATGACTGTAAATACAATTGTAGCTACGCCCATGTTAAGTCTAATTAATAAGAAACATCGGGCAAACAGAGATAAAACTTCACTCCGTCCGGGTTCACTCCGTTTGACGTACCACAGTAATGAAAAGTTACAGTAAAATAAGTAAAGGCGACTAGTAGGACAGTTAAGGTGTTAAATACAACAATTAGTGTTATTAATACAGGTCTTTCACTCTATGTATTTGCGTTTAGTAATAGCCTCTCGGAGGCCGGGCCGCAGGCGGCCTTAATAGTCACTCAGCCGCGTGGCGGGGATGCACGCAACCACTTCGTACTACCTACTTCTCATTTCGAAATAAAACATCAATCTCCGCAGGTAATTTGTGTTGACATGGCTTCTTGTAGTTTATTCAAGCTTTTTGTCGGTTTCAGAATATTTTCCACAATAAAGTTAAACAATGGAGAAATTAGACAGGGAAAGTTAATCTTCTATTTTATTTTTTCGATTTACGCAAGAATCTATAATCAAACTTAAAATAATAATAAAAATATGTTGTAGATATATATATAAGCATTAGGGTATCAAAAAACTCGTCCACATCGCTGTCAACAGGAATAGTGGCCAGAAGGCTGGCAGCATTACCACGTTGAATGGCAATGCTTATTTGAAAAAAAAGCACCTATGTATATGTAATGTTATTTTTATGGAAAGGTCCTAGGCCGCGCGGCCGCAAGCATCTTCGAAGCTCGAACGTGTATGGTATACTTTCGCACGCAGCTATCGGCGACGTGGACGAGTACTACGAGTAGGCTATTATAGCAGTAGTGAACCATCTGTATTAATCTATGCTCGACTGTATGAATCTATAATCGACCTAGCACGCTCCGAGAAGTTGGATCTGATGCAGCTTTATCCGATGTTTGTTTATTATAGCCAGTTGTCGAGTACAATAGTGGAATAAACAAACACTTGTCCCGGTAGTGAGTGGACTGTCACGCCGCTTAAAATAAAATTGGTTCAAACAATTAAGTGTAAACATTTGCACTAACACATTTTCGATGTATGTAGTTACACAGGGTTGTTTTACATTGTCATTTTGCGTAGTATTAACTTGTAATTTTACTTCTCATAAATATTAAACTGATGTATACAAGGTAGTGATATTATTAAGACAGCTCTACACTTATTTATACAGATTAGTAATTTCTGAAGTATTGAAATTAGATACATAATTGATTTTTAATATTCTGACTGTCTATTATTATCTATAACGTGAGTACGTGACACATAAGATTGTAGTAATATCGTTTACACATAAAATAAAATATCCTTTTGGAAACTGTATATGTATGCCATGATAATTTTGTATCACGGCTTACAAAGACATGATAATTTGTAATTGGTGATTTTAAATAAGAATAATATTAATATATACTAAAATGTGGACATGTTGGTCAAATAGATGTTAAGGTATCGCGCTGATCAGAGGCGTCCTACAGTGCCACGACAATATGCAGCTCCAACGTAACGTATGCGACAGTAACAAAATGTATTGTACCTTTAACGTAATCCGTCTCACGCTTATATATTAACGAGTCAACCGTATAATGACATTTTGTACAATGTAAAGGCAACAGCCAACAAAATACCGTAGAAATCTACAACAGACAAACTAAATACTGGCCACTCTCAAAACATATTGTGGACAACACATACATTTGGACCAATAAATACATGTAGCAGCAAGATTCTTGATCTACTATGTGTATTTGAAATTTGTAAAGTGCCTGTGTTTCTAATGTTCTGATTTAGTTAACACGTTACGCAGTAAGGGAAGTTCATTTCGAAAGTAACTTATAGAACAAGCGGCTGGCAACAGTCGAGTTAAATAGACTTGGATTTTGTAAAAATGTTTTATAACCAGATTTGTATTACTACTTTGTGGACAAATTAGAGAATCAATTGTAGAATCGTGTTTAATTTTCAGAAAAATCTATTATGACTTTTTTATATGTATTTGAAAAAAAAATATGTTTGGTTTCAAAAATCATTTTACTAATTTTAATGTACAAATCTGCAGGAGAATGATGATGAAATCTATTTTGTTCTATACGTTATTTTTTTACACCATCACACATAACAAGATCGTTTATATGAATCCATGTGCCTTTTAAGAGTTCCGTAGGTATGGAGGGATCCGTCCTCAGTTTTATTAGTTTTTTATAGTGATATGAAGGTACCTGCCGCAAATCATAGAAACGTTATGAAGTGTTAAAAAGTACCCGGTCGTGCTAATAGCACATGTGTCTCTTACAGCTCGATGTATCACATTACTGTACTGAAACATGATTTTGATTATAATTATCATTTTTGTGTGGCCGATGGTAATGCCGCCGTCTTTCTATGATTTGAGGCACCAGTTGTCAGTCCGATTACGGTACACATTAGCCTAACGCGCTCACAATCGCAATTAATTGTCAAATCTGATCCTTGATTTATGTAATATTTGGAGTTATCCGCTCATATTTTAAGTCGCAGTTTTTATGGCCATACGCTTGTATTCACGTTGAGATTACAAGTCGGGGGTGTTTGGTTCTCATAGAAGTTGTATTCAAGATCGTAGCTTTATTGTGTTTCCTTAGATTTATATGAACATTCTTGGATGGTTTCGAAGATAGAGATAAAATACTTAGCCAACGGCTTTTATGTCTATTTCCAATAATGAATAAAGCTAGTTGATAACTCTTTACTGTGTTCCGAGCACCTTTCACTTAGGAGTGTAAACATATCAAGTAGATTTACTTTGGCCATGACGATGTTTAGGCGACTCTCAATAAATGTACAAAACTTAAGAATCTCTAACCCTCTTATCAGTATATTCTGTTAGAAGTATAATTTTATTTTCTGAGGATAATGATGGTACTTTTTCTACTATTTTTATGAAGAAAGTGTCATGTAGATCATTAATTAAATACACATTAAAAAATTGTGATCTGGTCACATTGGCTCAAATTCAGAGACCGATGTGACGTAATTTTATTTGTTGCGTACAAGTGTCTCAGGCGTTCTTTTAATAAATAATGACATAAGAGAGTACCATAAATCTCATTGCTTTGTATTATTCCATAATATTGTGTCTCATGACTCGAAATGAAAAAATCAATTGTTTATTTGTGTTAATTATTCCTTTTGTCAACTTTACATACACTATATTTGTATTATATTGTCTAAGAAATACACAAAAAAGACACGTTTCAAAACATGTTATTGGCGATTTACTTAATTTTATTTTTTTGTTGTTTTGGCGTTTGTAAGTTGAATTTAGATCAAATTCTTAATAGTGGAATTTTATTCGCGAAATTTTATTTGTGTTCTATAAATTGTGAAATTTTGGAATTTCATACAAAAGTATTATAATATTATGTATTGTATAATCACTTTAGTGTCGGGTGAAGGGTAAAAGTATAAATATCATTTTTTTTATAAAGTAAAACAAAATGGACACCACGCGTAAGGTAAAATCTTGTAGTTTTACACATTTATATTATTATAAAAATTCTAACAATTTTGCCATTAAATGGCCTTAGTGTAAGGCAATGTGTGGTCTTTAATAATTTATGGAATATCCCTTACGGAACTCGCCGTGTACGAAGTGCATTGCGAACTAAATTTCAAGCCGTACGTCGTTTGGTGTTATTAGTGTTATAAAATAGTGATATTATTATGTAAAATATATTAACGTATGTTACTCTACTTTGGGAAGTTTTTTTTATTACTTATTTTTTTTTACTCATAACAATATTTTTTCGTAAAATCTGTACACCAAAGAACTTGAATCGCGTTCGATAAGAGTCTGTAAAGTGTCGCTCGATCATCAATCGATTAGATGTGTAATGCTCATATGGAATTATTGTAAATTATAATTTTAAGGTACCATTCCGACTTTTCCTTGTGTATTAAGGGACCACAACTACAATAAATCCTGCCGTTGGAAAAATTTGGTGTCATTTATTTCTACACACTACTTCTCTTATTACCAAATTAGATTACAGAGTAAGAACGCTGGCGAAGTTACATTTTGGGACCCACTCGTAGAGGTAGCATTCATTATGGCAACTTATACATAGTTGTAAAACGAATAAAGACTAACAGAAAAGTAAATGGAAAGTAAGACGAAAAAGTTGGGAGAATAGCCATATACGTCTATATACAAGATAACCTAAAAATCTTACGGTTAAGGTTTTTAACTGTTTTTAATCTTGTACTACACTTGATTTTAAGACAAAGTCTAATTACATAACTATTCATACCCAATTCACATTATTCCAATCCAGGGAATTAATCCAGCCGAATTCTGAACTGGATCATATCGTCTACATTATTCCAGTCATTTCAGTATTATTTAGGAATTACAACAATGCTCACTGGTCACTGATCAACGTCAATCACTGGATTGGCCGTCTACACGATTCCAGTTGAGCTGAAATGTGCGCGCTGGATTGAAAAGTAGACCACCGATCCAATTACTGGACTGGATCTATCACTGGATCAAGTGCATTCTGGTGAAGGTTTAGATTATTCCAGTTTTTGTTGATTATATCTTTAAACCTAAAACTTCAAACATTAAAACTGTTACAAGAAGAAAGGTCTCAACAATAAATAAACAACAAGTGGAGGATTGCGCGGCCTTAACTTCCAATGTGAATATTTCGTAAAATTTAAATTAAAATTTAAGCTTATAATTCTTTTTTCGACAATTTTTGACAAATTCAGTCTTCAATTGACAAAAAGAATTAGTTAGGTCTCTAACCCAAGTAGTTGCTGAGATCTCCATGGCCGCGCAATCCTCCACGTTACGTTCGCGCGGCCAACTTAAAACCCTTTATAAGTTCTTTATCTACTTTGACAAATTTTTGGTTTGTACCCTTCGATTTTGACAAATATAGACAAATTATTGGCGATGTTTTTTTCTGTTTTGATAACTTGGCTGAGCAATCGTAACGCACACCTCAACACGCTCTACCCGACTACCCAGCCTCATATGCCATATCAACTCAAATGCTGGCTGAAAAACCCTCTGGGCTCCTCTACCAATTGCACTAAGATAACATAATATCACACCTGTAATCCCCGAAGGGTTAGGCAGAGGTGTCAGTAACGAAGGGTCAATTTTTGTAAAAGTTACCTTTTACAAAAATTGACCCTGAGTACATATCTTTAATGTGATTATATCATTTGTCCATAGAATACGGACTGTGCCATTTTTCAAAGGGAAGCCCGTAGGAATCGAGTTGTACGGAACTTTCGCCACTGAGAGGTGTACCTAATAGTATACCCACATTTCGCCAGTTATATTTAAGTCCCTTGTTATAGGGGGCGAGCCTATTGCCATCAACCGGGCGCAAATCCAGACTACATGGCTGCTACTGAGAAATTCCTGATGGAAAGACCCAATGAAACTTTGCCTCATGCTCAGCAGTCGTGGTTGCGACCACTAGACCAACGAGGCAGTACTAAGATGGTGCTGATAAATTCCATTGAATTGCAACGAGCAACGATAACACTTTCTCGGAAGCATGATTGTCGAGCTGGATCGTTTCTTCGAGTAGAAAAATCATGAAGATTTTACTCTGAAACTGATGGAAAATAGCTCGGCGACTTTTTATCCTCCTTATGCAAATGTTTATATAAGACGTACGCTTTCATTTTGCATGGTGACGAGCAAGCTACATACCTAATCTAGAACACTGGGTCCTATAGTTTGTACGTAGGTACTACTATTATTTCTTTTTGAGACAATACAGGCTGCATTCTCAACGCACATGTGTATTACTCAAATAAAACGGCACGGTTGGCGCAGTGGCTGAACGATTGACTGTTGCGCTTCGTGTCACGGGTTCGATTCCCGAACGGAACAAATATTTGTATGGCCTACAGGTTCCGGGTCTGGCTGTTTGTGTATGTGAATTTAAATGTTTGTAAAAGCACCCACGATACAGGGGAAATTCCTAGTGTGGGGCAACGTTTAAAAAAAAATCTTATCGGCCTATTGTTCTAATACTAACTAATCATCTGCAGGTGGCTAATGATAAAACATCAGCGATTTTGGATCAATCTTGCGAATGTAACGCTATACAATGGACCGGTTGCTAATAATACTCCTTGCCATCGCCGCAGATGCGAGAATGTTCTGTGAGAAAACGAAAGCGCCCCTGGAATTGGGTGAATGGAAACACGTCCTGCTACATTTGGACTCTGCCGTGGTAGAGAACCCGCCCACGTCTTTAAATGAGGGGCAAGTGTATGTACAAGAATGAATTTTCGAATTACACGATTAAATATATTTACGTGGACAACTTGGCAGTGAAGACTTGCGGAGCGGCTGCATCGATCAAACGCGGCGGCATTGACTCCTCGTCCGTGCTGATAGTCCTGAAAGCGAACATCAACCAAGAGATCAGGTCTGTGGTCGATATCTGGGGCGAAAAGAAAACTGCCAACAACACGACGGATACGACACGTCACCAGAACCCTGGTGAGGCGAAGAACATTGAATCACAGTATTTATTAAATGGTGTTAATTCAAAGGGTTTAAAAGTAAAAATGGGGGTTCCACAAGGCTCAATATTGGGTCCTTTCCTCTTTTTAGTATATATTAATGATCTACCTTATTTATTGAAACACCAACCTCAAAATATGGTGTTATTCGCTGATGACACTTCCCTAATTTTTAAGATAAATAGACGGGCCCAAAATCTAGATGACGTGAATAATGCCCTACTTCAGGTCCATAACTGGTTCACAGCAAACAATTTAGTATTAAATGAAAAAAAAATGCATAAGATTTGCTTTACCGAATGTTAAAGGTAGCGATTAAAAAATATAGTATTGAATAAAGAGAAGCTTGAATTTGTAGATAAAACAGTTTTCCTGGGGATTTCGCTTGACTCAAGGCTACAATGGGGTTCTCATTTAACATCTCTAGCGGGGCGGCTAAGTTCAGCAGCATATGCTATTAGAATTATCCGTCAATATACGGATGTAGATACCACTAGACTGGTCTATTTTAGCTACTTTCATAGTATAATGTCTTATGGCATTTTGCTATGGGGACGGTCTGCAGACATTGAGTCTATATTTATTCTGCAAAAAAAAGCCATCAGAGCCATATATAATCTTCGAAGGCGTGATTCTCTAAGGGAACTGTTTAAGGAAATTAACATCATGACGGTACATTGTCAATACATCTATGAAAACATAATGTATGTAAGAAAAAATCTACATCTTTTTAATAAAAGAGGCGACAGACACGATTACGGTACTAGAAATAGAGACCAATTAGTTCAGCCAGGCTTCAGACTCGCTAAAGTAGACTCATCTTTCATGGGGTACTGTTTGAGATGCTATAATAAAATTCCACAAAGTATTCTTGAACTGAATGAAACTAAATTTAAAACATGCATTAAACGCACACTATGTAAGCAAGCATATTACAAGTTGGACGATTATATCGCTGATAAAAATGCTTGGCTCAATGCCGGTCCTGCTCCACAAGGACAGGGGCGCATAAATGGATAGCATTAAACAGTATGTTGGAGCTGCTGAAGATTGTACAACTATCTTTGCAATGTATAAATTCAATCTCTTTAGTATTATATAACCGCATAGCCCATATTGTGCGAGTACTCTGTACTAGAAAGCTGTCATTCGCTGGAAACCTACGTATTTTCTTGACTTGAATGTGCCCTGGCGGTTAAGAGTATGTCATTCTCACTAAAATGTCTCGCTGATGGTGGCGCGTGTGTCGGATCATGGTGTTCCCTTCAAAATGGTTGAGTTGAATGGTGCCGATACATGCGTCATGTTCGTGGACGGGCGCTGCCAGTTGTGACTGGTCATCAAATAATTATTTTATTTTTACTATGGACACTTTTAAAGTACACATCTTGCTACATCGTTCTCACATAATGTACCATCTCAACATAAATGATGTAACCAAGTTATTGTAAAAGTATTCTGATTTAAAAGAGTGTCCATGGAGTTTTTTGCCCGTTCTTCTCCATAGAGATCTACGTTAGGGAATTATGCCGGCCGCCACTACCGCGCACTTGTTTGCACATCACTTTTAAGTGGCCTTTCTTACCGCACTCATCACAACTATAATTTTTAAAACGACACTTCTCGGCGGGGTGCGCCTTGCCACAGCGCCAGCAGGCCCGCGTGCACCTGTGCGCCGCGTCTGCACGCGCGCCGCCTGCGCCTGCCGGCTTTGCCGAGTCCGCCGCCGCCGTCGTCGTCGTGGTGCCGCTCACCTCGGCATGCTTCTCCGCTGCCTCAAGTAAAAGTGCCAGTGTTTTTTCTGCGAAGATTCTCGATCGCATTACGTCACTTGCCAACCCTGACACAAACTGGTCGCGCAAATTCTCTTCGAGCGTCGAACATGACTTGTACTTTCCGAAACTGCACGTAGATGCCAGGTGTTTCAATGCCTGCAGGTATTCCGTAAGGGACTCGCCCGGACACTGTCGGCGCAACCTGAACACGTGGCGCTCGCCGATCTCAGATCGCTGCGGTTCCAATTGTTCCGTCACCAATCTCACTAGTTCGTCAAATGTTTTGTCCTCCGGAAAACTAGGTGAACACAGATCGCACATAAGCGCATAATTATGTTTCTTTCCCGACGACCGTTATTAACATAGGCACTTTCAAATCTTCGCCGATTTCGTTGAGCCTTACGTACTAATTTACTCGACGAATATACGCTGGCCACTGTTTCGAGGCCAAATTAAATGGTTCAATTTTACCAATAGGCAACTTGACACACGCGTAACCCAAAAATTTAAAACCAATAGCTCTAAATCCCGTTCTCGTCGCCAATGTTACGTCAATGAAATACGTGGGTCAACGACAGACTGGTATATTTGCAAAATGCTACTAACTACCCACTACCATACAAATAATTGTACCGACTGATGTCACATCTACCACATTCTATCCAATGTATAACGGTTGAAGAACCACACGAATTACAACTATTATAAGCATTGGCTAATTCGTATTTAAATTTAAGATTAATCCATCATTCGAAATGTAAAGCAATGAGAAACTTAGGCAGTAAGATTGGCTTACAACTTCACAAAACAATTCTGTTAAGCCATGTTTAATTTTAATAAATGTTTGTCACACACTTTTAGTTCCCACTTTTATTCCCTCCGTTTGAATACCTAAACACCAATTCTGTAGAGCAAACGGTTCTCTCATAAATTATATTCACTATTTTAAGCGTTGATCTGTTATTGTATCAATCTGTTATTGTATGAAGTTCCTTATTTGTTATAAAAATGCTTAGTCACCCTATTAGAAAGAGACAAAGGGCTCTGTTATAGATATCTCTCTCGTCACGTATTTCTGGTAGAGTGCTCAGTCCAGTTTGAAATAAAGTTTTGTTTGTAATCATCATTCCATGGCACTGACTGCCAGTGACAGTGACAATTACTGTCACTTGTCAGTGTCAACATTGCAAGAATTACGAAGTACGGACGGAATACATTGGATGCAGAAGACAGCCAGTAGAACCTTATAAACGGAAAATCGATAGATTTACTTGAAAAGCTGTGATTTAAAAGATATTAATTTGTGCAAAAGCTAGTGACTTAGTAAACTAGTTTCAGCAGTTGCAGCTGGTTCTATTTCGCTAGACTACCTAGTTAGCTAACGAAAAATACTTCACAATGGGTGAAATATTCGGTAAATATTATTTTCTTTGTATTTAATCATTTATTGTTACTAATTTGGACTAATATAAATAAAGTAATCACCATAATAATGACCAATATACCGACCAGATAAAATTGCGTCATAAATCGAATTTAATACATGAGTCACTTCTTTACAGAGTTTACAACATGGCCAAGACATCAAAATATATTTTATAAAATCACAAGCAACGGAATTAACTTTGAAATAAAAGCTCCTGGTAATGCAGGCATTGGATTAGCAAGTAAGCCAGGGCCTCACTGTGAATATATGGTAAGAAAATTATGTACCTATCTACTTATTTATAGCTAGCTCTTGTCCACGGCTGCTCTCGTTATGTTCGAAAATTATCCCACGGAAATGCATGACACTTGGGGATTGACAGGATAGAAAGAATTATCAGAATCAGATCAGTAGTTCTGAAAATTACTCATCTAAACTAATATTAGTTTAGATTTAATTTAATTTGCTTTTGGAATTAATTGCCGAATGAAGGGGTGGATGAATTGGTAATGTTAATTGGTAATAAGTGTGATTGTTATTAAATAATTTGTATAAATCAAGGTTGACTCTTTTACAGTTTGGCATAGGCCATAACCGCAAAACTTGGATTAAGAAAATGACACCAAGTATAAGTAAAGAATCAATAGAGACGCCAACTATTTTGTCCTCTCAGGAGTTTAGACGATTCTGGATTTCATGGTATGGAGATATTCTGCGGTTGGGCATTGATGGAACACTTAAACCTATAGTAACATTCAATAGTAAAAACTCAAATTTGAAATATGTTACATTTACTGCCATTGATGGTGATACAATTCCTGTACATTGGAAAATTGAGTGTGAGTGAGTCAATTTTTTTCTGTATGTTTGTTCTGTATGGTGTCCGGACGTAAAGAATAGCACCATCCCATATCTTCCCGTGGGTGTCGTAAGAGGCGACTAAGGGACTTACCAGTGAATGGGCAGCAGCGTTCTCTGTGATTTTTTATAACAAACATACTGCGATCGCCAACCCGCCTGCCAAGCGTGGCGATTATGGCAAAACCCCCTAGGGGAGGCCTATGTCCAGCAGTGGACGTCTTTCGGCTGAAATGATGATGATGATGAGTCAATTTTTTTAAATTTCTTTTTCCTTTCTATTTGATGCATTTCCTGCAATGCCAGTCAATACTACAATTTTGAGATCATTCTCATTGTGACAGCTATCATTACATTAATATTGGAATATTATGACATTTTTCAGTGCCACCGCTACTTGAAAGGCCTCTATTGAAACCCATAACAGGAGGTGAACTGTTTTGGGTTCAGGTTGATGCAGAGACACAATTTCCAGATAGTGCATACATTGGTGGATATGAGGACGAAAACCTGTACATAATTAGGGCTAAACACAGAGGATCTTTGACACCTGGCAAGTATGTACCCTCAGAAGGATTGGGATATATTCCTTGGGCAGGAGATGCTAATATCAAAAATTCATTTGAGGTATGTATGCTACTTTATATAACATGTTCATTACAAAATCATAACATTCATTATCTCTCTTTCTTGTTTGTCTGCTGCAGAGGTTTCTGCATGCAATATAGGTACCTATGTTGCATAGATCTTGAGAGAAACCAATTTAGGCCAATCAAAAACCAAATAATATTTTGATGTGAAACATCTATTGGCGGACCTTGGAGGTAAAACTGACTTTATATGCATCATCCTCAGCCATGCCTCTCTGTTCTCTTGTGTGTGTATGACTCAAGGTTGCCAGATTTTTTTTGCCAAGTTGGGATTTTGGAACTTTTTGAGTGAAAAAGCGGGATTCTTTTGTCGAAAGCGGGACATAGTAAAAAAACGTATGTAACTAATCAGAAGTTTTTAAATATTTATCTTTTTATTTGAATTCATATTACGTTTACGTGACAATAGATAGCAAAAATAGCTATAGAAAATGTATTTTATAAAAATGTTATACTTTAAATCAGATTTACCCTATTGTTAAATACTCGAGTCTTATTCGTCTTCTGAATAAAAAAAAAAAAAAACAGAAATCAAAAAGTTTTATTCATTAGAAAAATATGTCGTTTCAAACTATAGTCTGTGGAGTGAGTGTTACAAATTGCAACTTACAATAAGAGAATAATTATTTATAGGAATTACTGATTCATGATATTTCTGTGAAATTTAACTTTTTTTAAAGTTTCCTTTTTCTCTTTAATAAAGATGAAGAACTCTTCACAGGATAGCTGTAGATTAAACTGGATGAGTAAAAGGATCTGCTTTCATTAAAACGGAGCATTTATTTCTGGCATCCGACCATTTTAAATTCATCTGGGAAAAAACGCGTTCAGGAAAGCAGTTTGATGTTGGGATACTTAATATGAAAGACACCAGTTTAAACATATTCCTGGTATTTTTTTTGGAAACTGTTGAAAGAGCTGGTGTGTGCCATTTCTGTGCGGTGGTGGCCACTTGTCTGTGCCACCCGTCCATGCTTCCTCAGCACGCTGCACGCACGGTCGAGATATCCCCGAAAAGCGGGCCTGAGCCTGTCCCGCGCGGGACATTTAATTTTGATTTAAAAATCGGGACGTTTGGCAACGCTTAATCTAACGATTTTATACGGTTTGCGTAAAACGATATGCCATGGTTTTGGTCGTGAACTCGGTCTCAGTCTCATAGGATCCAGTGCAGGTGTAACGTATCAGGCCAGCAACCGTTCCGAAGACTGCTCAGTATAGTTTGGTTCGGAACCTAATTGTATGAGCCAGACTCGCTCTAGGCGTAAAATTCTTAACGACACAACATTAATTGAAATATTATATTTCAGGTTTTATGTGGATTTAATTGCACCTGGGTGCCGACCAAACATGATAATATACCGGTTGGAGCTGTTGTAGCTGGCAACTCTGAAGATTATATACAAGAAAAACTTTACATTGGCAGAGCCAAGTATTTAGATCACATAATCCCCGGGAAAGTCCAGCCAACACACAAAGTCTGTTACATACCATTTGAAAACAAAGAAATAGCAATGGACAACTATGAGATAATGATAGTTCCTGAGAAAAATAGATGTGCTAACAAGTTCTTATTACAGAGCATAGATTCTCTCTCTGCACCTGAAAACTATGAAAATGATGATCACTCCGTGAATTATGAAGATTATGATGAATATTTTTATGCTGAAAATCAGGCAATGATTTAGAGTTCTAGCGTCTGTATCTTGACCTGCCCACGAAGTTTATGCATTTTTTTATATTGTATAAAGTTATTACTCAGTAGGAGCCTGGAGTCTGGATCTGTGCCCGGTTAATGGCAACAGGCTCGCCCTAGCTCTGCCTATCCATCGGGGACCACACGCGTGGTGTTATGTTAAGTAAAAGTTTTGAAGCCTGAAGGAAACTAACCATATGAATTTTATTTAAGAAAATGTAACTCAAAATCTTCGGTTTGAAATGTTCATAAAAAAATTAAGATAAGTAATTAAATAGTATATTAAGGTCTTTTCCTTGTTTTTTCTTTAGCAAACCTCTCAATCACGTTTTCAAATTGCACGTTTTGTAAAAATATTTTTTCTATGCATAAATAAGAGCGCAAGAGCTAAAAGTTTCTGCTGCCGTTAGGTCGTGCGCAAGTAATTTTCGACTCTTTTCAATGTAGAGCCCTCTCTATCTTTCACCGCTGCAGTTTGCCACGGCTTTTGTTAAAAATATTCTCAATATTATTTCTATATTCGGGAAAATGGAACCAACATATAGGTAGGCTTTTTTATAGCTGTAGCATTATTTTTGGGGTCATTTTATGTAAAAAAACAAGAAAGAGGGTAGACCGATTTGTCTGCTCATAAACACCCACCCGCAATAACTTCAGTTTATACGTGATCATGGTGCTTGCAACAGCGCCGAAATATCGGGAACTCAATAGAAACAGTAAACATGGTAAATATCCCGTTTCTAGTCGGGAGGACTCGCGCATGAAGGGTTCCATACCGTCGCAGTAGGGGAGCCTACTTTAATTTTTAATATTTTTATTATTTGTTGTTATAGCGGCAACAGAAATACACATTCTGTTAAAATTTCAATTACACCTATTACGGATCATGAGATACAGCCCGCTGACAGACAGACTGACAGCGGAGACTTAGTAATAGAGTTCCGTTGGTTATCCATCGGGTTCGGAACCCTAAAAAACCGTCGTTCCTTCGTATACTTTGCTAGGCCCACAAAATAAATGACCAGTACATAGAGTACCTATCTGCTAACACAAAACAATTTCTTCTGACAATTTCGCCATTGGAAAGTTTTTCCATTTTTGGGTTTTTATTAGGGATGCACATGCAACGATACCAATGCCGATAATCGTGAACCGCAGGTTATCGGAATTTTTGATGATCATTCGTATCGTAAAAATTATTTATTTATTTAACAGTTTATGTACACACTAATTACAGAAAAGAAGAAAGGAACAGAAAATAGTTCAAAGGTGATGCTTATTTCTAAAGAAATTTCTTCCAGCATACCTGCGAAAGGAGATACTAAAACAAGAGATGTAGACATAGTGAGTAAAAGAAGAAGAGAAAATGGAATACATAAAACAGATAGCAGAACTATTTAAACATAATAATATAAGAATATACTAACATACTTACATACGAAGACAAAACCTAATAATACTGTAAATACAATAAAATAACTAATAATAAATACTTATGCAACTATGACGAAATGGAAAGATAATGTTCTTTCACTCCTCTTTTGAAAACTGCAAGAGTTTGGCAGTCCCTAATGTCAGGCGGAAGTGAATTCCACAGCCGCACGGCGTGTACCGTGAAGGAATAGGAGTAGAAGTCGGTAGAGTGTGGAGGGGATTTAATGAGGTTCCTAAGATGCGACCTGCAAGGTGCATCAGAAGGACGGAAGTAGGAAAAGCGTTCCCGCAGATAGGATGGCGTTTAAGGTTATGGAGGATGTTAAATAGCAGACACAATAACCGAGAGTTCCTGCGAAGTCGAATTGGGAGCCACTTGAGTATTTTGCGAAAGTTAGAAACGTGATCATACTTTTTAAGGTTAAAAACAAAACGAATACAGATATTTTGCAAGCGCTAAGTTTATTACGATTATTATCTCCTTTATTCATTTACAAACTTATTTTAAATATTTTTAAACATTTCTTAAAAAAAAAACATATAAAAAAAAACATTTAAAAATATAAAAAATAGTGGTCCGCCGGTAGCGGGAGCAGGGTCCAAGCTACCGGTGGTTAGGGCTCCAGAGACAGGAACCTCCTCACATACGAGCCGTATCGAGGAGCTTGGACGAGGCCTTCTGAATCAGGCCCTTGATCCAACCGCCTAAGGAGAGCCTCGAAAGATGGTCGTCGAGGCTCTTGGCTATAAGGCCATTGGCCGTCACGACGATCGGCACAATGATAGCCGAGTTCACATTCCACATGTCGACAACCTCGTGTGCCAAGTCGAGATTTGATGATTTTTTTTTTTCTTGTATAGTTTGTATCCATCGCGATCATCGTGATCGTGATCATTGATTTTTGTTCGTCTGCTCGTACCCTATAGACTACCGATTTTTATGAAATTTTGCTCAGTTGTTCTACATACGCCAGGGAAGGTTACTGAAGGGTAGGTAGTCGGAAAAAGTACATGTCGGGTACAGCTAGTAGGTATTTAATACCTACCCGTACCCAGCACGTTATTTTTATATAGGTATATTGTATTGTATTTCTTAAACAACATTATTTTTACTATATGCGAAACCTGAATATAATTTGTTCAGAATAAGTAACTGAATCGATTCCAATAATTTTTAAACCATGTTATATTTTGTCCCAAAAATATTTTTTTAAAGTTGGACACCGAGCGACACAAAGTACCTATCGCAATCATTTAGGTACCTACTGCCAAATTATTATTATCAATGAGCTCAAGACGACGCTGGAGGCGCGCGCTCGGCGGCGCACTATGGAAAATATAGATCGGTATCGGATCAAAAATCTGTAACTTCATGAATTTTTGTCGTATCGTGATGAAATTTGGCACAAATATGCAGTAAGGTTTGGAGATTCGAATGATGTGTAGTTTATAGTGTTTTCTTGTATATCGACGTATGTTTTTTTGCATAGAATGAAAGAAATGGGAAAAAATCACGAAAAAAAATAGTTAAAAATTTATTTAAAGTAGAATACAAGTTTATAATGACTAAAAAGATTAAATCATGGTTAATTACAACAAGCAAAGTAAAAAATATATATATATATATATGAAAACAATTTACTAAATTAAAATCATATTACTAATAGGTACATCCTATACTCTGGCTTCAGGAAATTATGTAGCTAGGTACAAATATAAGTAATAACTAAATATAAATATTATTTTTAACTTATACCACTTCAGGATCAGGGTCAGTAAATGTGGGTTCACTTTCAGGTGCCACGTTTAAAAGACTTAGTGCCTCTTCTTCAAGTTCTTTCACATTTCTTACGTACGGTTTTCTCAAACTTGTTATATATGGATCTGACGTGTATAAAAGCGTCTTAAAGACATCTTCATTTGTCGGCAGATCGGGAACATTTTCTGGCATGATGAAGTCGTATGTTTCTGTAGTCTTTGTTGCGAGACTCTTGTGCGTCTTCCGAAAGCTGTCCAATAGGAAGCACCGCAAAATTTTTGATAACTTTTTCTCCGTGTATGAGTATTTTATGAACGGAGGATGGCATATAATACCAATCGTAACTACTTACATAGATTCTTGCAGTTTCTATTGCATATTCCCCAAATTTTTTAGGGTCGATCATCATTCCAGAAGAAAGAACTTGCAAGATAATGTATAGGCGTTTAATCAATGCCTCATCTACACCTGTTATTTCCGATGAGCAAGTGCTATTATAGAAGAATCTTCGTGCGGTATTGCCATCGTTCGTATTCCCGCTAACTTGCCGAGGTTTGTCGACGATTAATCCCAACTCCTCCCTGAAACGTTTTGAACAAGTTCTTTCTTTTCTTTTTTTAATCTCTTATTTTCCTCAGTTGAAGCAGCCAAAGTCTTAAACGAAAGATTATAGGAAATATGCAATATCATTTCCATGCAGCGAATCCAGGCGTGTAAGGTGGACAATCCGTATTGGTAGGCGTTTTCGTTTTCAGGTCTGGCAGTTACTTTCGATAGGTCATTCATTAGCCGTGGAGTAGCCCTACATATCGTGCATGTGGAACCAGATGGAGTATCTGTAAGGACCTGAGCCACCTTTCCATCGATCATCGTTAGAAATAGTTCATGCTTCACATTTACTGCAATACCATCTTTGTTTATAAGTGATGCTTGTGCAGCCCTAATTTGATTTTTAATATCATCGACAACTGCCTTGGTTTTTTCTGGAGTTTCCTTACAAAACTCAATAGAAATGGGTCTGCAAAAACGGACAGATGAAGGTACCGGATTTTGCCAAACAACGGATCCCGATTGCACATCAACTAATCTGATTGGGACTAATGAAGTGATGAACAAATTGGCATCTGAAATTGTTTCTGACTCTTCTGCAAGTATTTGCTTGTATTGGCTTTGACCAGATGAACCATCACATCCCCATTTACAATAAAGGATCAATGTTTTATATTGTTCTTGGAAAACAGAATCGATTTTTAAAATTCTAGCAGCAGTATGATCCAATAAATCTTGGATATTAATCACTTTAGCATAAGTATTCGTGATTTCGATTGTAGAAGATGGTGGATAACAGGATCTTTTTATTTCTTGTATTTTGTAGTAAGGCGGGAATATACAACACTTTCGTTCGTTGGTTAAGTTTTTCAGGTACATATATTGTGCTTTTGTTAGATCCAAATCTATAAAAGCACTCAATGCTTCCGTATCGGAAAGAATCTTCATCTGCTCTAAGTCGTTCCACTTACTTGAGATATCTAATTTCTTTTGAGTGTCAGCGGTTCTTAATTCTTTGACAAGATGAGCTTCTGTGTACTCACGTAAAGCCCGTAGTCCCTGCACATAGGCGTTTTTTATATGCTCGAAGCCATATTCTTGGAGTAGAAGAGTGTTTTTCCTCTTCTTGGTAGATTCTGAGGAGTCTCCATAAGCCACGCATGCTCTTCCTCGTTGACCAGATGTTGATGGCGTAGAATATTGTTCAGAATCCGGTAAATTCAACGAATACGTTCAGTCCAACCAAGTACAATTCTTCTGTAAAAATGTTTCTTTTTTCCGAGATGCCAGGGCCCAGCGCTTGTTGAAAATAGGAAGAATGTGCCTTTGTATGTCACTAATTATAAAACACAAGTTGTTTGCAGAAACACTGAGCTTTTCCACTAAAACTTTGGATAATGATTCCATGGTCTTGCCACCCTCGATATAGGGGATTATGAAGTCTCGTTTGGTACAGCTGAAGGAAGACATTTTAACACTTCACAATCTGCAGAAATAATAGGCGTAGATGAGATTTGCTTCACTTGAAGTTACACTGATGTAGATGGTTCGAATAGGTTTTGCTTCCCTTTATATACTCATTTTACAATATCGAATTGGTACCTACATTATCATTATCTTGTAATTTCCCACGCAAACCGAGTTCAAATTTGATAAGGTCCCTTTGTTATCACGAAATAATGAAGAAAATATCCAAAAAGTTCCATATTGTTCATGTGAATGGTGTCAGTGGTAAACCGCAAAAGATACCAATTTTCGGGTACTGACTTTTATCAGTTTTTTTCTCATATCTTCTAAAACCGCAAATATCCACAGCTGATTTTTTTTGCATTCTATTTATGAATAGTTAGACTACTAGTCAACACAAAAAGTAGCGGTTGGGCAAACGTGGGTAACATTGAAAACCTTCGACGAAAAAAAATATAAGTGAAAAATAAGGTATGTCACTTTTTAAGTAATTACTGAAATATTTTTCTTTACTTTTAAAATCATTAAGCTGTATCGCAAAAAGCATAAAATAACCTTTCTAAAAATGTAAAATGCTGCATATCTGTACCAAGTATTTTTTCACAATATGGTATTGAAACATGTATATGCAAAGACTTGAGTTTGGCACTTCTGTCTTCTATGTATTTCTATCTATGAAAAAAATAATAATTTCGCGTATTAAGTGAAAAAATCCTAATGAATATTATAATGTAACTATTAGAGAACCTAATAAAATAGCCATATTATCCAAATTATGATATTCGTAAAAAGCATTTTTGATATGCGCTTGTTCTACCTTTTTCCATAGTGCGGCGCCGCGTGGTGACCACGTCTTTGTGCGGACAACCAGGTAACAGAACAAGCTTATAACTTTGTGGTTTTTCATGATAGTTTTGTTTTTGATATAGTCTTTGCATAAAAATACTAGACGTGTTTCAGGTTTCGCATATACTAAAACTAATGTTGTATATTACCTATATTGTATTGTATAACGGGCCGGTGTCCGCAACTCCACGTCAAAGCGCGTATTTTACCTATTTAAAAATAACGTGTCACTCGTGACACGTGATTTATGGAGATTAGTAATCTCCAAAACCTTCCACTTCAAAGATAGGATAGTTGTGGACTCCATATTATGTGGTTCTGTTGCAGTGTTGTTAGTTAATTGCCCCCTTTAGGGTATCAGGACTTGCTTATAACATTATGTAAATACTTAGTAATTCTCAGTTGGGTCAAATTATGATCATGATTTTTAAGTGTAATTTAGTTTATTTTTATTCGCTACTATAATATTAGTATTATAAGAATTTTATTTTATGTTTTAATAAATGCTCAAGTATTCAAACACACGTCAATGGAGAAGAACGTTTCCAATACAGTAAATAAGACTTACTGTAGAATACTTAATTTAAGTTGAGGGTATACTTACATAATTTCACTCCGCGCATAAATAACACTTCGTCACAACACCAATTTATCTCGTCTGATCTCGTCTGCTCGACAACCGTGTGTCACTACAGGGATCCAACAGAATATCAGCGTCAGGTATGCCTGACACATGCTGAGCTGGCTCCCATTTTTTGCAACTTTAAGACGCACACCGCACCTTTTATACTCGTTATTTTATTTGAGTAGGTATGTCATGTGGTGTTACTATATTTCTTTAAATACATATATTTTTCTTTTTGTACATTGGCACCTTGTTTTTATATAGGTATATATTCTTGTATTTTTTTTTCATTTAATTGTGCTTCTGTGTGTTGTGCCATGTCTTTTGTCTATTTTTATTTCTATACTAAAGAGATTCTATACATAAGAGAGTACCATAAATCTCATTGCTTTGTATTATTCCATAATATTGTGTCTCATGACTCGAAATGAAAAAATCAATTGTTTATTTGTGTTAATTATTCCTTTTGTCAACTTTACATACACTATATTTGTATTATATTGTCTAAGAAATACACAAAAAAGACACGTTTCAAAACATGTTATTGGCGATTTACTTAATTTTATTTTTTTGTTGTTTTGGCGTTTGTAAGTTGAATTTAGATCAAATTCTTAATAGTGGAATTTTATTCGCGAAATTTTATTTGTGTTCTTTAAATTGTGAAATTTTGGAATTTCATACAAAAGTATTATAATATTATGTATTGTATAATCACTTTAGTGTCGGGTGAAGGGTAAAAGTATAAATATCATTTTTTTTATAAAGTAAAACAATATGGACACCACGCGTAAGGTAAAATCTTGTAGTTTTACACATTTATATTATTATAAAAATTCTAACAATTTTGCCATTAAATGGCCTTAGTGTAAGGCAATGTGTGGTCTTTAATAATTTATGGAATATCCCTTACGGAACTCGCCGTGTACGAAGTGCATTGCGAACTAAATTTCAAGCCGTACGTCTTTGGTGTTATTAGTGTTATAAAATAGTGATATTATTATGTAAAATATATAAACGTATGTTACTCTACTTTGGGAAGTTTTTTTTATTACTTATTTTTTTTTACTCATAACAATATTGTTTCGTAAAATCTGTACACCAAAGAACTTGAATCGCGTTCGATAAGAGTCTGTAAAGTGTCGCTCGATCATCAATCGATTAGATGTGTAATGCTCATATGGAATTATTGTAAATTATAATTTTAAGGTACCATTCCGACGTTTCCTTGTGTATTAAGGGACCACAACTACAATAAATCCTGCCGTTGGAAAAATTTGGTGTCATTTATTTCTACACACTACTTCTCTTATTACCAAATTAGATTACAGAGTAAGAACGCTGGCGAAGTTACATTTTGGGACCCACTCGTAGAGGTAGCATTCATTATGGCAACTTATACATAGTTGTAAAACGAATAAAGACTAACAGAAAAGTAAATGGAAAGTAAGACGAAAAAGTTGGGAGAATAGCCATATACGTCTATATACAAGATAACCTAAAAATCTTACGGTTAAGGTTTTTAACTGTTTTTAATCTTGTACTACACTTGATTTTAAGACAAAGTCTAATTACATAACTATTCATACCCAATTCACATTATTCCAATCCAGGGAATTAATCCAGCCGAATTCTGAACTGGATCATATCGTCTACATTATTCCAGTCATTTCAGTATTATTTAGGAATTACAACAATGCTCACTGGTCACTGATCAACGTCAATCACTGGATTGGCCGTCTACACGATTCCAGTTGAGCTGAAATGTGCGCGCTGGATTGGAAAGTAGACCACCGATCCAATTACTGGACTGGATCTATCACTGGATCAAGTGCATTCTGGTGAAGGTTTAGATTATTCCAGTTTTTGTTGATTATATCTTTAAACCTAAAACTTCAAACATTAAAACTGTTACAAGAAGAAAGGTCTCAACAATAAATAAACAACAAGTGGAGGATTGCGCGGCCTTAACTTCCAATGTGAATATTTCGTAAAATTTAAATTTAAATTTAAGCTTATAATTCTTTTTTCGACAATTTTTGACAAATTCAGTCTTCAATTGACAAAAAGAATTAGTTAGGTCTCTAACCCAAGTAGTTGCTGAGATCTCCATGGCCGCGCAATCCTCCACGTTACGTTCGCGCGGCCAACTTAAAACCCTTTATAAGTTCTTTATCTACTTTGACAAATTTTTGGTTTGTACCCTTCGATTTTGACAAATATAGACAAATTATTGGCGATGTTTTTTTCTGTTTTGATAACTTGGCTGAGCAATCGTAACGCACACCTCAACACGCCCTACCCGACTACCCAGCCTCATATGCCATATCAACTCAAATGCTGGCTGAAAAACCCTCTGGGCTCCTCTACCAATTGCACTAAGATAACATAATATCACACCTGTAATCCCCGAAGGGTTAGGCAGAGGTGTTAGTAACGAAGGGTCAATTTCCCCTGAGTACATATCTTTAATGTGATTATATCATTTGTCCATAGAATACGGACTGTGCCATTTTTCAAAGGGAAGCCCGTAGGAATCGAGTGGTATGGAACTTTCGCCACTGAGAGGTGTACCTAATAGTATACCCACATTTCGCCAGTTATATTTAAGTCCCATGTTATAGGGGGCGAGCCTATTGCCATCAACCGGGCGCAAATCCAGACTACATGGCTGCTACTGAGAAATTCCTGATGGAAAGACCCAATGAAACTTTGCCTCATGCTCAGCAGTCGTGGTTGCGACCACTAGACCAACGAGGCAGTACTAAGATGGTGCTGATAAATTCCATTGAATTGCAACGAGCAACGATAACACTTTCTCGGAAGCATGATTGTCGAGCTGGATCGTTTCTTCGAGTAGAAAAATCATGAAGATTTTACTCTGAAACTGATGGAAAATAACTCGGCGACTTTTTATCCTCCTTATGCAAATGTTTATATAAGACGTACGCTTTCATTTTGCATGGTGACGAGCAAGCTACATACCTAATCTAGAACACTGGGTCCTATAGTTTGTACGTAGGTACTACTATTATTTCTTTTTGAGACAATACAGGCTGCATTCTCATCGCACATGTGTATTACTCAAATAAAACGGCACGGTTGGCGCAGTGGCTGAACGATTGACTGTTGCGCTTCGTGTCACGGGTTCGATTCCCGCACGGAACAAATATTTGTATGGCCTACAGGTTCCGGGTCTGGCTGTTTGTGTATGTGAATTTAAATGTTTGTAAACGCACCCACGATACAGGGGAAATTCCTAGTGTGGGGCAACGTTTAAAAAAAAAATCTTATCGGCCTATTGTTCTAATACTAACTAATCATCTGCAGGTGGCTAATGATAAAACATCAGCGATTTTGGATCAATCTTGCGAATGTAACGCTATACAATGGACCGGTTGCTAATAATACTCCTTGCCATCGCCGCAGATGCGAGAATGTTCTGTGAGAAAACGAAAGCGCCCCTGGAATTGGGTGAATGGAAACACGTCCTGCTACATTTGGACTCTGCCGTGGTAGAGAACCCGCCCACGTCTATAAATGAGGGGCAAGTGTATGTGTACAAGAATGAATTTTCGAATTACACGATTAAATATATTTACGTGGACAACTTGGCAGTGAAGACTTGCGGAGCGGCTGCATCGATCAAACGCGGCGGCATTGACTCCTCATCCGTGCTGATAGTCCTGAAAGCGAACATCAACCAAGAGATCAGGTCTGTGGTCGATATCTGGGGCGAAAAGAAAACTGCCAACAACACGACGGATACGACACGTCACCAGAACCCGGGTGAGGCGAAGAACATTGAATCACAGTATTTATTCAAAGACATACGAGCTGTGAATCACAATATACCAAAACATAACTATTTATTTTAACATAATGTACTGTTTTTATTAAATACTTTTATGAGAATATTTCATTTCATTGAAGTGTGAGATTTTCTGAATATTTTTTTTTTGGGCTACCAAAATGTTCTCCCAGAAAAGAGCCACGAGAGCAACATAACCAGAAGTAAGGATTATGTGAAGACCTGTTTTGGTCAAAAGTGGCTAACAGCGTGGTCACTTGATCAGTATGGGATGACGAGTATAGTTGAAAGGTTTTCTGAAATCCTGTAATTCTGCAGGTGCAACCCAAAAACATAGTTTCGTGGCGGTACGTTTTAATTTATTTTTTTTAGGAGCTCCTGGCAAAATAATAACAGCCGCTTGGGTCGATCTTAAGGTTAAGCTGCGCTTGCCTAGGTTGGTCCGTGGATGAGTAACCGCCCATTACATACCGAGTTTCCCTCATGCCTCGGAAAGCATGTTATTTGTAGATCTTTGACAGTCGTTACAGATAGTCAGTGGCCCGAAAGTCTGACAACCAGTCTTCCCAAGGGGTATCGTATTACCTAGTACGAACTGGGTTGTGGAGGTCAGATAGGCAGTCGCTCCATGTAAAATACTGGTATTCAGCTGCATCCGGTTAGACTGGAAGCCAACCTCAACATAGTTGGGAAAAGTCTAGGCAGATGGTGTTTTATTTTTGCCTGTAATTTTGCCCTTCTGGCCTAGTAATGCCGCCGGTCTCCAGTCTCTAGTAAACAAACATGTGCTTCTTAATATTTGTTATGCGTTGTTTGTTTATTGTTATTTTTTTTGTAGTTTTGTATGCATGCACGTCATGTCCCTACGACTAATATTTTGTTGTTTTTCGTTCGTTTGCTTGATAGTTAACATCAGCGGTTGTTGAGAAAACACCAGCAATGGTGGGCACGTTATTGCTTTCTTCTTCTTCTCTTGTCATAATACTGAGTAGTAATTTCATCAAAATAACTCAGAGAAATTAAACACAAATATAACAAACGTTAAATTACTTTATTTAATAAAGATACGTTTACAATACAGACATACAATTGTCAACTTACGAATAAACTTATATCAGAGTTAAAATAACAGACTATAATATACCATGTATATAATATATACTTTGTATATATATCTACTAACCAATTTGGATATCAATTCATTTTTGACTAGAGGTGGCAAACATTTTCAAGACATATTCATATAATCATCAAAAAATAAAAATTTCTATAAAACAGTTAATTACAATGTGATCATATTTTTCTACATATTATATATTATACTATATGCCAATTAACACAGTGATTAAAATAATAATAGATTATAATATTATGACGTTTGTGACATTTATAATTAATATGTTGTTTATCTTAATTATATATTATGCAGTGTATAACATTATAAATAATAATATAATATGACATTTGTGTCAGCTATTTGTGACATTCGATGCTCTATAATAATAAGTTTAATAAATGTATTACAAATAACATGTTTTATGCGATACTAATATAATAAACAACTCCGTTACATCTTACCATCTAAATAAAGCTACATGTTAGATTCAAATATACTCCGCGGAGACAAAACGTCTCCTTGTATATTGACATGTATGTATAGTATATTTAAAAACTACGATTAATTGCATTCTCGTATAATATGTGTATATTGAAAAAGGGTAGATACATGTATTTAATTATAATGATTTTATTTCTATTTATTAGGTATATTGGCATTATATTACGAGTTATTCTAGTTATAAATACGACAAGAGATACAGACAGTGTCTAAATAAATGGATACAAGATTGAGGAAGGTCTCTAAATCAAGGAGAGAAAAATACATTACATTTTATTTTTTGTATTGGCAAAATGATGGACCATAGTTGCCTGAATTAATATTTTTTCAAGAGTTTACTTAATTATGATTAAGGTTACTTTAGCTTTTTCGCGAGCAGTATCAATAGATTACACAAGCTCTGTTCATGCCCTAACCCTCTCTCATAACTCCGAATAGTATTACTAAATTTCATTTATTTCTTTGTTCTCCTAGCATTAAGTCGATAGTTACTCCACAGATTGTCAGTCACCACAATATAGAAGAAAATGACTAAATCAAGGTCTAATACACACAAAGAGCTTTGACTTGACAGAAATACCCATGGACCTTTGAGTCCGTCCTTTAACAAAAACTGAACAGGTGACAATAGGCTAAGCGAGGTTACAGAAGGACTAGGGATAATTCCGCCAAGTAGTTAAAAAATGTCATAATCTGCCTACAAAGTTCCCACGGCTGGGGCTCATGCTCCACACTTTGAGAGAGGGCCACATTCTAAGTTTTCCATATCAAAATAATGTATCGCTTCTGGATCCAACTGCTACAAACATGTTATTTTTTACCAATCAAGCCGTGTCCTAATCATTTTGACAACCCATACTAACAAGAGTGCTATTCCCAGTACTATTCCGTTTTTCGATGTCCGATTCAGAGCACGAAGTTTTGCGTAGATGGTAACTATATCACCGAGACCCTTAGTATTTGAAAGGATACACGTTCATGTTACGTATTTTTTTTATATAATACTGCTGTCGTTTTTATGTTGTTTTATATTTTATATACCGGGTGGAATGGACCGATGCGAAAACGGTTACCACGTATTCAGTACATTATTCTGAGCCCGTGGTAACCGTTTTCGCGTCGGTGTCCCTTCCACCCTGTATGTAACGTTATTTTGAATTGTTTTCATTATAGCAGGGAGCTCACTAGAACACTCTTCATTGACTTTCGATACTTGCGCTGACGCCGAAACATGTAAGGGGCCTTAGACATTTTTAGGGTTCTGTAGTCAATAAGAATAAGAATCCTTATAGTCTGTCAGTTTTTTTTAGGGTATCTCCTGTACCTACACGTAAAGTGGGGATTGTTTTTTATCGCGTAGCCCATTGGTGGTTAGATGGATAATCTTTAAAAAATATTGCGAATTTGTTCAAACATTTTTTTGATTAAGTGATTCGTTTGTGAAATATTAAGCTTTAAAGTGCTAATTTTTGTTAGACCCAAGTGTCCCCCCCTTCTACCAGCTAAACAGTTGTGTTTGGGTAGTTTACGAGTAATAGTCGACCAACTATAAAATGTACCTACTTGGATAACATATTTTTCTAAACATAATGTATGGGAGCACAGGTTTGTTTGTATGCAAATGTAAGTTTGTTTTTTATTATTACAATAAAAATCATCGTTCGGAGGCAAATATGCATATTTTGATGGGCAACTACGGAACTCTTCACTGTGCGTGGCCCGACACGCACTAGGCCGGTTTTTTGGTTCTACATTCTCAACGAGAGCGATACCTAATACTATTGTAACTCTTCTAGCTAGATGGGTAATTAGAGAACTGATGCGTTCTTGTTAAATACTTCTTTGCTGCAGCCGCTGTTGCAATACCTATCCACGACGCGAGAGCCAAGAAATTGCTAAGAAAACTCAAGACCGAGCCAAGCAGAAAAGTCTTAAGAAAGATGACGATGGCAATTAGCCAAGAAAACGCTACGAAGAAGAAAATTCTACTCTACGATTGTGTTTTAGTTAAAAATGCTGCCGCAGTGCTCATCATCAGACAAGGATATCTACAAATATTATTACTAAGAATAAACAAAATTATTTTTATATGAATACGGAAAATATAGCAGCAGTACCTGCATTTAATATATATTTGTAGGCTACTAACAATTGGACACAGGAGCCTTGCGTGGTTATCGTCACTTTTCAATATCATTTACAAGTTCAAGAACCAAAGACGCCGTGGAGGTGGCGAAGTTTTGACCTAACAAAATATAATACATATACTGTCGTGCGAGTGACACGAGAAGAAGTCCCTACCTTTCTTTGTTTTCGGGGTGAAACCCTCAAAAGGCGCCTCGGTCTTAGACCTAGGAGGGTGGAGTTTTAGGACCTATCTACCTACCCTGAAGTAGGCACTGGATATGCCATGGTACCTATTAGTTATTTAAAAAGAACAAAAAGAGTAGGTTGAGATGATCCCTAATACATAGCCATAAGTTCGAATAATATTGTCAATATAATAACATTCAAAAAGAATCGATCAACTGGTATTTTTTAGGCAACTGTGTCCATTCCAACTAGGCATTATAGTTATATTATCTATTCAAAGCAATAAATATTGTTCTAATAGTGTTTATACATTGAAATCTGACCAGAAAACCCCATCACTTCTTGATATAATTGGATTAATCATAAACCGTATTGTAAACCATTCAGCATTCCAGCTAACACCGTTTCAGTGTAACTATTCTACGATACATATATATGCGATTAGTTATTATATAATACTATTTACAATAATATAATGTTGTGACATTGGATCTTTGTTTGCATCGCAAGCGTTATCATGCTGGGACGTAAATAACTCAAGCAAAACAGACGTAACCTAATCTATGCTACTGTTTACCAGGCATTCTCGTAATGGAAGCTACGCTGTACTATTTGTAAGCAGTATTCTTTAACCGGTCATTGAAAAAAAGTATATTGGTAGTATTTTATGGCTCGTCTCCAATGTGATGTGTTAAGCCAAATGTTTAGTTACATTAGCGATGAAAACAAAATAGACTACATGCTACGGTACTTCCCAATTTACATCATCCATGCCTACCCGGTCCAAAAAGCCATCTTCTAAACCACTTTAACTGAATTCCGTGAGAACATCGTCAAAATCGACTAACAAGTTTAACCAAGTCTACTGGTTTTGTCGATGGAAGAACCGACAAAAGAAATCTGCCAGTTTGTCGATAAAACCCGTTTCTACGGTGGTCATGCTTCGCGTGCTGGTGTATTCCAAGCCATAAACAATACCGGACCCTTACTTCTTTACGTCCTCTCAACCTCCCAATATTGTTCCTTTCTAATATTCTTTCAACATAGCTTCTATATCGCGACCCACAGCGTAGCTTTATGAACGACAAAATCACATCTCACATAATACTCGTATGATAGGGCGCTAAAATTAGCGTGCCTCCGCAAACTTTATCATTACCAACTTTGTTTAACGTATTGTTATCACGTATCAAACCAACGCATTGCAGATCCATTGATGCTGTGTTCTTATATCGATTGTCTTACGTGAATGACGCTACTTAAATTAACGAGGCGAGAGGAAGTAATATGCTTAGGAGTATGATTAATAAAATGAATTATATGTCTAACTAAATATGTGTTTCGTAAGGAAATAAACTAAATGACGCTCTTGTTTCGAATGAAAAATGACTAATTGGACTTGGAGATCATTTGTGTCGGCGAAAACTGATCAATTGAAGGTATTATGGAAATACTTTTAGATCGAACTATGAAAGTCTGCTACTATGCAGGCTCTAATATAAACAGAATCAAAGATTAATAAAATATTATTTAAAAGTTGCTGTGGCTTGGAAAATAATTATAATGTATAATTCTAAAATAATAATAAAAACTATAACCTAAACTAGAATACCTACGTTACTTGAAAGGTCTCCTGCTAATAGGTACTACGAAAATCAATGTAGTGGTTTTCCAGGACATGACAAAAGTTGGATCAAAAATAGTTTTAATTATGTGCGAATCATGGCTACTTCTAACTTAAATACTACCTTGTGACCACACTACACAATATTCAAGCGATGGATGTCTTTTAGTAAAATCTGTGTTCTATGTTCAAGTCGTATAGGAAGAGGTGAGCCTAATGCCATCAACCGGGCACAAACCCGCACCTCGGGCTCAGCAAGAGAAACTCGCGTTACACGGTTTACTGCTAGCATCCACTGCAGAACATGGGCATGCTAATAGACCACAGAAGGGCCATGTGGGTAATCTAGAAACACCTTCACTTCACCCAATTTTGAGAAGTCTAAGCCCGATTCCTAACCCCTTAGTCGCCTCTTACGACACCCTGGGGAAGACAGGGGTGGCCTATTCTATTTGCCGGGGACCACACGGCGTTTACAATCATTTATCAAACTAATATTATACAGAACGGGCTAACAAATATTTATAAATATTAGAGGTCCCAAATGTGAAGGTTTTTATGTTTTGTAACTCAATCGCGTAGCTATAAACGGCTGAACGGATTTAGGTAGAATTTGGCACAAAGAGAGCCCACATCTCGGAATAAAAAACCATTTTTGCGGATATGATTATTTTGATACGTTACTGGCTGAATTTCTAATCAATTAGCATTCATAGATTTGATCTACAAACATGCGGAGACGAGTAATTTGGTAGTACTATACAGGGTGTTTTTTTAACGTCGTGTTTTACTTTAGGGGCTTGTAGTACTCATGAAAATAAGAAACTTTTACTATGGAACCGACCACGAAATCGCGAAAGAAATATCAGCTGATCCACACATTACTGGTCGCATAACTCGAAAAAATGTAGGCAACAGCAGATTTTTTAAATCATATTTCATAGTTAGCCCCACAGTAAGAGTTGCTCATATTTATGAGAACTTCACTCCCTTAAAGTATTGCCCACGTTTAACCAAACACGCTGTATCAGGCGACCTGTTATTAACACCGACGGTCTGCTTAGTTTTCGTACTTTTACATACAAACTTCAATACGCCATTTCAATCCTGCTCTTGCCTTTCTCCTCCTTCCAACTACTTCTGTATCATAATCGGTTCGGCAGTCTTAGCCGTGATAATATCACAAACAAGTAGGAATATGTTGAAAAATTGCCAAAGTTTTGAAAGACGCTGATTGTTCTTGATTACTGGGTACCTACTTATTCTGGACATATATATGTTTTGGAAGAACCACGTACTTACTAAAACAGTCGATCATTGTTTCAAATTTTACAATTGATCTTTTGATCTTGTCTATCAATTGTTAACAGACTTGAGTGAGTAGGTTTTTTTCGCGTCACTCTGAAATAGTTGCTAGCAAATGAATTTTTGCCAAAATTTATGACATGATTTTATAGTATTACTGTACAGATAAGAGTGAAGAATATAAATCGCACTTATTAAAATATACTTAATCTTCTGACGTAAAATTAAATCCATGTATTAACCTCAAATTATCAATCAACAAGACTATAAAATATAATTATGAGTACTAAACTAACCTATTTTTTTATTTATTATTAATTCTCTGTTTGAGAAGAGACCTTTGCCCAGCAGAGGGACAGTAATACGCTGGTATTATTATATTATAATTTAAAATACCTACTGTGTTCAATATATGTTCAAAACAGTTCAATTGCAAATCATTACCTACTTTGTTCTTTTTAAATTGATGTAAAGAGTATTGATTTAGGCATAAATGAAACGACACAACGGCTAGGATTTTGAGTCGTTTAAAAATCATGTACATATCTATTTGAAGCTCGCGCCTAGAACGTGGACACCTACCTACTCTAAAACAAATGCCAATTTAATAACGTAGAAGTATGCTAATGTGCTACGGTATTATCATATAACATGATTTAGTAAAAATATCGCTATTTAAAATGTAGGTAGATGTAATTATAATATATTATATAGGTAGATCAAGAAGCAAATGGGGTGCAAAGTGTCAGTTGAACCAAAGAAAGCGTGCTCGAAATTGTGCTAATAGAAAACTAATCTATTCGATAAGAGAAAGAAAAGCAAAGAAACTTCTATTAAAACTATTATTAAAGATTATTATAATTAGGATTCCATGAACAGCGATAATCACAAAAGTCTGGAGGTTTGGAGATATTGAAAGCCGATTTGAGATCTAACACTCAGACTCATTGATTTTCGATAGCGTCGAGCTATCGAGCCTATCAGAATAGGAAGAATCAGAACCTACTGCATGGTTTTCGGCTCTCGAAGAAAGTTGACAGGGGGGGGCGCTACTCTGATGGCATTTTAAAATTGCGGCGTCAGTATCTACAGTAGCCACGCGCTGAAAGGCGCTAGCACAGCTACATAAGTACACTCTTGGTATACTCATCTCGCCAAAGGTGGTACAGCCAGCCTGATTCTCATGTTTCCTGCTTAGTTATCGAGCTAGCGTAGCGTTCCGGACCAGCCCTCGAGGCCTTCCGACAAAACGGAGCGCAAAAGCCGCAGTACAACTAAGACCGACGCAAGCGCCCTCCCTCTTATCTGAACCCGAGAAAATATCACCCGAAGTATCCGTAATATGACAAGCAAAGACGCGTGAGCCCTGCGCCCGACCCGAATATGGGAGAACAGGGATCGTGGTATCTGTATCGTTATTTGTATGTAACTGGATGCACTGCGCCTTATCCGAATACGAGCCTTCATCACCAATTTATGAATGAAAGATATTTAAAAAAAATAGATACTCTATTATGCCAGTGCTAATTACATAAGTTTTTTTTTTCGTTTCGCATCGGGCGCAGCGCACCATTTAGTCTTTGTCAAAGTTGACATCGACAAACGGTTTTTTGACAGTCATGCAGCGCATTGTGGCCGCTACTGTCATCGTTGGTTATCTTGGTTATTTTTTGGTTGAACTTCGTGCAGATGTTCCCGTACAGAAAATTATGATGGGTTATTATACCCCGCTTAGATAAAGTTGGCAAGCCACCACATACACATCTGCCTAGAAATGCCAACGCAGATAGACATGGCCGTATCCACTAGTAACTGTTTTTCTTTGGGCACGTGATGTTACTAATATTCTTTTTATCTTTCAACCCCTGTAGGAGTAACAAGGGCAATATTTCAGAGGGAGGATTGAACTTGGATCTTTCGATCTTATAAGTCAATACTACTGCTGGTAGACTATTGATCAAAATAAACTTATAAGTTGAGTGTCGGTTTCCTAGCGCCGCAAGATTTACTAATTTAAGCATATCACCTAAAACGGGTGTTTACTTTAGCTTTAATTTAGGACCATCGGTTCAATCTCATTCGGTATTATAATAACAATTTCCAAGAAAGAGATTACTTCCGCAGTACCGGGAACCGGGCGTTCAGTAACACTAACCGATATCCACCAACTGATGCTCGATCTTCTTGCCGAACAAAACCTACAAGTGACAGCCATCAGGCAGCGTTCGCACCAAGTTTTATGAAATTAGTTCAATTTATTGAAACGCTTAAGGATTCTTTTCCAAATTTTAGTTAAAACGGTTTTAATAGACATTTTTGGAGAAGACATAGATGTTTAGCGAAATAAAAGGTTCACAGTACCGATACTCTAAATCAGCAAGCTCTAAATCAGCAAGTATCTAAAGTCTTGTAAAGAGTGACCCGCTCAGCAGTGGAGCACAATCATCAGAACACCAAAGTAAACGCCAGCAGTAAATATTAGAGGCTTGGAAACTGTTCGCTTTGCATATACTATTATAAGAAAAAAAAGAATTCGCAACAAGCTAAGAACGAATCTTTTTGTAAGCTTGCATTCCTCGTTGGATTGAGTTAACTCGGCACCGATACCCATGAAGAAATCCAAAAGTCACACTACACAAGTTTTAAAACATTCGCGAAAAAGGGCTCGATATAAAATAAAATGTTTTCGATTTTACTTTGGTTAATAGCTATAGAAGAAACTTATGATAGTAATCAATTTAACATCAATTTGTAATATATTGAAGAATAATTTCTGTAATTAGCGTCAATAATGTCCCACTGTTGCGCTTCTTAGTTCGGCTGGCCGCACACCGTCCGACGGATGAACAAGTCCGACGGTCCCAGTTCCAGTGGATTTTTTAGGACAGCTGTTCTGTTGGATGATTCCGAGGCCCTTATGGGCACGGGGGTGGACCCTCTAAAAGGGTAGGAAGGACTTGACCTTCAGTTAAAGGTACAATCTCCAAACGTTCACAGATCTAAACTATACGTGTTACGTATCGTCTAATCTAAGCATATATTTAGTGTTTAGTCACAGTGTGTCGTTATGCTGTGCTCGATTAGTCGATGTTGTGGAATTTGAGGATCGCCCGCCCTTTGATCTCGGAGTTGCAGAGCTTCCTGACGACCTCTTGAGCTTCCTCCGCCGGGAACACAGAGTGTGGCGGAGGTTCGATCTGTTAACAAACAAACATTTTACTTACACTTTACGGTCACAGGGAAAACATAAGCAGGGTGTTAAACTAGGGACATACCATAAACCATTACATGAAAATTAACAACTACTACGGGAGAAACTACGGAAACGGAAACTATGTCCCTCGTAAAAAGTAACACCCTGAGTATAAATTGTTACAGTCCTTTGGCAGTTATTTTACCACAGGTTTTTTTTCCAATCAAATTCATCTTTATTCTCGTTATACTAAGATTGCAGTTGGGTGGCTGTCATCAACGCTGAAACACCGACCGGAAAATTTGTAATAACATGACAAGATGATGTGGGTAACATTCATTTTTCGAGGACTTCTGGGTTTGTGAAGAGATTTTTTTCGATTCTATTACCTGCTTAGAAGAGGCTAAGCCACGATTTCTATTTTTGTTGGGGGATGAACTGTAACAGCCAGACGCTAGAACAGCCCAGTTTTAAATTTTCGGTGAATGCGGTTGCGACATATCTCGTGAAACAAGCGAGCGCGAAACTTCACATAGATCATAGATCAACCAACTGTGCAGTGTAACATGTATTACCGAGTTCACTAACGGTCGACCACTTTTCACCCTAATTCGCTGAGTAATAAGGTTCAAAAGGGGTCAGCGGTCAGAGGGCGCGAAATCACAGTGATCCTTATTCTCGTTGTGATAAGATTGCTTTTGGGCTACCGCTGTCAGGCAATAAAATCTTGGTGGTCCAAATAATGACGTCATAAAAAAAAATATTCCTCACGCCCAGAGGTTTCCGAAAATACCCCATGTATGTTCCGCCATCCTTTAGAGTTTTGGATTTATAGCGTCTTGAAAATAGTATGGGAACTGCTTTAAAAAAGACGTCATAAAAAATATTAGATTCCTCAAAACCAATATTTTTCTATGACGTCACTATTTGGACCACTCTGTATATTATACATGCTAGGAGTGTAACACTGGTAGAGTGACACTTTGTCTCGGTCATGACGGGGGAAAAATCTGACCAACAAATGCAGTCTATGACATATGGGTCCTTTTGTTTGACTCACAAATTAGGTACCCTGACTTTGAACTTGACCCAGCTCACCTCAAAGCAGTAGCCTGACTGCAATTTCTTCAATTGAGCTTCGAGTCCCGGTTACGGGCTAACAGGGCGCATCAACGACTGACAGGTTCTGCCGGTTATCTAACAACAACCAACGGCTGATAACAGGATACCGCAAGATTCTGTTTTCATTGAGTGTGAAGGTCGGAGAGTAGTCACTTCTTCAAAATGAACGATGAATATGTATATGATCGAGAAGAGTGATTTAGACCTTTAGCAAGGGCGTACCCACGGTGGGGCAAGGTGGGGCACTTGCCCCACCCTGCTCTCTGATCCGAAGCTAAGAATTTTTAGGCAAAATTAATATAATGACAAAATTAAATATTCATTTGGGTACTTTAACATTTTTCACTTTAAAATAAAAACTTGGTTTAGGTCAACAATGACAGAAAACCGTCTTGTTGGCCTCTGTATAATGAGTATTCATAGAAAGAGGATTCTGGAAGCACAACATACATTTGAAAACGAAATTTTAGCTAGATTTAGCCAAAACCCTCCAAGGTTATTATTGAAATAAGGGGTAGTGCAGTCAATAAAACGTATCAGTCAGTAAATAAAAAGCATTTTTAATTTCCTACTAGTTAGTTTATTTACTTCTGCCCCACACCTTAAAAAAATGCTGGGCACGCCCATGACCTTCAGCTATCTATGCGCTTGCTGCGTCGTGCGCATACGCGATCATTGTCACCCAACATTTACTTGGAAGACTCAAATGCGCACTGTAGTTCGCAATGACGCGAACAAAATATAGCGTCGTCAGCGTATTGGCTTGACGACGGTTGCTTTTTTTAATATACGTTCTTACTTAGAGATCAGAGAAGTAACCCAACTAGCGCACAAGCTACTTAAATGACTTCTTTACAACATGAATGTTCTATAATAACTGTTCAAGGGGTTTACTATAATACTTAAGTAGTTCAGTCGCGTATTTAAGAGTTCTTTATAAGGCATGTGGTACAATAGCCGTACAACAGTAAATATAATCGCAATGAAGATACCAATGCGTGTTATAGAGTTATTGTACGAGTATTTAATATAAAGTAGAGTTATAAATACCTTTTAAAAAACCGCTAGGTCTTATAGAGGGCTATAATAGTTAAAAGTGTTTAAATGGAGTTATAAGATTCCTTTAAAGCGCTTTAGGTTGTATATTCCATATTTCTAAATCTCTAAACTGTTAAATAGCTACAGCAGAGAATATAATTCAATAGTGGCACGTAGGTCGTTATAGTGGTGAGTTTTACAGCAACTCTATCGTAAATAGCTGGTTATGGCAAGAAAACCACGCCTTATTTATTTATTTAAACTTCATGTACAAGAGTGGTACATAGGCGGACTTAATGCCACAAGGCATTCTCTACCAGTCAACCTTTGGGTCAAATAGGATAGCATTGTGATAGAGTACAAAAAAATATAATAAATTTGTTATGATACATAAATAGGTACATACCAATACACATATATACAGTAAAATTAAATAAACTAATATATATTATAATACATACAAATAGTCCAAATACGAGAAACCTTATAATAATTACTATGACTACTAACTAATATCTAGCTTGTGAGCAATTTAGTCTGATTTCAAATAGTACTTCCGAACTGTTCTTTTGAAAGCCATTTTGCTTTCAGCTTTTTTAATGTCAAGGGGTAGCGCGTTCCAGAGTTTTATAATTGAGACAGCGTAAGAATTGGACATAAAACCAGTACGATGTGATGGAATTTCAAGTAGTAGGTTTTTTGAAGCTCGAAGCTGGCGACTGTGAGAACTGCCCAACACTTTGAAATATTCTTTTAGGTAATCGGGAGCACATGGATCGGTCAAAATAGTGAAGAGCATACAGAGAGATCTGAGGGACCTCCTGAGTCGGATAGGCAGCCACTTAAGCTGAGAACGGTATGAAGAGATGTGATCGTACTTACGAAGGCCAAAAACAAACCGAATACAATTATTGAGAAGACGATCTAATTTGCTTAGAAGTTCTTGGGATAGATCAGAGTAACAAACATCAGCATAGTCGATAATGGGAAGCACAAGTGACTGGACCAAAGTTAATTTAGTGCTAGATGGGAGAAAATATTTGAATCTATACAGAGACCGCAGCGACTTTCTGGCTAAACTGTGCAACCGCAGTAAGTGACTTTCTGGCTAACCTGTGCTACCTGCTTATTCCAACTAAGTGTCGCGTCAATGTGTAGGCCCAAGTCTTTTACGTGTGGTGAGAGAGAGATCACAGAGTTGTCGAACATAAGCGGCATTAGCTGGCTAGTATCCAAATTTCTCAGGTAGTACGTACTACCTATGAGGATAGCCTGGCATTTCCCGACGTTGACAGCAACCCCAAATTTACCAGACCATTCTCCGATAGTTTGAAGATCTGCATTTAGTAATGAGATGCAATTTAAAAAGCCAAAAGCTAAAAAAAATCGTTTCTAGGGCCAATATAGCGGCTGAAATGGGACAAAAGGGTTTGTTAAAAGGTGGGGACTATAGATGTTATTTGTAAATAATGAATTGATTGTTTAAAGAGTGTAAATAGACCCTTAACATAGCCGAAAGGCACTTGTTCTTTCCGTCTTTGCGATCATTTTTTTTTCTAGACCATACCTGGAAACTTTCTAGTTACGGAGACATTGGGGGTCAAAGTTCCTTTTTCACAAGTTTTTTTTTGATAAATCGGGGCCTCTTTCGGGGATATAGCGGCGCAGTAACCGCTTGTACATCTACTGTAGAACTTACTTATGGAGGCTATGCCGTTATTAAAAACTTCTAACCGGCCGGTGTACGGCTTGTTATAGAGCTTGTGTGCAACTTGGGAACGTTCTTCTTGTCTTGAGTACTCTACACACCAAAGCCGATTCGCCGCTATGTGTCGGCGACTTTGTTGTCGGCGGACTAGTTGGCGGCTTCAAATCATTGCAAGTCGGAAATCTTTGTCAGCGGCGCAAGATGTGCTATCTTTTATATCTACCGCTTGAGTATCACCGGGTTGCGTACATACAAAGGCGGCTGCAGCACAGACATGAGCTGTCCTAAAGAAGGATCATAGAATCAAGTAGTTGTAGATAAATGTCATCGGGCCCGCGACACCGATTTATTATAATCATTCATAAAAGGTCCTCTATCATCCCGAAATGATTTCTATTTTATCTCAATGCCATTACACTTGAGTATTTCATTAGTTTCAAGAGGCTGATAAACAGGTGAGTGTTACATAATATACCGGTAAACTGCGCGAGTATCGCCGACCTTGTGCGGATAACAAGAGCTCGCGTGGCCTACCGTCTACTCGAAATAATTGCACGCGATAAGTCATTGAAATCTGTGTCTTCACTAATATGCTACCTATATTTGAAATAGATAAAGTTTTTTTGAAAACGTTTTAATAATTAAGTATACACATAAAATAAATAAATTCACCCCTATTGCATATGGAGGTAGGCAGAAACTACAGGACAGCTCTTGCCACGATTCTTACATGCTCCTTTCGCCTCGTCCTCATTCACGCTTCTGGTCATAAGGTATATGATTCACTTTTACTGTTATTTCTCAATTTGGTCTAAACATTTAAATGTATCGAGTAAACACTCAGAAAATGTTCTATTTCAGTGATAGGGCGACAAATTTAGGGGGGCGCGGGCGTCGAGGTCTGAGGCTGACGCTAAAGCAGTGATCGTCAAAGAGGAGCATAAGCCCCAAATTCATCTACTGGCTATACATCACAGTCATCTGATTAATCATCACATACGGCTCTGTAGTTTGGTGGCCCAGGACCAACCTGAGCACAGCCCAGAAAGATCTTGAGAAGCTACAAAGATTTTCCTACGTAGCAATCACCAGTAGCAAGAGAACATCACACACTGCCGCATTATAGGTGATGTTGGGGTTGCCACCTCTACACCTCGTCGTAAGAGATGAGGCGACTCTAGCGACTTTCAGGCTCGAAGTATCCAGCACCCTAAGTAAGGACTCCAGAATCAAACATACAAGCATAAAGAGGATGCTATCAAACAACAGCCCATGACGGCATCACCCAGCGACAGAACCCTGAAGACCTGATGTGTGACTACTCAGGTCCAAAATAGCTAAGGATCTACACTGATGGATCCAAGACCGACGACGGGACAGGTGTTGGAGTGTCCTCCGACGACCTAAACATTAAAATATCCAGACCCCTGGGAATGCTAACTCTGTCTATCAAGCAGAGTGTGTAGCTATTATCCAAGCGGCATACGCCATAGAAGTCGAAGAGGAGCTCGTGGCTAAATAATAACAGCCGCTCGGGTAGATCTTAAGGTCAAGCCGCGCTTGCCTAGGTTGGTCTGTAGATGGGTGACCGCCCATTAGATACTGAGTTTCCTCCGTGCCCCGGAAAGCACGTTAAGCCTATGATCCATCTTTGACAATCGTTACAGGTAGTCAGTGGCCCGAAAGTCTGACAACCAGTCTTACCAAGGGGTTCGTATTACCCAGTACTAACTGAGTTGTGGAGATCAGATAGGCAGTCGCTCCATGTTAAATACAGTTGCATCCGGTTAGACTGGAAAGCGATCCCAACATGGTTGAAAAAAAATATAGTTGAGAACAGGCTAGGCAGATGATGACACACCATAGAAGTCATGCCTTTCGGTTTCGCTAAGGGTATTGTAAAATAAATTATAACATTAATTGACGCATCGGGTCTACCGGTTTCAGTGGTTGCCTAGCCACTATACTTGCACCGGGGGTTCGTGGGTTCGATTCCCATCCGAGATAATTATTTATGAGATTCTCTTTGTTTTGTTCCGTGCGTCTGGGTGTTCTATGTATCCGTTAATTGTTTACTAGTTACAGTTAGTTCATTGAGTTAGAAAATAAACATTTCACAAGTAACAATTGCCATACAAAATCCACGGGGCAATCGCGTTTTGAAAGCTGATAAAATATGTCCATTGATTGGTAGTGTCAACTAAATGATACAATTATGTGCGGCCCGCTGTGACACCTCACATTGTCCTATGTGGCCCTTCACCAAAAAAATGTGGCAACCACATATTAAGAATTTCATCTTTCCTTTACCGGCTAGAGGAAAGATGAAATTCTTAATATACGTTCACATTGGTTCAGCAAAAAATTAACACTTGATAATGATTTCCTCAAGTGGGCGCCACAATATTCTTGCCCGGGGCGACAGTGGCCTTAACGCCGGTACTGTTTTATTAAAGGGGAATCAACAATGATGCCTTATTCAGTGGCTCGCTCTTCAATCAAAGCGAATCAGTTTCGTGGAACCGTATAATGGTGGCCGTTACATAAAGGAAATTAGGTATCATAAATAGACAGTTCGACCAGGAGATGCATAAAATCAGATAATCGTATAAAATGATCTCATAAATCTATCATTAAAGACGGGCGCCGTCACCGAAGGAGGCATGGTAACCGCTAGTGTGATTACTTAGAGGTGTTTGTGAGAGATTGGCCGTAGAAACCTGCACGGAGAGAACAGTGGAAGGTTAAGGCGGAGGCCTTTGCCCATCAGTGGCATCAAAAAAAAAACATATACCAGGTATGATTATAAATGACTAAAAAACTTAGCTAATGGAATTGGAGGTTGAAACGAAAGAAAATACCGCCGTTCTAAATGAAAACAATCTAACAATTCAACTACGACAGAAAACAAAATATATTATGTAATGGACAAACCCACAATTCAGCAAAAAAAAAAACAAGGAAAAATAAAGCTAAAATCAATAAACAATTCCAGGACAATTTAGCGCAAAATCTCAGCAGAATTATTGCAATAAATAAAATAAATTGACTTACGCCAAATATTTCACCGGTCTGTTGGGAGGAGACACTTAAAGGATTATGATCTGCATGGCAAAACAGGAGCGATTGCACTGGTAGCATGCACCGTCGGGAATGATATATGTAGTGCCGCGATTGGAAGTTAACACTGCAATTGGATAAATTGATCTAAATTGGCCTTGCATTGGGGGAGCGAATTGCCCCCTTGTGAATCAATCAGTGCAGTGTATAAGCCGGTATATAAACGGTTGCAGTAGTGGTAGGTGTATAGTCCATGGCCTCCGATCCCGCCATCTACATGTTACCATCAGTATGCTCGCACAAACTGCGGGATTATGGGTAACCAATACACTCTTTGTATTTCTTTAATAGCTTCATGAAGATATCGGTACTCCTAATCCCCTGGTTTACATACTGCTGGTTTCCTTCCTATGCTTATGGTGGAATTAAAGAGGGACGCAGAGGTTATCAGTTGCCCCTGACTCTCCGTAAGTTGTATGAGTACACTGATGTTAACAGGTAGATGTGGGATTGAAGGCGATGGACTACCAAAAAACCTTTATTACATATTAAGGTCGAAATGACCTACTATGTATTGGAAGTAGGGTCTGACCGACCACTACATTCGATACATGGTGACATCTTACCATACAAGACATCCGTCTTTAGCACAAATGATAGAAAGTTTACCTCGATTTCTGTTTCTTGTTCTAAAGACGGTATAGATTCCATGAAAAACTACTCGTAGTTTGGAAATATTGACGAGATATGATAACACGTTTCATATGACATGAAACGTGTTCTGTTATCTCGGCACGCACGACATATTGTAGGAAATAATTCTTGAAAGCCCAGGATGAAAATATTTAGACCAACTTCTGATTAGAATCAGACCGCACATAGGTACACCTTTTCTCCCTCAGATTAGTTTTCGAAATGTCCTTTAAAAAAAAGATAATTGGATATTTCTGTTCTACTATTATTTTTCGAAAATGTTCTCTGTCAATTTTTTAGACTTATGTATCCTGCTTATGCGTACGAAATTTCATTAAAATCGGTTCAGTCAGTTCGAAAAAAAAACACTTGAAAGTTTGTATGAAATGCCGTAAGACTTTATGGCTCTTAAGGTTTGGATTGGAGGTGCAACTCTTAAGTAAACTGGACTTCTAGTCTAATAGTTAATTCAGAAATGAACTTTTCAGAAGTAAGTTTTGTAACGTGGACTTGAGCTAAACAAATAGCGGTATGCTGAGCTCATTCGGGGAAATGCGGAATCTCCAAAATATTTAGGTGTTAAATTCAAGTGTCAACACTTACACCGGAGGATCTAGACAACTGGCAATCGCCTTCTTTAACAACTTTTGATAATGTTTAAAGATTTGCATGAGCAATCGATAAATTTTTGTCAATAAGTCACCAATATTATTTTTTAACACGGTGAGAGAGAGAGGTCAGCGACCAAAGCCGAACAACTTTCCTAAATTCGATGTACCATATTCACCCCTCCTGTAAAATAAAAAAATGCTTATAGGTAGTGGTACTTACTTCACCCCTAGCCACCAGTCCCACCAGTTCCTTGAGCTGCTCTATGGAACCGTTGGGAACGATCTCCATATTAACATTCATGCCCTCAGCTTTCTTGGTGAATTTAGGCAGAAGGTGCTCCCCGACATCTTCGGTAACTAGTACTACTCCACCCTGACAGAGAACAGATCTTTATAGTATTCACACGGATGGAAATGCTCTGATGGGCCTACTATGGACATACGACCAGGAGCCTATTTAAGGTAACTGATAATGCGAAACTTAGTTGTCGAAAAATTGTGAAATAGTCGCATTTTTACACCACACCAGAAAAATACTCGAATTTTCGCTTGTCGGTTTTATTAAATGAGTCCCTGGTGAAGGTAGCGGGATTTCGCTAGATTTGGGAAACAAAGGGCCGGTATTATTGGCAATGCTTGTGGGATACCTTTGCCCAGCAGTCTTTGTTCTGATTTTTTTTTTATGCTACAAAGCATTACATACACATCTATAGAGTTTCAATTTCATAGAGATTTTTTAGTCCCCTTGGCTATTCATTACTAAAAATTCTTTTGCTAAAAACAATATTGTGATCACCAGAATGTTCAACAAGAAAACTGATCATGATAAAGACTCAGATTTCAATAGTGTACAGTTTCAATGGTGTATAATTTCATTAAAAAAACTCCTTGCCGAACCAATAGTATTTCAGACGTGTAAGGTGTAAAAATATTTCTACTTACAGGGGCAAGGCATTGTAAAGAGCGATGCAACGATCGGGAGGTGGTGCCAAAGTTCAGGACCACATTAACAGGGCCACCACACGCGTCTGTCGTCCTCTCGATGAGCTGCTTCTCATAGAGATCCTCGTTCCACTGGACTACGTTCACTCTGTTTCAAAGAAAACACATTCGACAGTTCAGTCAGTCTAAAGCACATAACTCGGAATCTCGGAAACGGTGTAGATGCGGCAATACTAAAAATATTCGTGGCATAAAGGTAATTAAGTGTGTTTAGCGCACAACTCCTGTCACGGATCGCTTTCAGAGCCATCAGTTTTTCGTTTTTCGTCGTGCGAGTCAACGGTGACACGCCTGGTTTGTATACAAATGTTGACAGAGTAGCAGCCTGAGGCCTCTCCGTGCTTTTTGATCTATAGGCATATCCTAATCCATTAACAACCAAAGACGAGATGGATGGAGATTATGAAAGACAATTTAGGGTAGATGAAGCAAGTGAACCAAGACGACGACGGCTAAAAAAATGATGGAAGAAAGAAGCATGATGCACTAACATCAGAATACATTGGTGAAGATGACCAACGCAAGGGTTTTCACGGGGAAAATCGGTATAGATCTAGAAAAATAAACTCAATGATGTCAATTGATTCACGGTGGGCAGGCTTACGCACTTCTCACTACTGTTTTCATTTACATGAACAAGCTATGGATTTCTACATACAATTGTTATGATCGGGTACCCTCCCGGAATGGTAGAACAACGTCCAAGTGTTAGTCATTTTGCAAAAAAGGGGTAACAAAAGCGAAACCTTGGGATAATTTTAAGAATCGAGAGTAAAGAGAGCGTAAAAAGCATAGCACTGGGTTTTTTTTTTAATTGGGTGAAGCCAGCCACAATATTCCCAAACCACTGCAACTCCTGAAAGCCAGAATCAACAGTAGAGACCACCAGAAGACAATGAAGCTCGACGAAGTCCCAGAGAAACACTAACTGTCTTGGATTCCGCAACGAAATTAATCAGAAAAGAATAGTGGAGGAGTAGGAAAAAACATAATTACCACTTTTAATTAGCATTATGCTTGCGAAGAGTTCAGATCGGCAATTCGGCCAGCCGGGCAGCAGAACGTACATTTTATTTTGCCACCCTTTGTGCCGAATCAAACCAACCCCAAAATAATGAGTGATGATGAATATCGTTAGCTGCGCAATTCTACTTATTGTAGCTGAGCCACACTTCCTCACAACAGCAAAAAAAAACATGTGTGACTACGTGCTGTATGAATATCTTATTCCAATTTTGTAAATCATCCAGTTCCTTGAGAAACTTTATCTAGGTGCTCTGTCGTGCAAACATGAACATCAGTTCTTTAGACAGTTACTTCAGAACACCACTTTGAACACCATCGGTGACATTGCGTCCGCAACTACGACCCTGTTGACCCAGAAACTAATTAACTATTAACTGATCTGACTGAACCGATCCGCCTATTGTGCACTAATAATGCAATTTCAATTGAGACATCTTTCAATTCTATTCATATATCTGACGAGACTTTATTTATGTCCATATTGTCACCATGCGAATATTTTTCGCGATAGTCAGGGCCGTCAGGGGTTGAAAACGCCCAAAGATTTAACAATTATGTCGCTTAGTCTATTTATCAGTGACATCCAATCAAATTTAATCAAACAATAGGTTAACCTCAACAACCTTGGGCAAAGATAAAGATAATATTTGTGTGCAGATGTTATTAAACCTACATGTGTTAGAAATACGAGTGCGTTAATTGATAAGCTAAACAGAAAATGTAAGATCTATTAAAAGTTACGACATGACGCAAGTTGAGGTTAAAACCTTCTTATGACGCAAGAATAAACAAGGAGCACAACTTACTCTTCACATTCCTTCGCCAGAATGAATCCTTCGTCCTTGAGGGTCGCCACACAGATCCGGATGCGATTGTTGTAGGATGCGTGCTTGAAGTAGTGAGTGGCGATGCGCAGCGCCCACAGCGCCAGCCCGCCGGTGCCCACGATCAGCACCGTCGTGTTGTCCTTCTTCGACGGCCCCTCCAAGACCCTCTTCAGACATTCCCCAGCCGTGGCCACTGTATTCATAGCCAGTAAAGCACCAGTTGGCAGCATCGCCGCCACGCTCAGAGGCAGCTGCTCAGGTACAGGCACCAAGCACTTAAAATCTGGCACGACAATGTACTCCGCATAGCCATTGGGCACACCATCGTAGGGGTACAAAACAATCCTGGAACCTTCTTTGATTCCGTCTAGTCTTTCCGCAGCTTTGCCGATGGCGTCTACAACGCCAGCAACTTCATAGCCTGGGAACAAGGCACCGTCTCTAATACCTATGTTCGAAGGTGTGGTGTGGGTGTGGATGCCGAAGTTCTCCATTTCTCCTGAAAGGCTGCCGATGGAGGATATGGAAGATGTGCTGCAGACGGAGGCTGAGCGAGTCTTATTGGCTCTGTAGCAGGCTCCCGCGTACACCACTCGTATTCTGGCACCGTACATGGGCACATCAGGGACGGGCACGTCGAAACTGAACACGCAGTCCCTCATTGTAGGTCCGGGGGACTCGATGGAAACTTGTCTGCACAACTTACTCATTTTGAAACCTGTCGACAAAGAAACTATGTATAAAAATCTTTGAACATGCGACGAGTTTTAAGCCGTTTATGACAAGATAATTATGAAGGAATTTCTTTCAAATAATAAATCACTAAGAGAATAAGAGAATTTTCTCTCAACGCTCTAAATACACGCTTCAATCACTGTGCCTACCTTAGTTCTCACTGAAAATGAATGTCAATTATAGTTCGTAACAATGTCTATGTCAGTAAATTATTTCCACTACTTGTAGGCAGCGTCCGTCCGTCTCGAGACCGCACACAATTATGAAGTATGGAAAACTCACTATCTTTTATTACACATATCGATAAAGAAGATAACAAAAACATTAACAAAAGGAAGTAATATTAGAGCATCGTCATCTGCACGTTCTGCCTATCTGCTGATCAACCGCTGATCTCGCGAGCAGTTCACTGCAAGTCATGGTGGTGTCTTTCATGTATTTTGTAATATTTTAACCTACATCGATCGTCGTCTCGATATGTCTCGCTAGACGATTGGTTATGCAATTATTCGGCTTTGTGACGCATAAGCAGGAAAAAATGAATACCTTTATACCTACACCTTTAGAAAATAAAATCGACGCTGAAAGCCTCACATTCTTACTAACCAACGCTTGAATTTGCATACGTGCATTTACACACATGCTTCCTCAAAAAACGATAACATGTTTATTTCCATACATTAACAAGTGATTAGTTAATGAGTGACTAAGCGACCAATCTGTCTCCACGCACTTCTCACAAACAAATCCAGCTGCACGGTCACGAAGGTACATCATTAAATAGCACGTGACCCAGCACCTATATTTACTTATATTACAAAACTACAAGTTATTGGCGAACATTTCAACGTCACGTTCACAGGATGGTCACGTGATACAAATAATAATGCCCGGACTACATATATGCCAGTAGCTTGTATGACGTTGTGGACATTTACGAAAGTCAGGATGAATTTAACCGAGAAATTCTCGTGCTAGTCAGGTTCGGCATGTGTATCCTGGGTTTAGGGGACCAAGGTCAGAAGACAAAATCAATCAAAGAAGTCGCAGCCCTAAATCTTTTGCCTAACTGCATAAAGCGGGCCAGGACATCAACCCAGCCAATTATGATTTTTCCTCAATTACGATGATCAATCAGAACCATTTGGTGAAGTGTCGGCGTTAACTTGCTCTGCGAAACTAGGCTATGATGTGAAAATTTACCGACTAGGTAGGTTAAAGTAGATTTTTAGAACAGATTTCTGTTACTTTAATACTCATATTCGTTGGGCGACGGTCTGTACCTAATATAAATAATTAGTAGAGCAGTGGTGGTCCAGTGGTAACGGCCACGACTTACGAGTAGTCGTGGGTTCGATCCCCGATAGGCACATACATCACCATGTTCCTGCCCTTGTCACATTCTACTTGGGGTCGGTGCAACACGTTCTCTTCTTCCTTCTTTTTCTTCTTCTTGTCAGACGACACGCCATCATTTACTCCGACTGGCGCATTACTTTTATCAACACTGGCACCTAAACGGTGAAACAAAACCTCGTGAGGAGCCTGCATGTCCTGGGACCAAAAAAGTTCAAAATTTGTGACATCTACCAAATCGCATTGGGCCAAAAACAATTTATTCTTGAACCTTCGAGAGGACCGACATTGACCACAATAGGTTCTGGGGTGACGTGTTGTTGACATAGCTCACATAATAAGTACCTAAGCTGGAGTGGCAAAATTAACGTTTTATTTAGGGAAAATGTGTACCTATGTATGTGTAGATAAGGGGAGGGGGCCCTTATCTAAATTAACCGAAAATGAATTTAAAATATCTACAGTAAACATTTCTTTGCTTATAGGTTACAGATATAGATACCTGTTAGAAGTCTATGGTCCTGAAATAGCATGGTGGCACATGTATATACTCGTACATAACCTACCTACCACTCAATATAATATTAGGTATGCGTGCAAACTTACAATAGCAGTTGGAATGTATGGGAGAACATATTTTTAAATTATAATGTTAAGTTTGTTTTTCGGACAAATTATTCATCCCGACTACGACAACCCTTCACACACACTATATCAGTTTTTATTACGCAAACAAGCCGTGTGTAACCATACTCTGAAACCATAACAATACCAGTTTGAATAAACAAGGGTAAATTTTCTTAAAATCTTCCTTATGGCTGAACTGCTCACCTTCGTCACTGCCCTCGTTATGTTATACAATTGTAGGTAAACATTGTGGAAAATTTATGCTACATTTTCTGGTCTTGGGAGTTCGGGACTCTCAGGTACATACAAGAAAAAAATAAGATAAAGGAGGAGTCAAATGCACCAGATTTGGCAGTGACTGGAAATATAAATCTTTTACCAACATTTTACAAACACAATACCTATTAGGTACTAATTGGATCAACAATAACAATCGGGTCAATTCTTTTTTAATATAAAAAATCCGCAAATATCTAAAATAACTTTGAAAAACAATTTCAGTATGCTACAGAACTTTCCTCCCACGATTGTCATTGTTTACAGTAAATAAATACTGGTATTCAGCTGCATCCGGTTAGACTGGAAGCCGACCCCAACATAGCTGGGAAAAGGCTAGGCAGATGATGGTGATTGCCATTGTTTACAGTTGACTGCACTAATTTATCTGCGAAACAATTTACACATCGAACGGAAACAAGGATAATCAAGATGGCCGACAATTTTTTTAACGAAGGGTGAGAACGTTCCATCGTTAACTGCTACAAGATGCACTGATTTATTATGATAGACAGCCTTAATATGCAATAGTGATAAATTGCATGCTACAATTGGCGTCAATAGCCACCTTCCGTTTCGAATACAAGGCGCGAATTGTTACGAAAATTGCCGTGAGTTTTACATACCTAGGTATACTCGTTACATGTCAACCTTCAGTATATTTATTGTGACCTCTGCGTCTTCAGGACACACTAAGAGACGTTGTTCCTATTGATATAAGACATGTAAGTAATTTGTGCAATTTGTCACTATAACAAATACCTAAGGTAGGTATTATGTATGTACTCGCATATTTGACGACTGTGCGAGGGAACGATATATGGATTGTGTGAGGAATGATATGAAAGAAAGGTGTCAAATGATTGCGTGACGGTTGCCCCGGGAGAATGAAGAAAAAAACGCGTTCCGCCGACCCCAAGTAACATGGGACAAGGGCAGGAAGATGATGATGATGATTTCACGACTATACAATTAAGCTTTAGGCGGACATAGATTTTTGTCGGTCTGATATCTAATGCAGTCGGCTTATGAAGAGTCGATTGATAGTTTTGATCGATTGATAGATTCACGAATGTAATGAAAATACAGTCCCCTCTTCACTTCCTGATTGAAAAGTATCAAAACATTTAATAAATAACAAGCTTGTTTTGTAACAATACTCTGTTGCTGTTCTGTGTAGCACACGCAATTGATGGGTAGGCTGGTATGTGTTATGTATATAGTCAATTTACGTCGTGTACATGTTCTAATGAAAACATTTACATTAATTAATGAACAGTTAAGATGAAGGCGGGAATAGAGTGATAGGCTCCATACAATTAATGTAGGTACGTAGTTTTATGGCTATATCAAGGACAAAATTGTTCCATCCATTTTTTTTTACAATCATGTTGTGTAGTTTCCTTTTATGTACCTACATTGATATAGTATTAATTTAAGTATCTATGTTCTTCCGTGGGTTACACGGTGGATTATGATTATGACTATAGGTTTTGTCGGTGATGACCCAGTACCTATAACACGAGGCTGTGCACACACGTGTTATACTGGGTGTGGGATCAAATAGGAATGCGACTTATTCAATTGATATTGTAGTTATGTTTGACTTAGACTTTACTGACATCGGTGAAGGAAAACATCGTGAGGAAAGCTGGGCTTATAATTAATTAATAAAGATCTGAAATCGTCCGCATTGAGCAGGCATGGAGATTCGACTGATTGGTGTTCAATGCTCGTGCTTTGTCTGTACCTACGAGACGAGAAGACACTGCAGTGGGACAGTAATGGGCTGGTGTTATCACTAGGTCTTATACACAAAAAGTACGTCAATCATCGACTTTGCGGGTTTTAAAATTAACTATTGTAGGAATAAGTGTAATAACGGCCATTTCTATACGGCGGACAAAGTGTCCCTCGTCTGTGCAGGCCTATATGGTTATCATTGCGGAATTTGAAAAGTCGTGACAAAAAGACGGAGTAATTGTAAATAGTATGGTCATTTTACTTTAGAATCGTTATTTTTCAGTAAGTAGTCACTTAACTGGTTCCACTTTCTAAAAATACTCTTTAGTCGAAAACTTCTGAGGGCCAAAAAGCCGGACATAACTATTTTCTGTAGGTCGAGTGCTGCTGAGCTGTTCCACCTCGCAAAAGACAAAGAGAAATATTCGGAGTTGATGGCCAGCCTTCAGTGATTGGAAAGGCAGAAGAAGAAAGTAGTGATATCCTAGAGGTGTAGCCTGTAAGTTGGTTGTGCAAGACTACCAGTTTATGCGCTGCACAAGAGTAGGTAACGAAAAGTAGTGTTACTGTAGTCCTCCTACTACTATTCACTGCAGCTTGCAGTAGGTTTCTGAGCCAAAACCTCTGACCATGAGCAGCCAATGATTTTGTACCTAGTTAACCTATTAAATAATGGCAACTTACGATTAAACAGCTAATTAATACCTACAGTACCCGATCTTCTGAAAAGAGGCTGAGCTGCAGCTTAAATAGCAAGTACAATCATCCCACGAAGGGAGGGGTCGGGAGGGGGGGTTATGATATATGTAAGCCCGCCAAAATAGGTAGCTAAGGATAGGTATGTATATTTTTTTAGCAAGTTGATGATCGATTAGTACCTTTTTGGGTAAGGTTGGCTTAGTTCTCTAAATATTTTGTTGTAATTTTACTTACGTAGGTACATTTTGATCAAATCATATTTTTTTTAATTTAACATATTTATGAATAAGATAGGTTAGGCACTTATGTAATAAATAGTGGCAAAAAAATTGCGCGACAAAAATATTCGACATGAGTAGAGGTCTTTTGTTTGTTTTGAAGAAACAGATTCCTTTGTTTCCTCAACAAAAGAAAATTATGCGCTTTTCCTGTAGGTGATGTTCAACACGTTGCAACAAAGCAAAGAGTAGGACTCACCTTAACTAAAACACAACACACAAAGGTTGGCCTATTTAACTGTATTCATGTGATATTTCGCACTATGTGTGCTGTTTTAAATATTACATTAGTAAAGCAACAAGCGCCCACATCAATACTAAAGTCCACTTCGAAATTCTATGGCTCTAAAAATAGTGAGAGAGCGAGAGGGGGGCCTGATAACGACAACCGGGTGTTTTGAATATAATAGTAAACAAGGGCAGGACAATGAACGCGATCACCCCGCAGCCAAGTGACCGCACTAAACATCGCGAAATTATATAAACATCACTATGACCTTCCCTTATACTGAAGGTCACACAGAAAAAATAAAAAATCCCAATGAGGACAAGCTAACATACTAAAAATACATTGTAGACATTTCTTAGAGTATCGCTGCGAATCCGCGCGAGCAATTACATAAATAAGGCGTTTTATTATAATTTACGTCAACACTTTAACTCATAAATTAACAATGAAACTAAGCATTAAAATTCATAATAGCACAATGCTTACCTGATATGTAGATCAATGAACACTTTATATGTTTCAGCGGTCGCTTTCTGTGCTTAAATTTTAAAATTCACGTTTTTATTTACAAGGACAAAAAGACACAGGAATGACGTCACTGACGTTTTTATATTACGTTCCGTTTCTTAACAAAATTGCGATCTTGAATCCCACGCGTGCCAATGCTTTGTTGTGATTACTTTGCACGATAGTAAATGTGACATTTTAGAGTTTGATATTGCGTAACATGAAATGTTTTAAAATAATTTAATGCTTGCAACACCTGGCAGAGGTACTAAAAAAAGTTTCGTGAAACTTTTTACGAATTTTGATAACGATAAACTCATTGAATTCGCCGTCAGTAAATATTCGTGTCAAAAACTCATTTCCTCTTGTTTAATTCAACATCATATAACGAAATAAAGAATTGAACACAGCCGTAATAGTAGATAATTACAATCTAAAACGCCACAAAATAATAAAAACACAATATGATGCCCCCAAAATTATTTAAAAAAAAAATACGAAAGTCACTAGAAACTCGAAAGCGATCCATTCGTAGTTCATGCTCAATATTAATTATAAAAATCTCGCTGCTTTTTTCATACAGGCAACTCAGATCGGCGTGGGTTTGGATGAATATTTGTTAGCGTGGGTAGATTGTTTTAATTATTTACACGAAATTATATCAAAAAGTGCACTAATATTGACGCAACAAACATATAAACCACATTATGGGTAAGTTGACAATTTGTTAATGTTAAATTACACCTGGCGATATTTCTTTTGTTATTGATTGATGTCATCTTCGGGGTGGTCTGTCGGTGCGAAGCTTGATTTTTTACGCCTTTGACTATTTGTGCGGGCGCAAACGTGTTTGGACCACAGAGTGAGAAATATGGTGCTTACAAGCCGAGCGATGGTTAGTAAATACGATTAATATCAAAAGTTTAACGTTTAAAATATCCAAATTGACGTTTAGCGTAGTACCAATAGTGATTGTTATTGTATGGCAGCAATGTATTTCGAATTGCACTTGTAAAGGGCTATGCACCATGAAATAATCGTTAACGACTCCCTTGTAAGCTTACTAACCCGCTCAGCATAAACTGAAATGAAAAGAAAACAAGTGCGCTTATTTAAATTGTTCAAATAACTGTCAGTGAATCAACATTGACTTGGCCAAAAAAAAAACTGAACTGAACTTTTAAATGAAAACTGAACTTTTAACCGAAACAAAATGAAATCGCTTTTATATGAAACATTTAGATTTTGAAAACTAAAAAGTGAAGCTTGTGAATACATTTTTATAAGTATGTACATGTTAGAGTATATCAATGCTGCATGATGTCAATGAGAAATGAAAGATGTAATAGTAATAGGTTTATTTGGCCAAAAGAAAAGTAACAGATATAGCTTATAGTCTAACAATCGTTTACACATATTAATATGGCAGACAATAAGTTTAATGCTGACAACCATACTAGTGTAAACTGTATCAAGACTGCCAGAATCGATCAGAAACATTGAACAATATACATAATTAATAAAAATTTGTCAGGTACACTTAAATAAGATACAGATACTTTGTGATCAGATGATGAGTGCACACCGCTCCATTAATTCTCTTCATTCATTAGCTTTTCAAAATGCTGCTCCCTATTACATAGGACTTAAAATGTAACTTACATACACACAAACAGAACTTACATAGGTACACCCATATTACACACACACAACCTCTCTCTATGTACATACTCTACCGGTACATCTCTCTCAACCCTTCAGGGATTACAGGCATGTTGTTATACTTCTTATTTTTCTTATTAAATGTAGAGACAGAATTATATGAAACTTGAAATGGTTGAAATATGTATCATAAGTCAAAGCCAAAATATACAAAAAATTCTGCAGGTCTTGTTCAAAATGGGCGTAAGGCCATCAGAATTGAAATGTATCTCAAATCATAGCGGACAATAAGTTCTCCAATACTATTGTGACACGTAGGAATCAAAGCTGCCGCACCAGTTGCCAATTGAAAATGTTCAATTTCATCAAAGATATGAACACCACGGTCATTTGTATTTGTGGGTCTATTTCTGTGCTCTTCGACTTAGGTACTTATTGTTTTGGAATGCAGTGAAGTCCTAATTGTAACCTATTATTTGAGATATATTTAAATTCTGTTGGTTTTACAGCCACCATTCATAGAAAAATGCCCATGGTCCTTTCTGAGAAATTCCTTGCGCCAACATTGTCACTTTTGGAGAGTGTAGTGGCCACTCATGTTTACGCCCAGAGTTCTTCTTTTAAATAAGTACTACAAAATAATGGTTTCCCTTAAGCACTCAAAGTCTAGAGGTGTGACCATCGGGCTGCCAAATCATAGGTCTCGAGTTCGAACCCAGGACACGCACCTGTGATTATTTTGATTCATGTGTGTATTGTAGAATTATCACTTGCTTCGGTGAAGGAAAACATCTTGAGGAAACCAGCATGCCTGAGAGATAATTCCTGACGGCATGTTAAGCCAAGTCAGAGGCCCCTAGGCGGCATAAAAACTCTGACACCAGGTTAGACACTAACCACAAGATAAATAAGAAGATGGTTTGCCTTCAATTTACTGCATTTTCAATGAGATAATATCTGGTTGGCCCGAAATCTTTAATAATCAAGCCCTGGATAACAAAGACGAGAACTGAAAGTCACAGGGCTTTGCCTTCTTTTAATTAAAATATTTTAGAATTCCCGTATGATTACATACGGGACCGAAACGTGGTCGCTCGCGAAGACATAGCCGAACGTACATGTAGCCCGAAGAATTGCCAAACTTAAGTGTCAGTTGGGACATCGTCTTGTCTAGCAATGGACATCTTTTGGCTGAAATGATGATGACTTTAGAATTTGGAAACTATCAATCTATATCCACTGGGTAATAATAGTGAAAATTAAAGGTAACATGCCAAATAATGCACAATCAGCCGAATTTTGCTAAAATATGCAAATTTCAAAAATAGCCAATATTTGGATTTTATTTGTAAACACTGAAAATTGAACTTGGAACTCCTCCGTCTCAGCCATGGCTAAGAGAGTAATTGAAATGGCTAATGTGTGTAATGCTGTACCTTGAATTTTATTGGACCTACACAACTATGGATGCACTATTATTATTAACACTAGAAACAGGATATTTACCATGTTTACTGTGATAATTACTGTGATGTTTACAATTTGTGTGTAATAGTTTAAAATCTTAAATGGATGCACTGATTGTAACACTTTGTGTCTTATAAAAGTGTACAGATTGACTTTTTTCATAGGCTGCACCTTTTAGAAGAGCCAAAAATGTAAAAATATCTGATAAGGTTCTCGGGGCAGCAAGCAGTTTGCACATGTCTTTCGTAGATCAAACTTGGTTTTTAAACTTTTTGGTATCTGTCGTAACGACATCCCAAAAAATCAGTAAAAAAAATCAATGGCCTATGTGCAGCAGTGGCCTGCGATAGAGTGATCTTATAAACATATTTGAAAATGTTTATTCATTTTCTCAATGTACAAGCCTGTGAAGCTTGACTAACCTAACAAGTGTACTGGGTAATGAGGGCTTAACAAGTAGATATAAGTATGGAGTCATAAACTTTTTTTAAAGTGACCTATTAATATTAAAGCTTTAAATATCTGAAGCCTATTAAATACTTTCTTTCCAATTGCTGTTGTTTCCATGTAAACGAATATCAAACTTACTTCATAATAGTACAGTTCAGTGCAAGTTAAGATGATATAACAGTAAAGAATTTAAAAAGGCGTCTACCAGAATAAAATTATTTAACACACTGGTTCGTCCTATACTTGAATATGGCAGCCCGGTTTGGAATCCTCACTATGACATATACATCAAACACCTGGAAAGTGTCCAAAGGCGCTTCCTGTATCATCTATGTTATAAGGAATGATTAGCTAAAAGAGTAACCAGCTACAAAGACAGACTAGGGCACTACAAAATGGTCTCACTTGCCAAGAGGCGAAAAATGGCAGACCAGATTCTACTACACAAAATATTCCATGGAGTCATAGACTGTAGCGAATTACTAGGCAAGTTACATATAAACGCGCCATCTCGCCTGCCGCGGAAAACCAGCTACAATTTGTTTTATGTCTCAGGTTCCAAAACTAATCTAGGACATTTCGCCGCTCTCCCAAGACTCTGTAGCCAGTACAATGAATTGTCAAAGCAATCTGACATGGACATAACCCTCCCAATCTCTAAATACAAAAAAATATTGACCACGGCTGTAAATGTAGAGTCATAACTATAATTTGTATGTGAAACAATTTTATCACTTCTGTTTTCTTTTCATCAAATGCTTTTATAATAATTATTCTGGTTTTTATTTTGTTTATTGTAATATTTTCATTGTTTTATATTTTATGTGTTAACACCTAGTTTTATGGGCATGCTGTTGTGGTCTCCTATAATTGAAGGAACACACCTAAAAGAACATTTGTATTACTGTGTCCTATATTGTGTGTGTGTATTCTTTGTTGGAGATACAAATAAATAAATATAAAAATAATGAGAGAAAAAGTACAAAATAAGAAATCAAACTAAAATTGTTTGAAGAAAACTTCAGAACTGAACTTATTAAGAGTGTTTTTATTTTCGAAAACACATTTGTTTACATGTTTGTAATTCAAATCATAGTATAAAGAGACTACACAATTGAAAAATGGTTTTATTAGTAGTTAAATGGTTCTTAAACAACCATTATACCCGTAACAACTTTGTTATTTGACATGCAAAGGACAGTTGCATGTAATTTAGCAAATTAACAATCAATAAATGTTAAAGTGAAACAATGAAAGCTCTATCATGTAGCAGGTCAATGACTGAAGCAATGCCATTATTAGGGGCCAAGGAGCGGCCACTTGATTTTTTTTTTCTGTCGGTACTTGTGTCATGTGCTTTTATTTGCGAGTTTCTTTTTCTCTGTTGTTTTTTTAATGTTTTATATTAAAATATTTACGATTTTGGTAGTTATCAACATTTTTTGCAGAATCTGACAGATATGACATTTTACAATGATGATTGAAATTCACCGCCGACTATTGGAATAATCTGTGGAAATAAAACACTAGTAGGAAAAATTTAAAAATACAAATGGTCTCATAAAAATAGCATTTTATTTGTTTTTTTTTTCAATAGCCTTGTATGTCCCACTGCTAGGCAAAGGATGGAGCTATGTTGATGAAAAAGGAGTCGCGCAAGTAATACGTATGTAGATACAGAATAACAATCATTAAACTCATCAATATAACCCTCTAAGTTAATTTATCCGCACTGAATGACTTTTTCATGAAATATTTATTCAACGGGGTTACAGAAACTGAACTTGAGGGTTGTATTAATAATTTTAATGATTATAATTCTGTAAATAGATACGTGTTACCACCGCGACTCATTTTTCATCAACATACAACCTGACACTGACCTGCAAAATGCAAAAAAAAGTAAGAAAATTTGAATATCGCGGGCTACCCTGGCGCTTCCACCTTAACGTGCTTTCCGAGACACAGGATATCATAATACACTAACTTCCAAACTCCGGGCTACTATTGAGAAAGTAATGGAAAATAAGCTTTTTTCCCGACCCGGGAATCGAACCAAGCTTAGATGTCGCACTTGTCCCACGAGACCAACAACGTGGCAGTGCACTACAATAAACGTGCTAGCGTAACAAATTGGCGAATTATAATACAATGCGATCACATATCTTTTCTGTTTTTTAGGATGGTCAAAGATTTAAGCTAACGATTAGGCGTTTGTATTTCTCGATGCTAATTGTTTATTGAGTCGAGGTTCACCAAGGCGAAGGTGGCGTGATGATCTGATCATATATGCGGGGCTAACATTCCCAGAAATCGTCCGAGTTAGAGAGGTATGGAAAGAGAAATGGGAAGCCTTTGCCCAGTACTCGCCGTAAGCTAGTAGTAGACTTTTGTTTTTTCGACTTATTGTGGACACAGGGCAAAGCCCTACTGCGGTATTTACACGGTAATTAAAATAAATGTGTATTACTGCTGTCCACAAAACGCAAATAATAATGTTGTTAACCCACACTTTAGTAATTCTTACTCACAAGAACACACACGGACAAATTCCTATGAATTTCCAGATCAAAGCTTTATCAAATTGAATTCTAGCAATGAAAGCACTTTGCCAATACGTAGAAAAGCCATATTCAAAAATTGTCACACGTTACAAGGTGCACTACGTATAACCATGCATACCTATAGAGGTATGCATGGTTATACGTAGTTGATGGGTAGCGCGCGAGGAGCGAGGCAGGCTCCAGTGACGCAGCGGACTCGGGCTAGGATGGCTGTGCGCTAACTGCACCGCTGCACTAGGCCGGCAACGAGCTATTGCGCGGCGCGCTGCTTTAAAACTTGGTTTCCTCCAAAAGTTTAAATGTGATTCTGTTCACGATCCAAAATGAGTGAAATGCAAGGCGAACTCAAGATACTCAAACTTTCTCCATATAAAATATAGTACCTATTAAATACCTTCATTGTTTCTGTGTTTTTTTTTTCTTTTATTTACTTGTGTTTATTTTCGTTGGCCTACTGCTTAATTTGAATATTTTGACAACTTTTTTGATCAATCGCGTCTTACGGCATGCCCATGTACTACAGACATAGGTATGTTATTAAATGTAATGCACTGCAGAAGACTTTTGCTTTATTTGAATTTTGTTATTACGCTTTAGTTGCATTATTTTTGTGTTTCTTTTATGTTTGTTACTGGTATGATAGAGCGTAAAAGTTTGTGTAATAAATTCTAACATTATACATTTGTGTTTTTCAGTAATCGGCCTCCTGCAGGGAGTTATAGGAAACTGAAACCGAACGTGACAGAGGTATGTTAATTTGAATTACATACTTATTATTGTTATAACTCTAAACTTGTTTAAACTTGTCTTGTTTGCCGAACAATGAATCAATCAATCAATTTTATTTTACCTTTCTTTCGTTTTTCTCTTTTATTTCCTGCTTGATTTGTTCTTAATGTACGGTCATCAACAAAAATCGATTAACACTTCAGGGTTTAAACCTAAATTGTTCAGCAAAATATTTGATTATATATCATAACAAAAGAAAAATGTAAAGAATAGTTACTGTTGGGGCTTCAGTTTTCTTAATGAAACTCCCGTATCGAGGTATGGTGATTTAATAAGGTATAAACTTGTATTTAACTATATTTTTTTCGTTACTAAAATATTATGTAAAGAAAGACATAATTATAATTACTTATTGTTTTATTATTTAGGTTTGACACAACAATGTAAAAAAATTAACAAACAAATCTGTTTGTTTATTAATTAAACACATTTCTTGCGTCCGTTTTTTTTAAGTTAACATTCGCGCAGAAGCGGTAGATCGCGTTCGGATACACGTGCAGATTATAAATTAATTTTATATGATTTTTGGATTCTGAAACTTACCTCCTACAAACGTTTCTCTGTCGAATGAGTCGCCGACAGAATGTTTCGCTTTGAGTTGTTCAACAACAGAACCTTTCAACTACGAACGATTCGCCGACAAAACGATTTATTCATGAGCGAATCGACGACACAACCTATCCACTAACGTTTCGCCGACAGAACGATTCTCACACCAATTCGCCATAACACGTACTTGCACAATCACAATGATCAAGCAGTGTCAATGTATATTGGATATGCAGCTAAACAATTAATTAATTACCGATGCTGGAAATTGGTTCTATGTGCTAATCCCGTTGGCCTTTCAGTACGGCTAGTCAGCCTTCAAGAGCTATTGATCTAAACAGACTATACAGTAATGTAACAGAATATTACAGTTATATCTCTAAAGTGGTAATTCCGGCCACCAAACTGGACAACTTTTCCTAAACAATTTGGTTAGAAAAAAAGAAATTTGTACTTTTCATACTAATTTCATATTGCATGCGTATCTTCTCGTCCCGCTTACCGCAGTATCTAAAGACGAAAGTCTATGACCAGGGCGTGTTGTTGCCAGTGATTACATACGGGACTGAAACGTGGTCGCTCTCAAGGGCGTCATCAGAATGCTTAAAGTCACCCAAAAGGCAATGGAAAGGGCTATACTCGGAGTTTCCTTGCGTGATCGAATCAGAAATGAAGACATCCGCAAGAGAACCAAGATTACCGACGTAGCCCCAAGAATTGCCAAACTTAAGTGGCAGTGGGCAGCCCGCACATTACTCGCAGAACGGATGGCCGATGAAGACGAAAAGTTCTGGAGTGGCGACCGCGAACCGGAAGATGTTGCGATGGAAGGCCTCCCACTAGGTGGAATGTTGACCTGGTGAAGATTGCGGGGATCCGCTGGATCGGTCGATGTGGCGACACTTGGGGGAGGTCTATTCCATATCATCATCATATATCCAGCAGTGGACGTCTTCCGGCTGAAATGATGATGATTATACTAATTTCGTCAGCCAATGCGATATTTTGTAATCCAATTTTTTTTCGCCTTTTTATCCTTAGGTAAGTTGTCCAGTTTGATTGTCTGAACCACCACCTACAAAGTATTACGCTTATTCTGCTACACCCAAAATAAGCCCACATACACACAGACAGTTTTTAACGTAACCTTTTTTACCGCGTTCATACCACTAAAGTTTTTTGTTTACCCTAAACTTCTTAAGGCATATAAGATTTTAAACTATCATGGTCACTAATATTATCATTAACACTATAGAAACTGGATATTTTCCATGGTTCTTAAGGCATCTCTGTACTCATAATTATTATGAACTACTTTACTGTGAAACCAATCCAAATCGTGAAAAAAATAAATTAACTGTTCCCTTCATTTTGACGATTAAAGAAGTCTGCCCACTACACCGTAAAATGCAGTGAACATATCAGGCACATAAAGAAACATGACACGGAGTACTATGCCCAATAGAATGTATCCACAGCGTATCATACCCGTTTATAACGGGTTTAGAAAGGTTGCGCTCGAAGGTACGCGGTAAAACCCAATATCTATTCTTTGTATTGAAAAGTATGAGACTATAGGACCGGCAAAATATTCTCGCCGACAATTATTGTTGATGCTCCGTGCACGCGACGGTGTTGGTCGTTGAGGGAACGATCTAGAGGGCAATTCGGTAGTCTCATAATTTTCAGTACGAAAAATATTTTTTTGCCTGACACGTTCCTAGCATGGTCACGGTGCAATACGGTGTAGTGGGCAGACTCCTTAATGCTTACAAAAATATAGGGAGCAGTTGATTTTTGCCTCGATTTTTCTTTTACTGAAGAATGGCAGCGCCTGTCAAAGATTCGATTCAATCTCGGTCAAACAAGATAAAATGTAATTACATTAATTAATCTCGTATAAAAATATAAAGTAACAAAGTTCTATATCTCAGACCTTATTGAAATATAATATTGCATAGAACGATTAATTGGAGACCGGATTAGATGCAACACAAAATTTAAATAAGTACTACAAAATAAAGTTTATTTTTTATCTAAATATAACATTTGCGACGAAATAACAAAAGAAAACTATCAAGAATCGCGGAACATACATGGGATATTTTTGGATATCCCTACATGAGAAATCTATTCTAAATCAATGTTTTTATGACGTCTCTCTTTGTACTACCCTGTTTACAAGAATGCCGCTTAGGGGAATGCAAGCTTAATTACTCGCTCGAGTAGGCACTGATGTGCTAACATACGCTAACTCTATAAGTTCTCATCGTCGGTTGTGTGGTTGTGCGTAGGTACACCAAGTAAATACGGCGTCCGCGAGTGGGCTCTGTTTGATTGAATTCCAAGAATTATACATTTATTCATCTGCGGACCGAACTGTGTGCATTTAATTAATTTCACGAAGTCTCAAAGGCCTTTGACATGAGCATCCATTCCATATACAGGGTGGAAGGGACACCGACTCTAAAACGGTTACCACGTATTCAGCACATCGTTCTGAACCCCACATAGAAATTTATACTTATTATATTTTTACATAGGTATTGCACTTTTGTAGGAAATTGCGTTTTTATTTTTTAAATTACCGATGGAAAAATTCTAAAGATTTTTTTTATCAATTGTTATGCATTTATATAGTTTTTTAACAACTGATTCTTATATTTAAGAATCTGTTTATATTTTGATATCTGTTTGAAAGTTTGAATGCTTAGTGATAAACTTTGTGTAGTAGTCACCGCGGATAGAACAGAGGCAATTTTATATTTATTTTTTAACTTCGTTTACGGAGTCTGGATTTGTGCCCGGTTGATGGCAATATACTCGCTCCCTATTACATGGGACTTAAACATAACTGGCGAAATGTGGGAGTACTATTAGGTACACATCTGCCTTACTCATCCGGGATGACAGACGTGATGTTATATTTTTAACTACACGGACTTCTGTATCTACAGGTACTTCACGGCCAGCTTTCCGGCACTAAACCGTTAAGTTTAGGTTGCCCCTTTTCACAATATGCACATATTATGCTATCTCGAAATCTGTGTTAAAGTTTCGTTGTCTTTTTGGGCCAAATAAGCATTAATAGTAGTTTCTTTCACGAAATCTAGTGGACCCCCCCCCCCTGAATATGAATCAACTTCGAATTACAACATACCATTTCACCAGGAATAATTGTTGTTGCTTTAAAAATCGACATTCTGAAACATTTTTCATATCCGCTTTCATTGCGTTGATACTATAATTAGTCTTGCACGCCCTGAGTACCGGAAGTGTATTTATTTGCAAGCGGCTGATGTAGACTTTGTCGACGAGTTCGTTGATTTTTCGCTCAGTTTTCTTAATAACTTAAATATTTGAGCTTTTATTAATTATTACCGATGAAGCCTTTCCCGGCGATTTATGCATTCATTAAATAAAAATGTATCTTTCAGCACTGGCCTGCACTTTGATTTACGTCTCGAGTTCTAGATAAACATCGATGCGGCTGCGGCAAGCAATCGATAAATAGAGCTAATAAATTGCTGCAAGTGTTACATAACGGCAAATTCTGATTTCAATTAAGGCAATGATGACGAGTTGACCGAGTTACCTACCCTGACTAACCCCTTATCTTTATTTCTGCACCATTCAACCAAAAAACTTAAATGAATTCAGTTGAACCGTGAGAAAAACTTCAAGAACTTCTTGATCGTTTAGCTAGTCTCTAAACACGTATCAATCATCGAGCAATACTACTCAGCAAAATTGTGTTATAACAAAAGATTATATCCCAAAATTATATAAAATATGTATATGTAAAGTGTTATTGGTGGTCTCTTGTAGTATAGCAGCGTTAAACATGACGTTTTAGCTCTGGAAGCTTATATGTAGAACGAAAGTGTTCTTTAGCAAAGTAATATTAAAACAATATCAGCACTTTTTACAACCATTATAGACAAGTACTATTTCGGATGATTAGATCTAGTACAGAGCTATTTTACTTTATAAAAGTATTGAACAATTGCCTTTTACATCTAATCAGCGCAACAAAGATCCCACGGTGACCCATTCACCCTTGGTGCTGGAAATTCAACAGGAGAGCGATTTAGTGATATTAACAGTTTTGTTGTTGCTGCTATAATTACAAAATGTTTTAGTGGCCACGAAGACTAATATGTAATAATTTGGTGATATAGGCGAATTGTATTGTTAGTGTTTTAGTACTATTGTCATTGAACTAGAATAGTTTTCAAATACGTGTTATAGTATCACGAATACATTTTTATAGTGTAAAATATGTATTTTATGGTACCTTTTATACAGTTATCATGTATCACGGTTGGTGTCTCCACTAAAATTCAAGAATGACATTAAATGTAAAAAGGGTACTTTTTCAACTGTCTACCAATAATAATGGATCTTGAGATACACCCCGCTGACGACACACGAACGGATCCACGGACCATCCTTTATAAATATTTTCTTACTGAAATAGTCCTAGCATGTTAGGAATCATTTTGTTATAGCCATGGGCTAGGCGGATTGGAGTGGGCGTGGGTCCAGCCGTTGCTATGACATCAGACAGATATCGGTCTGGCTTCATAGCAACGCGTTCTTCTTAGAAATGTAGCATAAAAATTGTGCAAAATTTAATTTAATATGATACATTGTGAATAAAAAATGCGTTCTTATCTATTCTTTCACTCGTAGATAGGACAAGCCAATAAGCAAAATTGGTGCCTTTTAATTTTTGCGGCCACTAACGAAACTATACATATACATATATACACATAGGAGAAAATTACATAACAAACAGATTTTGTATGAAGACCGAAACTCCGCCCAGAGTGAGTTGACATCAGTTTATACAGGGTGATTTTTACGTTAGCTTATCGAGCTAAATCCGAAATAATAGGTAGTAGAGCAAAGTGGTCAATGGAACCATGAATTCGATTTTGGAAGAGAACATAACAGCAGTATTAGATTTGACGCAACCAAAGACAGCACAATATGATAACTCTTTGCCATATTTAGTAATTACTTGTTCTTATTTCCAAAAAACCATCACAACGTTCGTTCGTCAGTGCGGCGCATTCGTGACTTCTTGCGTACCGAGTGTATACCAAACTCGAGTCGTATACCTACACGACTCGCGTTCCGACCGTTTGTATGAAGATACACTACTGTAGATATTATTACCGTGCCCGCGGTCAAGCTGCTGTGCGCGGCTTTGTAATATAGACTTTTAATACTTTTTGATTTAATATCGTTTAAAGATTGTAAAATGCGTTCCGATCCGATGCGATGTGAGCCGTTTGGTGGAAATCATTCTTAATCGGATAAGAAACACCGACCCCATCTCACTTTAAAACGTAAGTTATTTTTGCCGTAAAACCAATTTACAAAAAATAAGTATCATTCCAAAGAGACACCAATATCCGCAGACCGCAGTCGGTAATTCGGGTTAAGTTTTATGATGATGATGATCGACCTTGAGATCACTGGACTAGTTTTAATGAGTTGTCTCGCGTTGTAGAGCATCGTAAACACAACTGCTATCCATCACGTGTGCCGACTATTTTGACATTCATACAAATAACAATAGTTTGCCTGTGTGCTTCAAATTAAACTATCCACTATGCTTGTTGCCGTGTTTTTGACAGGTGCTCCCTACTGCGTCCAGTCGTTTGATAGCTCGTATTTGCTAAACAATTAATCTGGTCTTTTATTTTTGGTAATGGGTATTTTTGGAATTGTTTAGACCCAATAATTAACACGAGCGCAAAAAGATGATATTTAAATCTTGCAGCTATAAGGCCGAAAATCTTTCAGTGTTTTGAGAAACGTTATATGGATAAGCTTTTGTTGCTTGGGCACCTACTAGTTAGCAGCTAAAACCGCTGATTTATTATTAACTTATAAGTTTTCCAGTCTTTGTACTTGAGGTGGTGGGCAACCTAAAAAAATAATAATACAAAAACGGGTTGTCGTTATTATCATACATAAGAACCATTCTTGACATTCGTTTTTTAAAGATCTGCAGTTATCGAGAGATATATCAGGTTTATTCTGCAGTTCCAATTTTGGTAACGCGTCCGAGCATTTCGAGTGGTATTTGGCGAATAACGCGACTAATGTTGTCAACTTGGCTACCAGTTGCTCAATCGTACGCGGCTTATCCATATAGAATTTGAACTTTTCACAGCCCCAAAGGAAAAAGTCTAGGGGTGTGATGTCACAGGATCTAGGCGGCTATTTCACTGTTCACCAAAATATTTTCTCAATAAAACCTTGGTTTCACGTGCTGTGTGACAAGTAGGCTTTCAAACTTTTCGATGGTTTAGCGATTGTGCGTTCGGTAGGCCGATTATGTTGACCATTAGTTGTTCTAGGTGCACGAAACACCCTCCTCGTCGAACGCTGATTTTCGTAATACAGCTGAATAATTTGTAGATGCCGTGCCGGGATGGAAAGACTTAGTTCCATGATGAAATGTCAAACTATACTAAACAAAAATACAGATAGACTAACAGGATTCACGCTTCCTCTGTAAAAAAATCCATGTCCCTTGTATTGTTGACAGCTCCAGTCTGGCTATATGTCAAATTAATACAAAAAAGTACCTCTAAAAGTATCACCCATTATTTGTCAGTTTGGTGTAAAGGTAACTTGTTAGCAACTTTCTATATGAATTGGAAACAAATACTTTCTTATTTAAACATTATAAACCCTGTTATCCCCGATGGGTTAGCCAGAGGTGTACCATATAGCTAAATTTCGCCAGTTATGTTTAAGTCCCATGTAATAGCTATAATAGAATTGTCACCATTATATGGTTGAAGTTCCACGAATCCGAACAAAGTATTCTACCTCATTTATTGTGCGAACCGCCAGTCTGTGCAGTTCACTGCCGACTTCTCTGTTTCCCGATCATAATCTAGATCTTTTCAAAGTTCGAGTGAAAAAAGAGTTAGAGAGAGTCAATTGCCTAGAAGAAACCAATTCACACTTGATGTGAAGCGATGACGCGGCTTAGGTTGGAACCTAAGCCGCGTCATTGCTTCACATCAAGCTAGTTGCGGCCAAACGCAAGACTATTTAGTATGTTTGAAACAATAAATGAATTGAATAGAATTATAAAAAAAAGAATCGCTTCTTCTGCCCACGCAATACGAGTGCAATTTAGTCATGAAGAAAAAGAGCGTTGATACCGAAAAGTTATGTGTATAACTCGACGCCTCTGATACCCAATGGGTTAATAGTCGGTCGCGTCGGAAAATCATCAGACGAATTGATAACCATCTCCTTTTGGCAACAAAGTAAAAATAACCTTTCAGATTCTCCGACTGGACCCATTTTGTCTAACCATTTACATTAATACTCTCAGATAGCCGTTTTGTCTCCAGATCATCCTTCTTTTTCAAATGTGTCTTTAAACTGTACCAAAAATACTGTTTTCTTTGTTTAGATGAACAATCCCCAGCTTGTTGTAACCCTACTGTGGGCGACTGTCTCAGCTGGACATCATAGGCTGATTACACTACGTTACATGGTATCTGCATTGTATTCCAGGCCCCCACCATGTCGCAACAGTACAGCTTGCGGTGGAACAACCACCAGCCCAATTTCATCTCGATGTTCACCACACTGTTGAACACCCAGACGCTGGTGGACGTCACGTTGTCTGCGGACGGCAAGCAGCTACTGGCGCACAAAGTGGTCTTGTCTGCGTGCAGTACCTATTTCCATGTGAGTAAATGTAACTATCTATGTATGTACGTTATTTGTTGTTGAATTGTACTGGCCGATTCTTACACGATCCAGCTCGTCCGTGCGGTCGTGCAGAGGCGTCGAAGCAAATGTATTGGCGGTGCACTGCCGGAGAAATGGTGAGCGCCGCTCGCCCGTGCCGTTAGCTAGTGTACGTGTGTTAGGCATTAGACATCAACGGATTTCATACGAGCTAATGCGCCGTGAGATACTTGTGAGAATCGCCTTAAGTTAAACTATGTATTTGCTTTTATTGTTGCGCGCCAAAATTATTGCAATCAAAGACATTCAAAATATACTTAAAATAATAGAGTAGAGAGGAGACAACGCGATCAAAATCAACTGGATACTGTCGGATTTCAGTAAAGTATAAGGTGTCAAACTTGGCAATATATTCACATCCAAAATTTTTTATGACATTTTCTGACTTAATATTTTAAATATCTTCGACTGAAATATATTAATAAATAAATTTCATAGTTGTTTGTGCTTTGACTCGGAATAATTGGCACTTATGGTATTTTACCCTGCGTTTACAACAAGGCAATACAGTTGATATAACATGTATTGTAATTGACTACTGTTTTCTACAATTTCTTACTCGTGAACAAAGTTGTAACGGCGCAGTTGCTACTAAAAGAGTAAAATACTCATACCAAATGTTGACACCACTGTCATGTTGTGCGCGCTGTACACGTCAGGATATTCATGACAGATTTCAAGCATAACTGTCATAATTATGGCACAATGGCGCTAGAGAAATACTTCTAACCTTCTAGTTTATGCATTAGAGTAATTGCTTCATTTTCGCAAAGGAAGTCACAAACTAACAAAATATTTTTTGAGATGAATAAAAGTTAATTGAGCTATTAGCCGAGCAAGTTTATTATACAACTGTAGATCTTATTGGTGAGGGTCTTCAGAAAGGTCAGGTGCGCAGTATTCGCAATCGGCGTGCGTGTATGATCTATATGAACGTGGATGAGGCGAACGTTCGACGTTTCGAATTTACTCTTCGGTCGGTCGGCCACGTTGTGGTTGTATGTATGTCTTGATCGGCTAGTAAAATATTTTCTTTTACATATCGAATCGCAAAACTCCGAACTTCAGGTTTGCCAAGGGCGATGAACCGTACAGTCGCCATCAGATATATCGTAGCCGGCGAGGTACTCAAATATTTCGGAGCAGGATTACTTTTCAATAAATTCGTTACACTAGAAATGGTCAATAACATCAGAACAAGCAATTTGTCATAAATATAAGAGCAGCGACTTTTCAATAAATTCGGAACACATAACGAGGTAAAAATAAAATAAAAAGTATTTTCTGTTTAATTACACGTTTTTATTCACCTTACTCATAAATGCATACCTCTCAATAGAAATAGAATAGTTATTAATCTGACAGATTGACCTTATGCAGTTTTCGAGTATGCTGCTTGAAAACTTATAGTTTACTATATATACTATAATCCACAATCCTTTTCAAAATCATTTTTGCCAACTTACAAGTCAATATAGTATCTAACGAATTTAAACTGTGTGATACAGACTGATGGTATATTTTCCATAAATGTTCCGATCTTTATGATCATCCTGACTGCGTAGATACCTTTGACATTCTATGCTTTCTGATATTTTACCTCGTTATGTGCTCCGAATTCATTGAAAGTCGCTGCTCTTATATTTATGACAAATTGCTTGTTCTGATGTTACTGACCATATCTAGTGTAACGAATTTATTGAAAAGTTGAATTTATTGAGAAGTTGAAAGAATGCTGCTCCGAAATATTTGAGTACCTCGCCCGCTACGATATATCTGATGGCGACTATATCGTATTGAGTATTAAGCTTAGCGACGAAATTCACTATACAACAATACGCTCAAAAACTGGAACCGATAATGTGGTAATAACACTGCTGGGTTGAAGTGGGATTGGGCCATGCCTGTAGAATGCTTCAGGACCGATGGGCCAGAGCCTTCACGCAGTGGTTGCCAGAAGACGAGCGTCGTCGCCGAGGGAGGCCTAGAAAACGCTGGCGTGACGACGTTTGTGAGAGATTGACCGGAGAATACCTCCCGGAGAGAAGAGTGAAAAGCTATGGGAGGCCTTTGTCCAGCAGTAAGACAATATAGGCTATGGAAAAAATATGCTTTTTAAATGACATTATGTTGATTTCTGTAACACAGAGGTATAAAACGCACATTACAATTAGAGTAAACCTGTTGGTGGCACACGTCCGAAAACGGGGCACAATTTTCATAAAATCATAGAACGAGATCATACGAACGAAACTCTCTTCAGGATATAGCCCACCTCCTTTCTTGCCCATCATGCATAACCACCTGCACCTTTCAGGATTTAAACGAAGCCAGAGAGAGAGAGCTGTGCGGGTGGCAATATACTGGTCGGGTATTTAAGTCTATCGACACGCTAAGAATAAGAAGATACGAATGAAACGTAAATTGTAACAGTAATTCGTATTTGACTAAGAATCATTCTCATTTGTTTACGCTGATTCATATAGATTAGCAGATGTAAATTCATTGGATTAGCAGCTTTGCTTAATTGTTTTTTGATGGGTCCTTGCCCCCCTATCCTCATCCTTCTCCCGCATATAACCATAGTGCTACAAGAAAATTTGAAATTGGTGAGAATTACAGTGTTTTCGTCGTTTTCGTGGTATTCGAAGCTCAAGACTGTGACGGGGATATAAAGGTATAATAGGGTGCATAATACCTTATATATATCCTTATCATTTCGAAAACATATTAAAATTTCATAATTACCATTCGAGTATTTCTATTTTCTAAACTAGCTAGCTTATTACAGTTATTTACTGTATGAAATTCTAACAAGTAATTTATATTTAACTTTGAACGGATGCGAATCTCTCCTTAGTCACGAAGGATTAATTAATTTAGTGAAGGATATTACATTGCGTAGGTGAAAACTGTCGTCTGCAAATAGAACGTGGGGCGTTCTATTTCCCGCGATTTATAGAACTCTAATGCTCTTATTGAATTCTCAGAAGCGTATAATAGTCTACTACTTCTATTGATTAGTTAACTAAGTAGACCTTATTTACTTTACTAAATAGACCTTACTTACCTTACCGAAGAGTTTATGGCTAAGTAATAACAACCGCACGGATCGAACTTCAAAGTAAAGCCGCGCCTGCCTCGGTCGGCCTGTGGATAGGTGACCATCCATTACATACTGATTTCCTTCGTCCCTAAGAAAGTAGGTTAAGCCGTTGGTCCCGACTGCAATTTGTAGATCTTTGACTGTTTTTACAGTCAGTGGCCCGGAAGTCTGGCAACCAGTCTTAAGTGCTATCGAATTATCCAGTACTAACTGGGTTGTGTAGGTCCGGTAGACAGGCGCTCCATGTAAAATACTGGTATTCAACTGCATCCGGTTATACTGGAAGCCAACCCCAATGTAGTTGAGAAAAGGCAGGCAAATGATGACTAAGTAGACCGTTCTTCTACATCAGTCACACACATAATAAAATATCCTTTTCCAATGCGACATAAGTAATACTTTCCCATTACGATACGATTGTACAATTGTTTTTGCCCAAATATTAAACGCATATCGCACCTTGAAAACAAAAGTGGCGTTATACAAAAATTGTAAGTTTTTCAGTATGACCATTTAAAGTTTTTGACGCGGCATTTGGGTCAAAATCTTAGCAAATAATTGGAATAAAAGACTGCAATTAATTTAACTTATCAGTTTGACTATCTTATTAAAGTTATGTACTGAAATCATGCCAGTAAATTATGGAGTTATTTAGAAAACATGGTTTTAAAAATAAGTTACGCATTGTGCCACTTTTGTTTTAAGTAAACCTGCTTTATTATAATTACCCAAAGACGTCATTTTTTTATTCCTCAGAATTTTTTTTTTTTTTTGTTACTTTAACTAATTAGGCGACACTATACTTAAAAATACATTTTTATAGTTATTACTTCAGTAGAATATTAGTTTGAAATACATAAAAACGTTTAAAACGACACTAAACATAAAATGCTACTTTTTTACTAACAGTAGAGTGTGTCCACTCCGAATGCTTCTCTTCAACTGATTTAGTGTCACCTTATGAATTATTACTTTGCCATTTTACCCAAAAGTATAAACTGACCCTAGCGGCCTCTGGGGAAAAGTATTGAAACTATGATAGTGTCAGTTTTTGCATTAGAAGCGTTTCTTTCAAGGAATCTAAATGTAGTTATAACTTAACATTGCCAATTTCGGTATAATACTTTTGTTTTCATGGTGCGATATCATTACGCCTATTTTCTCGAAGAGCCGCGCAGAAGTGTAAACAACCATATTTCGACAGGGACAAAAAAAAACAACAACTACTGACAAATTACTTGACTTGCCACTGTCAGCCATTTTCGTTAAATTAATTGTAATTATGTCCAGCATTGACATACAACGAGGCGGTTCAGCCAGCCCTCTGGGCATTTTTTCCGTTGAAAAGCGATGCGGAAGATTTTTTTAAGCCTTTTATTCTTTTCGCTTTTGATATTTGTACTTACATTTTTTTTTTTAAACTAGCTTATGCCCCACGGCTTCGCCCGCGTGGTGTTCGGTAATTGTCTCAAGGGATCATACTACCGAGATAAAAATCCAGGTGTAAACTATCTGTGTCATACAAATCCGTTCAATAGTTTTTGCGTTTTTGTGTTGGCTTTTGTCGCAATTATAATAGTAGTAAGAAGATTTAGATTTTTTATTTTTATTTTTACATTTGATTATTTAAGTCTGTATAATTTGTAAATTATGTAGGTATCTCATCTCATCTAGGAATTATATAAATTACTTTGTCCTATGTTCTAAAATATTTTGCTCCTATTTCAGTCTCTGTTTGTGGAACACCCGGCAGCACATCCCATCGTGATCTTGAAGGATGTCACTTACGCCGATCTTCGCACCATGGTCGACTTTATGTACTGTGGCGAGGTGAACGTGACTGAGGAGCAGTTGCCTCAGGTAAGCAAACTCAAAGCATTATTTTCAAATAGACCAGTTACAGGCACTTTTGAATAGTTAAGAAGAAGAAGATGTATCCACAATCCAGCCACGCATAATAACTGTTCTCTGAAGCGTTGATCTTATGGAGAAGAATGGGCAAGAAACTCCGTGGACAATCGCTAACTCGTACGAAGCTAATATACTTGTAGATAGACTCTTCATTACCCAGCCTTTTCCAACTATTTTGGGGTCGGCCTCCAGTTTCACCGAATGCAGCTAAATAACTTACTGGGTAACAGTAACCCTGGTACAATTGGTTGGCAGAGCTGTTGGTTGGGCTTCTGACTACTCACAAATCGAAAAGTCTATGAAGACAGCTGATCTACTTCTACTGCCCGGTTTATACACCGTCTTTTCGTATGAAAAAAATAACAACATTTTCTTTCATACAAAACGTCCTGCATTTAAAAGAATACTACGAAAAAAAAACACCCATAACTTCCCATGTTACATCTTTCAGGTTCTGGATACTGCAAAACTCCTGAAGATCAAGGGTCTGACGGAGATGCCGGACTCCACGTCCCTGACGCGCTCGCAGCGTACGTCCGCGGAGTTCCAGAATCAGGCGGACTCGATGGACTCGTCGCGGCACTCCCCCGCCGCGTCGCCTTCTAACAAGCGCCGGAGGTACCACTCTTTTAATTTTTTTTTTCAGCTACTCTTCATTAGAATCATTAACACTTTATTTAGAAGATTTGTATTCACGATTCTAATAATAATTCTGATACCATAGATACCAGCTATTGATTAATACAAACCTATCTGTATAAATAAATAGCTGGTATCAATAAAACAGTTGTGCGTGGCCGCTATTTTGTAAATAAATTAAAATGGCCGAAGTTAGTCAGACCACGCTTGATACAAAAATCTTCCACCCCCTTTAAATGTAGTGCCTTCCATTTACCAATCAAATCAAATCAATTCTGCAATAAAATTCTAGGCGCCGAAAAAGTTCAACGGGCTCGACGCAACTGAATGTGCTCGAAAACGAGCAAGGCCGCGCGGACGTGGGCGCTCAGACCGTGGACGCGATCACTCTGAGCAGCGTTCCGCAGCAACAGCGGCGCGTGCGCGAATACCACGAGATCCGGACCATCGACAACTCCCAGCAGGTAGACGACGTTAGTACCACACCTTTTTTTTTATTTGCTATTAATACTAATGCTTATTAACCACAGCTATAGTGCTGGGTGGTTCTTTTGATGTCATTGCTTAATCAGAACTAGCGCCGACATGTTGACGCCATCCTTTATATTTTTTCAATCCTTATTTACAACATCCTTATTTGCACCTTTCTGTCACTGTCATTGAAGCGCCAAAAGAACCATGCAGCACAGCACAATTTTTTGTTAAGCTTTATAACCTAAATATTACTCTCTGATTCTCATTTCCAACAGCTTGACGGCGTGGTACACACAGTCGACAACGCACAGCAGGTAGACGAAGACGTTAGTACCACGCCCTTTTTTGGTTTACTTCTCAATGCTAACGTATTACTAACAACAGCTGAAGTGCTGCACGGTTCTTTTGTCGCCATGCCTTAATTGGAAATATAGCGCCGCCAATATTCGCGAATTTTTACTAATAGCGCCTGTCATGTCACTCGAGCTCTAAAAAAATCATGCAGCACGGCTACTTATTTACACTTTTGTTAAGCTTTATATTTAACCAAAATATCATTTTCTACTTAACAGTCGGATAGCGTGGTACACACAGTCGACAACGCACAGCAGGTGCAGGTAGACGAAGACGTTAGTACCACGCCTTTTTGTTGTTAGATTGCTTTTTTATACTAATGCATAATTCCGCGACTTAATAAATTAATAACTAACAACAACTAGAGGGCTGCGTGGTTCTTTTGTCGCCATGCCTTAATTCGAAATATAGCGCCGCCATTTTTTTTTTCAAAGCGTATTCACAATGGCGCAAAAAAACATGCATTTTTGTTTTTTTTTTTTCATTTTTTTTTAAATCGTGGTAATATTAGTATGGGTAGTAATAAAATCTAGTATTTTTTTAGTAGCAGGCCGGATGGGTAGCCCGAGTCCTGATTACCCGCGGGAATCTGAAATTCGAAATTATTTTCAAAATTTTATTTCTACGCCGATTGCTGTCAAAATGATTGTGTATCCATACATATACTAAATTCGAAATTGTTTATATAATTGAGAAATGTGGCCGCCGTTTTGATAAAAACCTATTTCATTTTGTTCTTAAGTTCTTGCGGCTCCTAACGAGACTTTATACAACTCCAAAATTAAAGTGCATGTGAAAAAATTAAAGTGGTTCCTTTGGCCAGTTTTCTTCGGATTTAGTTCTGATGGGCTAAGGTGAAAAGCACCCTGTATAAACTGATTTAACCCAGTCCAGACTAAGTTTTGAGCTTCATCGTCAACATCCTGTTATTATCTCCTACATGTATAAAGTCTCGTGCCAACGAAAAATTAAAAGAAACCATTGTTCCGTACGTTTTGGTGATTGACTTTTAAAATGTCGTGAGGCACACTAGGGTTGCGCCACACCTAAGCACGCGATAGCATTTCCAGCAGAGCCGGGTGCTATCGCCCGCGGCAGCATCGACTATGCTCTCGGCAGCACGATCTGTTTCTGGCTCTAGAAAATGACGGTTCTGAGCGACTGAATAGGATAGGAGCAGGGATAAACCATATTTATCTCTCCCTCGCACACATAAATACACGCACACATAGGTACATAAATAGGCCACATCGTAGTTGCATAAGCTTGTAAATATAATATTGTAATTGAATACTGTGCTCGTCTTACAACTACTGCTACATGTTCAAACCATAGGCGCGGACGCTGGCACCCTAAACACAAGTTAAATCTTACATTGGGCGCCAGAGCTCATCGAAAACACTCTTTTCCGCAGTTGTAAAGCTGCATAGTGAATAGATAAGTGTTTCTTGTACAATTATTGAAGGTAGTAAAATATCAAAAAAAGAAACGCGATTCCCTGCTGATAGATAGATTAGGTTCAACTTCTAAGCGATCTGTTAACTCGGCGCTCATAGTTAAAAAAAAAAGCGCCTTCATTGCATAATGTTCATTATGCGAATGAAGCAATGTTGTTTTCTTTGCTATATATTTTTATTTTTTGTAGGTTTGTGTGTGATTAATTTATTAACATGTTTTTTTTGTGTTTTATTTTTATTTTTCGAATTAACACTTCTAATAAATAATTATTTGTATACCTTATTTTATTGTAAAAAAAATATTTGTAACTATCGTAAGAACTAGTTATTGTGTTACTGTTAAATGTGTGTACCTATTGTAGATATAATTTGATGGAGAAAATAAAACCGTTATATTTATTTATTATTATATGATTATATGTATCTCCTTATTTGGCATAATATTGAGGTAGAACTTTCTGTTGATTTATAATGCGAAGACAAGTATACTGAATCAATAAAAAAACATTGACTTGTATAATTTCAGACAAACGAACAGGACAACATGAACATGGAAACCATTGCAGTAGATAATACGAACACGACCCCAGCAGCCATACCAAACCAAGGTAACCAAACTTGTTCATCTCTGTGCGATGGCTTGTCTGCATGGACCTATTGGCGCTTGAATGAACTTATCCGTGGAAATTATATTTAAAAAAGAATATGGCGCCGTTAGTTACGATTAAGGCCCGTGATAAAACATTCAAGTGCAATGTAGGTCTTCTTATCTGGGCAATTTAATTTCGAGTCGCCGTTTAAACTTGCTATCTGGTGGCCCTAGCATGACGTCTTAAAGCAGGAATAATTCCAGTGTGGGAAAGAGATGGCGCTAGACGACCTGTATAGCTCATTCTCTTTCCCACACTGGAATTACTCCTGCTTTAAGTCCCGATTTAAATATGAATATATTTTCATGAAAAATGACGACGATTTCTATCAACCATGATTTCTAAAGCTGTGTTGATGTATTAAATTATACCTATTCTGCTTGGCTGGTATTAGGACAAAAGGTAAGTCGCGTACTACGTTAAAGGAATCATCTCAAGCGTGGCTAAATTAGTACTAGTTATTGCAGCCGCTCGGGTCGATCTTTAGGTTAAGCCGTGCTTGCCTAGGTTGGTCTGTGGATCGGTGACCACCTATTACATACCGAGTTTCCTGCGTGCCTCGGAGAGCACGTTAAGCCGTTGGTCCCGACTGTCATTTGTAGATGTTTGACAGTCGTTACAGGAAGACAGAGGCCCAAAAAGTCAGACAACCAGTCTTACCAAGGGGTATCGTATTACCCAGTACTAACTGGAGTTTGGAGGTCAGATAGGCAGTTGCTCCATGTAAAATACTGGTATTCAGCTGCATCTGGTTAGAATGGAAGTCGACCCCAACATAGTTGGGAAAAGGCTAGGCAGATAGATGATTATGATCTCAAGTTATGCTAAAGTAAAGTTTGACTATTTTGACCTTTTGACACCAAGTGTTTATCTTAACTTCTGTGTACTAGCGAAACAAAGACTTTTGCTTAATATTAAGCAAAAGACCGACCGATGTCGACCTCATCTCTGTCCTTTGGACAAGATTGAGGTCAAGACCGATGTCCGATGTCGACCTCATCTCTGTCCTTTGGACTAGATTGAGGTCAAGAGTAAGCCCATACTGAATAAAAAAAAAAAAAAAAAAAGTGTCGTTTGACCATTCCGGGCCAGTCAACCATTAAAACATCGCCTGATATACCTTGCTATAAGATATAGTAACATCACACATTGTTGCTTTAAAAATCATGATTTTTTATTTTAGTCTTGTTGCTCTCTATATTTATTTTCATAGTTTTAATTTATTTCTGTTAATTGCTCTCATTTTGAGCTTTAAATGTTGTTGAAGTTACTACCTCCTGTTGTCACACTAGACATATGAGTCATATCAATATCATATCACTTACATGTATTTCAGCTAGGAATATGTCGAATCGACACATACACACGCATTTACACGAAATCTAAGAGGTTCATTATTGATTGATTGATTGATCGACGATGTGTATTTCAACTGATGTCAATGCTACAGATCAGACTCAAACATTAAAAACGACATAAATCGTATCACAAAACAAAAGTATCAAACATCATCTGTTTCTCATTCATCTCTACTACTTAACAAACACATCATCCGCTTGCTCGCTTCATGTATGTACGCAACGCATGTACCGTGCCGTGTAGATAGTTTCAATGTACCCGCCGCTGGAACTTTTTACGACCAGCGCAACAACAAAAAACCTATCGGTACCGAGTTCATAAAAAATACTATAACTGTTTCATAAAATAAACTCGTGTTAAATGGTGTGATTATAAATACACCAATTATTAAAAAAATATTTATATTTTGAAGAAAAAAAACAAAGCATGACCAAGTCAGCTTAAATCGCCGTAAACTAAGACGTACCGCGACTTGGACGACGTTTTATTTTCCAGGGAAGGGAGATCAATGAGAAACCGTTTGTTCAAACTTTAACTCAAAATAATACTGTACCTAGAGAGTTTTATTAAAATACGTACATTTATCTCTCTTCCCAGGAGGACAGTGGACAATGATGGAGCACTCGTACCCACGATACACGAATGCGTGCGCCGGCGCCGCGCTGCAGCAGGAGCCAGGCATGTACATGAACAACGTGATCGAGCCGCACATGGACGCCGACCTGCACTATGCGCAGAGCCTGGGCGTAGCCGGCCCGTCGCCCGGCCCTTCGTGCCAGGACGTGCAGGCTGCCGCCGAGCCGCCGCCCCCCGCACCCCCCAAGCGCCGCCGCACCACCAACCCGCAGTCCGAGGAGAACTTCCAGCGCGCGCTCGAGGCCGTGCGCTTCGGCGGCATTGGCTTCTGCAAGGCGGCGCGCATGTTCGGCGTTAACAACCGCACGCTCTGGCTCGAGTACAAGAAGAAAGGCTACCCCAACAACCGGCCCAGCATCAAGAGCAGGATCAAGCGCGAGCACACGACGCCGCCGCCCGAGCACAAGGACGAGCCGGCGCCGCCCCCGCAGCAGATGGCACTACTGTGCCCGCAGCACCAGCTGCCGCCCGGCTTCCTGGAGCCCGGCGCGCCACACGGCTTCCCGCTGCAGAGCGTGGCGCATAATTCGCCCCTCAACCTCCTCGGCGTGAACTTTAACTCGATGCAATAGAACGCGGCCTGCGGCGTGTCACCCGACGAGTCGTACTCGTTGTGACACGAGTGGCAAGGCGCCGCCGTGGCGCCTGAGCCCCCGCATCCGCATATCTACATGCATCTGGCGTTGTAAATATTACGCGCTCGCGAAACCGCACGTACTTATTATACAAGTGTATTGCGCTGTGGCTGGGCCGTGTCGTCGAAGTTAATAAATATAAGCAATGTTTTCCATTTTTATATAGCGAATGATTTTGATCAAATTATGACGACATACCAGTGATGTAGCCTGTCGGGTCGTTGAAAATCGTATTAAGCTCACCACTCATTTAGGTGAAGACTTACCAATTATTTTAATAAGAGACTGTCAATCATTTTTTCTTAGAAATAAAACTTAGCCCAGCGTCCATGACAAAATTAGTCTTGAAACAGTATAATAATGATATCTGTAAATAATGTATTACTAATGAAGCTGCTTTGGTGTTTCTTCGACCTTGACTGGGTGACGTCTGCAGCCGTAGTATTGCCATGAAAAAAAAACGTATTTTGTAGATCTCAATAGAACCGTAAGTTATGAACTGGTGGTTTCTTACATATTATAGGGAAATGCACAACCGTAGGCCGTCGGTTCGATTGTGATAGCGAATTGTCGATTTGTGACTCCCATTTTATATCGGCGTCACTGACGCACAGTTCCTGTTGGTTGTGGTCTTCGCACTTAGCGCGTTATCTACGTTATTTTGAATTTGTTCACAAAATTTCACTGACGTCACTGGTATACTATCTGTATCACACACAAACTCACGCCTTGTCGATCTACTAATCGCCTTTCATTCATACTATCAACGTGGCCACATGAAATCACAATAATATTAAATTATGTATTTTTTACGTCACATATGCATATTTTTCCGACAGATATCTGTTTTTGTTGTAAACATTTCTTTCTAATTTCGGAACATTGCCTAAAATTCAGTACAAAGTACATATTCATGAGAATGTAACATACTGAACTTAGATTCAAGGTCAACACAAACAGTAGTTTTTTGTGTAATTTTTCAATAGTTTTGTGGAACACCATAATTGCGAAAGAGCGAGAGAAATACGGTTAGAATGAATACCATCTCGTCTGTGAGGTTTCTGATTTAACTTTACTGATTGGGTACATCTTCTCTAAAAATCATTTTATATTAATCCTGAACACCCGAGTAATTTTAAATTAACTTCAAAATTAGATTTTAATTTGCTTTGAAATCAAAGTGACGATCAAAAAAATCTTTAGGGAAACGCGTTATGACAGATAAAAAAAAAATTATTGGTGGTGAGTCTATGCTCAATATGGTATTGAAACAGTTATGTCAATGAGCATAGACTCACTATGTTCGGGGACATTTGCAGACCAATGGCTAAACAAGGAACTGTGCAAACATTTAGCTTGTAATTCTGAGTGACAAGTTACACACAGTTTAATTAATAACTACCTCTATTTATAAGTATTTTAGTTAATAACGAGACTTTCGAAAAATGCCGCGCAAATGTTTTTTTACGCTCGGATACTTTTAGTAGTCACCTAAATCAAAGTACCTATAGTATGTCTTAAATACTACATAATTTGAAGGAGTAGTAGTGTGTGAGATAGAACACTGAAATAATATTGTGCAGTCTGATTCTGGAACAATAGGAGTTTTTGTAACTTCTATTTTTTTTTTTTGACTGTATTTGTTTACTGGACTCTTTTATTAACGAGTCTCTGTTGTTTCGTATTCCAGATACCTAGGACCCGATATTTGATATAAATTAATTATAACATGATATTTTTTTGGATCAAACACAAAAGCCAAACTTTGTAATGTGGTAAAAAAAAATAATGGTTCCTATGAAAATTTCCTCATATTTCTTATGGGTTTGGTATTCCACTTATTGCCGCAGTTGAAACAGAAAACACTGTATATTAATTTTCATTCGTTGAGTACTTGATACTTTATATTTTATCTCGGAGTTAATAATATAAGAATACAGGTGAAATATTTAATTTTATTTGTATAATTTAGTTTATCCAATTCAGGCCGCTAAATTGTTATTTATTTATATCAACCCATAGTGAATGCACTGCTGGGCAAAGGTCCTCCCACCACCCCTCCCGTTTCTCAAGGCTTTCTGGTATTGTTCTTTGGCATCCAGATGTCAATTTTTCCCAGCGATCGTCTGCCATTCGTATATTCAATGGCCTTACTTTTAGGCTACTCTATGAGAGAGAAAAAAAAAACATAAAAATGGTTAGCGCATATCATCTCGTACAAATCGACTGAGGGAGATGAGGTTTTGTGTTTATACCACAGTAACCCCTTCGATATTTCGCCTAATTCCTATTCACCAATTCGTTTCTGCTATGGGGGATTCGATGGGAATAAGCCGACTCAACATCAAAAATGTCGTATAAACCACTATAGAGCTCACGGACCAATATGTTGAGATCATTGGGAAAGTTGGCATTGCCTATTATTGGATATCATCTCGGGGAGGCGCCAGTTTGGTGTGTTGCTGTTCTCTAGCTTGCCCACAGGTTGGGTGATCTGGTCTACTTTGCACTAACCAACACGCAGTGAAAAAGCGGGGTACCTTCAATGTCCAAACCGCTATAAATGGCTACTGCAACTAACAATTTATTAAACTTTACCTTTAAATCTTGGTTCACCTCTATTCTAATGTTATTTATTATAAAACACACTACTATACTGCTTTAATTGCATTTATTTTACGAGTTAAAAGAAAAAAACGTGTTTAGACTTATACTTTTTTGGCTATAAATATTAACCAATAATTCGATATTCAGTGATAAAGTAATGCCAGTAATGATAATTATGCAAATAAAACAAACTTAAGTATTCATTGTCCTTATGCATTTACGTTAGACTGATTAAAACCGCACATATCTTTGTTTTCGAACGTGAACACACGTCGTTGGTAGCTCGCGGCGTGGTAGTGCGTCAATTAGCTTGAACAGAACAATATTACCAGAGATCTCTATCGTGTAAAGTAGTTAGGTAAGCATGTAATATTATGTATCTGCATTTATAGTGTAAGTTAAGGATAAGCGGTGCCAGTGTTGGTATAGAACGTAGCATTGTCTCGCGAGCGGCTCTCGACCCGTGGGAGTACATCGAAATATCATGTTTCTATTCATCATTATTCAATAAGTGCAAGGTAATTAGTCAGTGATCTTAGGTGCCTTTGTTACAGGATCCACATAGGTACATACCTCCTCATTATTGTAGACATTTAAGACATGTTAATATAAGTTTTTTATTCAATGTTAGCCCATAATAATAAGCGATTGGATTGCATCGTTTATTGTGATCTTAGAACGCAGAATTAAGATTAGCAGTTAATATTAGTAATAAGTTCATATCCTAATGTTTGCAACTCTGCCATTTGAATATAATCCTTGCAGAAGTTGGCAAATATGTGCGCCGGCGCCGAAGTTAGCTAAAGAAAACGAATTAATTTCCTTTTCGTGGAGGTTATAGTATAACAAGGGAAAATAATAATTATGGAACTCAGTTTATTATCTCTTACGCCTTGCTCAATCCAATACATACAGTTGTGAACGTTCTTTACATTATAAGCGTGTTTAAGCTGCTACGATTCTTATACTGAAAGTCGAACCGCCCGCGAGTACAATTTGTGATTTTGTCACTACCGTCATTTTAGAAGTATTACTTTTTATTTTTAAAATAAACTAAGGAGTATTATATTTTTCTATTCGCCTAGATTTACAACGATAATAACCAGTTTCGGCGTTTGCGATCTCTGTAACTTTTTTGTAATTTCGACTGATTTTTTAAAATAATTTAGAAGGTTTCTCTCGTTTAGGCTGGCAACATAGCTGCTACGTATGGAGGTCATTCAAATTGTAAATATAATAATTATGTATATACAACCTACGGTAGGTAATTGAGTAGCTTCTTCTCTTCCTCGATTTATTTTATTAAGAGTTTTTATTCGATTACATTGACATAGCCTGAATTGTAATTAGATCTTAATCAGTAAAATTACGACTGAGTGCCACTAATCAGTTTTTTCATTAAATGAACCTCAAAAAATTTATTGGAATATTTAACTGTAAGGTTTTTTTGAGTCAATGATCGCCAAGACACACCAGTTGTAATGTTGATCAAAATAAATATCTTAATTTTCTTTGATCAATCACAATCATATATAGTGTGCACTAAGTTTTTCTTACAAGAGAAAAAGGGAATAAAGAGTGATACTATTACATTTACACAAATGTAGTTTTTTATGGAACTTAGTGCTTTGTTTCTTTTTGTATTTAATGCACAATTAATGAGGAAGCAAAACCTGGCACATCATTCTTATAAGCACAAGAAGCTGTATAATAATTTTCTTTAGTGGCACTGATATGGGTCCAATTGCAATTCAACCTTATGTGTCTCGAAAGACTGCTCAGAAATGAGGAAGTGGTTGTTTTCTAATAATTTTACAGCTCAACTCTATAATCTGAAATATTAATAATGATTTTTTTATGCAATTTACCAGTATTCGAGGCAACGAGTAAGCGTATTGTTTAACATTAAGCTTGCCAATAGGTTGTACTATCTTTTAATAGTCAACTAAGCGACATTGTAACTAGATCATGACTACGAACGAGTAGTGCTCAGATTATAGAGAAAGATCTTTTCTCACGTTTTTTACGTTGTTTTATTACTCTCTCTTTTCTTAAATAAGTGCCATCCAAGGTGATTTCAAAGTATTATATTGGTCATGAAGGAATTGGCCGTGAAATATCAATGTTACCAGTTAACAAAGATGATTTTCTCGTGTGTGGGTAACGTTAGGTAGGTTAATATTAATAAATTAAATTAACGGATTCTTGAAATGTAATACTGTCTATAAAAAAGCGCGAGTGAATGAAAGTAGTGGAGGCTGAGCCTTTGACTATATTATGTTTCTAGATTTAAATAGTATACAAGTGAACATAAAAACACTAAGTATTGCTTCCTCCAAAAATTCTAGCCGTCATTGTCTACATCACTCGCACGCGAGAAAATGATTTGTAATTATGTACCAGTGTTTTTCGAAATAGTATTAATTATGAAATGATATTGCATGGTTCTAGAACAAAGGGGCGACAGTCGTGCTCATTAAGAAATAATTGAAGTAAGAGTCTGAACATGTAATACGTAGAGTTGATAACCTGTGTCGTGTGAAAGCAATATATTATAGTAAAACGTACCCTAAATTAGTATTTCGGACGAAGGAGCGCCGGCGCTGTAATTGAACAGGGCCTTAAGCTCCTAAAGTAGGTCTCCGATAAACAGGAACTGGTACAAACATGTAAAAACTTTGTACAAGATCCTTTGTGAAATGTTTGTATATTAACATTATCACATTTCTCAAAATAAATATTAGTTTCATAGTTTTTGAAATGATCTCGTCAATGCTCACGACTGTCGGTCCCACAGATGTTCATAAACAAGCAAAATTGGTGAATTTTGTGCTTAGCACTAATAATAATAATTGTTCTATACCAAAATAGAAAATAAATAATTTTGATTATTTTGTAATTCAACTCTTTTACTTAAGCTTTCCGACCCTCTTTACCCCATGACGTATACATATGTATAGCTGTACAAGTATACTTTAGCTTGTTACCAAAAACAACAGAACTAACGCAGCAATTTTTTTGCAATACAACTCGGCTGCCAATAGTTCAGATGCTTGTTTTTTTTTAAATCTACAATATCAAATTCAAGTATATTCTATCTGTCAAAAAAAAAAAAATTCATATAAACTTGAGAGAGCCCTTTGTCCAGGCAGACACAAAATTCTTTCTAAGCTAATGTATCCCATTCATAAACTCTAAGACTATTTGCTAAATTTCTGATCGGTAGTACAAAAAAAAACAGAACTTTTGTACAAACTTGCGAGAGTGTTTAGACCTCTTTAATCCGGCCCTCTCGCAAAATCCGTTCTTAGCGAACGTATACTAACTATTAACTACCTCCCGGCAAAATTTCAAGTTTGTAGCACAAAAATGAAGGACTTTTATACAAACTTGCGAGGGCTCTTAGGCCTCCTTAATACAGCCCTGTCGCAAAATCCGTTCTTAACGGACGTCTACTAACTATAAACTACCTCCCTGCCAAATTTAATTTTTATACGTCAAGCGGTTTTCGATATTTCGTGATGAGTGAGTGAGTGGGTGAGTGACATTTCGCTTTTATATGAAGAAGAAGAAAAAGATTAATTTAAATTCTCAGCCTTTCCTACTTTTTACATAAAACCTTATTAGAAAGAGACTAAAGTCCCATATTTAAACCTCTCTTTCAGTGCCAAATTTTTAGTGCATAGGAAAAATACAATAAAATTATTTTTCAGCCATTCCGACTACACTACTAAAACCTATTTACTTAAATTATTAAATTTATCATAGAAATAGCGTATGAGGTTACTAACTAAATTTAAAAAAATAATATCTCTTTCTTCTGTTGGTCGAATTTAATGAAATAAACGCCAAATAATACTCACAACAATGCTTCTTATTTTGTAATATTTCGATTTTGATTACAATGAGGGCTTTTCGACACACGATTATAACCGCTACTGGGTTGTGGAGGTCAGATGGGCAGTCACTCCATGTAAAGTACTGGTATTTAGCTGCATCCCGTTAGACTGGAAGCCTCAACATAGTTGGGAAAAGGCTAGACAGATGACGATGATTGTAATTACTACAAGTTGAAGTACGACCTAATTCCACTTAAGCCTCCTAGCTTAAGTGGAATTAGGTCTGAAACTGCCGGCCACCGGAGCCCCGAGCTAACGTTAATATTGCTCGTCAACAGAAATTCAACAATTAGGTACCTACTTTGTTTTCATTTATAAAGTGGCCGAGGTAATAATAAAGAAGTATTGTTCTAAATGAAGACATTGGTTACATTTTTAAACAATTTATATTACACTTATTATATTCGTATACATTTCGCAACTCCAAGTGGATGTGCTTGGCCTTTACTTCCGATAGGTCACTATACAAAAATAATCTCACATTTTTTCTTTTCGATAATGATGCACTTCTTGAGCTGGTTTGTTTGCTTCTTGGTCGAAGGTTGGTTGTTAACCCGATCCGCTACCAACTCCAAGGAAGAGACGATACCCGTCATCAAATTCTATGAACCGCGTCCGCAGTCTCCGCATTCAATGGCAACGATTGAGACGATAACACAAACAGTAAGTATAATAAACGTTTCCAATTTCCTTTCTAGCGTAGCAGTAGCACTGTTGCCACGTTTTGGGCTATGATTAACTGTAAATTCCTACTTTATGTTTTTCCCATAGTAAAAGGATACACTATTATTAAATGTGTACGTTACTCCAGCCGGAGAATGGCTCTTAGAGTGGTATGAGTATAACGTATAATTAGTGCGTAATCTGCTGTGAATGTGCGCTACATAAAAAAAAAGTGCGCTTTGTAATTTGGGAAAAAAAGGAAATAAAGATTCCTGCGGGCGTAACGGGCGCACCAGACACAACACCCGTCTGGTCAGAGGATCTTACATTTTCCACGCAGTATTAAACTTTACACCCTATTCTTCATACTCGTATACTGGTAACCCCGAAATTGACGTCAGCGCAGCCTTCGAGTAACATGATGTAATCAACATCACTTCCTCAAGCTTTAAATGACTTAATAAGCGAGCCAGGTTCAAATGGCTATTCCTGACCACCAACTTGAAGCGGAAGCTCAGTCCTGGTCAGCATCCTCAACATCAACAAGCGACCTTGGACCGCAGACATTTCCGAGTCACTGCGAAAGATGCGGCAACGAGCTTCCACTGGTCAGGCTAACATCACAAGATGTATAGCAGACTCATTCCACTATGTTACTACGGCTTGAGAGGATCGATATACAAGGTGTAAACGGACCCTTCACGAAGCTGTCAACCAAGGTGTGCGTTAAGATTGCTCCGCCAAGTTATTAAAACAGAAAAACCTTCGCCAAAAAATTTGTCAAAATCGAACGGTACAAACCAAAAATTTGTCAAAGTAGAAATAAAGCAGTTATAAGGGTTTTAAGTTGGCCGCGCGAACGTAACGTGGAGGATTGCGCGGCCATGGAGATCTCAGCAACTACTTGGGTTAGAGACCTAATTCTTTTTGTCAATTGAAGACTGAATTTGTCAAAAATTGTCGAAAAAAGAATTATAAGCTCTGGATCAATATTTTACGAAATATTCACATTGGAAGTTATGGCCGCGCAATCCTCCTTGTTTCTTTATTGTTGATTATTTCTTTAAACTTAAGACTTCATACATTAAAACTGTTACAATAAGAAAGGTCTTAATTTGTCAAAACTAACGAAAGCCTTAAATACTACTAAAGTTTAGTTAAACAGACGAAATAAGTCCAAAACATAAACTACGTGGCTGCTCGGGGAAGTCCGTGGAGTAACTACAAAGTATTAATTTTGTTTTAAAGTTTTTTTGTGTTTTATGTGAGGTATGGTTCCTTTATTTTTTCAACTTAAATAATTGATATTTTGTTTTTTTTAATGTATTTTTGACAATTAGACTAATTAGTAAATTATCTACAACATACAGTTTTATTCATGCCGCCAGATCTATTATTTTAAGAGTAATTTTAGTTTTAGGTACTGACTGTATTCTTCGTCCGCGGTTGTATCTACACCTAATTCAACAAAACGATTTGTTCACAAGAATTCAATGACATTATACATATAACTTTTTAAACTAACATGGTCACTAAATATCGAACTCAAAACAAATATGTAAAATATAAAACACACATACACATACAAACACACATTTGTTAGGTCGTCAACTCGTCAGAAGGTAGAAGATAAACTCCGTGTTCGATGAATGTGAATATTTTCCAAAAAAGTTGCCTTAAATACCATTTTACAAATTAACACTAACCAATAAAAACATGTACATTAAATTAGAATCAATATTTACAAAATAAAATTCCAGTAAGATTAACATGATTTCAACCTACGTGACGACACAGCCCACCATCAACAGGCCAACGCGCTCAGGCCGTGTCGTCAAGCATGCACGCTTCGCTTGAGCGGAAGTACCGCCACCGCTGATCACAGCACATTACCACGTTTTTGACGCTCTGATAAGAAATATGGAAGCACACAGTTCTTAAATGTGTACATATATATGTATGTATATGGTAATTATTCCGTTTTCAGTGTTAATTCAATAACAGCGGCCAATGATGAAGTTTTGAACATAAGATCCAATCAAATATTCTAACAAATATAATATTCTAGGAATTGCAAACAATTATTTTAAAAAAATCAGCCCAAGCTGAGTTAAATGAGTCTACAGAGGGTGATATTACATTGGCACCTCAAGACTAAATCAGAAAATATCGCCAAACGGTTGGTCGACTTTTCTCGTGACCAGAGATCTGGCCTATTTCTCGGCCAAAGAATCGTCAGCATTGCCATCCAACGTGGGAATGCAGCCGGCCTTCGGGGAACTTTCCCCGTTGACAGCGATGCGGACGAACTGTTTGAAATTCTTTTCTGCTCTGGATGTTTGCACATTTTTGTGTCATACTTTCTAGCGGTGACATGACATCATATGGACTTCTGTGTAATATCAAAACAAAAAAAAAACGAGAAATGTACAAAATTGTACGCTAAATAAAAAAAAAGTACTATAAAGACTTACGAGAAAACAATAATCACCGTGTCACCGCCAGGAAGTATTCTTTCTGGCGGGGGCTATATATTTCACAAAGTAGTATACTACTTTTAGACTTAGTTATGGTTCAAGAAAAATGTACGGAAAGTTTATGTTCAATTTCTATTACAGTTTGGGTTTCACAAATTAATATACATATACTCATAGGTATATTAATTTGTGAAACAGAAAACAGTTTTATTTACTTCCAACATAGACGTTACCACAATCATTTTTGATGTAATCATGATTACTTTTAATTTGATTACAAAAGTAAGTAATTATGCCCAACTTTCATTTTGTGACATAAAACGATAAATGACGTTGATTGGCCTCGTTTTATTGCGCCCTTATGTGGTTTCACTGCCTACCATCATCATAATCTGCTAAGTCTTTCCCAACTATGTTGGGGTCTACTTCCAGTCTAACTGAATGCAGCTGAATACCAATACTTTACATGGAGCGACTGCCTATCTGACCCCCACAACCCAGTTAGCACTGGGTAATACGATACCCCTTGGTAAGACTGATTGTAAGTGGTTTTATATTAAACATAATATGTATCTGTTTAGCTTCAGCAAACGCGAATCCGCACTCTTCAGACGGCTGGCACCGGCGGACCAAGCATTTCAAGCGGCAGTCGCGAGTGCCCGATGAGCAGAACATTCGGAAGCAGTCTTCGGAGCCCCTCCCCGCGCCGCTTGCCCTCCCTAAGACTACTCCCACGCTACAGAAACATGAGTCCTACCCGCAGTACGGCGCCTCCAAGGTAACTATTGGTCGCGAGCTACACGCTACACGCTAAAATGTGTTGCGACAGCGGCCGCAGAAGAACATTACAAAACTTATCATTGAATTGATTAAGACCATGTCACGTAGTAGCACAGCAGATACCGCTGTTCCCTACTAAATCCATCCAATACATAACCATAAGCTTCGACACTGTAGTGCTCAAACTAAAATGAATTTAGACAATCTCCATCCTTTTATTAGACTTGTACTTTGAACTAGAATTTAAAAGCTAAAACAACCTCTAAAAACGGTAAAAAATAACTATAAAATTAAAACTAATTTAATAGTAAAAGAAGCAATATAGACTTACTTAAGTAATGTCGGTATAGATAAAAATTATCTAGATAATATTATCCATTTGTCCATTTTAGTTTTGTAGAATTCAAGAGCGATCTTGGTCAATGCAAAAATTGGAAGTAGCCACTAGCGAGAAAAATTAGGCACCTTTCTAATTTGTAGGTCGTCTAATACCAATATATTTATGCCTTTCGTGAAATAAAAATGTTACTGGTGAAACTGCAGATGGAACTTATAGAACGTGGACGGAACAAAAGAATGTTTAAAAAACTCCTAGCATTTCTGTCAAATAGACCAGTTACGGTCACGTTTGAAAAGTTAAAAACAAAAAGATAAAGGACTAGTACGGTGCTATCAAAACGGCGCGCGGCGAGGCAAACATCGTGAGGAATGTCCTAAAACTAAAAATTCTAAGACATGTGACATAAAAAACCCGCACTGGGCCCGCGTACTCGATTACTGCCCATCCCCTCTCATAGAAGGAGGGGGGTCCCAGCAGTGGGAAAATTACAGTGATTATGCTTTGCTGTGTTACGATTGTAATATTCTAAATGCATAAAAAATTCTAAGCACGTGTTTGGTACATCTGAAAGAACATTACATTTCTTTTCGTTACAAGTAAAATATTTTTAACGAGAAACAAAGAAAGCAATTTAACACACTTATTTATTCCAAAGACGACACATGAAAAAAATAAGTAGAGGGAACATAACGTCACTCCAGTCTTAACGGGCATTGCCTAGTCAGCTTAGTGTAATGCTGTCACACCTGGTGACGGTGCAAGACGGTGGCACTGCGCAGGTTTTTAGCGACAGCCGGCGTTGACGTAATTTCCTCAATAACAAAATATGATTTTTAATACGTTTTATGTTTCTCTAAATTTTATTCTGTAGTTCCTTCTTTCCGAAATACAAGTACCTACGCACATGAACTAGCTACATATACATTATTAACTAAAAACTATGAAATAAACTAACAACAAACTACAAAACGTTATCAAATAATAACTGTTTTACATATACATATTATACATATAAGTAAAATAAAAAAAGCATATCGATAAATTTAAAATTTATTTATCGATATACATCTTTTTTATATACATATATGGAAATACGATACAGACACAATAGAAATAAATAAATCTTTTATTATGAATGAAATATAATAAAACGGAACATTATTTTCGAAATGCTAACCTATAATACGATTTGAATTCCCAGGCGGCAGTAAGTCGGAAGCCTCGCCTCGAACAAGAAGTGGGCTCTCTGCTGATCCGCGCCGTGACGAGTACGAGCACGAGCACAAGCACGAGCGCGACCGCGACGTCGGCGTCGGCGTCGGCGTCTTTCGAGTCGACGGCGTCGGACGCGTCGCAGGCCACCCGCGCGAGCCACACGCCCGCCGTGCGCTCCGGCCCGCCGCTCAGCTGCAACTTCTGCTGGAACACTGTGGACGAGTGCGGCCGGATCCTGCGCCGCAAGACGCAGTACCACTGCCCCGAGTGCCGCACCAACCTGTGCATCGTGCCCTGCTTCCACGAGTACCACGACGGGCCCGAGAGCGACTCCAATACCGCTAACGCTCGGTGAACCCTACTCCTCGACGTAAGCATGAGGCGTTTGTCAAAAAAATGGTGGAAGTTCAGCCTCAACCACACCTGAATACGGGGTATACTGTGGGAGACATGCTGTGCTTACGAATGTTGGTCTGCTCGCAGCAACATTCATTCATACAAGACAGGCATTCAACTTTTCAATTGTAGAAAGTAGATCGTTTATCCATGTCACACTCTTTTAGATGCAACTATTTGAGCTTTAGAATTCAAATCTTTTTGAATTCTTCATTTATAGAAAATACAACATTTAACCCCTTAACTCTCTTGTAGTGGTAATATAATATAATAAGATTTCTTATATATGAATGTATTTATTCGTAGTAGGTGCATGTAGGTGATATATCTTATTATTATCCCTGGATCTCGAACATGGTAGACATAACGGTACCTACACCATACATATAAGGGCATATCTAACATTCAATGATATTATATAATAATATATCTGTTACACATATTTACACTTGTGTCAAAAAAGAATAATTGTTGTTGTAAGGAAACGTCACGTTCGATGTACCTATTTGTAACATACATATGTGGCATTAGAGAGTTACTCTCAAGACTCAAGTATGCTCTTCTTTTTCATCTGTATTCTGCTTTATAAGCACGGATTTAGAAGGAATTAATAGAAATCTTCACGGAGGCCCATTAAGTAGTGATCTTCGTGGTTAGAACATTAGACGTACCTGTCTGCTCGAGTCATTTTTATAGTAGGTCATTTATATAAGTATTTAAAAAACATGTGTAAAGCTAATGTTAGTATTTAGTCACTATCTAACATGGGAGTTACAAATACTACATCATCTTTATACTTATTACGATATTTGGTGATAGACTCGCCCCTAATAATTGGGACTTGTTATGTAATAGGTAAAGTGTAGATTAATAGGAGTGATGACATGTCATTAACAATGTATTGATTTTATTCCACTATTAGTTTGCGTATACTTCTTGCCAATCACAGTGATGCATTGTGTTGCTTATGACACTGTCATAAGATTCTATTTAGTAAGATTCTCTTTGAATACGCGACTTCATATACTTTTCTTCTTCAGTCTAGTGGAGGTTACATTCGATCCAAACATCTAGACCACTTAGGTCATATATAGGGTTTTTCAATAAGGGCGGGTAGATGTTGAAATGAATGAAAACAAACTGTGAGGTATTAACAAAATTCTTCTTTTATTTGAAAGGTCACATGTGCCATTAAGTGTGGAATATGACATCGTTCAAATGCCCGCCTCGGCTTCTTACAGTGGCGCGTGTAACTTGCCATGGTGATTTGGCATAAGTAACTGAATAATAAACAAAAGATTTGATAGATGTCACCAAAACAAATTGGCCGCCACGGGCCGCCAAAATCTACCCGCTTATTAAAAAACCCTGTATTATTATGTTAACATTAAACGTATTAGTGAGAAAGCTCTCAGATTATTTTATCGATGTATTCATTAATTAGGGTGTAGTTGACTAGATCCTTCGTTGTATACAGCATCTGATTTTTGAGTTTGGATGTCAGCAGAGAGACGAGATTTTGGGGAAACTGGGCAAAGATATTACGAGCTCGATTAAACTCACGTGTATATGAGATACATTCACATTAACATTATGAACAAATCTGTATATAATTTTAGTGTTGATGTCTTTTAAAATCGTACTTATAAGTTTCGTTGGAATTTGGTTAGACTACGGTTTATTTTGCAATGACACAGCAACACACCATTTCTTTGGCAAATGTATTAATTTTTAAGGAATTTCGTCAATTGTAAATATTTGTTAAGTTAAATTTTAAATAAAACGGTTGGACCGTTTTGTCGACACGTTGTTTTGAACACTTCTCTATTTTTAACGACATTTCTTGTTTTACCGATAGCGATAGATAAAACATCGAAGGGAGTACGTGAAGGACTTTTAATGCATTTTTATTTATCTGTTATTATCGGTAAGCCTGAATAAACTAGGGTAAGTGTACATCGATGTTAGTTATAAGTGTATGTGCGTATCATACAGTGATGTTAGTTATATGAACATATTATGCGACATATCGGTCCATTTTAATGGTATCGTAAATAAGCTATTTGTAAGTTTGCTGCGAGCAATTTCTACGTAACGATTTTCTTATTCTATGTACCGTGTATGAATAAACATTAATGTGGTAATTGTATCGATATTTAAGTAGAGACGAGACTTTAGTCTTCGATGAAAATGAATAAATAGACGGCTGATAACTGTTTCAAGTCCAGAACACGTAATCTTCCACTAGAGACGTCTTCACGAACAATATGCGTGTCCGATTTTGCTATCGACAACTAACTGTCACAGGCTAGTCTTAGAATGTTCACGGTACGTCAGATAGATAGATAGAATATTCTTTATTATGTACACCATACAATCGCATTATTTATAAGCAATCTTTTCGAGACAACCTTTAGTTTGTATGAGTAAACGGTTTGTATGAAAAGTAAATAGTAGCGTCTTTAGCAGCGGCCGCCGAGGCGTTTTCGTGCTCTTTGGTTTCAAGTATTTATGTATGAGAGGGAAGTTTTCAGTACCTAAATACAATATTTTTGGATCGTAATTGTTGGATATTTTAGAGTGTAGGTATTAAGTGGCAGCACTTGCCTTTTGATGTACTGTAAATATTCGTAGAAAAGAGGAATACTATTTTCACAATAATTGTACTGTTGGACATTTCGAACGTTAAGGGAACTTGATAAAATGGCTTCGATTTAGAAGTTTTGGGAAGTATTAAATGTTATCGACTTTGATAAGAACGAATTAGATTGTTAGCCAAATTGATCTTTGGAATGGGCAAAATGTCCTTTATTTATATAGGTGTTTCTTACGATGTGATGAGAATATTTGAGGGTTTTGTAGTATATTGGTACTTTTACAAATGTACTGTAACCAGATATCAAACTTTCTACATAGAATGTCTTTTTGGGAACACTTTACTAAAAGATAGCATACATGATCAATTTTCAACTAGATTTATATACATGATTTTTGTCCATGCACTTGTTAGAGTTGCTCTGTGTGCACTTCCATAACAAAATTCACAAAAAAAAAAAAAGCGTTTGATCCGTCTACTATAATCTCAACTTACGAATTTACATAAAATATGGTACAAAATATTTTCTATCAGATATTTTGTCGCGTAATTTGAGAGCACATAGAAACTTAAAAAAAATACGTCAGTCTCTTAGAACCTCTCTAAAGCAACTACATATTTACACTAAATATTATTCTAAATAATCATCTTCTAGGAATAGTCAATTATTACAAGCAATAGTTTACCTACCACGACGTTATTATAATTATATATCATAACTATGCACTTAATTGGGTCATGATTCGTCTAATAATTAGCTATTCTCTCTAAACTCAGATTGTAATTACGTAAGTGTGATAATAGAACATGTTTAATAGATAAGTTTCTGAAAATTAGTTCGTGTAATAATATACCTACCTCCTTTTTTATACATATACGATAAAATGTTACACCTTAATACTTATCTGAGGGTCGGTTAAAGGTCATTGTAAATGGCGCATCCATAGCTTAGTCCTAGTCTAAACGATGAGGTCAAGCTATTTTAAAATATTAAATGACATTGAAAGATTTTCAACCAATGACGACGCTTAGTACGAGCAGTATATGTAGCTGCGCCATTAGTTTCACAGTTGCCATCCACAATATAAAATTGATTTAAAACGCAATAAAAAGTTGAAAATTCAGCCATACATTAATTGTAGCCCGGCTTTATATCACACCCGATACATATTCTGCTATTATTAGTAATGTCTTGTAGTATCGCCCAAGAAAGTACCTATAATATAATCGATAAATGTTAACGTGAAATAGTATATGTGTAGAATATATATATATATATATATAATTGAATGATAATATATATATAGAATATATATTGTATCAATTAAATACAATGTGGTTAAGATGTCTATCTCTTACTATTATATCATATAACCACCTTTTTGGGCACATATCATGTCATATTGAATTGCATCAATTTGCATACAGTCAATCTGTATGCAAATTGATGAAATTTACTAAATTTTAAAATTTCTTCGACTGTATGTATGTATGTACACATTTATAAATTGTAGGAACAAATACTTGTTCTCCAAAAAAACGTATTCTTATAAAGACGTATTGAAATTACTAAGTAAATGTTTACTGTAGTAAGAAGTCCATTTTTGAAAAATGACCTAGGTGATTGTTTATTGTAAGTGTAGTGTGTACATGCGAGTATATGCACATTTTTAAATATAACATTATGACTAATATGTTACTACGGCATTGTGGCATAGGTAATTCACTTTATAAATATTCATATATATTTTGATGTCAATCTGTTTGTCTTGCGGTTATACGATTAACTGTAATGCTATTCTGTAAAGTAAAATATTCTTGAATGACAACAAACAAATCTAAAGTAGAAATGAAAACTTAATAGAATTATAATAATATTATGCATGTACAACCCTTGCACGATAAGTTGAGACTCGCGTGGAATCCTCGAAAATGTTATAAATTTTATCGCATTATTATCATTTATCAATTTTAGGAGGAAAGAATTCAACATTAAAAGTTTTGCAAACTGTATTTTGTGACGTATCACGTGAGAGGTATTGTTGTGTGGGACTCTCAAATATACAGTTTTTGTAATTATCAAATTTCTAAGAAATCGGACGAAAATAAGGATTTTTTTAAGTTAAATTTATAACTACTTCAAATTCTGGTCTCAAATTATCGCGCTCGGTTTATAACAGTACGTAGTCGATGTTTTTGAATTCCCTTATCAACTGTATTGATTGATGTATTCTGGACTATTACTGTTCAAAATAAACTGATTTTCCGTAGCACATACCTTGTTTTATTAATAATTCGTCAGATTTTTTTTGTGCGTATGTTCAGCGATATCTTCGCCAATATAATATGCAAGAAATACAAAACTTTTTTATTTCTTAAAAATGCCTTGTATTGCCCATAAAAACATTGTGGTACACTTTTTTAATACTACACTTATTATATATATTTTACAATGCGTATTTTTGGAGAAACGAAACGCAAATTCAAAATGGAACGTCCCTCGATCGAGGGAGAAACTCTTTTATTTGAAAAGTACCTACTTAAAGTTTCTACTAACAGTTTATTATAATATTGTTATTGCAATGTTTGCTTGATGCAAGTGTACCTACCAAAATGTGTTTTGGCCCATAAAAACACAGTGGTACACTTGTTTAATTTTCTAATACAAGGCATTTATAGAAATAAAAAAAGTTTTGTATTTCTTGCATATTCCCTATTGGTTTAAACTGATACTGCTAGCCTGCGTCATCCCACTGCTGGGCAAAGGCCTCTCCCCATGACTTATATACATACTTATTGGTTTATACTTGGATGAAATAAACGTGTAACGTCATGTCAGCGAGTTGCTTTGATTGTCAGATTGAAATCAGTGAAAACAAAACTGATGTTGTTCCAAAATTTTAATCAAAACACACACAAAACACCAATCTTTCAAAATACATTTATGAAACACTGATACAAGTTATATATTTGGGGAGTAATACAGTTATAATTACTAAACATAGGTACTAACGAAAATACATTTGGCCCATGCCACAAGTGCACACAATATAAAACAAAAATAATATAGGAAAAAAACTTAACTTAACTTTAAACAAAAACACTGTGTACCTCACGGCTGCGACAAATAGCCCCAGTTCAGCAAAATCCTGCCAACTAGTGCCCAACGAAGTTTGAATTTGTGTGAGCAACAGTGGCCACAGTAGACCTCCAAAGTAAACCAGCAAAGTTAACATAGGTGTAATACATTTGTTATAGAGATTTCACTGTTTTTGTTTTTTCGTAGTTCCATAACTGATGAAAATGGCACAATCACAGATACCCTACTCTCCAATACTGCTTTTTTTAACACATAGCACATTCTTCTTTTTCTTCCTTTTTTTTTTCTTTATATTGGATAAATGTTAACCTTATGAGGTTTATCAGAGTTGTTTCCTAATTCCTTTATGTTTATTCTAAATTCAAATCCTTTGAGAAAAAAAGAGGGCCCGGTTGTTAGGACTTGATCCTTTGTTGTCGAACAGTAGATGGCTATAATTGGTTGATTTATAAAATATTCTTTATCAATTGATCTTATAGATGAAAATTTACTTTCAACTTCTTTACCCCAGTCTACAAGTTCCAAAACAGCTGTGGAATTTGGATTGACTCTCTTTATTTTTGCTCGCTCATATTGGTCAAGATTATCCAGTTTAACGGCACAGAGTCTGCTGGGAACGAAATCCTCATCCTTCATGTGTCGGCTTTTAACATACTGTGAAAAAGAAGGTTTTGCAATCCTTAATTTTATAAAATCATTGACTTCAGCAACATAGAAACCAGACAGTGATGTCCCACTCTGCATTCTGACACGCAAGAAATCTCCAACATTTAATTGTTTGTGTTTATACTTTAACGTCTGTGTCAAGTTTAAAGCAGATAACGAATGGGCAGCTTTGTCTGCCGGCCCAGATGATGAATGAGGAACTTTGTTTACTGGCCCAGATGATGAATGAGCAACTTTATGTACACTTCTCAGTCCTTTAGTCATTACAGTGAGTTCAACCATTACCAAAAAGGTTGCAACGTCTCGAGGGACACTAGCACTCATTAGCTCCACCACCAGCTGGTTATTCAGTTTGGTAATCACATTAATAGCAGCATATTCTTTATCAACCAGCTTTCTCATGGTATCTATTACTTCCTCACTAAAAACCTCCCCGTCTTTAGGCTCACATAAATGTAATTGACAATGAATAGCCAGTCCTGGACACTGGTTCTGCGGCTCAGCACTGCTGTCTGGGGGGTGTATGTGTCTCGCTGACACAGACTTGTCAAGACATCCATAATCAATTGCATAAATGTCACATGTCACCTTCCCTTTATCGTGTTCAATATAATGTATCTGACCTCGCACAAACTTTTTAAGTATATCTGATTTGTACACAACTCTTAGACCAGTGCTTAAAGAGTCAAAGTCAGAGCCTGGTCTTTCAATTATATCCATCAAATAACTGAGGTCTGCCAAACGTACAAAAAAACTTTTAGGGTCATTGATATATGTCACAATAACATTATAACGGTAACCAACTTTCCATTCATGAAAGGTGTCCATCTTGCCTTGCCCTGTAATTAAAATACTAAGATTAATGAATGTGTCTTTTTCTAAGTGAATAAGAATAAATGAGTGGTCAGTGTTGTAATGTTACTGTCAAAATTAGACCGGAAAAAAAACTGCTGTATCCTACACAAATGCAATACCTACACAGTCAAAATGTATGGAACAGCTATTATTATTTTTAAATTACTGATGTGATGAACAATCTCTATATCCAGTGGTCGACAAACTGCGGCTCGCGGACGGTATTTGTGCGGCCCGCGACAAAACAAACCATTTTAGTAGATAATATTAAAATATGATTTTGCACAAGAAATGAACTAAATAGATGCGGGCAATCGATGCAATCAGAGGTAGGTACCTATTTCCGATAGTATTTATCCAGATATGGTTTCCTACTTGAAGGAATATTTGTCCGAAATTGAAAACGATGCAATGTTGTGAAAAACTCAGTTGCTGAATGAAATCATTGAACTAAAGTACCTACGACACAGAACTCATTTCATTGAATTTATTTTGCCAATCGCGTTTAGATCGCCCTGATAAAAAACTGTCCATTGATTGGTAGTGTCAACTAAATGATACAAGACTGAGCGGCCCGTAGTGACACCTCACATTGTCCTATGTGGCCCTTCACCAAAAAAGTGTGACGACCACTAGCTCACACCGTTCCACAGCCTCGCTCCGCCTCGCCTCGCACATCTCAGGTGGAAAGTAGTGGAAACGCAGCTTGGTTGTACTCGCCTTCAACTCTTGAATCTTTAAATGTTTGCTTATTTACTCGTCTGTTGGAGAAGACTAGATTCCTGCGAGTATACTATTGTAGTACCCGTTATATTACTTTACTCTATGTATTGTAGTCTTTGGTCCGGCGAGCCACAGAATAGCATTACATTACGTAGTTAAAATGATTGATCACACAGTTTACATATACTCTACCCAGACTCCAAAGAGTATAACATAAAACATAATAGTTTATACCAAAGCCAAGTAGGGATGCTCTAAAGAGTATGCTTATACCAAACGGGATGCTATTCATCGAGTTTAACGGGTAAACATGTTAACTCCTCGTAAACATTTATGAATAATATTGAATGCAAGGAGGTGTCTGATGAGATGACGAGTAATAGAGAAGTATGGAAGAAGAAGACATGTCGTGTCGACGCCAAATAAGTTGAGAAAAGGGCAGGAGGGGTTGACAATCTTAGTAATGGGAAACGGGTAATCGTTCTCATAAAAGTATGTAAAATAAGATTGGACACCCGAAGTATTGCCGGCTTGCACATTGTGGGCAGAAGAATGACGATGTTTAGTTTGAGTACCAAAATCATTGTTGTTATAGGGTGTGCGTTACGATTTCTCCGCCAAGTTATCAAAACAGAAAAAACTTCGCCAAAAAATTTGTCGGAATTTGTCAAAACCGAAGGGTACAAACCAAAAATTTGTCAAAGTAGAAATAAAGAAGTTATAAGGGTTTTAAGTTGGCCGCGCGAACGTAACGTGGAGGACTGCGCGGCCATGGAGATCTCAGCAACTACTTGGGTTAGAGACCTAATTCTTTTTATCAATTGAAGACTAATTTGTTAAAAAAAAGAATTATGAGCTCTGGATCAATATTATATGAAATATTCACTTGGAAGTTATGGCCGCGCAATCCACCACTTGTTGTTTCTTTATTGTTGATTATTTCTTTAAACTTAAGACTTATACAGTAAAACTATTACAAGAACAAAGGTCTTAATTTGTCAAAACTAACGAAAGCATTAATTACTACTAAAGTTTAGTTAAACAGACGAAATCAGTCCTAAACGAAAAGTACGTGGCCGCGCGGTCGAAACGTTACCTTGTACGCTGATATCTCATTATCTATAGCATAATCAGCCTATAATGTTCCCACTGCTGGGGCACAGGCCTCCTCTCTATGACAGGGAATGGGCTATAATCCACCACGCGGGCCCAGTGCGGGTTGCGGGATGGGTGCGGGTCTCATTATCTATAATTGCTAGGATTTCGGTGTGAACATCCATTTATTCGGTATATTAACCTCATTAGAAAGATATATCGTTTTACCCTCAGAACTGTTTTCAACGCGTGTAATCTTAAAAATGATGTTATCTCATACAATGTTCGAGCAGGGTAACCATCATTTCGATTTGATTTGGGAATACCTCTAACTGGAGACTAGCAATTATATTGGACAACATTCTAGTTCAATCTGCAAAATGTATTATTATTAAATAAAATCCTTGTATATTTCAATAATAAGCTTTGTCCATAAATCTAACCTGTATTTTTTATACTAACTATAAAAGTGCATCGAAAAACTCTGTCAGCTGGTAATGTGCCCAAGAGACTGGCGGCGTTGCCACGTTGTATGGCAACACTTAGCCTCAGGCCAAGGTAAAAGCCAGCTCTTTGGTCACGGGAAGCGTCAACTAGGCGTTTCGAAATTTCGAAATTTCGTTACACAGGCTATGAACACTCGGATCAAAGAGAGAGTTACGGCCGCAGAGTTTCAACCCCAAACGGCTTAAAAATATAGTTTCCACAAAGTTTTCTATATTTACGCCGCTTGAGATTATCTGCAGCCACAGCGGCAGCGCCAGCACTGCACGATGAGCTTGGAAAATGTGATGGTGCAAAAGTTTCGGCGCACGCATGATCAAAAAAGGTTTTAATGCTGATGATGTCATCAAGATTCCTTTGCTCATTCAACGATTTAAATTGTACGTAAGTGACACTATTGAGAGTTGGTATTTAAGCTACTGGCTCGTTCAGACCCGAGAGAACCGCGCGATTGCAAATTGTGCGGTTTGGAACCGCAAAAAGTTAAATAAAAAACTTGTATATTTTATTAATTAGAAATGTTTATTCAACACAATTAACAGTGTGGTGGTTCTCGGTGATTTTAATCTAGGAGGAATTCAGTGGATTACTGAGCCTAATTGTAATTACACAGTACCTAGCAATTATAACAGTAGATTGGAATGCTCTTTAGTTGATTTTCTGGCCATTAATAATCTCTTTCAAGTTAACAATATCTGTAATTGTAACGGCAGAATTTTGGATTTAGTTGTAAGCAGCTTTGAGGACGGGAAAATAAACCAACCCTCACATATTCTGAGTAAATTAGATCCGCACCATCCTTCACTTTTATATTGTATTGAATCATCGAATACTGTTTGGCTCCGCAATAACGACAGCAGGAATCTTAAATATTTTAAAGCGGACTACACTGCAATTTTAAGGGAACTAACTTCTTGTTGTACTCTTGATGACATGGTGTCTGTATTTTATGAAACGGTTAATGCCACGATAGAGAGCAATGTGCCGAAAAGCTCACGCTGCACTTAAACACCAGAAATATCCACGCTGGTTTTCCTCTTCACTTATTATATTAATTGCTGAGAAAAACAAAATCAGGAAACGGTACCGCGAGTTTAACAACCCGCGCGACAAACTAGAATTTTCGATATTATGCGAAAGATGTTCTAAATTGTTTGATGTCTGCCATAAAACTTATAAACACAAAATAGAACAGTCTGTGACTAAAAATGCCAAAATGTTCTGGCAATACATTAAGGAAAAGCGCAACAATAACACCACATATCACACTTCTCCTCTGTTTACCATGACGATTCCCAAACATTAGTCAACACAACCACAGCAATTAGTGATTCTTTATCTTGTAATATACAGTTCACCACAAAGGAAATATTTGTCAAGTTGAATCAGCTTTATACTAACAAAGATGCGTGTCCTGACTCAATACATCCCTATTTTCTAAAACGGTGTGCCAATGTACTTGCTGCACCGTTAGCCAAAATCTACAACCGCTCTCTTGCCGAAGGAATTTTTCCAGAATAATGAAGAAATCTCGAATTGTTCCTGTTTATAAGAAAGGCGATCAAGACAACATTAAAAACTATAGACCCATTGCTATTCTTTCAACCTTGGCCAAAATTTTTGAATCCCTCATTTATCCTGTTTTATATTGACATGTTAGTAAACTTATCTCAACTCATCAACACGGTTTTAGAAGTGGTCGTTCTATTCAGACTAATTTGACTTGTTTTATCTCTGATCTAACAAAAAAAATTGATGGAGGATACGAGGTTGATGCGATATACACAGAGTTTTCCAGTGCCTTTGATAAGGCAAACCATCAAGTTTTATTACTGAAACTCGAAATACATGGTTCCCTACTTGGCTGGTTTAAATCGTATTTGAGCGGAAGGAAACAAGTAGTTTCAGTGGGAGTTCACGAGTCTAGTTTGTATTATGCCAAGTCTGGAGTACCACAGGGTTCACACGTGGGTCCTCTTCTTTTCATAATATTTGTCAACGATCTTGCTTCTCGAATTAGCTGCGACTTTTCCTTTTATGCTGATGATCTCAAAATTTATGAAAGAGTAGAGTCACCAGCAGATGCCAGTCTACAAAAACTTGATCTTGATCAAATCAGTCTTTGGTGTGAATCTAACGGAATGACCTTGAATGCAGAAAAATTTTTGTATACGTTACACTCGAAAATTACAGCCATTAATTTCCCCTTACAAAATAAACAACATTAACTTGCAGGAGGTTTCAGAAATCCGTGACCTAGGAGTAACTTTGGACCAAAAACTAAAGTTCACCTCTCATATCTCTGATACTGTGAAGAAAGCAGCTCAAATGTTGGGTTTTTATCAAAAGTAACGCGAAATCTTTTGGAGTAAAAACTAAAATTATCCTTTTCAAGGCATTGGTGCGTTGTCAACTAGAGTATGCCAGTGAGCATGGAATCCTATGTATGCTGTACATTCGCAGCGTCTCGAGAACATCCAGCGAGCGTTTACAAGACATATTGCATACATGTCCAAAGGAATATCCCACCGATGTCCATACGAACAACGTTTGGCTTTCTTTAAAATTAAGTCACTTCGAAACCGCCGTACTGTCCATGACTTAGTTTTTCTCCATAAGGTTGTCAATAGTCAAATTAAATGCGGACAGTTGCTAGAACGTGTCATGTTGACAGTCCCATATAATCGACCTAGACAGCCAATTTCTAGACTTTTTCAACCGCCAACCAGTAGAAGTAACATCGGGAGACACTCACCAGTATCCAGAATATGTATTCAATACAATGAAGTCAATCCTTAGTTGCCTGACTTGGATGTGTTCTTTGGTTCCCTACCGAAGTTCAAAAGGATGTTGCGCTCTCATTTGAACCGACATTTAAACGGCTATAATTAGTTTCTCATTAGTTTTACTTGGATATATATATTTTTTTATTTTGTCTTTTGTTTTGTGTTTATTAGTGTAAGTCAGTTTTTTGGTCTCTTCTTTAGTTTAAGGCAAAGATGTTTTGTTTTTTATTTAATGTTACATTTTATTTCTTTAAATTTACTATAATAGCTATATTGTACATGAGAGAATGTTGTGTACACCTGTAATTGGTACCTACATAAGAACCCTAACCTTTATATTTGTATTGTTAAATGTAAAACGTATGTACTGTTGGCGTACCTATTTTAAATAAATTAAAAAACCACAGCTTGGAAAATTAACAAAAATATAAAGATTGATTAAGTAATATTAAATTCGCCAGTTAAGAGGTATTCCCAAATCAAATCGAAATGATGGTTACCCTGCTCGAACATTGTATGAGATAACATCATTTTTAAGATTACACGCGTTGAAAACAGTTCTGAGGGTAAAACGATATATCTTTCTAATGGGTATCATTTAAGCTATCACCAATTTAATTAGTTTTGTGTTTCTTAAATAATAGGGTTTGTCCTCAAAATAGTAGATCTGTCACCAAAATGTAGTCACCAAACAATGCAAAATCAGTTCCACAATAAATCACCTAAAATCCTGAGATATAAGGTCTAGTACCAAATAAATGTTTTTGTATGTATTATAATAGGTGTGTCCTAATAAGTATTTAAGCAAACTAATTTAAAGAGATCACCAATAAATCATATTATGTTACTAGAAAATTGCATTAAGTTCAAATAACCTAACCTAACCTAACCTAACCTAAGGAGTCGCAGTCAGGGATCGATAATCGATTTATTTGGTGACAGATCTACCATTCTGAGCACAGAGCTATTATTTAAGTAACAAAACTGTTATTATAAGAACGAAGTTTATATTCATGTAATGCAATATAATTTTATTGGTTATCGATCTCTTATTTTACACATATATTAACATTAATTTGATAATTCATACCTGGGAACAATTTTTGTTTATCTGAGAACGAAAATATTTCGTGGCGATAGATCTATTTATTAGGTGATACAACTTGATGACAAATATAAATTTTGGTGATAGAAAATATAGTTCCCCTTTCTAATGAGGTTAATATACCGAATAAATGGATGTTCACACCGAAATCCTAGCAATTATAGATAATGAGACCCGCACCCATCCCGCAACCCGCACTGGGCCCGCGTGGTGGATTATAGCCCATTCCCTGTCATAGAGAGGAGGCCTGTGCCCCAGCAGTGGGAACATTATAGGCTGATTATGCTATAGATAATGAGATATCAGCGTACAAGGTAACGTTTCGACCGCGCGGCCACGTACTTTTCGTTTAGGACTGATTTCGTCTGTTTAACTAAACTTTTAGTAATTAATGCTTTCGTTAGTTTTGACAAATTAAGACCTTTGTTCTTGTAATAGTTTTACTGTATAAGTCTTAAGTTTAAAGAAATAATCAACAATAAAGAAACAACAAGTGGTGGATTGCGCGGCCATAACTTCCAAGTGAATATTTCATATAATATTGATCCAGAGCTCATAATTCTTTTTTTTAACAAATTAGTCTTCAATTGATAAAAAGAATTAGGTCTCTAACCCAAGTAGTTGCTGAGATCTCCATGGCCGCGCAGTCCTCCACGTTACGTTCGCGCGGCCAACTTAAAACCCTTTAACTTCTTTATTTCTACTTTGACAAATTTTTGGTTTGTACCCTTCGGTTTTGACAAATTCCGACAAATTTTTTGGCGAAGTTTTTTTTTGTTTTGATAACTTGGCGGAGCAATCGTAACGCACACGTGGACATCTAAATTTTTCGTTTGATAATCTTATATCGATGTTTTTGAATCAATATAAACCAGAAAACATTTATATTTTTCCAATATCTATCATCCCTAAAGCAAAGCATCCCTAGGGTTGGGCATGGGTTGTGCTATATGGTCCAATAGGACTGAGAACTAAATTCGTATCACTCAAAAATAAACCACAACGGTCACGCCGAAAGTTTAGTTTTGTTAGGCTATCATAAGCGAGGCTAGAGACAGCCAGAACCGAGGCCGTTTGTCCCTTTCTCTCAATACTAAAGTTCGGTATACACTACCGGCAGCTTCAATGTGGCAGTTGGATTGCACCAAGCAATGGTCGGCTCTAAAGCCTTACCTCTTCAAGATAATAATGGACGCTATGCCGTCGAACATCCAGGAAGAGGCAAACTGCGTAGAGAACGCAGTTTGCCGATGACATTGCGAGATTATGCCAAAGCCAGTTGCCGAGAGTGGCCTAGAGGTCCAGAGCAGAGTGGAGATGTGGTGGCAAAGACGAGAATGTTGGCCTGCAATTGATTAGAACCAAAACGGAATACTTGTTTCGAGCATTCAGAGATCTCTCCAGTCCTGTGCCCGTAACCCTTGCCGGAACGCCTATACCGATCTGTAAGATCTGTTCCGATTTTCGGTACCTCGGGTCGCTTGTCCAAGCGGATGGCGACGTAGACCGGGACGTAACGCACCTAATTAATTCAGGATCAAAGATGAAAGGGCGACATGTCACTGAGAACAACTTACGACCCACGGATGCCCCTTAAGTTAAAGGAGAAAATATACAACTCCGTGATTAGACCTGTTTTACCGTGTGGATCGGAATACTGAGCAGTGAAGACGGATGAAAAAAGACTGCATCTAGCGGAGATAAGAATGTTGAGATACATGTGTGGAGTGACCAAAATGGATAAAATATGACGCAAATGCGAGTTTTTAAGAGGAAGTTTGAAAGTGGCGCGTGTTAGATGGAGAGTTGTTTGTCTTGGTATTATTATTGGGATATTGTGATGAGTAGGGCATGCAGAACCGGTTCCGGTTCATGCCTAACGCATACCGCACCGTCCAGGCAGACGGTTTGATTACGCGGGGTTTGCATTAAAAAACACCGCCCTACTGTCGCCTTTGCGGGTGGGCCGCCAGAACTGCTACGCATGACGATCACGAACTATCCAGCGCAGCGGGCCTTCGAGCACCAAACTCCTTTGACGATGACGTGGCTCACACCACGACTCTGTGGCCTCCGCAGTAGAGCCTTGTTCTTGGCAGACAGGGAATCCGCCCACACCGGGGCCCCGTAGAGCGCCATCGAGCGAACCACTCCCGTGTACAGCCGTCGGCATACCACGTTAGGTCCGCCCAGGTTCTGCAACATCCGGCTGAGGCCTGACGCCGTGCCGATCAGCTTCGGTGCAAGCTGAGTAAAGTGCTCGCCGAAGTTCCACCTCCGGTCCAAAACCAGGCCCAAGTATTTCATGCTTGCCCTTACCTCTATTGTGACAGGCTGGTTCTGAATGGTATCATTATGGGCTGATTTCGGACTACAGGCTTAGCCACGCGGGCTGGCTCGAGCAAGGGTAGGGGAGGGCATGGATCGGGATGTCGCGACGGGCCTCGACGTCGGGGACGCAATGACGGCTGATTGCGTCTGTGCTTCTTGAGCGTGCTAGTTTCCCCACCCTCCTCCAGGAGTAGTAGGGAAACTCTCACTCGTCACTCCCAATGAGAGAGATTCTCATTGGGAGTGACGAGGGTATGCCTTGGTCGGCGAATCAGACTAATGTGCGAGGGCTCTTATCGGGCGGCCGATGCGATCAGATGATTACGGTGCCTTATGGCAGAATCGAAGACGCGCTTAGAAAGGCGTTTCATAAACTGAAGGATAGTGGGCATTCTAAGGTCTAAACTGTAGACTGTCATTGCTCTTTGTCGTTAACAAGAAATGGCGCCTACCCATAGCAAAGGCGGGAATGGTGGTCGAGATGTTGATAGATTGTGGAGAGGAATGATATGAAATAAAATCAGTAAATGATAGCGCGACGATTGATAGGAGCGAATAGGAGAAAATAACGTCTTGCACCGACCCCAACTTACTTGGGACAAGGGCAGAAAGATGATGATGTTACGGTGTTACATATTGCTTGCAGTGTTCCCATTTCTTCCAGTTAGTCGAAGTGCTATCAACTCAACTAGAATGCTGACCCGGGTGACTCAAATATAAAAACATTGAAATGTTGTCAGTACACCGTGACAAAATTCGGTGTTGCCTACTTTAGACAACAATTCTTACTTACTTGTGTTAGCCGCTTTGTGGCCAGGATCATTACGACCAGGGTTGCCATAAAAATATTGTTTAATACATACCAGTTCGTTGTTCTAAACACGCAGTAAGTCGACTTTAGTTGTGTTTGACGATGGAAGTTATATAGGAAATAAATAAAACTGCTTTATAATTTACATATTTTATTTAGGATGGTTAACTATTACATATACATAGCTATTTAACATATTATATGATATTTTAATTTCAAAATCTCCAGAGAATATACAAGATGATGTATAGAGCAGAAGTCAGATTAAATATTTATTACGAATTTTCAATGAATAAAACGATTCTTACGAAGTTTAATTTCTATTCAATAGTTTTCAGGAGTAACTTGTTGGTATAATTATATGAAGTCAAGTTGAATGCATTCAACCTATACGTCCGTTACGGTAATTTAGCCCTGCTTCCGTCACTCATCTTAATCCATAGATTTGTGAAAAAAATCTATCTTGTACCAAATAATATAAACCATTGTCGATCCGAACGATTGAAAAGATTCAATTAGACGCAACCTTGTCGAAATACTAATATACATACGTGTAGTCATACATTGGAAATGTAACACTAAAAGACAAAATAAACCCTCACGAGACCAAACGAACGACCAAAACGACCAATATGACGTCATATTGTTCCAGACACTAACCACGACAGAGAATCGAACCGTCCACAAACCAGACTACCCGGAACGAACGACCGCTCTTTGAAACACTGCCTAACATCCATACGACACTATACATTTACCTCCGTTTTAAACGTCTTAATATTAAGTGGTTTTAAAACTGATCAACTTTCTACAACAAATCCGTCGGCGAGCTGAGACTGTATGTGATAGGACTACGTAGTCCTAGAGGTGTAGGCAGAGATCGGTACAGCTGGAGTTTATATGCCTACAGTTCAAGGCAGGTAGTAATCTTCCTCTATTTTAACACCTTTATTTCGGAACTTAAAAACCATTCCGGTATCGTATAGGACATGTCATTTTAAATATTGTAGCATATATGTTGTGATCAATTACAAATGAACAATAAAACGCAGTACAACTACACAGAACATTTAGTTTTACTACATACGACATTTAATACGCGGGGACATTATACGGGAAAAAAAATATGTGTCAGTATAACATAAGAATGCTTAACAAAGTAAAATTTTAATGTATTCCCTAGATGTTACATTTAAAAGCGTGATAGTTACAAATACAATTTTGCAAATAATTTTCTATAATTTATAAAGGAACAACGTTTAGTTGTTTACAAACCATAATACTGTCTTGCAAAAATTAAATCATTCCGTAATTGTTTGGAGAGAAGGGCGGGAGGCATTCTTAAAACCGGGTACAGATTATTTGCAACACAACATGCAATGCAACATGTTCCATAAGCCGGGTACGCAGGACGACCAATCAAGTTATAAAGAACCAGTTTATGCGGATCTCTCATGGTACGGGAAATGTAAGCGAGGGCATGTTATACTGGAAATGCATAGCTTTATGTGTCGCCGTGTGTACACACATGCGCGCAGTTGTTGATGACTACGTCAAAGATAAAAGATGGTTATGATGGTTATTTCAGTGTGTTCGCGAACACATTAAAATGTTGCATATAATCTGACCTGTCCCTTTAGGGTTACGAAAATGTTGCTGGTGAATGTGGCTAACAGTTACAGGAATAGTCAAGCAATCCTCATGGTTGCTACCTCCATTGGGGAAGTAAGACAGAGGGTTCATGTCAAAGAGTAGGACACGGTATAGGTACACAGTGGCAAGTCGATGTCTCGAGGGATATAGAACGGAGAATACTGTATATCTGAGACACGAACAGGACACGCCTCTCGATAAAACTTAACTAAAAATATAAAAATAATTTGCTCAATAAATCTTTACGAAATAACCTAATAATCCTTTCCCCAATAGAGGTACAATTATTTACTAAAGGTACTTTTTATTTCACTAATTTTAAATATTCGTAAACTTATTATCTAGTGTGTAGATGTATTTACAATCTGAATATTCGAAATAATAACTAGTAATATGGAATAACTGTTAAACTTGCGCGGGCGGCACATGATGATTGGTGAGACGATCGATATGTCGTATATGTTTTGCACTTTAGTGCGTTGTGTGATCTTGTGCGTATGCGCTGATCGTCACCACAGGCCTCGCCCGCGCACTTTACTTCAAAACGAAATAGTTACCAGTCCAGTAGTATCTAATAAAATAAAACCGACCCTAAAATTTTAAAATACCATTTGTTCTATTGTGAGCTGCCTAAACGAGCACTAAGAACACAGGGATCGGTTTGATGTGAAAAATAAAAAAAACTATACAAAGAAAACTGCTTAAAGAAATGCAGAAAAGAAAATACTCAAGCGGTGTACGATAGTTTTGTACAAATGCAAGTTTCCAAACAAAATCTTGTTAATGTCAAAAAAATAAATAAAACTATAAAAAGTATTTCCTTTTTTTGTTACATCCAAATCATCAGAATTCAGACTCAGGTCAGAAAAAATTGAATGAGTCATTTATTCGGACGGCTATTAAGGGACTTCCAAACCGAGAGTAAACTTTAGAATCGAAACCGAACATCTTCAAGAGCAGTGCACCCGTCCTCATACCGCTACTACTACCGCGACGCACAAGCGGAGTTGTTATATTTAAGAACAGGTTAAAAATATTTGTTTTCATTTTTTACCCACTCTCCTCCGTATCCTCAGAATGGTCATTCGTTTTGTGCGCCTTTTTCGCCCTGCAATAATATAAATTGAAACTGTTCATTTCGTTCGGTACCCCGATCTTAAACTAATAATTATGATTGAAGTGCATTGCACATGCGCGTTTGCTTTCGTTTGTCCAATTGTGTATTTTAATTTTAATATTTTAGCACCTTTTCTTATTCTCGTCCAAGTCCGCGAGACAAGTGCGGTCAGTCCAAGGCATTCGTGCTAAGAGTTTCAACTAACAGAAGTTATAATCACTTCAGATGACGTTATACGACTGAAGTCCTTAAAATCATGGTATGAGGCACAACGTAGTCTTGCACCAGGTGTTTCCTTGCAGAGTCCAACGTGCACCCATCACCCGTTTAATAAATAAATTCGCAAACTGTCAATATAGTGTGGAATCGTTGCCACTTTGTTGATACTTGTAAATGGCTCAACGTTCTTGTTTCAAATGATTGCGGCATTCGATGAAGACAAAATGATTTAGGTCAGATTAATAGAAAACGATTAAATAATAAAGAAATGCATTGAAAAAATAAAATGATTAAAATATATGAAAGTATAGCTGTGCATAACATATGAGTCTCGTCTGTGTTGTTCTCCCGTGTGCTCACACAACTGGCCGACAGTTTACAAAATACATTATCCTCTACTCATAATCCCTAGGAAATCTCTAAATTGAGAATAAGCTCATTCATTTCTTTGTAAAGATAAAAAAACTGATCGTAATCTTTCAATAAAAAAGGGGAAAATATTACAACAAAAAGTGCGTAAGTTCTAACACGTGATATTAAAAAATTGACTTTGATTTCAAATAAAATTACTTAGGAATTAAGTTATTTTTTTGCGTTTTTTTTTTCTTATTTTTTAACACTTAACTATGATCGAGTGTGCAGCTCATCGACCGTATGGTTTATACGTACACGTCAGACAGTCATGCACACGAAAATGGCAGCGCTCTAGCGCTACTTTTCTTACAAATTCCGTTATTTGGGGTGTTATTGCAGCTGCCGTGATGGTTTTCAATATTTTACCGAGTCGATTTCGATTACCATATTGTGTTATATATTTCTATTATTGCCAAAAAGTTGATTAGTGACCGCAGCGCTTGCAATACACCACAGACAACCGGTAAGGTGAAAGTAATGTTACGTCTAAACATTGAGTTAGGACCGGTACAGCCAACCTCGCGAGTTATTCAAGAGGATATTGCAAACTAATTGACAACATTATTGCCCTAGGCCTGTTGCTAGAAGTTGGCTGTACAATACTTATTATGAAATAATTAACTGCTTTTGGTACAAAAGGTAATCCGACATTAGTCGAGATGACGAAGACATTCGTCGAAACTACCGATTATTATCAATATGGAGTTCTTGTACAGGTTGGAATGAGAAAGTGAGATGGTTTTAGTCTCGTTCCAATCAGTTCTTTGTATCCAAAACAAGAATTCAAACCGATTTGCGATGGTTGGGTGATTGGCATGTGTGGTAAGTGCCAATACTTAGATTCAAACTCAGTGTCGAAGTATCGTTTCGGTCACAGTTAGTCCGTATAACATGTTTAAAATAACGGGTGAAATAACTTAGTGTCATATTTATGTAATGAACTAATGACCCAAGAACTCCTTTTACTTGTTAGTTACGACGAATCGCCTAACGATTACATGTTACGAGGTACAAAAGCAGCCTTATTCAAGATCCGAAAGCCCGACTTTCACACATGTCTCATTTCTGGTTGTTACACCGTTCTTAATACTGGATCCTCGCATTTGTCAGTTTCATAATTTAATATAATACAATTTTGAGCGAGTGTGCAGAAAGGCATCGACAGAAAAAAAAATGTGATTTACCACTAAAGTGGCAATTGATATTGTTCGTATTCTTGAAAAGGGAGGCCTCCCATAAATGGAAAAAAAGCAATAAAAATTGCTTTGAAATGAGTCGATAACCTGACACAAACTCAGCTCGACACTGTCATATCAAAAGACATTATAATGATTAGGCATTAGAACAAGGATCCAGTTTTTTGAAAACATGAAAGTCTTGCGCCTCGGTTAGGTTTTAATGTTTGACGTATGAGTATATAATGATGCCGGCTAGAATGAAACCGAAGGTGATAGTTAATGGTTTGTACAGCGACCTCTTGAGCTGGTGCCACCGCTCCGCCTCGCGAGCTTTCCTCTTCATTTTGGACACGCGGTCAGCAAGATCCCGCGTCCTACGCCGACGCAACTCCGTGCCATCGCCGCCAGAGCTGAACAGAAAAATAGTAAAACCATTAACAAAAGGAACATTGATATACAGCATTCAAAAGCAACAGAAATATGATGATACCATAGCATGTAGTGAAAAGTGCTTTTAATTTCAAGTTTTTTATGACCAATTAGGACAGCTATCCGTATTATTTATTCATTATTTCAAAATGGCCTGTCACAACAAGATGTATTTAGAATTTTATATACAATTTGTTAAAAAAACAGTTTTTAGCCCGTTCTTGTCCGTAATAATTGAATGCCCTTGTCACAACAAGTACAAATCTCTAAGCAGTGTCCCATTTCACCATTTGTTCCCAATAGGCAACTCGTAAGCCTCGAAATCTACATAATACATTATTTGACACATGTATGTAGTTTCTGGGACTAGCTCGGAAGAGTAGCCAAAGTATTACGGTTCAGTGTCGTATCTTTAATAAATTTTGGTTAGGGAACTGCTTTATATATACGCATTACAGGGCTGGCAAGGATATTGCCTGTGTTGGCAAAAACGGACATCGCGGTTACTAGTTAGTTTGTCAGACCATTTTGAGGCTTTGTAAGTTAATGTATTGACTGACATTTATGTAATGATCATGATTTTCTTTGCCTATAAAGAATAGAATAGAATAATTTATATTTGCCTAAAAAATGGTTAACAAGATGGTGAAATCCAAAAAAATAAAAACAGCATACATGTGTTTGCTTAACAGTTATAAGCCTTAGCAGTAACTCAGTAATAAGACTGAAAAGCGTGATATCTATTGAATGAAACAATAGTGATTATGTTTTTTTTTTTGTTATGAGACTAATTTTTGTACTTTCATGAGCTAAGAATGAAAACTAAAATACTCTGTTTAGTAATTCTATATTAAGTTGCTTGGTTAAAAACTTTAGAAACTATTTATTTTAACCTTTCATTTACCTATTAAATTTTGTGTCATGATATTTTTTCAAGTGCAAACATAATATGCAATTTGGAGACATCTGACATAGCTAGATTTATATGCCATTTATATATACGGACATTCAGCATTTAATTATTGAAGAAACCTTTGTGTTATTACATCTAATCCTGTCTTCAGTCTGCATAAAAGACAATGAAATACATTGAATAGCCACAGTAGCTGACAGGTTGACCGAAACCGTATCATGCCCCTAGTTTCAAAATTGAGGGATCGACATTTAATAATTCTTATGAGTAAAAATTAAATAAACAGGCAGATGTGGGTTGAAACGCAGGGTAGGGATGCAATAGACTTTATTAATGACGTTACGTCGTACGTTTATACGTTTTTTAGTGCGTCACAAGTTATCAAGTTTGAATTCTCAATTAAGAAACAGGGTGTTATTCGGTTCTTCACTTCAGTTTTGTCGTCTTTTGTCTATGTCGACGTCAAGATTTATTTGGTAGTTTCAAAATATGTATATTGCACCAGTATTTTTATTTAGTATAGTATCTTGGGTTCCAAATTGTATTATGGTGAAGGGTGATAATGATTGTGTAACAGGGACCGATTAAACAGCTTAGAAGGTTACCCGCGAATACCTACAACACATATACCGTATAGTGGCTAATAAAACAACCATTATACGGTTCAACCCTTTTAATACATGGGTTAACATTTAAATATTTCTGATTAACCAGAATGAAAGGGACACAGCACCGAGCGCGAGCTAACTGCGTCCCTTTCTTGCATATTTTTGTGTACATAAATAAACTCTGTTCGTGGACCTATTACTATAGGCTGCTTAACCCTATAATACGGGTTAACTTTTACTTTAGGGTATTTCGACTTGTTCGTCAACTGGCGAGTGTGAAACTCGCGTGTGCGCGCGATTTGAATCTTCCGATTTTACCTATTTTTTTTGTCGTCAACTCGCGTCGCACATATAAAGTACAGTCAAATAAAAACGGATTGAAACCAATAACTATAAGTAACTAGCTATTGCCAGCGGCGAAAGCTAGTTACTTATATTTTACGTTACTATTAGTACTTAATAAAAAATATATAGATTTTCCAGCAAACAAAAAATAATCCTGAAACGGAAATCATCCAGGAAGTTTTCGTTCGTAGTGTTGTCGCACTTGGTTTTAAAAGTGGGTAACTATATTGTACACAAATAGGTCAGAAATTCACGGTTGAGCGAGTTGACGACAAAAAAATAGGTAAAATCGAAAAATGCCAACTCGCGCGCACGCGCGAATTTCACTCGCCTGTTGGCGAACCAATCCGTTTTTCACCCAACCTTAAATACCTCTATTAACCCTTAATCGGGTAACCTTTTCGGTCCCTGTTTGGTGACGATCACATTGGACACACAAGTGTGCGACTAACAAATATAGTGCACATAGTATTAGTATACAAGGTGTAAGGGACATCGACTCACAAACAAATACCACGTATCCAGTACATCATTCTAAACCCTCCCACATAAAACTAGAAATCGGTAATTTAAAAAAAAAATGCTGTTTGCTACAAAAGTTCAATACCTCACGGTGAAAATGTAAGGAACAGCGTTTTATATTTTTAATTATCGATGAAAAATTATATGTGGCGTTCGGAATGATGTACTGAATACGTGGTAGCCGTTTGTGTGGCGATGTCTGTTCCAGTCTGCATTAAATGTTACCAGGTCTCACAATACTTTACGCAATTATGGCTGAAATATACAAATATCATTAATTTTCATTGGAATTGTTTAACTTATCTGTATTAAAGCAACGCTATGTTCAGTCGAGTTAGTAAAACCTTCGTCAATTTTTTGTGTCGATTCAGGACACATTAAAAAATATATTTAAACTGCCTCTTTGGTCTAGTGGTCGCAAGCGCAACTGCTGAGCACGAGTTCACGGGTTCGATCCCCAGGTCGGCCAGTGGGGTTATTGGGTTTTTCCATCAGGAATTTCTCAAATTCAGCCACGCACTTTGGATTTGTGCCCGGTGATGGCATTAGGCTCGCCCCCAATTACATGGGACTTAAATACATAACTGGCAAAATGTGGGTGTACTATTATACGCGGAGGGATCAAAAAGTAGTGAGAATGAGATAGAATATAATGACTATTGATAACTTAATAATTTATTTTTCTACATAGTTTCCGAGTCTCTCTACACACCGAGTCGCGCTTTTCCAAGGCTTCAATCTCTTTCACAAATAAAGTTTTGTCTTGGTCCTGTAAAAAGCTCTCCACGGCATCCATCACCTCGTTATCGTCTTCGTACCTGTTTCCCTTAAATATTTTTTAAATTTGGGGAACAGATAAAAATCGCTAGCCACCAGATCTGGTGAATCAATCAACAATATCCCTTCTGAGTTCCAAAATATTGAGGCCATAACCTTGCCAGCCGATGCCACGACACGAAACTTCTTCGGGGTCGGTGATGATAGCCGTTTCCATTGCGAAGATTGCTGTTTTGTCTCGGGATCAAAATGATGGACCCATGTTTCGTCCATTGTTACGAAACGAGACAAAAAGTTTTCAGAATCTTCTTGAAACTTGTCCAACAATATCTTCGAAATGTCAAGTCGATTTTGTTTCTGACTGTCGGTTAACATTCTCGGCACCCATCTTGCGGAGACTTTTCTCATATTCAAAGATTGTTTCAATATGGATTGAATACTTCCATATGAAATGCCCGTTTCTTGAATTAAGTATCGGATGGTAACTCTTCGATCGCTCAATACAATTTTCTCGACTTTGGCAACATTTTCGCAAGGAGTATGTCGTTCTCACTACTTTTTGATCCCTCCTAGTAAGGTCCACCTATTTTAACATATGGAAGTCCTCAATGGATGTCCTCCGCCGCGAGGACGGCAGAGGGGTCTGTCAGACCCCTACTGACTAAAATCCCATGGTGTTCATCCCTGTCACTCCAGGCTGGGGTGCGGGTGCACAATTGCTTTCTCCACAATCAGCCCAGCAGTGACTATTGGGTACACCTTGGCCTAACCCGTCGCGGATTATAGTCGTGATGTTATATTATTTATACAGCATTTCATTGGACACTATACATATTTAATCTGTTGAAAAAATTAATTAATTTAAGACCAATCTCAGGGTTTATTTGACAGCAACTTAAGATTTCATTATGCTGGTAATTTTATGACACAAAAACCAAATCTGTTCAGGTTTCATTGTCAGACATATTTTATTTTCACTGATTTTAATTCCACGACATTGACTTCATGACAATACTGCGTCGGGAATGCAATTAGTAGCAGTTTCTTTCGCGCACGGCGCCAAAAATCTTTATTATGGTGGCGAATGGTTTTCTAACTGTGACTGTACAAGACTATGAAAGCATCTATTGCTACAAATTATTTTATAACTATGTATTATATCGTAACGAAATATCCTATGATTCTGATAGACTATATTTATTAGGTATTTCAAAGCGCTTTGTTTCCCCGTCTGTAATAAGTAAATAGATTTACAAACTTAACTATTTCCATGAGTAGATTATTGCAAACGGCTATAGTATTTTGTAGAGTGCAACTGTATCTAGAAATAAACTTCAGGGTGTTACTATGAAGTCTTAAACCAGGAGTAATTCCAGTGTGGGAAAGAGACAGAGCTATACAGGTCGTCTAGCGCCATCTCTTTCCAACACTGGAATTACTCCTGCTTTAAGAGCTCATGGTAGGCCACCTGACCTGTGCTTTTTCTCTACGCATCTACTATTTACAGCCTATACCCGTAAATTGACTTGATTTAATTATATATCGACGCGACTACTTTTTTGTCGACTACCCGCTACTATTTACATATGCCATATTTACAAGGTGCAACTTAGTAACTAAGAGAAACATTAAACACGTAACATCTTAAAGATGTTCTATTAATTTTTGGGCTACGTCTAATCTACTGACTCTATAGTCCTATTTTTTTTTTTTAGTTCGAAGTAGGCTCGCGTTTGGCCGCAACTCGACTGATGTGCAGCGATGATGCGGCCTAGAGTGGAGCACGCTCGCCTATCTACTAACTCGTTTACATATTTTCGTACCTTATCGACTATACTAGTACCTAAAAACTCTATTATTGCTTAAAAAATGTAATAAACTTTCCATCTAAAAGCTCCTCTCTAAAATCTAATAAGCCCGAAATCCACACTAAAATAAACCACCAGAAAGGACCCACACAACTACAATAAACTATTCTGTAAGCTCCCTACTAAACTTCTTTTAAAACGACTAGTTACTAGACCTAAAATATGAATCTGTCGAAGATTCAGAAGTATCATCGTCACTGTTAGAATAAAATGACTCACAATCAAGTCCGCGATTCCTCATATTCTGTATGCATGCGCAGCGCATGGCCCAACGAAACAAGTCAGTAACGAACCTTTCGGCGATGTTGGATGTCGGCTCATCGTCTTCGTCATCGGCCGATGACGCCGAAAGCGAATTGTCTTGAGACACCGGAGTCGGCGGACTCTCGTCCGAGCTGGAGTCTTGCGGTGCTGACAAGTTCAAATTGCCTGTGAAAATACATGTTGGATACATTAGTCCCCCTGTACTTATTTTATTAAAGTATCTATGGTCATAGAAAATGGATGTGTTGGGATTAATGCCAGGATTCTGAAAGCCTTGTAACAATTATGTATTGCAATTAATTAATTAGAGGCATTTTTCAGGCCTTCGCCAGGGTTATAATATGTGATCGATATGCTGGAACGCCTCTGTATTCAGCAGTCAAACATGTTAAGTGATGTTGATTGTACAGAATCACATCCAACTGCATTACTATTTTTCACATTTGTGTTTCATTTTGTTTTTTTTTTACGTTTTTGTTTTGTTTTTCATTTTTTTTGTCACATTTTTGCTATATTTAGCGTTATTTTTTTATTTTTTTTGTAAATATTTATCATTTCAAGACTTGGTCTTTCAGAAACCGTGTTATGCAGCCCAAAAATGGCGCTTTGTAAAATATTATGGTTACGAAAATCGCTGACGTCAAAACAATAATTGTCAGCAACTTTAGTAGCCATCCACAGTTTTAACTAAAACGATAATAAAATAAATGATTGCTAGTGAAATAGAAGAAAATCACTTGTTATACTAGCAAAAGAAATAAATCTTCAAGCAGAGGATTGCTCAAGGTCATATCATAAAAAAAAAGGAAAAATAAAAGAGTCGGTGACAGTTGTTTGTTTGATTCAGTTTTTTGTCACCGCCTTCTGAAGATAAAGTTATTTTTCACTTTTTTGTGTTTTTAAAGTCGGTTTCATTTTTTGCAAAAAAGTTATTTTATTTTTCCTTTTTCAGTTGTAATATCCTATACAAATAATTGCTATATGCATTAATTTTACATTGTTAACAATACTTGTAACAACTTATTATACCTAACTGTCGAAATAAGGGTGTACTGTACATCTGCGTACCCTCTCAGAGCATACAGGCGTGATGTTATGTTATGGTGTTGTGTAAACAATAAACATCCAAGCGATTGCAGCGATCACGACAGATTTGCTGTCTGTTATTGCAGAGTTCCGTTCCGTATCTCCGAAGTCTATGATCAGATCATGACAATATTTCTATGGGACCAACTTGGGAGTATACTCTTTCAATTAAAAAAATAATTTTCAAAACCGATCCATAATTGATCGAGAAATCGGAGTACATAAAAAAAATACATATAGCCGAACATAGAACCTCCTCCTGTTTGAAGTCGGTTAAAAATATGTTAGTATAGTATTTTTTACGCAACCCCAGCTTAAAACATATCCAATAAAAGTTTCTACGACCTGAGAATCCTGTGATAGATAAACACGTAAAACATCAATATATTAAAAACACTAACAACGAACATTGAAACGAACCTAGATTCACTCGCGGACGCAATAACGCGTAGTGTATAAGTAAACAACCGCGAAGCTGTAAAGCTAAGTTCATTCCAATAAATACAAAAATACTTTATAAAGCTTGCTATTGCTGCTCTAAAAAGAATTATGTCTCACTCCAGACGCAAATGTGACCTAGACATAGATGGTAAGTGAATAAATGGCATGCAATCAATGTTGATGCCTATCTGTGTTAGCCTGTCAGGTGTCGCGATGGTCTCCGCTGTCAACATAATGTTAGTTCGTATCGGTCCACTGCGTCTCACCGTTGTTTTCTTTGTCTATTCAAGCCATCAGCTTTAATCAAAGACTCGACGACGATTAGTAAATACGATTCTAAAATGTTCCTGGTTGTAAACTGTAAATAGTATAAATATATAAATGTAATATATATTTACTTAATTATGTTGATCACCTGGGATAATTTTATATATTTCTTAGACACTAGTATAAGAGCATAGAAACTGGCAAAGACTTGAGCCACTACTACTACCAAGAAAGGAAAACGAACTCCCTCACGGGAAGGATATTTTTTGTTTGTCCTTAGGGCCGTCAAAGGAAGAAAGACATAATATGCAAGTCAACGTTGGAAAAAGAACTTGGTGTTTCGTTCACTTGACGGTGCGGTAGCGCGATTGGCGAAGCTTCCAAGACCTACCAAGAGATTCGCTGGTGGGGATGGCGGGTAGCGGGCGGGCGGGGGCCCGAGTCAGGCTCTCCGCGCGCGGAGGTGGCGGTGGTGGCGCCTCCTCTTCTCCAACCATCACGTAGATGCTTTCCTCTTGTTCCTCTTGCACCTCTTCGTCTTTCTGCAATTAACAATTGAATATTCGTAAGATTCTTTCACAAAATGCTGAGGTAAACCTTTACCAGTTACATACAACGCAATGATTAGGTATGATAATCTAGCAATGATTTATGACATGAATTAGCCGAGTGCAATAAGATAAAATGGTGGAACGCAGTCTGTAGTGGTCGGCTTTCATGCGACTTTTATGTTGTTCCTAGAGGTGTGGAAAACAAATTTAAAATAAAATTCGCGTTCATGACTTTTTATTTTATTTTTTCGTTTCTGTATAACTTGAAATCGACGAATTTATATTGTAGAGTAATAATGTGCCCTGTTGTTGTGGAAAACTTCCTAATTTCTTCAGTATATTTCTAAAGTACCGAATTTTAAGACCTGTTTCTTTTGCCTACTGATATTTCTTCACAGAAAACCAAATTCATGAGTATCAAAAATGTATTCGTACATTTCAGGAAATCCTCTATGTACTGACATTATGTATGTAAAGATAATCCTGAAAACATCCTTATTATTCAACTGTTCTGTGCCTCACTTAATATCAATACCGATACCGATCCCAATTCTTAGCAAGAGATCCCTTTTGTCATATTTTACTTTTTCAACAATAGATAATTAACATTCAACAAATGCCCTTCAATATTTTCCTAGTTATCATGTTTCATTAGATAGCTACTAGAATGAGGACGTTTAAAAATAAAATTGTTTTGTTAAGTATTGATTTTTGTTCACTGTATTCAACGATTTGGTTTTCTTTCCTTGTTGTTTACTTGTTACACAAGTGCCAGCTACTGACGGCAGTGGAAATCTAACTCTATTTTCACTATTCTGAAGAAACATCGAAATAACTAAAGAAATTGAGATTAAAAAAAAGTTAAATATCGCAATTGTATGTAAACGATGGACAAACAAACAGACCAAATAGGTGTAGAATGTTTGTACATAGGTCACACTATTACACCACAATATAAATTCGCCGAATTAATAGTTGTACAGAAACGTAAAAAAAATCACAAGAAAACCAAAAAAACTCGAGAGCGGCGAGATTTTAGTAAACCTCGTTCGATCAGTAACTCAATAAAAAAGTCTCAGGAAACCCTCTACCCACCCCTTCGGCTTCACAGGCGTGATGTTATGTTACGTTCAAATGTATGCATAATAATCAGCTTATAATGTTCCCACTACTGGGACACACGGCTTCCTCTCTATGACAGAGAATGAGCTATAATCCACATGATGAATGAAAGATAGATGTCACATTCAAATTTTTGGTTCTAGGACATGCCCGGTTTCCTCACGATGTTTTCCTTCACCGTTTTGAGAGCAGTGGTGATGAAATAAATTACACAAAGTAATGCGCCTGCCTGGGTTCGAACCGACGACTTACTGTTCGCAAGTCCAGGCCGCCATCACTGAGCCACCGCTGCTCTCAGCCGTCAACGTTCAAATGTGGTAGCCAAAAATAGTGGTAACTATCATTTCAGCGCAAGTCGATTCACTTTGTCTCGTGTATCACTCGCATTTAGCATCTTGTCATATTCAGGCAATTCTGACTAGCAGGGTTCAAAATGATAATTATCATAATATATTTCATAAAAATTAGTCCATTTTTTTTTGTAAATATTTAGTTTTAATTATTCTGTAGCTTTAATTAAATTATTTACAATAAATCATAATAATTATACCTTGATTATAAAAAAATAATATAAAACAAGGCACTGCACGTGTGTCCGAAGGCGATTTGCCGCTTCTGTGCATATTCATCCATATTAAGTGTCAACTAAAAAAAGTTTGAACAAAGAGATAATCACCAAAAAAAATTAAGTAATTTGAAGTAAAATAAGAGATCAAATTATTAATCAGTATTGATAAATCAGATAATAATCAAAGAAAATAATTATCATGATAATTTCGAACCCTGAGAAAAATAAAAAGAAGAAAATTAGCTTGGCAAAACAAAGCACAGCGCACTGTAGCTATACGTGGTGGAAGGGTCACCGACGCGAAAATGGTAATCACGTATTCAGTACATCATTCTGAGCCACGTAGAAATTATGCATCGGTTATTTAAAAAAAAATCAGCTGTTTCCTACAAGTGTAATACCGACACGGTCAAAATATATGGCACAGCTGATTTAAAATTAAAAATCGATACAAATTTCCATGATGGAGGCGCTCATTACGATGTACTGAATACGTGGTAACCATTTTCACGTCGGTGTCCCTTCCACCCTGTATGTTGATAAGTGAATAACTACCCTAATCGCTTTATTTCAAAACCTATATTTTCATATTAGCAAAGTATAGATACGAAACTATAGAAACATAACACCGACATTGTTTTCTAAGAATTCAAAGTACGGTCTGACTCCCCTTTTCCGCGTAGTCTGAAGGATTTAATATAGTTAGCGTGGAACATTGTCGCTGCGATATTATCAACAAGGCCGCATTTGTAAAACGGGGTATTGCAGACCACTGTTAATTTAATTTATTTATTTATTATGGTTACATTTTAAACTAAAGATTCTTATATCAAAGGAACCGAACCCGATCTGTTGGATGGTGATCTCTCAAAAACGGATTACGCTATAATTCCTTCAAGAATAACCACCACAATTCAAGCCGACCATTAACGCCAAATACTAGTCAATATACCAATTTATTCTTGTCATTATTTAGTATTATTGCTAATCGGAACAATAAATAAAATATTGATTTGGAACTTCGAAACATCGAAAGTTCCATATAATAAAACTAGCTTTAACGCAACTTTGGTTGTAAATAAATAGCAGAGATTATGAAAACTCAAAAATAATTTGCCTATAGGCATAGTTTATTTGTAATACATATAACCTTTTACCCGAAAAATATTTTTTTTTCGGTATGGGATATTTGCATGTCATTTCTGACACGGCGCTTGGTAAAATAGCAAGCATTTTTGGGCGAGTTTGACTAAGTGACATGCCCACTCTTAAATATCCTAGTCATCATAAAGACGTGCACTGCTGGCGATAGCATCCCGCGAGCGTCACTACAACGATAGCCTAGCGCTGCCTGCATTCATCAGATAGTTGCTTAATGCAGGCTTTAACAATTATTACGCTTTAGCCTGGCAAGGGCTTCGCGGTCAGTGTCGCCTTAGGGGTAGCTTGCTGGAAATATATGAATAAACAAAACGAAAAAAAAAAGTTTTTTTTTGCATAAATCATAATATAATCTATGGCCAAGATTAACCCGACGCTGCAATAAAATTGGTGGTTTTATTTTAATTTAAAAAAAAAAAAATCCTAAGTTCCTGCTAGGATACGCAAGCTGAAAATCGTTGTTAATCAATTCATGAATTTCGACTAGAGCAGCAATTTGTTTCCCAAAAAGTTTTTCATGTGAGTTACCATTCTTGAGATAATTAACATAACATCACGCCTATAATCCCAAAGGATTAGCCAGAGGTGTACCTAATAGTATGGGTGTACTATTAGGTACACCTCTGCCTAACCCTACACCCTTCCCCTTCATTTCACCAGTTATATTTAAGTCCCATGTAATAGGAGGCGAGCCTATTGCCATCAATCGGATACAAATTCAGACGCCGTGGCTGCTATTGACAAATTCCTGATGGAAAAACCCAATAACAATTTGTCGACCCGGGAATCGAACCCAGGACCTCTTGCTCAGTAGCAATTGCGACCACTAGACCAACGAGGCAGTTAGTTGATCCTATATTTCAGAATAAAACGCAGGCCACGAGCGACGCGAACGACACCCTTTTCATACTTCGTTCGGCTCTTTCGATAGTTCGCGGTGTGAACTAAAGTATGAAAACAGCTACATCGTTCGCACGCCCGCCCGCCCGCTTGCTGGCGGTGTGGGTCAGTAGATACGAAACGAAGCACTATGAAAAAGTCGACGTAGCCCCGCTACACGGGGCTCCTATTTCTGCAGGGTTTAAAGTAACCTAACCAAACCTAACGTCGGGGTGCCCCAAGGGCGGGGCGTTCCCCAATGCCCGGTTACGAAAAATTTTCTAAGTCTTTTTTCCTCACTGCCCCGTTACGTATACTCCAACCGCGGTGTGGCCTGCGCTTAACACATTCCATACACTTTCTGTAGAGTAATACTTAAAACTATGTTAGTATTATTATTAACTTATTATATACATATCACCATTCATTAAATAAAATCAATAATCGTATTATTATAGAGCATATAAAAAAAAAACAATTCGTAGTCCCATATCTCAAAAACGGTGTTCGCCGTAGAACCATGCTTTTCAGAATCTAAATGGTTTCTATGGTCAAGGTTCCTGCGCTGTTGTACAAAAAGGAAAATATAAAAAAACATATATAGTATCTCCAACGCTCAGGCTCCACTCCCATAGCACAGTACCTATAACGTTCCAGAAAAAAAAACAGGCTAAAATTGAACACTTACGTATTCAGGGTCCAATCGCTTGGCTCCCTCGATCACTGCTTGGTAAGAGAAGCGCAGTTGATCCGGTGTCTGGATCAGCCCCATGCGGTGGCGCCGCATCTCCAGCAGCGTCTCCTGAATATCCAAGTTCTCCATCCCCTCCTTCTGTCCCTGGTTGGAAAAAAGTCCGGTAAGAATCGACCATCAAATCCCAAGAAAAATTGTGACTCGATTCGAAGATTGGATAATAGAAAAGCTTCTGCGAAGTTTGGTCACAACACTGTTTATTAAATTTATTTCGAAGCCCGGATAATCTGAGTCTCCTGGATTTACAAGTTCTTCTCAATTCCCTCTTTCTTGACTTGATTGGAAAAAAGTCCGGTTAGAATCCCTAGAAACGTTGTTGTGACTTGATTTGAAGATTGGATTAAAAAGAACGTTCTCGAAGTTTATTCACGGCACTGTTTATTTAATTTATTTTAAAGCCCGGATAATCTGAGTCTTACAACGTTAAAAATTCTTAGGAGAAAAATAAGCGCCGGTATGATTTCTTTTTAATTTATTTTTGAAGGATTGTTTTATTTATACCGTCTCGTTGCTGTAAATTAAAGTCAATAAACATTGGTTCTAAAAGAAAATAAACCAAAAACACTTGAAATACGCGACTGTTAAATAAAATAGGTGCATAGTACAAATAACTTAGAAGAAAAATATACGCGGGTGGATGCTAGGACTAAATAAAAATAAACACTCAAACGTTACCTAAACAAAAAGAAAAAAAAAGAAAATTGAAAGGTGAACAAACCAAAATGTTATAATAAATTACCGAAAGACATGAAAATAAAGAAAATAATACAAATCCAAAAAAAAAAGGAATTGAGAATCGTAAAACAAAATACAATGTGGGCCGAAATTATTGTAGGGAATGCCCACAGCTAATCTTATCCGTGTTGTACGGGAATTTGAAACCTACCCACGAAATAATTATATTTGGTTACGTTATCACTTCACACCGAAGAAAATGTTGAAATAGTAAAGTTAAAAAAAAATAATGTATGATCTATTATAATTCAGAACTGCAACCGCAAGTAATTCCGATTTACTATTTATTTAATTAAAAAAAAAAAACTATTTGTTACGTAATATCCGTCAAAAGTCACTGAAAATAAATAACTTTAAAATAACACGCGAGATTTGAAATTTAAAAAAAAATTGCGATGCACTAACCGTTTGAGGAGCCGAAGTTGACGGAGACGGCGTTCTGTCAGACATTTTCCGAATTTATTGAAAATTAAAAATATTTCAAATTCAAGACTCCCGATAGAGCGCGTCCGCACTCGACCACCATCTACGTTGAAATGCAATGGCGAAAGCCACTCGAACTATGTACCTATACGTCAGTCCACCAGCCATTATATATTTATAACTCTTCTATCGTACGTGGAGCTCGTCGAACGACAATATACTACCTGTCAGAAGGAAGTCGCCAATTTTAGCAATAAAGTAATTAATTAATCCACAGTTGAACGCAGAAAATCGAAGTGGTCATTTTCTTTGTTCAAAGGTGACTTTACGGACGGTAGTCGCTTGCAAACAGAATTTCACAATAGGTAAAGAAAATGTGGAACAGCAATTGCCGTTTAAATAAAATATTAGTCCACAGTTGATTATACCTTAGTTCTTCGATTTCTGCAATTTTCTTCAATATTTACCTAAATAGAGACATGCAAAATAAAATAAGAACGCAATACGATATTACGTTACACGGTATACGTTTTTAATACGATTAGCAACTCTAAGAAGACATAAATGAAAGTTAAAAAGAAATATTTGGCGCAGGAAAGAATAACTAATTGAAGTTAACTTAGAGCTACAGAAAAATAAGCTATTCTAGGAAATGACATTGTCAGTCAATTGACGAGTAGGTACCATAGAACATTTTTTTTCGAAATGTAAGATTTCTGATTGTCTGAAAATTTAATCGTGGAAATTATTTAAAAACAGCTTGAACAAAAACAAACACTTACTAAGAGACAAATGCCATGAAAATCAACTCTAGAATCAGAAACATGGTAGTCTTATGTAGTTACTTAAGAATATTTACTTACAATGACAAGGCAGCAATCAACGAGGCAGAAAGTCCCAGATCGTCCGATGCCCGCGCTGCAGTGGATCACTGGTGGGCCGTCATTGGGATCCAAGACCCCTGACTCGCGAACTCTCTTCAGGAACTGAAGGAACGCCGTGGGTGAACTGGGGACCCCGAAATCGGGCCAGGTGGTGTAGTGGAACTGCATGACATCGCGGCACTCACCGCTTACAAGATCGTGGAGTCTGTTAAGAGGCAATTTGTGTTATGGGCCGAATAAAGAGTATAGTCGATGAGAAAATCTTTCAGTCTGTTGATTGATTGAAGTCATTTGGATAACATTGAGTGTTTGTCTTACAAAAGCAGCGCGAGATTACTATGATATTAGTTCTATAGTCTAACAGTGGCACATATTTATTTAATAAACTTAAGGCTAGGTATACTCAGAAGCTATCATGTGTACTTTAGCACCTGCAGCGTGACCTCGATCGATCAAACCCGCAATTTTGAAACAAAAGCGATTAATCAGATATATATTATTCATAGGCAACACTAGATCGACAGGGGCGGACTTTGTAAAGGGCGCGAGGCAAGTCTAATTCTGTAACAAGAACAACCTGCATTTCGTTTCGTGAAGAATTGTTGGAATTGAAACTAACATTTGAACTTCTATTCGTTTAAATTCGATTAGGGTTAAAATATGTACACGTGGAACTATACTCGTACTTATCTATACAAATAAATACAATTTAAGTGTATGTTTGTATATCAAAAAAACAGCATTTTACTGAATGAATATGAAAATATATACGGCACTTTTAACAAACACATTTTTTAAATTTTTGTCTGTCTATTTGTCCCGGCTAATCTCCGAAACGGTTCAACCGATTTTGACGGGACTTTTACTGGCAGATACCTAATGTTATAAGGTCTAACATAGGCTTATTAAGCGGGTTTTATTTTTGAAAAAGAATTAGAGTTCCGTGCAAAAAAATGAAAACCTTGAAATTGGTAACAAAATCCGATTATTAGACGGGTCATATTTTTTTATAATAATTTCACGAGAACGAAGGTTGCGGGCATCAGCTAGTAAGTATAAAAATAAAAGAAATAGGAACATGACCTTTGAAAAATATTTACGTAGGAGGCTTGTTCTAAAGTCAACCCTTGAGTAGATTGAAAAGGGCAGTGATATTTTTGTGGTACCAATTTCGGAATGCATTTGAATCTTACAAAAGATAAAAAATCTCTCCAATATAATTAGTAGTTTAGTATTAGGGCAATGGTGTATCGAAATTTGTATAAAGCTGGTGAAATGAAATCAAGAGTTTATGCGAGCAAGATCATACGGAGTTTTCCCCAGTTATTAGTTTTTCTTAAACCTACAGAGAAGCTGAAACTGTTTTTGGTTACTGCTTATACATTTTTTTGTGGCACATTTGTCTCAAAATAGTTTGTGACAAGAAAGATTTAGATGCAACGTTTATAACTCCTTTAAAATTATCTCAATATCTATCTTATTATCTTCTCTCTCTTCTCATTTATTATCTTTTATTGTTATTATCTTTTATATTTTTTTTTATCTTTTTATTATTTTAATTATTTTTCTTTACTAACATCAAGTCTATATTTTAGTATCCTCGTAGACAAGAGGTTTTCAACACAAGTTTATCATTATAACTATAACGCTATTGGTTCCCCGCTTCTCTTTTAAATTAAAACACTAACCGTATTAAATTACGCGTTTAAAATAATTATTAATTATCGTTATAATTACCTCGTAATTTTAACGATACCGATAGGGTAATAACGCATTCTTTGATATCAATAACTAATTTATCTTTTACTAGCAACCCGCTCCGGCTTCTCACGGGTGCAATATAATTATATATGTTACGGTAACTGTGATAAATTGAAAATTATTAATAATTATCCATCATTATTAATAATTATCCATCATTATTAATAATTACCTCATGATTTGGTAAATGTGAATATAAAATTCAAAATCACTTTTAGCAGTTGTTATTAATAATTACACTCGTCGGTAAATGTATTAAAATAAGACTCAAAGTTATTTGTCCTGTAGGTATTTATTTATAATACCACAGTTTGTGCTAACAAATAACATAACTAAAAGAAACTTGCATGCAAAATCGTTTATTCATAAGAACCAAGAGCGACCGTAGCGAGCTCGGGACTTGTGGCACCCCGACTCGGACAGGTTAGGTTCGAAGGGGATGGCGGGGTCTAGTGAGTGAGCGAAGTGCGCGAACTAAGAACCCGGCGGCATCCCTTTCGTGTTAGGTTACTTTAAATCCTGCAAACAGAAATAGGAGCCCCGCGCAGCGGGGCTACGTCGACTACGCCTTATCTACAATCTAGTGGTTAATAAGCTTGTTTTAGTTTTCTGTGAATTGAATTATTTATTGATTGAATTATCACACAGATCGTATTGAACAACTAGTAACTCAAATTTGTATTTTAAAGTTGCCGTTTTAAACATTTATATTCGCCCACGGTTTGTCGCCCACTTAGTATTTCAGTAGTATTTACTCTCATTTAAAAACTACCCAAATCCTTATAACAATAATTATTATTTAATTTTCAAAAAAGACTTGTAGCACTTAGAAAAGCAGAAAACGCGCATTTTTCTGCATTTACAGAGTTTATTTATTACATTTATCGGTAATAAGGTTACATTATTAATAATCACCGATAAATGTGATTAATTTCTTACTTTTACCTCGACTTTCGGATAATTATTAATAATTTTCAAATAATCACACTTACCGTAACATATGCATAAACCTTCCTCTTGAATTACTCTATTACTGAAAACCGCATCAAAATCCGTTACGTAGTTTTAAAGATTTAAGCATACTTATGGACAGACAGACAGCGGGAAGTGACTTTGTTTTATACTATGTAGTGAAGTCGACATATAGGAAGCTTATTAGTGCTTGTAAGTTAACGCTTGTACTGATTTTTTTTGGTTACTATTGCTTGTGTCCATGTTTATTACACGTTGTACCAACATATAATTATGTTAGTAGGTACCTAAATGATAAAAGATGAGAATTTTGTAAAATTGTTTTTTTTTTCGTCACTTTGACACGACAATAAAGAAAATATTTGAAAGCTGTATGAGGTCGGTGTTTCCAATTCAACTACTCTGAGAAGGAACAGCTGAAAGAAACTTGAGTCTCTTTATTTTTTAAAGCCCAGGAGACATAATCTTCAAGACATATGAGGATCACCTTAATTGGTAAGAATACCTGTATCTGTTAAGCAAAAGAGATCCTATCTTTAATATTATATCTTCGCCATTGATTGAATCAATTTACGCTGCATTTTCATACTTGCGTCACCGTGTGGTACAAACAGGACTTTAAATCGAATGCAGCGTAAATTCCGCGACACATTTTACGTGACTCGCAGCTCAAAAAATTACTCTTGTTTGGCCGCAGCCTTAAAGTTCGGTTCGGTTCGGTTGAGTTAAAAGTTTTCCCTAGGGCTTGTGCTAATTGGCTTTTGCAACGATATCAGGGTTTGTCATGTTAGTTAAAAGTTAATCCGTGTTTCATTTCAGTTAGGCACAACTGTCAAAAGTTTCACATATACTTTTTTGTTTTTTTTTTAATTTCAGAATAATATTTGTTCCCTGGCCAATCTCTCATAAACGCCTCTAAGAAAACCGCACGGAAGAGAGAAAGAAGAGTGGAAGGCCATGGGGAGGCCTATGCCCAGCAGTGGGACAATAGAGGCTAAGTTAAAAAAATAATATATTTTTGTCGCTTCGTGATAGTGTTATAAAGAGATGATAACTTTAGGAATTTTACAGAAACATTTTAGACTCGTTTTTAATTGGTCTATTTTCTTTCATGATTCAGCGTTTTTAGATGTTAGACTTTAAGCAATTTAGCTCTTACTGACAATGACTTAATACAATTTCAGTAGAGAATGAAGGGTGAAAACTGCAGTGCACAATTTAATTGTTTGCAACCAGATATATGGTCCGTGGAAGGCACCGCTCTTCATTAGCAAACTTTTGATTTGACTGGTAGCTTGGGTCTTATTCACTGGAATTTCGTCCGAATACAAAATGCGAGTTTGAATGCATGATTCGTTAACGATAGACATGTGTCGGTATTCGTGTTAGTATTATAGTTGTTTCTACAATGGTGGAGTTTCATAATGGATGTAGTATCCTTAACGAAGCCAAAAGGCACTTGTTCTCTCGTCATTGTGATCACTTTTTTGTTCTAGACCATACCTGGGAACCTTCTAGTTACGGAGATATTGGGGGTCAAAGTTTCTACATTTTCACTTTTTTTTTTTAAGTACAAGTTTTTTAATGTTATGAGTTTACTTTAAATTCCTCCAAGACCCCTATTATATTCAATGCATTCATCAGCACAATGTTTTGAGTGCGTTACATTGAGTCCTACCGTAAAACGTGATTTTTCACCCAAAAAAAAAGAGTCATTTCCCAGCAACAATTATTTAATTTGATGTACCGAATGCTTGGTTAACGGCTTCGTGAAGGGTCCGTTTACAACTTGCACAAACTTTCGGCAAAATTTCATTCACTAATAAAATTCTCAAATTAGCTTGATGCCGGCGATATAATATAAACGGTACCACCAGTTTTCAAAATTGTATAGCCCTAGCTGTTTACGCCGTGTATTGATTGGCTAGTGAGTCAGGTTTTAGATCCAGCTAAATATAGCAAACAAAATCACTTACTTGAATAACCTAGTAGAGTAGTAGACGCAATCTTCTTCCTTCTCCAGGACGACCGCCAATTTGACATCATTGAAGGTCATCCTGTGTGTTTCGCCAACGCCTTGTGGCCAATACCAATGGCATTTTATCTCGTTTTTCTCTATCACTTTGTTTAACATTAGTATTGCTTTTGTATTTTGTTCCCAGATCATCAACCAAAAGTGGCCCACGGTGAATGCCAAGGGACCTTGAGTTAGTATGTAGCGACGGTTGGCACGCTCCATCTGAGGACAAACGAATATGTTTTATACAAATACTGCTGCAGCGGTGATCACAGCAATAGCGCTGAATTTCAGCGGAAAAACACGTCCTGCTATTTTTTGCAGCACTGCAAGAGCTGCATTCTATTACAAACTGACTTGAAGAACGAAGGTCGCCAGTTAAGCTTGCCACTTCGCTGTCAATACCGTACTTAGCGTAACAGGAAAATTATTCAACGGAAAGTTTCAGTCGCCAAACGCAACATTTGAAAAAGAAAACTTTAACTTCTTTTAAACTTTAGCTGGTTGTGCAATGTTTTATGATTTTCTACGGCCTCCGCCTCAAGTTCGTACTTATTTCAAGAAATGAAACACCTGTTAAAAGGTCAACTTTCACGTGATTTCTTTATTATTATGATGGAAAGCTTTGCATTTTATGTTTTAATTTATTTTTACCGTATATTTCTCAAGTCCTGTGTGGATCCGAACGAAGCCATGTTGATAGGCATAGACCAAACACTTCTCTACTTGTAACTCGTTGAGTATAGATATCGTTTTATACGTAAACTGTGATCGACTGATTGAAGTTTAAATTGAACGTTGAGGAACGTTCTCTAACAAGGTCCTATGTCTAAGTTTCAAAACGGTTGCCCTTGCTCTCGCAGTTGACTCGACTTGTTGATTTAAATCTCAGAACACTGGAGTTAATACCGCTAAAAGCTCGCGAGCACTAAAAAGAGCTAAGAAAGTGAATAGTTCAAAGATAAAGATATCTTTAGACTTACACGTGGCCTAGTTTCTTTTAGTTTTGTTGTTTGTTAAAAACGAAGTACTTTTTATAGTGCTCGTGAAAGTTCTATGGTGTTTGTTTAGTACATGATACAAATGGTTTTTTTAGCTTGATCGGGCTAACCTTTACACACATTTTTGGTTCGGTTTAATCATCATCATCATCTCCTAGCCTTTTGCCCAAACATGTGGGGTCGGCTTTCATTCTAACCGGATACAGCTGAATACCAGTATTTTATATGGAGCGACTGCCTATCTGACCTCCACACCCCATTTAGTACTGGGTGATACGATACCCCTTGGTAAATCCCTTAATTCGGCAGGTTAACATGATACAAATATATTTCTTCGGAAAAGGTCGGATGCGTAGTATTCGCAATCGGCGTGCGTGAACAAACAGACGATTGTCTGAACGTGGTTACGTGGAGGAGACGCACTCCTCGCGTCTCCTGTATATAAGGTCATGTAAGCATCGTAGGGGGTGTGCGTTCTCTAGTTTCTGCTGACTCCCATGGGAGTTCGTTGCCTGGTCGTACCGCAAACATGTCCACACACTAAATCAACCACACACCCACACCACAAAACCACCCACCACTAATCACTAAATCATACCTTAAGCATAGTTCAGTCAGACAAATTATCACAGGACAATCCTGAATTACTTCTCAAAAACTTCACGCTATTAAATAGAGGTAGTATACAGAGATTTATAAGCGTCCAAACCTCTACGGAATCGAGCATGTTCAGGAAACTTCATCTCCATTTCATAAGTGCATGCAACTATTTTGAACAAACATCCAAGAAATATCATTAGAACGTAAACGTTTATTACGGCTACTGATTTTTATAACTTTAGTAGTGTATTATCATCTCTGCTTTAAGAACTAGTAACAACTTAGTCTGCCAGCGATCATATTCTTCACAACTTGGAATTAAAAATTGCTGTAGCATGTCCCTGGACGTGTTTCTTGTTAAAAGTTACATGCAGGACGAGAATATGCAATTCTTTTTAACCGACTTCAAAAAAGGAGGAGAGGTTCTCAGGTCGTCGGAATCTTTTTTTATTATTAATGTTCACCGATTATTTGAAGACGCCTGAACTGATTTGGGAAATTCTTTTTTTTTTTGGAAGGGTGATCCTCCCAAGTCGGTCCCATAGAAATATTGTCATGATCTGATCATAGACTTCGGAGATATGGAACGAAACTCTACAATAATAGACAGCAAATCTGTCGCGATTGCTGCAATCGCTAGGATGTTTATTGTTTACACAACATCATAACTTAACATCACGCCTGTATGCTCTGAGGGGGTACGCAGATGTGTACAGTATACTCACATTTAAGCCTATTACTATGAAATGTATTGTTTACAATTTGAAACAAATGCATAGCAAATATTTGTACAGGATATTACAACTAAAAATGAAAAAATAAAAAAACTTTTTTTGCAAAGAATAAAACCGACTTCAAAAACACAACTTCAGAAGTCGGTGACTTTTGTTTGTTTGATTTAGTTTTTTGTCGCCGACTTCTGAGTTTTTATATAAATACAATTTTAAGCGACTAGGCGTTCCTGGCAATAATGTACGGTTAACTTTTTAAAATTAGCTGAAGCAACTAAGTATATTGATTTTTCCTGCTGCTGTTGCCCGCGACTTCGTACGCGTGGAAATTTTAAAGGATGCGTGAGAAAAAAAAAGTAGCCTATGTGCTATTCTATCTACAAATCTCTGTACTAAAAGTCTTGGAAGATTTTTATATGAAGCCTGGCCGGTCTAACACCCGCCATTTTTTTTTTAAAGTTTCGGCTATGCATTACACCTATAAAGGTTGTAAATAGACCCTTAAAATAGCCGAAAGGCACTTGTTCTCCCCGTCTTTGCGATATTTTTTTTGTTCTAGACCATACCTGGGAACCTTCTAGTTACGGAGATATTGGGGGTCAAAGTTACAACTTTTTCACAAGTTTTTTTTTTAAGTGCATGTTTTCAATGTAAGATTTTTACTTTACCCACCTCCCCGACCCCCGTACTATTCATCCATTAGCACAATGCTTTGAGTGCTTTCCATCGAGTCCTACCGTAAAACGTGATTTTTCACCCCAAAAAAAAAAGTCGATACCCAGCAATAATTTTTGCGTAAAGTTACTTAGTTTGATGTACAGAATGCTTGGTTGACGGCTATGTGGAGGGTCTGTTTACACCCTGTATTAATCGGTAGCTGGTATCAATACAAACAAGTTTAGTATGAGGCAAAATGTTCGAAAGTGTCACGTTTCGTTCACAAAACTTGTTCGTATGGATACCAGCTACCGGTTGATACAGGTTTTATGCGTGGCTGATCAAATCAAAGTTGTGCTGAAGATGCCATCAGTGAATGGACTTTAACTTTGATAGCTCGAATCTCGGAAACTTTATGCGAATTTTAAGTTTAGCCGGGTAATGTTAAGTTTATTTTCACACCCATCTTTAGCCGTAACAAGTACTTAATTTACAAATTATACACTAACTTAAAATAATAATATGTACGTATATCAAGTCAGGAAAAGAATTACAGGATACCATAGATTTAATCGTATTATATCATGTCCAATTGGAACTGGAATTAGAATTTATTGGGATAATATTGATTGGAAACGTGAACTGTACAGTACAGGGACAATGTACACGATTCGGATATGTCATTTCTTACAAACTTAAAGAAATCATTTCTCTACATAACGTACGTATACGTAGTGACTTGTCGAAAGGAAATTAAAGTTTCGACGCAATCGGGTTGCATACGGGAAGATATGTTCTGTTAGTTTCTTGCCTGTTAAAACCGCAGGTCACACCGCCAGCTGGCGGGCGAAGTGAGGCGATGGAAACTATGTAAACTACGCGAAGATATACAACATTATTTTTAGTATATGCGAAACCTGAATATAGTTTAGTCAGAATAAGTAACTGAATCGATTCCAATAATTTTTAAACCATGTTATATTTTTTCCCAAAAATATTTAAAAAAAGTTAAAAGTTGGATACCGAGTACCTATCGCAATAATTTAGGTACCTACTGCCAAATTATTATTATCAATGAGCTCAAGACGACGCTGGAGGCGCGCGCTGCTTGGTGACCGCGTTTTTGTGCGGACAAATAGGTAACAGAACAAGCTTATAACTTGTGATTTTTCATGATACAGTTTTGAAATTTTGTACATAGATTCTTTACATAAAAATACTAGAGACGTGTATCAGGTTGCGCATATACTAAAACTAATGTTGTATAAACTATGTGGATTCACACCGAAAACTAAGGACGGACGGGCGAGCGAGGGGGCGGGCGGGAGAGCGAGGGGAGCGTTCCGTCTCCGGGCGAGGCGGGCGACGTGAACGAAGAGCATCGCTGGCATCGTCGGATATTTCTTTCACATCGTTTGTATCGCAGCCGTAGCTTAGCTCGGTAGTTCGCGGTGTGAACAAAAGTATGAAAAGAGATGAAACGATGCCCGCCCGCGCCGCTCACCCGCCCGCCCTCTAGCGGTGTGGCCTGCGCTTAATAGAGGAAGGCTAAGGAAATCGAAATACGTTGCTCATTTCATTCAGAAAGACTGAAAATGTATGTATTGAGACTCGTTCAGGAAGATAAATAATGAGATTCAAACAAAAGAGTCAGTGAAGTCTAGTTATAGTATCCCACTGGCATCAAGAACAGGGTCCAAGTTACCTGTCAGGGCTCTAGAAAGAAGAATTACATATCAATACGCGCCACGACCTGAAGGTCGCTTGCCGAATGAAGCCCTTAATCCAACTGCTTAACTGAAGCCTCAGGTTTATAACATACTGATTATCTAAAACAAGTTTTTTCAAGAGTTGGATAACTTTAATTTGAGGAATAAATATTGCGGTATGGAAAATGTTTCCAACTGTCATATTGATTCTTTGCCCGCCTATGGGTATATAGGTCTTTGGGGAAAGGGTTAAAAAAAAGCCCAGATTAAAATCAGCCAGTTTATGGAGGTGTTTAAAGTAAAATTATAACATTAAAAACAAGTTTTATTTTTGAAAAACTTGAAACTTTCCCCTCCATTATCTCCGTAACTAGAAAGTTCCCAGGTAAGGTCCGGAACAAATAAAAATGACGGGAAGAACAAGGGCCTCTCGGCTACATTAAATGTGTATTTATATCGTTTCTGCTGTAAGGTAGTAGAACCGTGGAAAGGAACGACAATTACTTTCCGTCAAGTTTAAAAGTAATAAAAAATCACGACTAACTTTTTAACGTTTCTAACTTTACAAGACACTTTTTAAACTAGAACTTAGCTGCAGAAAACGTAACTAATATTTTCCTTTTCAGTCAGCGATATTTAAAAAAAAAAAAAAAGTTTTGTAATATATCAATGTTTTCAGTTCTATTCTGACTTTGATAAGGTTGCCCAACTTAAAAGCTACGTGCCACGTGTAAATTCACAACAAAAATAAAGTGCTGTCAGCGAAATGTACGTAAATGTATGCTCGCATCAGTATATTTATTTGCGTTACCTAGTTTGGCTTCACCAAACATTAATTAAAGCTTGATGCATTTACACTGATGGCGGACTGTTCAAAAGTAGTATTTTCGTTTAATTTACCCTTATAACAATGAGCATTAAGGTCACAGTTCTGCAAAATCGGGGGTTAGATAACAATGCAAGGATTTGTAAGGGGAACTGACATGTGAACATCGCTTTGACCGTCAATTGTTTACCTACCGTCAGCAGCACGCATCAAATTGCAATCAGAGTAGACCACAGGTGCACAAGTAAATTCAACGTCAGCCAATAAAGTCCCAGTGTAAACAAGTTCTTGCATGATTGCGTCGATGCTACAGAGCTGAGGTCTGTACTGCTGTCAAGGATATTATTGTGCAGAGAGCAGAGAGTTTAGCCAGGGGCGAATTTTGAGATGGGGCAGTAGCAGTAGTTAGGGCAGATACGGTCGACGACTTTTAAACCTTATTACTTAGGGCATAAGGGTGAAAACTGGCAGACCGTCAGTAAACTCAGTAGTACCTTAATCGTTGCAACTACAGAAAAAAGGTCGTAGGGCGCGTTCCTACTATATCGTGACGACAGATTATCGTTTTATTGATTTTCCACATATAGGACGACACGATTAACTGTCATGCACTACTTTTCCATTTATAATCCAAAGTTAAATTAATCGCCACGACATAGTGGGAATGCGCCCTTAGGAGACCTTCTTTTTATTTTTTGGGTAATTCGAACAGTATTAGGGTACCTCGGGATGTGTTGTGGTGGGCCATGAAAGAGAAAGGTATATCTGGGAAGTATGTAGAGTTAATTCGTGCTATGTACAGACAATCTTCGTCGTACCTACGTCCGGTCAGCTGCTGGCAACACCGATGAGTTCAGTGTGGCTGTAGGCTTGCATCAAGGGTCGGCTTTAAGTCCTTACCTCTTCCTGTTGATTATGGACGCTTTGACGTCGGACATACAGGAAGAGGCACCCTGGTGCATGCTGTTTGCCGACGACATTGTTCTTGTCGGTGAAGATGGACCTGAGATCCAGAGCAGATTGGAGAAATGGCAACAGAAGCAAAAATTAGCAGAACTAAAACAGAACACATGTTCTGCGATTTCGGCGGTCTCTCCAGTTCTGGAGCCATAGCGCTAGATGGCGCGTTTCTTCCTGTCTGCTCCGACTTTCGGTATCTCGGTTCACTCGTGCAAAGAAAAAAAATAGATCGTAGTGTAAAGCACAGAATTAACACGGCATGGATGAAATGGCGGCAGGTCATGGGAACCATCTGCGACTCCCGCATTCCCCTTAAACTTAAGGGGAAGATTTATAAAACAATGTTTAGACCTGCTGTCTTGTATGGATCAGAATGTTGGGCCACAAAAGGGATGTAGGAAAGGCATTTGCATGTGGCGGAGATGAGAATGCTAAGGGGAATGTGTGGTGTTACGCGAATGGATAAAATAAGAAATGAGTATATAAGAGGAAGTCTGAAAGTGGCGCCGGTGACTGAAAAGTTGTGTGGTAATCGGTTGTCGTGGTATGGGCATGAGATGCGGAGGAATGAGGAAAATGTTGTGAGGAAAGTTTTGAGTATGAAAGAGGATGGGCATATGAGTAGAGGAAGACCAAAGAAACGATGGATGGACTGTATAAAGAATGATATGGCAAGAAAGGAGGTGTCGGATGAGATGACGAGTAATAGAGAAGTATGGAAGAAGAAGACATGCTGCGCCGACCCCAAATGAATTGGGATAAGGGCAAGATAATGATGATGAATTCGAACAGTATTCACGGATTTTAGAAAAAGTGTCAGCAAAAAATGGACATTTTTCACAAAAACTATTTCGCGTATTGCTCAAAAATTTCGGGGCCAAATGAGGTTTGGGTATTACAAAACTCAGAAATGGTAAAATACTATATTTTCTTTAAATTCCTCCCTGTATAAATGTAGTACCTGAAAGCGAGCCTCAGTAATGTAGTGGACATCATGAGTTGAAACTGTATTGTTACTACGTAATGAACCTCAAGATGTATTTAGTGAACGTATTGTATTATTTTATTCAGTTGATTTTGTGTCAAAGTGATGAGAGAAGTAAATACGCACAACACTAACAACACCAACGTAACAACTGCGGTTGACAAATATTTTTATTACAATTTACTACATCATCATAATCAAAGCATTTATTTCAAGTAGGCCAGTTACAGGCACTTTTGCATTGTCGAAACAAAGACAATATTGAAAAGTAGCTTCAGGCATAAAAACTGTGAAAGTACTGTAGTTGCCCATTCCCTAGCGTAGATCTCTATGGAGAAGAACTCTTTCACTCTCTCTCATTCTTATTTCTCATTCTCTCACTCTTTTAAATCAGAATCTCCAACGACTGTGAAAGATCTACAAATGACAGCCGGGATCAAAGGCTTAAAGTGCTTTCCGAGGCACGGAGGAAACTCGTATGTAACTCTCGGTATGTAATGGTGGCCACCCATTCACGGACTAACCTAGGAAAGCGAGGCTTAACCTAAACATCGAATCGAGGAGCTGTTATTATTTAGCCACGAGCTCCTCCATTTTAAACTAGGTCATATTCATTTAAAGCCGAACAATTAATTTCTGTTATTATTCTGACAAGACTTTATCAAACCGAATGGTTTCGGGAAATTTCAACAAATTCAGTTGCAAACATAAGCCGTTACCAACAGCTACAGTCTAAACGGATTACTGCTCACTCAATACAAACTAGCATATAACGGGTTGTTAGTCGATATAACTACCTAGCCAACTAACCACCTAGCCAACTAACCACATACCCGAAATAATTGGTCTAAGCTTAACAATACAAGTTGCAGCGAGCGGACACAACACTGCTTTCCCAACTACTCTGCGGTTACAGGTAAGAACTTTGAAACTTTACCGACAACGAATTATAGGAAAATGATCGACTGAGTTTCATTACATATAATTTAGCTTTATGTATTTATACAAATATATATCTTTTATTAATTTTTACACATATCTTTTATATTTTTACATATTTCTTATAAAAAAAAACCTAATCCTGCACGGTGACTGCAAGCTGCAAGTTCAGGGCAAATACATGGAGTACGTCGCCGTATATTGGTTTGAGAACGCATAAACAAACAGTCAGGCGCGATGTGAACCAGAAAGCGGAAACATTACATATAGATATGAATTTGGACGACAAAACATCGCGACTTGATCCCCGACATGTTCGGCAAGGGTGTAAATACCTACGACCTATTAATACACTCACATTTCGCCAGTTATGTTTAAGGCACACGTGATAGGGAGCGAGCCTTTTGTTACCACTGGGTACAAACCCCGACCTCAAGCGGCTACTAATAAACTTAAGAGTTAGGCAGAGGTGTACCTAATACCACAATCCGCCAGTTGTGTTTTTAAGTCACATGCCTATTGCCATCAACCGAGCACAAATCGAGACTCCGCGCCTGCTACTAAGAAATTCCTGTTGGAAAAATCCAGTAACACTTTGCCCGACCTCGGAATCGAACTCGGGACTTTAAGCTCAGCAGTCGCGCTTGCGACCACTATACCAACGAGGCAGTCACTGGGTAATGCCTGATGAAATGATTGATGGAGAAAGCCAATAAAACTTTCCCGACCTGAGAATCGAAACTAAGACCACACGCCACAGCTAGTTAGCTCAGCAGGGCTTACAACCAGTGCGACAAAGCAGTGCATAAGATAATTTCCATAGCTGAGTCGTAATACAATACTTCTGCATAAACACAATGATGCCTTTCATTGACAACTCAATTAAGGGAAACAATGGCAGTTGATTGACTTATCTCAATCCAGTGTGATTGGTAATTGGGTGCATTCCTTGAAATGGATATATAGATATGATAATAATGGATATATTAATAGATATGATATAATTTCCAAAAATGTTGACCTCTTTAACTTGGGGATCTAAACTGGGTTATTTTTAAACAATCGAACTTTTTTTAAAGTTTCCACCTCTCCGCCATAAGCTGCTGATTGTGAAAAATCTATGCCGTTAAGGATTCAGATAGCTCATGAACGAATGAGTCTTTCGAAAATATTTTTTTTTTAAATTAAGCGCCGTAAAATTCATTTTTTGAAATGTTCTTGAAACTTTAGTATATTGCTTTTTTAAATTTCCTTTTCATCTAGTAGAGCAAGCCTGCGCTGTGGTCCCATTCAAATATTATTATTTTTGCTTAAGAGTAAGCTTTTACATATAAAAGCGTATATAGTATATTTATTTGCGTAAAACATGGTATACAAAGGTGTTAAGTACGAATTTAAATCGCACAAACATGTTTAGCTAGTGTAAGACCAAGCATGCAAAATTTAAAAACACGGAAATAGATAAGGACTTAAGGAGGCATCAACATTGAACAGTATAATTATTAAAAACATCATTTTTTTAAATTGTATTTTGTCTTCTTCGTCTATGTTGACGATATCCTCGTTACTTGTGTAAAATTAACACTTGACAAGAATTTGTATGCGATATCATAACTAAAAACGATAAAATAAAATGTGTAAAAGAAAAAAACACTATTCTAAAAACACTCAAACAATTGGTAAACAAAATAAGTTTCGGAATTCGGCGGGAAAAAGTGATCTCGCTGCAGTCCGGTAACAAACAGAATTCCGAAACTGATTTTGTGCTTTTCCACTATTTCGTTAGTTAGGCCCTTTTTGGTTAAGATGGCAGAGCGGTCAAGCTTATATATTTGGCCTTTGAGCTTAATCCAATCATGGGTTAGAACTAACTGAAGCATTAATGCTTGTAATTAATTACAAGATAACAAGACGTTGCACGGTACAGTAATTACATTGTCATGGCAATTGGCATTTACGCTCAGGTCGTGGTTTCCTCCACATAACTATGTATAGATGAGTAGAGCGTTAGTTTGAGTGATGTAACTATATTAAATGTCATTATGGACCGTAATTCCCAACCACAGTTACCAACATAGGTAGAGGATCTCGTGGCTAAATAATATCAGGGTCCATCTTTAAGGATAAGCAGCGCTTGACAAGGTCGGTCCGTGGATGGGTGTCCATAAGTTACATAACCGAATTGCCCTCGTGTCTCGGAAAGCACGTTAATCCGTTGGTCCCGGCTGTCATTTCTAGATCTTTTACAGTCGTTACAGGTAGACAGTTGCAGTGGCCCGAAAGTCTGACAAACAGTCTTACCAAGAGGACATTTACCAGGCACCAGGCATTACCCAGTACCTACTGGCTGGATTGTGGAGGTCAGATAGGCAGTCGCTCCATGTAAAATATATCAGCATCCGGTAAGACTGGAAGCCGACCCCAACATAGTTGGGAAAAGGCTAGGCAGGTGATGATTTCCCAGTATAAGTAGATACAATTCAGCATTAGAGTAAGTAAAATTAATCAGTCTTCCTAGGTCACAATATTTTTTTTATTTGGACGAGCCCGCTGCACTATTCCCATACCACTGTAACTCCTGAAAGCCAGAAACAAGAGTGGTGACCATCAGAAAAGCGCCGAAACATTGAAGCTCGACGAAGTCCCACAGAAACAATTTAACAGTCTTGGATCCCGCAACGAAATTAATCAGAAAAGTATAGCGGAGGAGTAGGAAAACCATATCAGCAGGAGACAGAACGTAAGAAGGTCAATAGGCACAAAGGGACGAGCCCAGTTGCCTAGCACCACGGATAAACACATTATATTTTTTATAAACTACATGATTATTTTGATATTAGGACCATCCATTGCGTGAACTTACAATACAGACAAAATAACTATTTTATAAATTGAAAAACAAAAGTTAATAAGTATGCAAAATCGAAAACACCATAAATATGCGAATTACGGAGCTAGTGTAGCCGGCAAATAATCAGCACAAACGAACATTTAAAATTTTTAAGGAAAACGATATTTGCGCAGCGGTAGTGTTCAATTGGCTTGCACTTCATTGTGTACTCAAAATTATAGGGAACGCGCAGTTGGAAAGTGAGGGCAAATAATTCGCTTCAATGATTATTGAATGGAATGTTTTAATTAAAATTTTCCAATAAACATTTCAGTATTGGTTGTTTCCATTGGAAAATATTGAAATTCCATTTTACATTTATTTACCGTTGTTCTTGTGATGCTCTGACTGGTGTTTGTTCAGTTACAGTAACTATTTTCTTAGACTTTGATTGGAATTGTATTTTATTTGCTTACTTTAGACAAGCTTGGTGTTTTACCCGACTACGGCAAAGCAAAAAGGGCAGGTTATTTAAGTTTTTATGTGTACATAAAAAATGCAATGTATTGCACCCAGAATTATGAGCAACTTATACTATGGGAACAATCACCAAAAAATTGCGGTTCCGTACATTTGTGTACTCAATTATCCCTCAAATTTACACGATATACTTGTCTTTCTCATCTTTGTCACCACGCGGCGCAAGTTCAGTTTCAGTACCAATTTAAGCTCCGTGCTCGAGTGCGTATGAAAACCGTCACTAAGCCTTCAGGTCTGATTCTTTGGCGCAAAATTACAGCAATTTAACATCAATAGTAATGAGCAGAATCCCCTATGTTTATCTATGGTTCCAATATAAATTTTATTGTTATTGAAGACAATATAATTACTGAGACTCAACAAGAGATTTAAAGCTTGCACACATGTACATGTGTTGTGTGTGTAACTAAATGAACTGGACTTACAATAAACCACAGATACCTAAGTGTCAAAATCGCTGATATCGTATTTTACACTGGTATCTACAGTAAAGTAATTTACTTGAGTTTAAGTAATAACTTATGCAAACATTTTTATGCAACAGACAAGAATTTGAACAAAGTAAGAACCGACAAAGAAAGTAAAACTAAGAATTTTTACTTTTAACAGTTCTAACTTCAAGCAATTACTGAACTACGCCTAAGTGCCCTGTCGTTTATTTAGTTAGTTAGTTTATTTTATATAAATTATTCCTTTTTTTCTAAATATTTAGTTACAATTGTTCTATAAGCAGATTTAATTCTATTGTGTAACTAAGTTCAAATTATTACTAAACTACAGAACAATAATCATATCTGTAGTTACTTTTTTTTTGTTATAGATACGGGTGTGAGACAATTGCTTACTGAGAAACGAATGGCGAAACAGGAGAGGTTGTTTACCTAAGGTCCAGCTTATCTAATTAGACATTACTAAACTGAACGTAGTGAAAACGGTCACAAGCCTTTCAGAAACCTAGGGTGAACTAAATTACAGAAAGTGAGTAATTCTTACCGTTTCACCCAACCCACAAATCGAGCGTGAAGCCGTATCTCATTGACTGTCTAATTTATTCACCACAGGAAAACATAGAAAAGCAAACCAGCTCAGTTGGAATATTGAAACTGATTTTTTATTATTAATTCTCGGCTTTATGTAACGTACGACGGGGTATTCTTTAAAGCGCAACCAACTAAGTGCAACTAAATTATTTCTCGAAGTGCAACCATTTGTTGCGCTCACAAATTCAAATTAAAAATATTATATGTTTATTCCTCAAAGCGCAAACATGATTGAAAAAAAAAAACACAATTTATGAATCCATCATACGTCCCTCTATTTTACATCAACATCACTGTTAATTTCCCGAAACTGTTCAAACACTTTAAAAACCTTTTTTGAATTCCACTAGCCAATGGATCATTTGATCCCAACAATTCTTTATTTGGCAGACGTGAACTCATTCATCTGTCACGTATTATTACGTGACAAATGAATGATTAAGTGCATGCAATATTGAATCATGAAGAGTATTTGTGCGTTTTTAATACAAATACATAACGCAAGAACTGTATCACCTACTAAATTGAACACCGTTTTTCAAAGACCAAACTGATTAAATAGGAAACAATGTCAATCGAACTTCAACCGGTTATCGCGCTAAACGTGCACAACTTCACGGTATAATATAGACACTAAATGATATAGAACTAATAGCTGTGTCCACGTAGTCCGCCGTCCGCATATTACAGGGGCGGGATACAAGTGCACTATACACTAACGGGTTGACGAGAGCTCTTAGACGCACATTGCGTGACGGTGAACAGAAATGTGTGATATAAGCCGTTACTCGTCGTAACATAACTTTCCACATTCACCGGTACTGGGCTAGTAATGTTAGATTCGCACAATGGATTGAGAATACTTAATTGTGATTCGCGATGTTTGATTTTTAAACCGACGAAAAAAAAAGGGTTCTCAATTCCATACGTATACAGGGTGGAAGCGACACCGACGGACAAGGGATTACAACGAATTCAGTACATCATTTTTTATATTAGCGCTGGAAGATCCAAATTTGAGATAGGGGCTTCAGAATTATGTACTGATTACGTGGTAACCGTTTTTGCGACGGTTACACCCTGTATAATTATATATTTTTTATGTTTTTAAGACAACAATCAGGCGTACCTGAAGAACACCACATTTCGCTAGTTATGTTTTAGCTCCACGTTACGAGGTTTAAATCCAAGTGTTTAATGTTATCCAGGTATTCAATGCACGCATCAGCACAATATTTTAGAGTGCGTTACATTGAGTCCTACCGTAAACCGTGAATTTTCACCGCAAAAAAAGTCTTTACCCATCAATATTTTTTGCGTTTAGTTGCTTAGTTTGATATACAGAATGCTTGGTTGATGGCTTCGTGAAGGGTCCGCTTACACCTTGAATACATAAGTCATCGAACCAACTCTAAAGACTCTAAAACATGCTGTCAACAGAAAAGTGTTGTATACGTTATAATATGCACTGGCTGACTCACTTGTTGAATATGGGTTGGGTGGATATGACCTTACGTTCCCTACACATTTAAATAAAATCAATATCTTGCAAGCAAGGTTACTTAAACTACTTGTAGATAAAAAACACTATTAAAAGTTTAAATAAAAAGTATGAAAACCTATTCAAAATTTGGAAAGTACTTTCGGTCCATTTCAAAAGTAAGCTTAATATCTTGACTGAACAATTCAATAATCAAAATCACAAGGAGGAACGTAGGTATATGTACCCAATTCGTTTATCGAAAAAGAAGACACTTGCTCTTACCAAAGTGACAAACTACTTTGGTAAGCGCTCTAGAAAATATGTAGTACCGACATTAGTGAATGAGCTACCCCCACAGTTGATATCGCAAGTCAAATAAACCACCCACTTAAAAAAAGTTCTTAAAAAGCACTGCCTCTCATTGTGTCCATAGCTAATTTTGCATCTACCATGTATGGGTGTAAAATGTGAGAATATAATCTGTAAATTCACTTTCTTTTTTAATACTTTATTTTAGTTATTTTATAAAAAAATCGAAATTTGTTTTAATTGTTATTGTGGAACGAGAACAACCCCCGTAGCATGGCCACCGTAGACAAGGATTTCTTTGACGGAAGAATCGACAAAATGACAGATAGTGCAAAGAAATCTGTCATTGTGTCGACACAATCTGTCATTTTGTCGATTCTTCCGTCAAAGAAATCCTTGTCTACGGTGGTCATGCTACGGGGGCAACTGCCGACAAACTGTCTTGCAGTTTGGCAGACTTTTCATATGTTACTGTACTTATTACAGATTTTGAATAAATAAATTAAAAAAAAAACTCTTTCATGAGGAGTTTTAGAATTTAACGTGAAAGCCCGCAAAATTCAAATTTTCTAACGTTTTTCAGTCAGTGTCGGGTTGTTTGTTGATTAAAATATGATTTTCGAACGTAAAAAAATGGCTTTACAGAGTTGTAATTAGAGATCGGATATTCGGATGCATATTTTCCTAAAGTTAGTTTTTTCCTACGGTACAAAAGTATGAAAGCAGCTTCTTAAAATGCCATTTTTTCCCCGGGATCGCGGAATTTCATAAATAATACAGTGTGTATAAAATGTAATACTCATAACCATAATCAATATTTTAATAAAATCTATTAAATAAGCAAGAAATTTGTTGAAAAGAGTACTATTATTTAATAATAGTATTAAAAATAAAACTATGTATTTGATTTTAAATTTTGCTGCTCAATATTCGAATTCGAATAGGACAAAATGTTAAATATGACAATTCATTTGAAGTAAAACAATAAAATGAAAAAAAATACTGTATAAACCGGGACTTTTTCCGTACTGACACTAGTCAACACTCAAACAAAATATGCTTAAATATGCAGCCGAATCTCCGATCCCTAGTTATAATCATTAAAATCATTATTACAATCCTCTAAGTTTATTTAATCCTATTGAATGACTTTCATGAAATTATCGTTCCATGGGGTTACCTACATAAACTTCTGTAACTACGTACGTGTTACGATCGCGAATCATATTTTAATTGACATACATCCTGACACTGACCTGTAAATTGCAAAAACGTAAGAAAAAATGAATTTCGCGGGTAACCCTGGCGCTTCCCTCGTAGCGGAAATGAGGTATCTACCTAGTAGTGATATAAATAGTTGTCTTGACGACATTTAGATACCATAATTGGGTGAAACTCCGCAAGTGCCGACTGTCAAGTTCTATGTGTGAACCCAGAAAAAGTATAATTTCATTTTCCTGTTAGATTAAACTCACCACAGTCGCTACAACATGAAATTAATTTGTTTAAATGAGTTGTTTGTACTTGAATATACATTCTTTAAAATTTTATTGACTGGAGCTGTTGGGTAAATAATTTTTCCGTTTAAATTTGGGTAGTTCAGTAACGAACAATAATATATACAGGGTGTAACAGAAAAGGTATAGCCATATGATAGAATGTGCTGCAGACCATCAAACTGAACAACTTCCTCCATGGGTTAAATATCGTAAATGCGAAAAAAATATCAGCTGTCCCATACTAAATTTCAATACCTACTCGACCCAAATCTATTACTTCCCAGAATTTGATCCTTAACAGCGAAGCTATCAAATAGTGTTATAATACAGTCTCTATATTTTTTTTTAACATCAACGTGTTCAATTACTGGCTAGGGATATTAATTTTTCAAAAATCCAAGGATCAGTTTTAGTTTTCATCAAAATCGGGCTCGAGACTCATTTGAGTATGTTTCGCCATTCCTCATAGTTTCGGATTTGGCCATCCCCGCACACTTGGAAAATTCACCCTGTATAAAACTCCAGCTACTATACTTGTTGAATGCCAGTCAACACATTCGGCGTGGCGCAACAAGTATGAAAAGTTTGGAAGTGGGTTAAGAAAATGAGAAATGTTAGCGCTCCTGGATACTTTAAATTGGATAAATACATTTCTTGCTAACTGCTGGACACTTAGCAAGAAATATATTTCCCCGTGAATTCATATTTTCTAGGATTGTGAACTTGACGCACACGATCAAATTTCTACGGACAGGTTTCGGAAGCTGCTCAGGGCACTGAAATGGAGAATTGGAAAACCGTCAGAGTTTGCACCGGTTTATCTCAAATTTATCAAGAGTCTAACATCCTTTTCTTTAAGTCTTTTCCTTTTAGTCAGTTATCAACCTTCAACCAATCGATCGATTCTTACATAAAGAGGACCAGCAAACCTATCGAGTAGGGTACCAAAATAAAATAAATTAAAAGGGGTTTACAAAAATACATATACATATATAAGTTATATGTTTAAATTTCGGTCTTTTTAGTGCATTACTTTTAAATTTTCTTTTTTGCAGTCGGGTTTTAATTTTTTAAATTATTTCTAAGTACTTGTTACAGAAGAACCACGGTGCTGCAAGCAGAACCTATGTACTTTAAGTGGCTAAATACAAAAGCTTCCTAAGATTAATCAATTTGTGTGTTCAACCACGTATTTTCCACAAAGGGGTTTGAATTTAATGGCAGGCCTAACTCCCGCCATTTTTATTTATTTTTTCAAAGTGGCGGCCATGCATAAAACCTATATTAACCGATAGCTGGTATCAATACAAACCAGGCTTCATACAAATATCTTCCAAGCCCTTAAAAGCCTATGAAATAAGCAGATATTTTATAAAAGATAAAAACGTTTTTTTAATTTTGCAATATGTTACGTTTACTATGCAATATTAGAAATGCAATATAAGGTATTCGTGCAATTTTGATACTAAACTTCGATTTCCGAATTCGAAATCCAGGTATTCCACGTTATTGCATAAAGTTATGAAACTCACAATTCAATAACTCATTCCTCGGATTACTAAGCGGGTTAGTGACAACGGCAGGTTTCTAAACGTGATCTCTCTGGAATTGAAATCGGGCTTTGGATTAAATAACTGACGAACTTCTGAGAATAGCACTAATTTTAATTATCTACGTTTTTTAACACCTGGTAAAAGAATTTAAGCAGTTAACTGTTCAATGTTTCATTGCAGTTGTATTTTTAATTTATTTTTGTGGGGTCGTTTTAAGTTAAAAGTAATTACACCTTTGTATTTTAAATCTTGTAGCTTAAATTTTGATAATACAAGTATTCTCTGTCGTTTGAACTTTATGAGGGCGTCCGTCGTCGTCATTTTCAAATTCAGATCATAATCATTTGAAAGGCAATAATTCGTACACAATCGATATTACTCGGTGCAATGAAATATTACTTGCGGCTGGTTGAGGCAGGTCCAGGGAGGCGACTACACCATACTGTAACAGTATATAAGCAAATCAATCCCGAACAAGACAATGTACACGCCTAGGGGCCCTCATCATAAGCGATTATGTTGTTGACATGTCATTTACTCACCGTTGACATGCAGCAAAGCATTCTGGTAACACAATAGGGCATTTCGAGTCTTGCCGGGAACGTACAACGTGATTGGACATTGTAGTTAATCATCGTACGGCCCTATCGATACGCTGCAGGTCAATATAGGAAATTGATTACTGGACGTCATCGGCGTGGTATACGACGCAATATTGCCGTGGTACCTATTTACATACAAGCTTGTAGCTGTAATGAAATGAGGTTTCTCGTGGAAGTTTTCAGTCAACATTCACTACTATATTTAATTTCGGAAGCTGATTTTAGAAATTCCGAACGACTCTGAACTCAAATACGAATGTATGAAAGTTTTGCCAGTTTGAAGCGCAGTTTGGCCTCATTAAACATTAGCTATCCTAGATGACAAAGTTTTACTATCTGTGAATAGCTATATACACCTAACAACTTTAAAGGTAAAAATCATATACATTGTGGTTATCGGATATCCAAGCTACACATTAAAGCATCATTAAATCGTCATTTAATTATGTGACGAATTCATCCTTATTTCAACTAAACTTAGCCCTTGTTTACGTTTTTATTTTTCACATTAGATCCACATCATTGTACTCGTATTAATATTACACAGACGTGTATAGATTCGATAACAAATATGACAAATATAATTTCAAATATTATTAACAACATGAAAATGCTCAGATCATAATTGTGCCGTACCAAAACCGTATAATATATACCATAATTTACTAATACAGTACAACACGTAATATTTATTACCACTACTCAATTTGTATTCGAAATAGGCGAACAATTTTTTTAAAATTATTATGTTGTTTGAAAGCGATCATTTCATTCGATTATATTTTTTGGAAATTCAATTATCTCGAGTAAAGAAATTATCAAAGATAAGGTCGTCAGATTGTAGATAGGATGTCCGGTTATTGGCTTGAATGGAATCGAAGGAATTAATGCTCTAAGCACCAATTAACTTGTTAAATACATTAATAATGTCGAATTAAAACATCAACATTCTATGGACTGCTTATTTTAAAATGATTTTCTATATGATAATGAACATGTCATTATGGAAAATCGTAAAAAAATTGGGAAATTCTATTATGCAGATATTTGTGGAAAATGTTTCGTTCCTTGTGACCGTTAAGATTTCGGTTTCTGAATGAAATAATTGAAATGAACTTAGTAAGTTCTACTTAAATTTATTACCCCTTAATTATATTTAAAAAAAAAATCTAAAAGCAAATACTCAAATCAGAGTGTGCCCTGTATTTTTTTTAAAGTTATCTGAATAACAACTTTATTTTAGTTACTTTTTAAGACGATATTTAAATAAAACACTTTAAAGCGCGATGAGTATTATTATTACTATTACTACCCTAGGGTCAGCGGAATTTGCAAATTACTCGGCCTGCAGATTCCATTCCACGTTAGGATTAAGTCCAACCAAGCGATGCATAGTTTGGAACCTTGCCGCGCCACTCAACGTTAACTAACAAATTATCTAAAGGAGAAAGGGTAAAACTGATAAACCGAGTTTAACTGTTAAATTGGGTTATCATCATGATCATAAACTACCGATGAATTTAATCCATCTCCACTTCCTGACGTTTGTGAAAAAAGTTTTGATTGTTTTAGGGTTTTGAAAAATAGTACATTTTGATATAAGTGGAGAAACTTTGTTATTGCAGTCGAGGCGGAATTCACACCTGAGCAGCAGACGAGGTTTTTATGGAGCCGTAAGGAGTAATGAATGCCCACGTATCCACACGTAAAAAATATTAAACGACTTTTTCAATACACTTTCAAAGAAATAAAATAATAGAACGAAAAGTAATTTATCATGAATTGAACCCCAACACATAAATTTTTTAACGGTATTTTTTTTTGTATAAATCAACTGTTCCATAAATTTTGACCGTGTAGGTAGACTTTTGCAAGAAACAGCTGTTTTTTTTAATAACCGATGAAAATTTTTCTATGTGGCTCAGAACGATGTACTGAAAACGTGGTAACCGTTTTCGCGTCGGTGTCTTTTCCACCCCGTATAGAAAAGCTTGTGGTTTTTACGGGAATAATCTAATTTTTCACTAAAATCGTCTTTTTTCTAAATCAGTTAATATTGAAAAGAGAAAAATCGATGTCTCAATGTCATATCCCTGAATGTGACTGCCTATTATCCTGCCTTACCTGTTTGTTTTATTGTGAATTCAACCAATTCTTTTGTTTAGTCCTGTGTGAGTCTAATAAATACTTTATCTTTCTTTCTTTCTATTCGGGAATACGTGTATTATGACGCAATGCTACGACGTTACACCCTTCTATGTTGTGGTTTAGAAAGAAAATTTTAATTCTTGCTATTCGATAGCTTGCTTGTCCAGTATTTCAAACGGCAGATTATAAAAGAGCGAATTTCGTATTTTTAATCCCCGACGCAAAAAGAGGGGTGTTATAAGTTTGACTACAATGTGTGTGTGTGTCTGTCTCTGGCACCGTAGCTCTTAAACAAGTAAACCGATTTGGATGCCGTTTTTTTTTATTTGAAAGCTAGTTTCTTGGCAATGGTTCTTAGATATGTTTTATCAAAGTCAGTGCAGCTATTTACTAGTTAATGGTGATGAAAGTGGGTATGATAAATATAATATTTTCAAATATATGGGTATATGTGAGGTATCAAATGAAAGTACATGATGTGTATATTACAATTAGACATGTATTATCGAAATCGGTGTAGCCATTTACTAGATTTAGGGGAAGAAAAATCGAATATTTTCAAATATACCCAAGTGGGGTATCAAATTAAAGTGCTTGATGTGTATATTAATATTAGACATGTTTTATCAAAACCGGCTCAGCCATTTTATTGACTTTTCAAATTTTTGTTCGCTTTTCTTTGTTGCGATGGGGGTATTTTAAATCTAAAATTTAATACTAAAGTGAATACTTTCAAAGGGTTCCAGGGCACTGCACTGGATACCGAACCATCATATTATACATAAACGTCCAGTTTGCACGGAAAAGACCCATAAAACAAGTGGCGTAAAACAAGAGAGGATCTGAATTGACAGAATTCAGGATATTTCTCCGAAAACATGGAACAAAAGCAACTACCGATTCAATCGTGTACGGACGGACTGTGTGCGGCCGTCAAAAATTAAGAGTTTAGCCTGGTGTCACGTAAATATGAGGGACAGAGGACGACGCTCTACATATCAAAAAATCTAAAAAAGGGCTGGCGTTGCCCTCGTAGATAAGCCTAAATAAAGCATATTGTCACATGTTAAATGATTGTTATCATCCTCTTCCTGCCAACCATTCTTACCGAAAGGGCACCGTATTTCCCAGTACTAACTGGGTTGTGGAGGTCAGATAGGCAGTGGCTCAATGTAAAATACTGGTATTCAGCTGCACCTGGAAGACAGGAAGCCGACCCCAACATAGTTGGGAAAAGACTAGGCAGATTGGATGATGAGCCATGGGTTGGCGCAACACTTTTATTTCTTCCATTCTCCGCTGTCAACCGTCACCCTATTATTTACTATTTTCTCTTTCATACCAGTTAAAATGAAGAAAAAATCATGCAGAAAACAAAGCTATTATTTCCGGCACAAATATTGCCAAAATATTCAGAAAGAAGAATTTTCGAAAATTCTTTCACTAACGGGAGCGAAGCCGCAGGCAAAAGATAGTATTTTAAAGAGAAGGCGACAATTAAAAAAGTGAATGCTAGGTGTTCTGTTTTCAGTACATAATACCTGAAATTATAAGTTAATGCGACAATTGCCGGATGCTGCTAAAACGTGTTTAGTCATTCAAAGAAAAGCCACGTGATTGCTACGCAGATATTACTTTAAATAAGTATAGCTAAAAACAAGGGACTATAGCTAGAAAAAAATAAGCTTACAAAATAACCTCGCAAGCAAGCAAGGTTCATTAAATTAACGGTAACAAAATGCTCCTTAATAAACCACCAGTTTCCCTCTATTTTTACCTAGTAATTCTATAAAAGTTCCAGTGCAATACCTGTGTCGGCCTCAGGCTCAGAATCCAATTATCCGTACCTACAAAGCCTGCCATGACAAAGAAAATAGAAAAGCAATCTGGTGTAAGGGAAACTTTATACTGTACTAGGACTTCGTCTGCTACTTCGTACGCATAAAATGTGATAGCTCGGCTAATATGCATGACATAAATATAATTTATAGCCTATAGCACCCACGAAAAATATAGCTTTCTACCAGTGTTTGTTTTTTTTTTAAATAGGCTCGTTATTTCCGGAGATTACCCCCTATAAACAAATTTAAAACAAAAATGTATTAATAAATTTTTCATCTCTTTATAATATTATACATTATTGTACTTAATAACGTCACCAAGTTCTCAGTTTTCAGTGCAACAATTGTTCTCGATGTTAATAATAAAACATGTTTATTTGGAGCCCTACGAAAACAGAAAACGGAAAAAGAGATCATAATAAAAAAAAGATTAGCCATAAAGTCTCAGATGCAAATTTCAAATTAAAACATCTGTAGGGCCTTCACCCACGAGTACTGAAAGAGTATGCCAGCAACTGAATGAAAAACCACGGTACCGGTATTCAATAAAGCACCCAGATTCGTTAAAAAAAAAATTAAAAAATGACTCGTTGGACGGAGTGTACTAAAATTACGTTCAAGGAGAAATAAATACATTTCTCTCCCATATACCGGGCGCATAATAACTTTTCGAACTATCATTTTCATTAACGCTGCAGGCTCAAAAGTGATAAATAAAATAAAAACATTTATTTTCAAGTAAAATGGACTCATAGCGTTAGAAAGATGCATGAAAAGAATCTATGTTAAGTTGCATAGCATTTTCAAACCTTGCTTTTGTTGTTTATAACCCATAATCCGAGTGCGCTCGGATGGGTTGGTATCGGTTGCCACAATACGAGTGGCGTCCGAGAAGGTATCCGAGTCCATTCGGTCCGAGCATACTCTGATCGTGTCAACGCGGCTATAGGTGAGTTTCCGACGACCGCAATCAATTACCACCCCCTTCCCCCTTTGTAACATGCAGCCGTTTAGCCAACATAAATGACAAATATGTCGCTCTTGATAGACAGGCTACTATGTTGTCTAGGTTCTAGAAGCTAGTTCTGGTAAAGACAGGTAATTTCAGCCTTACGTATATTCCAAGCTGCATTTTCAAAGACAAGTTCTGACGATTTTGGTATTTCAATTACTACAAACCAACATGACCAAAACCACATTGTTTTGAAAACTTTTAAGAAGTAACGCTTCGAATCTTGAATTTTTTAAATATCGTTTGGCATTTCAGGATGCTAACTGGCCTGCAAAGGCTGCAGAGTACACTTCAATCAACTTAACTGTGCGAGCGGGTAAACAACGAACTAAAATAAATGCAAAAAGTTTTACATATCGATGCAATTTTCTTGACAAGCAACGCCATACTGCACACTTAAAGTGGTCATACTATAATTATTTCAGCGATAGTGATTACGGAACTCATAAACGAATCCGATCGACAAAAACCACCTAGAAACTATGTCAGTAAGGTTGAAAATCGTATTCGAAATACAAAGCGCTTTAAAAGCTGCCACCTGCCTTGGTCATCTTTTTTACACAAACAAATTACTAAGTACTCGAACCCCATATACGTCCAAACTTAATACATTAATTTTCTATCCGTGCATGTACACCAATTATCGTATATCCGCTTAACTCTGAAAATTGCCAGGCTAAGCGCTAGCCCATAATCACTGTAACGAGGAATTGGATATTCCAACCCTTGCGCCGAATTGTCTGTCTATTGCATTTGATTTCATCAGTACGAAGTTTGGCGTAAAGGCGAAATGCAACAGTGAATTCGGAATTGAAGTGTAGGTACGTAGAAATCTGTGGGCTTAGCACGACCGGAATAAAATTCGTGCGATCTTAAACTCTCTCTCACAGTGTGAGTGTTAAAATTCCAGTGCAATCTTCTTCTTCGTGTCGTTAGCACGATGGTTTTTATTTTCTGTTAACCCAGAATTTCACCACTTCCATCGCGTCTTCGGTGGCCGCGTCAAGGTCACAGCACAAATATCAACCCGGAAAAGCATCGTTACTGTATCAACTAGAGTAGTAACATTCAGTTTTCTTTGTATGGAACTCCCTACTGCAACTCTGCAACGCACACTTATCGGAATCGTAACGTAATCGCCTCACCTCGGGACAAGCACACGACACGGTGACGATCCCTTTGCGAGTTGAAATGTGTGCTATTTCCTTAACAGTGTAGTTAGTGACGACAGGCATTTGTTTACAGACAATTCATACCTATGGGTGAGACTCATTATGCTTCTAACAAAAATTTAAACCAAAAAGAATAATTGTATTTTCGATTAATAAACCGTTCGAATCCATGTAAAATACTAATCCAGTTGCCTCCGATCAGGCTGGAAGCCGACCCCAACAGAGTTGGGAAAAGGATGACGAAATCGTTCGGATTTACGTTATGTTTTAGTGTTAGGGTTTCAAGATAGGTACCTATAATATTTTGGCAGGTAACTGAATCTCGGAACTTTTTCATTCGTGATAAAAAACGATGTTAATAAGCAAATTGCATAAAACGGGGATAAAAAACCGTTTTGTATTCGCATACGTAAACGATGCGCTAATTTGTAATTATTAGAATTCCTACTTAAGTATCTGATACTATTTGAAGAATAATATATTCCTAAGCCAAGATGCGCTATGAAAATCTCTTAACTTTTTTTTTGTAACTATTTCAGATAAAATACAAAAGCTACCGTATGCACGTGTAAATTGAGCTTTATTTTATTGAAAAATAACTTTCGATTGCAGACTAGCACTTGCAGCGGGGTATCATGAACTGTCAAACAGAACGGACTTAATTAAATTGCCTGCGTATGCCCCGCGCAAAAAGGGCTTAAGCCCTTTTTCAAATCAATCTTCATGGACATAGAGAATAATCTACTATATCGATCGAATGACAACTTATTCTTCTAAAATGGACACCTGAGGCGTTTAGCACCTCCTTTGAACGGTAAAATACTAATTAAGGGCACAGTCCAGTAACATTGACAGCCCCTCGAAATATTAATATATAAAATTTTTACTTCAGCATCACACTGGCAGCAAGTAACTCAGCCCTACAAATCCTACAATACATGTAACTTTCTAAAAACATAAAATTAACGTTCAACTATGAAGTACTCTCAACGCTGAAGTTATTTTAGAACCTAGTTAGTTCACCATCCTTCACAGAGGAGACAGGTGCATTAGGAAAGCCAGCTCGAACTTTATAAGTCCATTCGTATTTAAGTCAACTATCATTTGCTTCGCATCACCAAAACTTTCATTTCAAAAACTTTACTCGCTACTGGACTAATAGAAGGCTGGGTGCACATCTGACATCCGTCATATCAACTTCTAATAAAGTTAGTAGAATTCTATGAACTTGAATTTGTATAAAAGTTGGCAAATATAAAGTTACTGGTTGGAAAGCCAATTTCTTTTATGTTAAGTGTCAGAGCTTCAAAGCTTCAGACATTAATAGTGAAGTACGCGTCCTTCGACATTATGTAAATCAAATCAGAGAGAGAGCTAGCAATTCTATTCTAGTCAGAAAATTGCGTCTTAACTGCACAGTGTTCGAAGAACTGAGCATTGATCTTATTAGCCTTGCTACGATAAAATGAAGAACTAGCTGCATACGACCAAGGGTGACGTGACATTGAAAGTTTTATTAGTTCAACCATTGACGTCTTTAGAAAAACAAACAACCAGCTACTATAGACCGACCGGTTTAATCAAGTCCTCGCGAAGGTATCAATTTAAATGGAATATTCTGAAGTTTGATGACGTATAGAATCAGAATCAGAATTTTATTTGGTATGAAAGTAGGTACAGATTAGGTGTTATACTTAAATTAATATATCGTTGTAGACGATCTCATTAATTTATGTACTACACCATAAATTAATGAAATCGTCTACACTTACGGTGCGCAAATTATTACATAAGTTAAAATATTAATACAAACAAAATAATGTCAAGAAAACAAAATAGAAATTAAAGTGAAGTCAATTAATAATATTATAGTCCGGTACATAAGTCTTAAATGGTCAAATTTGCAATTAATTATAACAATCATAATCTGGATAAATTCATATCATTTAGAAAATCTTTCACCCGGGTCAAATATGACCTCCCTACCGGGTGATGTATATCTAAGCTCACATTTGGTTTCAAGGCATATTTTGGACATTTCTGTATGTTGAATTCGTCCAGTAAGATAGGAGCTTACTAGCTCTAGGACATTTCTCCTTATACCGTAATTATATCGTTTTTCCAAAAGGACGTCATGGTTTACGTAGTCGAAAGCCTTGGTCATGTCGCTATATATAGCAAACACAGGAGTCTTATTATCTACACTTGGCATTATATTGCATAAGAAATTGTATATTGCCATATTATATATTATGTTTGTTTAAAAATATGTGTAAGGATTCGTAAATAATCTTTTCAAATACTATTGGTTCGATTAGTATCGTAATACCTACGTGGATTATGGTTATTTTAAAGAAGCACCTGTGAGATATTGTTAGGACTTTGTGGACGCATAATGTGCCTTTGATGGGGCAAGGCGGAGGACTCATTAAAACAGTCGGTCTATAGCGTAGTGCATGAAGCTGCTGGCCCTAATTCGTTCTCGATTATAAAACGATCACTAAATTATTCAACCCTCCGTGTTCAGTACTGTTTGTCCTGCGCTATCGACGCACACAGAAATGGATCGTGAACTTGTTTTTGACGTGTGCCATTAGTTACATACGGTCCATGTACAACGTAGAACAAATAATAGTGAATAATGAATAGCGAGTAAGACCCCGTGTACCCCTTTCATATTTGCATTCTAAACTCCAGAAGGATACGACCAGTCTACTAATAACAACAAACTCGTCATCTCGCTATACATATTGCAATTTTCCTTTGGAGCGTCTCATACTAGCTATCTTTGGAGGAGCCTGTGCAGTAGTATATAGGCTACCTAATATTATAAATGAAATGAGCTTTGAAGGCTTATACGTTAAGCGCAATATCGTAGGGGCAGCGGCATTTTTAAATTCACATTTATGACTGGATTCTTGACTCCATCCTGTGACATATAAGGAAATGGGTGATGGCTTGACAAGATACGAGGTTCAGTTTCTAAACTTTCTAATCAGTAATGCATTTTCCGGGTTTCAAAACTTTGTTGCGAATCACTAAGTTGGAAAACAGAGCGACATGCATTACTCACTCACTTACAAAAATCGTGTTCGTGTGAATTTACTATTTTAATTCGAGACTCAAAGGGTGAGAATCTTTTATAAGTTAGGACATATAATTGTTATTGAGATTAACATCATGTTACAGTAAATTTACCCAAATTGTTTCATGACGTAGATCAGAATATTATGAAAAGTTAAATGAACAATGCATTTCACGTTAGCCTTTCTCCCAGGTACAATGATTTTAAACAGAGACTAAAATATTAAGTTCAGCATCAGATATTTTACCGAACTGGATCACGGTTTTAATTAAGGGAGCTTTATTTGTAGTAAAATTAAATCGGGCACTACCAGACTTGATGCAATTATTTCAGAAGTCTGCGTTCTGTCTGTTGAATCGTTTTGGAATATTCTGTTACATAGGGATTTAAAAGGGACGCGCCAGGGTAGCCCACGAAATTCTAATTGTCTTAGGTTTTTTGGTAATTAGTCAGGCTGTATGTTGATTAAGATATGATTAGATAGCAAACACGGCTTCACATAGTAATAATTATTAAAAACATCGAAACAATTAACCCCTCATTTAAACCCATTGCATGACTATTTAATGAAAAAGTTATTCAATGCGATTAAATTAACTAAGAGGATTGTATTAATGATTTTAGTGATAATAATTCTGTAAATACATGCGTATTACGGCCGCAAATCACATTGTTTTCAACATAAAACCTTACATTGACCAACAAATTGCAAAAAACGTAAGAAAATTTGAATATCCTGGGCTACCCTGGCGCTTTCGCCGTAAGGACTAGCTGGCTCGCGTATACCTTTACGCGTATGTACACATGGGGCATCTATAGCTTGTGCTTTTGAAGTCATAATCGAAATTGTCCCGCTGCGCTGTCGAGAGGGTGCAGGTTGAGGCGAATTATGTTAGCGACTTACCTACCGGTCTGAAAAATACAGTGTGCAAAACTTCGACGTGCAGTGTTAGTATGGATCAAGAATGTGGTATTAGACGAGATCCATAAATAAGCATTGAAAACTATCGAAAGATTAAAAAAAAAAAACTACTGTTTCCATTTTGATTGTGTAGATATTGCACTTCTTTTAACAATAGACGAAAAATTACTACGTGACGCATCTACGCGGTGTAAACGGACCCTTCACGAAACCGTCAACCTAGCATTCTGTACATCAAACTAAGTAACTCTTCGCAAAAATTATTACTGGGAAACGAATTTTTTTTGGGGTCAAAAATCTCTTTTTACAGTAGGATTTAATGCAACGCACTCAAAACATTGTGTTGATGGATGCATTGAATAGGACTAGGGTCGTGGAGGATATATTTAAAGTAAAGTTACCTATAAAAAAAACTTGGTCCGCCAATATCATCGTAACTAGAAAGTTCCCAGGTATGGTCTAGTAACGCAATAACGGGGAGAACAAGTGCATTTCGTCTTCGTTAAGGGTACTTTTACTTCCATTATATTAAAATCGTGTTCTTGGTAGCGTTTGCACGTCGCCTAGTACGTAGATAACATGCTGTTGAGATATTTCACTCTGACAACATTACCCGGTAATCTTATTTTATTACTTACTTAATGCTGAGACACGACGCTCTATTTTACAGGCATCAACCAACCAATTCGTTTATAACCAGAAGTAGGTCATGTCATGACCCAGCCTGCCAGCTGCCAGTTTCAAAATTAAGGCCTGTATCTCTTGGCAACAAACATGTCCACCGGTTTAGTGGTGACAGTTCAACTCGGGGCTGCTGTCATATGGAATTAAAACCTTTCAAAACTATCACTTTATTTCGATTTGAGTTACGAAAATTGTGTAGTGTATTTTCAATGTTGACCATTTTTGATTTGTTGTTTGCAATCAAAGTTGGCCGGGCGTCAAAATCGAACAGATGTAGATGTACAGTCGCTAGCGCATTAAGTTATCACAAACTGTATTTGAAATTTTTATAATTCGATTTTGAACTTAACTATTAAAAATTTATGGTTTAGATCATTTGGAGAAATTTGACAGTTTCCCTGCCACCCTGACGAGGTAGTACGTCCGGAAAAAAGCTGGTTGGGTCAGCTCGGTTGGTGCCCAAACTACCCGAATATGATTCAATGACGACGGAGTTTACCACTCGGCACTAGCCGAATATGCGTTTAAAATGGTTTCTGGTCGGCTTTGTTTAATTCGTTTTAAGACCAAGGGCACGATTGATAAAAAGATTTACGAGAAAGTGTAATGACTTTGGTTTTAACCATCGTTGCTTTTAGCAACGATGGTTAAAACATAAAAAAGAATGCTCTACTAAAACCACTTTTTCTCAAAATTACCGATTTTCTAATGTCTTTGTTTTTGAATGTCGGAAATAAAACTGTCATATTGCTGTACAGTCATTAACACTTTATTTGAAAATCTTCAAGGGGGTTTGAATTTAATGGGTGGCCTAACTTCCGCCCAAGTTATAAGTCCAAGCACTGATGGCATCTTCAGCACAACTTCAGCACAACTTTGATAGCTTATATCTCGGAATCATGACACTTTAGAACATTTCGTCATACAAAACTTGTTTGTATTGATGACAGCTATCGATTGATACAGGTTTTATGCGTGGTTCATCAAATCAAAGTTGTGCTGAAGATGCCATTAGTGAATGGACTTTAACTTTCATAGCTCATATCTCGGAAACCATGACATTTTAGAAAATTTTGACTTTTATAAAACTGGTTTGTATTGATACCAGCTATCGATTAATATAGGTTTTATGCGTGGTCACAATTAAAAAAAAACAAAATGGCGGATGTTAGGCCGGCCAGTCTTCATACAAAAATCTTCCAAAGCGATTTGACGTTTACGATACTTATAATTATTCTCTTTTTTATAGTTGCGATAATTTGTAGAAACTGAATTTCTGTTAAGTCTCGAATGCAATGAAACTTTGAAAAACCAATTTACCCTTGCCAACTCGAAAGCTTTTTAATTTTGCACTTGTTCGAAAAATGTTTTATATTACTGAAAAGCGTCTGTTTCGACCGCGCGGCCATGGCCATCCCAAGTTTTTGTAAAAACATGTAAAAGTCGATTCCCAATAAACATAAATTTGTCAAAGCAATGGTTAAAAAGTTATAAGGGTTTGAACGTGGCCGCGCCATCGAAACGCGGCAAACCGCGCGGCTATGCAGATCTTTAAAACTAAGCGTCGCAGAGACCTGAAATTTTGGGAAATAGTAGATTGAATTTGTAAAAATATAGAAAAAAATCCTGTGTTTATATTTTAGGAGCTGTAAGGCTAAAACCTCATGGCCGCGCCATTGAAACGGTGACAAACACGTTATCGCCGATATCTCGCTGAAAAAGCATCGCAGACGTCTGAAGTTTTTTGTAAAACACAGATTTGATTTTGTCGAAACTAGTAAAAATACAACAAAAAATCCTAGTTTTATATTTCAGGAGCTGTTGAACAAAATCTTCAATGCCTTACAGCTCCTAAAATATAAACACAGGACTTTTTTATATATGTTTACAAATTTTTTACAAATTCAATCTACTATTTCCCAAAATTTCAGGTCTCTACGACGCTTAGTTTTAAAGATCTCTATGGCCGCGCGGTTCGCCGCGTTTCAATGGCGCGGCCACGTTCAAACCCTTGGTATCTTTTTAACCATTGCTTTGACAAATTTATGTTTTTTGGGAATCGACTTTTACATGTTTTTACAAAAACTTAGGATGGTTTTTATTTAAAAAAAAACGCCCTGGGCGCGCGGTCGAAACGGACGCTACTGAAAAAAGAAAAAAAAAATCCTTCATACTTAAAAAAATACTTCGAAGGATTTTCTGTTTTTGTCATGCAGTCCTCTATGCAATTTCGTCAAAAGCCTAAGGTCCGTTAAAAGCTTTCGTTTTTAATTACAACGGGCTGACTAGCCGACTAAATAACCGCCAAAGGGAAACGGCTATCTACCCTATGTTTATATTTCCGTCCGCCCATTGCGTGTTCAGTTCCAGCTAGATTAAAATTCGTCAAAAAAAACTACATCGGAAATTGAAAAAAAATCTGCTGTTCAATACGTTAGGACCGTGTAGGTATTTCTAGTAGATATTAATACTTTTCATTTTTATGTAGTTCGTAATACGTTGGGAAAGTTGCATTGGTTTTACACAGCTAACTTTTATCAGATTAGTTTTTTTTTTATATTACTGAGAAAATCCTGATGGAAAAACCCAATAAAACGAAAAACTGATAATGTTTTATTGCCTCGTTGGTCTAGCGGTCGCAATCGCGACTGCTGAGCATGAGGTCCTGGGTTCAATTCCCGGGTCAGGCAAAGAGTTATTGAGTCGGGCATAAGGTTTTTACATCAGCAATTTTCTCACGGGTTCTGTATTTGTGCCCGGTTGACGGCTATAGGCACGCTCCCTATTACATGGGACTTAAACATAACTCGCGAAATCTGGGTGTACTATAATTGGGTGGGTACACCTTTGTCTAACCCTTCGGGTATTGCAGGCGTGATGACATGTATGTTATTGTCTTAGTCACGTCGAGGTAAATCAGTTAATTAAGTATTGAATCGATATTTCTTTTTGTAAATACGTTCCCTTCCGCAAACAATACTTATCCAAATTGATATCAATTACTGTTTTAAACTTTCACGGTTTACAACTAAACTTGTACTGTCACGGATATATTGTATATCGGGAGCTCAAAATAATGAACAATCACGGAAGATATCCCGTAACTGACAGTACAAGTTTTTTGATATGTCAATTGTCGGCAAGAATTCTTTCTCTTGCTCGGGTTAGTGCATAACCTGGTGTCAGATTTTTATGCCGCCCATGGGCCTCTGACTTGGCTTTACATGCCGTCAAGAAATATCTCTTAGGCTTATTGGTTTCCTCACGATGTTTTCCTTCTCTGAAGCAAGTGCTAATTATACAATACGCACATGAATCCGAAAAATCAGTAAATCGTCACAAAATGTGATTAAAATCTAATGTCAACCGGCTTTCGATCTTAGATTTTAACCATATTTTTGAGCTACCTGTTCTCATTTTGGCCCACTACGAATAAATCTGTATTGAGAGTCGATCAACTATGGACATGGCTATGGAAGCTTGCCGATATTTTCCAGTCTAGACTATTGCGATTGCAAATGTTTAGCGGTGTGCAGTCGATGGAGGAGGTTTAGATTTCTATACTGGTGATTCCAATAGTCCGCAACGATAAATCTTGTATAATATTCGAGAAGTGTTCATATTTTTGCTAAGAAACGACCTCAAATAACATAAGCGGTATGCGCAGAGATTTATAGAAATAGAATTGATTTAGATATTTAAGTTTGACTAAAAATCTAGAAAAAATGCTCATCAAATTGACTTTTTATCAACTTAAATTGGGCTTTTAAGTATTAAAAACACAACTATCAGTCTGTACAAATGGATATTAATTTCCCTAATTGACACTGGTATATCTGATCAGCGCCAACCAAACGGAAGAACAACAATATGTTTGGCAAAGTACCGCGTCCCGGAGCGGATTCGCGGTGGGAGCGTCATTGCTAATAGACGGATACAAGGTGCCCCTTGCAATTGACGCCCCGTAACTGCACAACAAACACGCTCAACGTACATGATCGCATGCATTTTTCTAATAAAATAAATAATCGTCATATTGTAAGCCAATTGGTGAGAAGTGGCCAGTTACGTCGTTACGTGACCTTGGTACCCGACACTCCCGTGCTGATTTAAGTGGTTCTGATGCAGTTCTGAGCTCCGATCTACATTGTCAATGTCAGTAAAGGTCACGGCGCAATGACGTAGGTACCAGCTGAGAGGCATAAAAGTCCCTTTTATGTAAGTTGTCAGTGTGGGTGGGACCTGTCTATAAATGGTCTAACAGGACGTCCATCCAAGCTAGCGCAAAACAATTTCCGCTACATAGTTACCCACCTCTAGGTATTTTTAGATATTTTCTTTGATAATATTTTCTAATGAGGAGTAGCATTTTCTACTATAAACATCTTTTTTGCAAAAAATAAAACCGACTTCAAAAACACAGAAAAGTGAAAAATAACACAGATGTCGGTGTCTTTTGTTTGTTTGAATTATTTTTTTTGTCACCGACTTCTGAAGCTAAACTTGTTTTTCACTTTTCTGTGTTTTTCAATTCGGTTTTATTTTTTGCAAAAAAAGATTTTTTATTTTTCCATTCTTAGTTGTAATATTCTATACAAATATTTGCTTCTAAATTTATTTTACATTGTCAACAATACATTTCGTGGTAAAAGGCTTATCAGTTATTACCAATAAAATGGAAGTTAATATACCTAACTGTCACAATCTGGGTACCCCTCAGAGCATACAGCCATTATGTTATGATATTGTGTAAATAATAAACATCCAAGCGATTGCAGCAATCACGACAGATCTGCTGTCTACTATTGAAGAGTTCCATTGTATAACTCCGAAGATCAGCTTCACCAAATTTTAACGGGACCACCGCGGAATAATGTTCTTCCAAATTTAAAAAAGAAAATGTCGAAATAGGTTCACAATTATCGAAGATATCGATAATATAAAATTTGGAGAGTCCCCTCCCCTCCAGGATCCCATCATTAGATACTGACCTGATGACCATGGGACCACAAGGAAAGTATACTGTTTCAAACAATGCCCATAAAATTTTAAAGTTGCCCTTAATTTTACTGGAAGTCCATCATCAGATCCTGACTTATTCCTTCCATCATCAATATGAGATGATGATTACCAGGCACAAATATCTGAATTGCGTTAGAGTATATGAAAAACATTGTATGTGCCTATAAAATTTGAGGGTTGCCCTCGATTTCCCTGGGATTCCATCATCAGATTCTGATTTGGCGACAATGGGTCTACCTCATTAGCATAGGCTTTCGAATAGAAAAAGAATTATGAAAATCGGTCTACAATTGGCGGAGAAATCGGTGAACATAGATAAATGAAAAAAAAATACATACAGTCGAACATAGAAACTCCTCCTTTTTTTTAAGTCGGTTAAAAATTGTCAACGGAGTTTTGGTGAAACATTAGTGAACCGTTAACAATACATGTCATGGTAATAAGCTTATCTCCAATAAATGGAACTTAACATACTCTTCCAAACAATAAAAGAATCATCAAAATCGGTTCACAATTGGCGAAGATATAGCTGAACATACAGAAAAAAAAAAAGAATTCAGTCGACTAGATAACCTCCTCTTTTTGGAAGTCGGTTAAAAATAACGACCGTGTGAAACAAAGCCGATTGCGATAACGAGTGTGTCATTGCAAAAGATGCTCATTTTTATAATCTGCCTAGGCGTTTCCAAACTATGTTGGAGTCAGCTTCCAGTCTAACCGGATGCAGCTGAATACCAGTATTTTACATGGAGCGACCGCCTATCTGAGCTCCAAAGCCCATTTAGTACTGAAAAAAGATGCTCATCCTTTCAGAAACTTAACACCAACAGAGCTTTTTTTTCAGATCAAAATTTCTGCAGTAGCAAGAGATTGAACGATAATTCGAGCCGAAAATAGGGTGGCATCCCGTTTGGTAACTACCAAACGGGATGTTGCCGAAAATACCAAAAGATCGATGTCAGTCCGATCAATCGTATTTCCGTTGGGGCTAAAATCGTCGCAAAGGTTTCCACACTTTCCAAATGACGTGGACATGAAAAGTATTAAAGGACAGCGTTCGGCGGCATTCATTATCGGCGCAACCGAGGCTGGAAAATTTTGTTTGACGTCACTACAGTAGAATTTTCAACGAACATGTTCAAAAAATGTCTCACGTTGCGGCGGGAGATATGAATGTACAAGTACATTTTCGACAGTAGTTAACATACAGTGCAGGTTTTACCGTGCAATGTTTAAATTCATAAACATCTAAATAATGATACATCAATGCAAGTTTGAAGCTGACAGTACCTACTAGTGTAATCATTGTTTCAAAATTAATTTCCACAACCATTCCAATAATTATACATAGCATGGATTCATCCATGACAATACAGGAACACATCAGGAATACATCTGTATTCCATTCATTAGGTATCTATACAAAGTCAATATCAGATGTTCCAGACAGGTTAAATGTAAAGGGTCGGAGTTGCCGTAGCTGTCGGCAATCTGTGCAACGGAAACGCGTTCTAAAGCCTTGCTTTCCACAGGTGTGTCCAAACATAAAGCAGCAATTGCGCACAGCCTGCCGCGCTGTGATTGGACGATTCCCGCGCGCGAACGCTTCTATCTACCTGCCGCGCATAAACATTTTTAGTAAACATTCGTCAATGATTGTGTTTGGACGTATTTCTGATTTTTTTTCTATCTTTTTCTTAGCGTTTCGATGGAAATTTTTAATGAAAAATATTAAATATTTGGCCCAAAATTCAGCTATGGGAAGTCCGCTCGCTGAAGCAGTCATAAGATCGTCAAGTGCGCAGGTGTCAGGGCATGCAGCCCAAGATGGAAGGTGGGCCATTGACTGTGGAGACACGCCGCATACACAGTTCATATCTTAGTCTACCATGAAACCTATCTGAAGAGATTGTCTTTGCTACGGCCGATTTGGGTTCGGAGTCTGTTTAGAGATTTCCAAGTCGGCCACGGCAAAGCATGCCCAGGTGGAAGGCTTCCAGACGGCTCGGTGAAGCCGTCAGGGGGCTTAATCAGCTCACGCCAGACATCACATCTTGCTGTAAAGGCATTACTAGTAGCTGGACTAGCTGAGCCATCGCACCCAAAAAGCTTTTATGACTTTTCAGCCCCTGGGGTACTGAGTCAATAGTGGCGTGAGTCTGCTTGTAGCTTCGTCCTGTCGGTGCGGCTGGCTATGGTTCTACGAACTTTTGGAGGCGCAATACCAATTAGTGGATACAGCATTCGTACCGGGGTCGGTTTAAGGCAACCACTAATAATCCGGCACGTCTGAAAATGGATAACGAAACCCTCTCCTTCGCAATTTTCGAATAATAAGCAGAGCTACGACACAGGCAACCGCTTTCATTTCAGTTCTGATGCCTGAAGAGCGCGGTGTGTCTCGGATGTGCCACGCAGTCCTACCGCGCAAACATGCGTCGGTTTAGTCCTAACTAGAGCGCGGTAGAAATGTGTCCTGCAAACGCCGCCTGTTGCTGCCGCGCTCTTGCCGCTCTATGTTTGGACATACCTTACCGCTTAGGGCGAATTTCATTAATTAGAGAGAGATTTTTTTTTTCGTGTGTTTTTTGTTGTTTTGCGTGTGTTTTTGTTTTTTTGTGATCGAATATTGATTCGATCACAATCATGACTCGGGAGGACTGATGAGATGACGATTAATAGAGAAGTATGGAAGAAGAACACATGCTGCGCCGATCCTAAATGAATTGGATAAGGGCAAGAGAATGATGATGATGACTCTGACATCTCTCGAATGTAGTTCCAAGTGCTGATCGCGTCCAGTTTGTTTAATGAAATACGCCTTCAGTCTAACCTTTACAGCACTATGCTTTCAACGCTCTCGTTTTATTTTTTCGAGAAAGTTCACCTTTGTTTCTAACTCACGTTTTCCAGCCGCACAGAGTTATAAAATGTTTACGTTGCTTAACTCGATGCCATTGTTACAAGTTTCATTGCATGTGATAGGCTTCTCATTCATTTCGCAAGTGGGAAAGAACTTTACCATGGTGAACTTTGGAGTGCGACATTTTAAGCAAAGACTTGTCGTTATCCTACGTTTAAATGGCTTCAGTTTTTAAAGAGTTATGGTAAGGGCTTGTTGAATGACGATATTTATTTTTTATTCACACATTACGTAAATTCAGCTGTTAGTAAATTATATGTTTATCGGATTGACTACCAACGCGGCAACGTAGGGTTTAAATAAAGGGTGCAAAGAGACCTTTTTTTTAGCCTGTACTGTCCCACTGCTGGGCAAAGGCCTCCCCCAATAGACCCTTAACATAGCCAAAAGGCACTTGTTCTCCTCGTCTTTGCGGTCATTTTTTTGTTCTAGACCATACCTGGGAACCTTCTACTTACGGAGATATTTTTTTTGGGTTAAAGTTTCAACTTTTACTAGTTTTTTTTTAAATACATTTTTTTAATGTAAGATTTTTACTTTACACACCTCCACGTCCCCGTAATATTCAATCCATCCATCAGCACAATGCTTTGAGTGCTTTCCATCGAGTCCTACCGTAAAACGTGATTTTTCATCGCAAAAAAAAAAAGGCGATTCCCAGCAACAATTTTTGGGTAAAGTTACTTAGTTTGATGTTCAGAATGCTTGGTTGACGGCTATGTGAAGGGTCTGTTTACACCCTGTATACATTTTATATGGAGCCTTCTAGACGTAGAAGCTTGTATTTATGATGTGATCAGTGAATAGATTCTAACTTTGATAGCTTATAGGTACGTGATACGTTAAAAGATTTAGTCTTTAACAATACTTGTTTGTAATGATGCCAGCTGTCGATTTATACAGGACTTCTGTGGTTGCTATTATGAAAATAAAATGAAATGGCAGAATATCAGGCCACCCTAAATATTCCAGCTTCTATCTTTGTCATAACACTCATCTTTTTCATTCTTCTTGCTTCATTCTCTGTCAATTGTACAAAATGACTATACTCGTAATATTACAATGTACCTATTTCTACGTGGTTCATTACACGAAATAATTATTTACTGCATGTTTATCCACATAATGCCGTGAACTATACTATCGAGAACTTCATTATGACTAACAATGCTCAAACAAATTAAATCATACTAGGCGCCGTTTGCGATTCAGCGGTCGGCTTTGTTGCGCGGCGCATTGTCATATACGTGCAAAGTTATTAATTAAATTTATTCTCGGAATACCACCGCTTTCGAAGCGAAATATGATAATGCAGACTAGATTAAATGCAGGTGCTTCGTGATTATTTACATAGATGATTTTAAATTATTAACTTTTTAGTAGAATGCAGTATGTACAGGCGCCAGTCCATCAAGCTACCCGAAACAATCAAATTTTCCCAATGAACCTTGAACCTAATGCTTTAGCGATAAATTTGAAAATCTATTAAACAAATCGACAAATTGTATTAGATTGATGTGCGCTCTGTACATTATTTACAAACTACAAATATATAGATCTAAAGTAATACTAAAAATATGTGCAAGTAGCAAACTTATTTTTTTTTTTCAGGGCGTCAAAAACTTCGTCCACATCGCTTTCAATTGGAAAAGTGCCAAGAAGGCTGGCAGCATTTCCTCGTTGGATGGCAACGCTGATTTGGCCAAAAAAAAAAGTCAGAAATCTGTTCACGTGAATAGTCGGCTAACCGCTTGGCGATATCCCGAAATACAAGGTGAGCACTCTCGGACCCCTTGGCCCTAGTGTTTCAACCCCAAAAGGCTTTTTACTTATGGTGAAAGCGCCAACTATTTCATGAAAAAGTCATTCAATGGGGTTAAATGAACTTAGTTCGAAGGTTGCATTGATGATTTTAATGATTATCGTTCTGCAACTACATACAAAATGTGTTATGGACGCGAATCATATTTTCATCAACATACAACCTGACACTAACCTGCAAATTGCAAAAAAGGTAAGAACATTTGAATTTCGCGGCTACCCTGGCGCTAGGACCTTAAATTAAACTATAGGTTTTTTTACCAGGGAATATCATCATAACTGGCGAAATGACGGGCACAAGCTCATCCGCTTTACACACACAATGCATTTTTCCAGCGATTTTCGTGGTACTAATTTCTTTGTACACCTTTTTTGTTGGAAGAACAGAGGTGCTTCCAGCTAATATGGTACATTCAGAGAGTTTTGTTTGTTTTTTAACAATCGAACAAATGCTTGGTACACAGTCTTTGTAAGAATCGCAGTACAGTATTACCACTTTAAGTGTGCAGTTCGAGGTAGCGTTGCTTGTCAAGAAAAAATACATCGATATGTCAAACTTGGTACATTTATTTTAGTTCTGTGTTTTCCCGCCTGCACTGATAAGTTGGTTGAAGTGTATATAAGTTTTTGCTGTCAATGTAGAGGAACAAGATGGAGGAATATCGCCACATATCAGTTAGGTTGCACCGTTTAAATGGATTAAGTTGAGGTCTTAAGGATGATTTCCACCAATCTGCTAGCATCGCATCGGATCGGAAAGGATACAAATAGTTGCGGCTCCCGCCGACCGCGTGCGGCAGGATGTCGGGTCCGTACCGAGGCTTGTGAACGTATGCGTTTTTGCACCTAGTCAAATAGTTTAATTCCCACCGTGTCCCGACGTGATCTATTTTTTTAAAAGGATCCGATCGGTTACGACGACAGGCGAACAGAGCCGATCGCGCGTAGCAGTATACTTTCAGCTACCATCGCATGTCGCGGAAGACGTCCGCGGTCAAGTTGTTTCTCTCATCATCATTTCTTCAATCATCATAACAATTTCAGTCGAAAAACGTCCACTGCTGGACATAGGCCTCCCCCAAGTGCCGCCACATTGACCGGTCCCGTGCGTCTCGCAATCAGCGGAAAAAAGTCCTTCAATGGGATTAAATTGAAAAAACTTAGAGGGTTGTATTGATGATTTTAATGCTTACTAGCTTTTGCTCGTGGCTTGGCTCCCGTTATGTACGGAATGTACTCACGGGAATGTTTCAAATGTAGCCCATAACACTCGGGGATAATGTAATCCCGTTAGTGAAAGAATTTTCGGAATCGGATCAGTAGTTCCGAAGATTACCCCCTACATACAAACTTACAAATAAATTTTACCTCTTTATAATATTAGAATAGATTATTCTGTAAATACATGCGTAATACGGCTGCAAATCATATTTTGTTCAACATACAGCCTGACATTGACCGGCAAATTTCGAAAAACGTAAGAACATTAAATTTCTCGGGCTACCCTGACGTTTCCCCCTTAAAATACTGTTTCAATTTGATAGGCTTAGATACAGTTACTTAAAATAAGCTTTAAGGAATTGTCGTTAAATTAGGGCTGATTTTACCAAACTCAGATACAGATGTCTGCAGAATCTCTGTGTGGAAACACTGATAAAAAAATCTTGCACAAATATATCTGGCGATGGTAATATCAGTCTCAAATAGGTTAACAAAGTCTTTTGAGTAGGTATAATGTTTGTCAATTGAAAATGATTATAAAATTTAAACGACGTTAAAACGTCAAAAAAATTATTGTCAAACCATTTAACTTTCATTAGTTTAAGTAAAGTTTTACTATTTTTTTTTTCAATGCTAATATTAATCTAATTATTATTCTTTTATTCATCATTTCTCTTATCTAATACATTTTTAAATATTTTTAAAAACAAAAGTAAACAAAACATTTAAAAATAGATGGCCCATCGGCATCAGGAAAAAGGTCCAGGCTGCCGGTAGTCAGGGCTCCAGAGAGAGAAACCGCCTCACTATGCGTGCCGTGTCCAGGAATACTGCTTTCTGAATCAGGCCCTAGACCCAGCCGCGCAATGAGAGCCTCCTAAGGCTCTCTCGAGGCTCTTTGCTATTAGTCCATTAACCATAACGACTATCGGTACAATGATTGCAGATTCCACGTCGCATATGTCGACAACCGCGTTTGCTAAATCAAGAGATCACGAGATTCTCGTCATGAAGGACAGTGATGTCAACGATCATTGCACGGCGCTCTCGGCGATCTATCACTCAATATCAGGTTTATTTGCTAAAATAGTCCTATCCGTGATGATAGATTGATCCCAATACAATGTGACATGACTGTTCTCGAGGACTGGGTCGGGCACATACTTGTCGTATGGTACTTCAGAACCCACACCACAAGGTTGTATTGTAAGGCAAGTTGCTGGTGGATAACCCTAGCCCTAGCTACTAGATTGTGTCTGTGCAACTACTCACCGTTAGCAAGACGAGAACAACCGGAAACAATATGTCGGAACGATTCACCGGGACGGTGGCATGCTCGACAGATGTCAACTGTACCGTCCTTGACAATGTATTTCCGATCTTTAATTATTATTTCCTTTATTTATTTATTTACAAATAATTACATTTTTATTCCATTAACATGGCAACTGCATGTGATATAAAACCCGAACACTAACTGAAGGGACAAATGAAACCGCAACCAAATACCGATTTTGATTTTATGAAAACATTCCGTTGGGGGCGACAGCGGAGTGGCAGTGACCAGCAAATGCGGCAAAAACGCATGTCCAATAATTAAAAAATCACAAAAGTACCTTACCTTTCGTTGGCATACACGTTAGGCATGACTGTCTACTGAAAAGGCTCATGCACACAGATAGTTTCTAGCACTCAAAACACACTGTGTTCTAAGTGGATTCAAGAATTTCTTTCCGTGTAAACGAGCCTTCAAGCTTCAAAACTGATAGTGGCGCTGATTCCTTTGCGTACCAAGTAAATTCAACTGAAGAAAGACAACACTAAAGTCAGATTAAGCAAGAGACATCATGCTCCTGCCTTATCTCAATTTATGTAGAAGTCGGGGCAGCATGACTTCTTTCTCCATACTTCATTATTTTTCTATTACTCGTTATCTCAGCCGTCACATCTTTTCTAGCGATATCATCCTTCAAACGGTCCATCGATCGTTCTCTACTCTATAGCCCTCCACATTCATACTCAAAACTTTCCTTACGACATTTTCCGTTCCTCCGCAACACATGCTCACACCGTGACAGCCAATTACCAAAACATTTGATAACCAAGAGACAGTGGAGATATAAAGCTGCTAAACTCTTAATGATTGTGATTTAAACCGCATGTTGTGAACTATCCTAAGAATTCTTATACTAGTCTTTCTATCTTTCTTAGTCTCTTAGTCGATGCGTATCAGAATCAGGGCCAGTATCGAGTTTGTGAAAAAATAGCAACTTAAACAGCTACTATTTTTTCACAAACTTTAGCGTTGCGTTGATGTATCGGTTATTAACTTCGATATGAGTGAATGAGTCGACAATCCGATGGAAATAACAAAGTGTTACCAATTTAAAGACCAGTTTATCATTTAGAGGTATAAAAACTTTTCTAAAATTATTTTTTCATCGCTTTTTCGGCAACACTAGGAAAGAGTATCCTTGAATCCAAAAATAATGTACATTCAACAGGCTTTCATTGAGCCTGTTGAATGTACCCCGGTATATGATTTTGTTTGCGAGTCGCCCATCGATGCAGTCTGCAAATTAAATTGGGGATAATTGGACAGGGTTTTTGTTTTAAACACATCGAAACAAAACAGGAGTGGGATTAAATGCTCGGTGCGGGTGCTTGGAACTAAGATATTTGATACTGCATATTCTCTTTGACTAAAATTCTACTTTGATTTTCAAAACATATTGAAAAACAGTCCGTTTTTCATTTCCATTCATACATATTTCATATACATTTTTATTGTTTTCTTTTGTTTAAAAACGCACACTACTGACATGATACTACAGTTCATTTTTCAATGCACAATAGTAAACTTAATAGAATTTATGTTAGTTTACTTTGGCATTGGCAAGCTCAGTGTCAGTGAACAATCAGAAAAGAACCCTAAATTAACTGTGTTAGATGCTAATTTACCATGGATATTTTTTTTTATTCATGTTTATTTTAATTAGAGTTAAAATCGATTCGGAGAGAGTGAAAACTTGCGTGTAGCAGGAAAATGACAAGGATTTGGAATACGTAGAGTGTGCAACTTTTTTGTGTTTGATACCTGAAATATGCCCCTGATTCCCATTGACTTAATATTTTAGAGTTGACACAACTATATACTGATAGGTAGTGATTCGATTTACTGATTGATAATAAGGAAAAATTGTTTTGGAATGTGTCATATCAATTATTATAAAGTTAACAGAGTACCTTATTATACTGTCTATGTATATTTAGGTTGTTTCCATATTTGTTCATATTTATGGTATGGCTAATATCTGATTTAGCCAATGTGAATCAGATACATCAAATACAAATAATATTGATATACATATACAATTTTTGTCAAATGTTCAATCGCCTGAAAATGTGCAGAAAGGACAAGGAAATAAGTGGTTAGACATTGTTAGTAACATGGTTATTTTATTTATTTATTGTCTCTCCTATGTCAACAATAATTTGTTTTCTTAGGAATTCAATTAGTTATTATTAATATAATTATGTTATTTTAACTTTTCCTGACAAATTGGGTGCTTTTTCATTTATTTTCTACCTTCTTAGTTGTAATCATTGCTCTCCCTTGTCCTTTCTATTCTAGTTATAACCCCCTTATTCATAAAGTTCAAATTTATTTATTTTCCTTAAAAATGTGTGTTGTTTATAATAGTGTAGTTTCTTTTTATTTTTTCTCTCTTCATCAACTTAAACATCACAACAATGCAAAGTAACTAAATAGCTGCTCTAGGCTGTCTTCAATAGAACCTTTCTTTTGCAGCTGTGAGGGTGACTTTCTTAGTCCCAATGCTGATTTGAATATACAGATGCAGTTCCATTTATATGGATAAGAGGGTTGTGACCATGGAAAGTTTCTACAAACCATTGTTGAACGCCTTCCACCATACGAAGAGACCAACCAGGGAGATCTGAAATGTACTTACCGTTACATAGTTAGCGTTGATGTAATCCCTCTCACAACGCTTCAAGACAACCCGGGTGTGGTCGAACGGGTTTACGTCGCGGTAGCGGTTAAGAGGCTTGTTCTGAGGTTTCTTAGCTTCGTTCCAGCTGTAACGGAACCGTTGGCATTCCATCCCGATCTTCTGTTGGGCAAAGATAAGGAAGTATTAGTCGAAGTGAAGCAGAGTAACTTTGGAAATAGTTTACAATTGAATATGTGTGTATGGGTTCTGTCTAAATTTAATTTAATATTGATTGCTGCCGTAAATCCTCTAAGATTCCAAGAACTTTTGTTGAAATATTGAATGTCAGAAAATAATTGTAGAACTTGGATTTGTATGATGATTCCAGTATAGGTACCAATATGGTATACAGGAATCATTTTATCAAGCAACCACCAATATGTTTAATTACAATAAACTACCTAGTACAGCCTATGTGCCTTCTATTCAATGTTCCAAACAATAGGCAACGCTGCATTCCCAACCAATTTCCAAGTAATTTGCAAACCAAAGTTCAGTACATCGGTATTATGGATTTACAGGGATCATTAATCGATTTTCAGGTATCTCATAGCATAACTGGGAAGCGGAACACGGGCGCGGAAGGCGGGGGCGGGAACAGGTAAGGGAAGGGGGTATATGCGCTCTAACTCCGGGAAAGCAGATCGAAGGGTGGAGAGGGGGGAGGTTGTTCTTTGTTCTAGGAAATGTATTCCCAGCATCGTCGCTACCTACGGCGCAAAATCCTGGGCCATACAAAATGGCCGCGAGAGCTAAAATAAAACTACCTGCAAACATTTATGTTTTTTTTTTTGAGTTTTCCCATAGAGTTGGAAGTAAAGACTGAGGCAATTATGTTAAGAAGCATTTTGAACAATGAATGAATGTTCATCGTAATTTTTCATTCCTAGTTTATACGAGTCGTCTTAGTGTAGCATCCAATAAGATTACATTGGTTTTTGGGAGAGCCAAAACTCTTTAACCTGTGATTATTTTCCCAGAAATGCAGTGATATGATATTATTTTGTTTTAAGGGAGTTTTCACTCTTTTTGTAAAAAGACAATGGCTTGCTAGTCTCTTGGTATTGAAGCATTGAAGAGGAGTTTTTATGCCTTTTTATAGTTTATTGTTAGTTTCGATGTCTTAGTTTGATTTTATAATTTTTAATAATAAAAATGTGTATAGTGTAGTACCTATACACATTTTTATATCTAGTATGTAGTGGTGTAGTATTTAAACAGAATTAAAAAACACAATGGTATTTGAAATATAAGTACCTAACGAAAATATAAATTTCAGGAAATCGGTTTTTTTTTCGATAACTTTTGCTTTTCAATTTTTTGTTTTACTTCACAAAAACATTCATGTTTTTTTTATGGAAAATATTAAAGCTTCCAACGATCTGTGTTGACTGTAATACTAACTAAGTTTTGTTAAAATGAATAGCCGAAAAATGAATACAAAATTAAACGACAAAAAATTTTGTATTTAAGAAAAAACATGAGCTTATTCAAATTACAATTCTACGAATAATAATCTGTACTTTCAAGTATTATAAACTAAATTTCTAAAAAAAAATACCAAACTTCCGATAAAAATACTAAGTTTCCGAAAACAATTATATTCCGCTATAATAATCGTTTTCTTAAGCTCTTATAATTTAAAAGTAAAGAGCGCGCGAACTAAGACCCCGCCATCCCCTTCGTGTTAGATTACTTTAAACTCTGCAGACAGAAATAGGAGCCCCGCGTAGCGGGGCTACGTCGACTACATTACAACATTTTGATATTTATCTTGATGGTGATTTTATTCCTGTTTTATTTATTTTATAATAATTTATTTATTTTTTATATAATTCTATTTAATTTATTTTTTTATATTCTTAATTTATAATACGTGAGTTACGATGATAATGACTAACTGTAGTTTTCCGTAAAACGCAATTTAAGCTGGTGGAAAAATATTACGCCAGCAAATGCTGTAGGTATTGATTTTTCGGAATTTTCAGTGTTTTATTTGGTTGTTTCTTTAATTGTATTCGCGTATAAGTTGTTGGATGTTTGTTATTCTTTCATGCAAAAACTACTGAATGGATTTGGATGAAATGTAGCATACAGATAACCTGGATTGACACAAAGTATACTTTATATCCCCATATATTGTAGTGTAAAATTGTCCCAATAAAAGACAATTCCTTGGAAAATAAGACTTATTTATTAGAAACTTGGTGTGCTTGGCGTGAATGCAAT